>ML685821.1:2430745-2521583 GCA_007922175.1 Pelusios castaneus
GAAAGCTCATGCGATTAATAAATCTGTTAGTCTTTAAAAGTGCCACAAGACTCTGTTGAGATATTGTAGTCCATCTTAAATGTGTATGAGTTGGAAACAGGATTTATTTGCAGTGCTCCCAAGCACTCAGCCTCTCACATTTTTCTGGGAGAGTGGAATAGCTGAGAGACAGATATTAACGTTTAGTTTTCTGAAACTAGTGAGATACTTTACATAGTTAGCATTCTGTGACAATAAAAATGCTAAAAAAAATGTTAACAGCTTATGAAATTACCATCCTTTAAAATCAGGTTATTCTGACTTCCAATTTATTTGTTTCCCCCTTTCTTCAATTCCAGCATGATTTTAGCAACAAATAGTCTCATTAGTTTGTCATTAGATATTAGTGTTACGATTATAACTGTTCAGATAAGAATGGATAAGGAGACTTTGTACCTTTATACAGATATATTTCACAATTTTAAAAGTCTTTGACTCCATTGGGACCAGAATTTGGCCTTAAAATTTTACAGCAGGATACATCAATTAATTGTGGCTTTAACAGATCTTAACATGGCAACAGCTAGAAAAAAAAAAATGAAGCAGGGTTTAAAAGGGCCAATTGGTTATCTCGGTCAGTGGTTCCCAACCTTTTCAGTAACATGGCACACTTCAATGAGACAAACAATTCCACAGTACATCCACTTTTTTCAGCTGAACTGATTGCTCATAAATGTTACATTTAGATACATTTACTATGGTTATGGACTTACTAAAGAGGTTTGCAACATAATGCATACAACAAGCTAAAGAAGAATCAAATGCATTAGTGTTTCAAATTCACTGGAAAAAAATACACGTCATCTCAATTTTGCCCCTTGGCCCTCTGCAGGTCCTTAATGAAAGCTTAACTTCTTGTAGTGTAGACATATCCAAAGAGACCAAGAGGGGTTAGATGTTTGAAATTCAAAGTATCATGCAAATATCGCTCCAGTGACAGGGTACTAGAAACTCCCATAACATTGTGCTGCCCTAGCAGGAAAGAGCTGCCTGAAAGAATAGGAAGCACTGAGACATAGGAGGGAGGCAACTTCTCCTGGCAGCTCTGTAGTTTCCCTGCATGCATCTTTGTGTCGTTCTATACAAATCTTCCCTCTGGTTTATGTTGTCTGTTGTCTGCCATGAAATTAACATCAGCAGCTTTCTGGAATTCACATACTGCATCTGGGAAGTCTCTAGATATGTCGACATGGCCTCAGCAAGGAATGGCTCAATTTTAAAACAAGACAGGTGTGTAAAGTGCAGAAGTATCATTTGATATTTATTTCCTGAATTTAGGGTATAGAGTTTGGAAAACAAAAAAGCAAATTCAAACATTTTATAGTCTTTGTATCTTGAGACTAAAAAAGCAAGTTCTGTCTGCTGCCCCCAAATGCAATTAAATCGTCCCTGAATTAATTCTATCAACAATCCCAGCCAAAGTTAGGAGGCTGTAGAGAATTACAATGTTTGTCACTTGCTTTGGAGGAAGACCTACTGAATCAGAACACTTGGAGTAAAATGGATTCCAAAGAATGAATTAGTTGCCTTGGCGTGCAAGATGGTACACATTCTCATGCTAAGAAAAACTCGAAGAATTGGGAGGACGGGCAATGTCCATCTGCAGATGAAAAGGTTATGAGCTGAAAAGAAAAGAAAAGTGAATAGTATGCAATAATGGAAGTGGTTAAAAGGGAAGATGCAGAAGAGACATATTCAATATTTAGCTGTGGATAAGATAGTGGCTATTCTAAATACTCTCTGCCCTTTGTTCTTTTCACAGCTTACTCTCTCCTCCTTATTCTGCTTACTCAGGTGAACTGCCCTTTATATGGATCATACTTTAGTCAGGATTCCTAGAACAACTTTAAACAGAAGGAAGGTAATAGAAGTAATGCGCTGCTTTTAACTTTTAAAAGTCAATTATAAAAGGAGAATGCACCATCTTCATGGTTAAAACACAGGACAGGGTGTCAGAGGTGAGACGGACAGACAGGCGAAGGATACCACTGATGCTGAAAGTTCCTAACTTTGCTGGTAAACGTACTATATTTTTGCCTGGTCCTAAAGAGTCAGTGGCCATTTCAAGGTATAAAATCTCTCAAGACATCAGGCATCCGAAACAATTCATCTGCAAACTAGGAATTCCATCTATTCATTTTTCCCCCTAGCTAGTGGGTTAGTGATACTACAGACATATAAATCACCTAGATGAGTGGTTTTCAACCAGTGTGCCGCGAGAACTGTCCAAGTGCGCCGTGAAATTTTGTACAAAGGTAATGAAAAATCAATGTAAAACAAACATTATTTCATCTTAAACAATTGCTATCCAACCAAAATTACAACTCATAAAACTTGTGAAAATGAATCATCAAATTAAAAGCGAGGTATCAGTCTTCTGATTCTAAAATGTGAACATCTAGCCCTGCATTTCAAAAGCCACAGTTACCAGGATAGCTGAACATCAACTTAACAAAGTGGCTCCTTTTAAGTCGACTTTATTAAGTTGACTTAACATTGGACATAGGCGTCCACACTGGCATTAAGTCGACTTAATAAAGTCAACTTAAGGGCTACACCCCATCCACACTGTCCTTAAGTCGACTTAAGAAGTCAACTTAAGGCTTAAATTGACCTAAGGAGGAGTAGTTAAGTCTACTTAAGCTTTCATTAAGTTGACTTAAGGAATTTCTTAAGTCGACTTAATGAAAGCCCAGTGTGGATAAGGAGTAATTTAGATCGATTTAAGAGTCCTTAAGTTGACCTAAATTGCTAGTGTAGACATACCCTTTGAGTTTATTCCCATGCAGGTCTCAAGCCCTTAACCATCACCTCTCTTTGGGTGAAATCACACAATTCTTCCATTCTCAGACTGCACTTTGGGCTGCAGTCTCCTGGTACTAAAAGAGATTACCTGAGCAGGTCTGACTTTGGCTCAATACCTGCGTTTCTGCTCCCTGTGGCAGCTGTGATCAATGGTATCCAGTGACCAGACAGCCTTCTAAGGCAAACTATTGTTTGTTTAGATCCAAAGCATTTCAGAGAAAGCATCCTAAGAAAATAAACAGACTATATATGTACATCTAGCTTACCTGGTGTCTATTCAGCTTCCACATGGGGATTGTGGTATATCTAAGCTTCCTACAGACACCCAAAGACTTCTAACATCTGGTGCCAGAATCTGCTCCTTAACTCACAAAACAACATTTCCCTCTATCTTGGAGAGTATATTTTTAAAAAGTTGCTTGGTCTTTTTATAATCCTCCTTCACAGTAATCAAGTCCTTCTTTAACTGTTAGAGCCCTCTCATCTGTTAGCTCCCAGCACTGGGAAAATGTGGCTTGCAGCTTAGCTGGCAACAGTTTGTGGGCTCCTCAAAGCTAACATCTTTCCCAGTGTCTCTCAAGTACCTGCAGGGATGTTCTGATCTGGAAGCTATTGTTTTCTTCCTGGTGACAATGTCCATTAATTTAAAGTAATGTAGGCATATACAAATCTGCCATTAACTCTAATATAGTTATAGAATCTATCTCAATAACTGCTTTTTCAGATTGTTGAACTTTGTATATTGCTGTGGCACTCACTCAGCCTTCATTCCCAATAGCTCTATTTAGTTCATTAGCTTTTTTATTTATATATGAAGCCCTTTTCCTTAGCATCTGGATGTCTGCAAGATAAAAAAAATCTTTATTAAAAAATTACAACATATTAATTTCTAAGAGCAAGCCACAAGGGTCAAATTCTACCCTAAACCATGCGTCAATGGGAATATAGATTCTCTATGTGTGTTTGGCGGGGGAGCGGAATAATAATAGTCCCATATCGTTCAGTATCATGATTGTAAAATGGAGAGCTACTAACTGTTACTCTACAGTTCTATAAGGAGATCTTAAAGACAGTCTCTAATTTGCACACAAAATAAACTGTCTCAATTTTAACTCAGCTTACAAATAATTGCATTTGGACGTCAAACTACCGAATTAGGCACATGAATCAGGTAAATACCTAAATACCACTTGTTGTGTACCCGAGTGATTTCAGTGCAAACTCAGAGCATGTTTTTTTAAAAAATTGTCTTAGTCACACAGCAGTAGAAGCAGTGTTTGAGGAAAAACAGCAGGCAGAGGAATCTGGTAGGGAAATTATACACAAAACTATTTTGCTGGCTGGCATTTTGTAAGTGGTGTGCACCATCTGTGAGATATCAGTTGCATTTTTCTTTTGCCAGCTAACATCCCTTCTCAAAAGTGTACATACTTTTAAATAAATTAGACTAGGAATATAGCAATATGTGTCAATTCATTGATCTTCCAATGAGGAAAAAGCCAATCCTGGAGGCCAGATATTTGTGCTCCTTAGGAGTTTGAGACAAGATGCAAAACTGTAGCTCATCACTACAGCAGCCATAGACTTGCAGAAGGAAGCCAATGACCATAAATGAAAATCAGATCAAGGTATTAGTAGGTACCACTATTCTGTTGCTATTTTTTAATAAATCAAAAGTATGATACAGCTTCTCAAATGAGTCTTCATCCTACCTTCACCACTAATAAATAAAAAAACTTAATTTGATAAGCAAACCTAAGGGTGTGGGCTAAATAATGTAACATGGAGATCTGTGCCAATGCTATTTCAACATTCACCGTAGCTCATATCAGTGCATTTGTTTTGACATTTTGTTCAATGAGAACTGACATACAATTATTAAAAACCAAACAAATATTGCCGTGCATCAAGCGGAATATAAAATAGCTGCATCCTCTTTGGTTCTAGAGAATGGTCAAACACAGTTGGAAGGAGTCGTGTATCTCACACCTAATGTTCAGGGGCCTGTGCATATATTGTGTTGGGGGTTTGGTTTGGTTTGTTTTTTGTGCGTAAAATGCTTTGGCTGTAAGATTTTTGGAGTGTCTCAACAAAGAGGGGCCTGTTGTATTAATTTAGATGGAATATGGCTTAAAGAATTAACATTGTAACTGCCCAACATTACACAGTTGTAAACAAGGTTCAGATTTGGACAGCAGAGACCTCAGCCTGCTTAATACCATGGCAAACAACATTAAAAATCTTTGAACTTTTTATTAAAGCTACAGGAAAAAGACGGGGAAACAGTTAAAGCTTTTGAAATGTAAACTATTAAGTCTCTTTAATTTTACCATTCTTTTCCCCTTTCAGTTTTCTGAAAGAAACTCCCACTGTTTGACAGTCTCTTAGATGGTATTAAAAATGGTGATAACTGTCCTTTTAGGAGTCAGGAGAAGCAGTCGATCAGAGCTGGAGCTGTGGTTGCTATTTTTGTTACTGATCTTTCTCCTTTTAAGACAAAACAAGACATGCACAAAATGGGAAAGAAAAGAACAGCAAAGAGAAAATACCACTTCTGTGTCTGGTGTCACCTTTTACTTACTGCTGAAGAAACACAGGCATGGCACACAATTATATCGGCCACTCTTGAAATTTGGCAAACTTGTACCAGCGTTAGGCTGTTTGGGGCATTCCTTTTAATTGTCTGTGGTCACCGACTATGTTAATGTGGCAGAATATGAAGTCTTGGCTAGATCAGTCAAAATCTTATTAAACACAAGGCAAAAAGGAGAGAGATAGGAAAGAAGAGAAATAAGGGGGGAAAGGTAAAAGGACACCTGGAACAAGGGGTGTGATAAAGTCTCACATCGCAGATGATGGTTGGGATTTAACCAAAGCCCATGGAAGTGGCAGTGTTATCTGTGTCCTTCATTCTAGACCAGCCTAGTCAGGATGTCTCTCAGGATTAGTACAATGAAGGCCCAGCCATGTTATGGTGGAGCCTGGGGTCCAAGGAAATAGTGAGGGTAGCAGCCATGATGGGGAATGTTGCTCCTTTTGTTTTCTGGTCTTTCAGTCAGCCTGCCTCTCCTTTCACATCCTTCATATTTCCCTCCTTCTCAAAGTCACTTTCTCTTTCTTTTTTATTGAAGGACCCTGGCAAGGGGTGATTAGTGAAATAGCAGCACATCCCATCAACATTATGTCTGCCAGTAAGCCTAATTTCTGAGATACCAATTTTAGTTCATTGATTTCTGATTCCACACTTTTGTTTACCAGGTGTGATTTTTAATACAGTCCTTGAATTATATCAGTAGTTGTCATGCTATCTGGGGTGGCTTATGAGCGATAGTGCTGACCTCAGGAAAGTTCCAAAGCGGTAGCCATATTAGTCTAGTTCAGCAAAACAAACAAGGAGTCCTGTGGCACTTTTAAAGACTAACACATTTATTTGACACATGAGCTTTCAGGGGCGAAGTCCTACTTCATCAGATGCCAGAATGGAGAAAACTTGCACTGAAAAGAAAATCCTTACAGTAAGGGTGGGAAAGGGAGGGAAAGTAATAAAAAATCTTCATGTTGGCTATCTTTATTTTCCTCTTCCTCTGGTAGGGTCACTGAATCATCAGGGTAGGCCCTCCCATGCCCGTTGGTCTTGCCCTTGAGGGGGTCTTCTTCAAGGCCCATCCAAGCCCAGGGATTCCTGAATACTGCAATCTGCAGGACCTGGGTGAATCTTGGCCGGTCCTGTCTGAGAATGATCAAGAATGGTAGGACTGGGGTGTGACCATTATGGTTGTTAGCTGGTTCACCCTGTTCACTGTTGGTGGCATCCAGGTCTAGGATATGACTTCACATCCCCACGGATGCAATGGAGTCGAATCTTCCCTGGTGCAGGATCACTTGGAGAGGTGAAATATCAACACACCAGGATTTGTCTGCAGTCCAAGAGCAGGTATGGTGGCCCCACAGAGGCTCACGGTGGTCATCATTTTGGGTGCATGCTACCATTGGGCATGGGTTTCCCTGGTATAAACCTGGTCAAAGGAGCAGCCCATGGCTGAGCATTGTCACTGGAGATGTCCAAATTTACAACAGGAAACCCACTGAAGTTATTTTGGTACATTCTTTTAATTGTTGGTATAATTTCAGCAAAATATCCCATGTGATGAGGGCAAAACTCATCTGCACATCAAGTTCTAAATAGGACATATTGTAAAAGATGGAAGGTATTTCACACAGCCCTGCCAGTGAGCCACATGGGCCAGGAGACACAGGAGCTGCCATGCAACCCTTTGAAAACTTCTGGTGATCCACTTTTGGGTCTTGACTCATGGGTTGAGAAACTCTGATCTAATCAACAATCTTTCATAAATGTTAACCCATCCTTTAACTTCTGGGATACTCTTGGGATACTTTCCCATCTGTAGTAATGAGAATTATGGAAAATGATTAGATCTATATTAACATCTTAGATTATATATGAACTTTTTTTACATTCAGTACCTTGTCAGAAATAATAAAGACAAAGAGCAGGTAAATCACTGACACATTCAACCTTTATATATATTTCATCTTAAAATGCAGGAGAAGATTCTGAATAAGAAATAACATATTGGACTTTCTTTAATACTATTTTTTAATTTTAAAAGATTACTAACTGCTGCCAAATTGCTTTTCACTATTGATATTTCCTCAATCTGGATAATGGCTCTTTTTCTGCTGGCTCTCAAATAGAAAAATCTTTGTGAAATCTAATGAAGACCTTTGAACAGATCTACAATATGTGCCTGTAATGAATCTAACAATGTTGATGTTACTCATAGATCAGATTTACTTGCTTTATAATAATCTCAATGACCTTGAAAGCTCAACTAGATGCCTGATCCATTGTGTGCTGTCACCATAAACAGCCATTAGCTATTTAATGTCACAATGCTTTTCTGAAATGATAAATGGGAATGTCAGTTATCTTTTTCTTCGTGCCTAAATTATGATAATATATGTGATATTACCAAGGGTGCTATCTGGACTAGTGGACAGTTGTGGCCCCTCAGTTCTCCAATCTGGAATGTCTTTTACACTGCTTTGCTGTAAGAGTGAACATTCCTGGTCTGTTCCAGCAATGCAGATCACTCCCAGCTATCCAGTATGAGCGCTATAACCAGCTACTGATGAACTACGTTGCAGGGCAACACCAACAAACTCCCAGTTGCAGACTTTCCCCCAGAAATGTGTTTCTTGTACTACCCACCACCCTTCTGGCCAATACAAACTCCTATAAAGTCCATAATTTATTAATAGAAAATGGTATGCACAAATCTTGTCATCCATTTCCCAAACACTTCGATCCAAACACACTGATTTAGATAAAACAGTGAAACACATTTATTAATTACAGAAAGATAGATTTCAGGTGACACCAAGTAATGAGGCATAAAAGTCAGAATTGATTACAAGGAAATAAAAGATAAAATGCAACTACCACCTAATTTAGCAAGCTAGGTGAAGACAAAGCAAAGGTCTCTATCACCATGTGTTCCAGCTGTCTTACTGGCTAAACCTATTTCAGTCAGGATCTCCCCCAGTTCAGTGCTGCGTCCTTTGTTCTTGAGGTATTGATGATGCCATGGATAGAGAGCAAGGGAGAGATAATCTGGGGGCATCTGTCCTCTCTTCTTATAGCCCTGTCTCTTGTGCAAGAATCATCTCCAACTAATGTTCAAAAGACAGAATATCTGTGTGGCCAGGAACCTTAAACCACCACTTTGTCAAAATGTAGATTTTGTGCCCACACTCTCTCTCCTGCCAAAGAGTGACCATTTAATCAGGTGATGGTCCATTTGATTTTGTTGACACCTAGCTGAGGTATCAACTAGCCTTGTGTTTCTGGGGAACTTGTGCTGGAGAGCAGTCACAAACATGTTAGAACATGTCTTGGTGACATACAGAGGAATCTTATATCTTTACATACATTTTCCTCACATATTTTACCAGTGCAGTAACAATCAGCAAAGCATGAGTTTTCAATGATACCTTACACAGTGTGCTTTGTCCCAGGTTAACATTATTTGTAAAAAGGGTGAACATCGGGTACAGAATGTCACAAAATAAGATCATAATATTTTTCACTAAAATTACATTGACCTATCACATCAAACAAAATGGTATACATATTGTAGCTGAAACTGCTAGAACCATCAATTACTGAAGTTGCCTGACACTTCCCATTATAAAACCCTGTTTTCAGTTGCTTATAATTTCAGCCAAAATGATTCCGCCATTGTGGAGACCAAGGCTTATGAAAATGTGTTATTTTGCCCATATTGAAAAATTCTAGTGACCTCTTCTTGGAAAAGTTCTAGCATTCCCAGTATTTTGGAGCAGAGATTTGAAATTTGGTAGAGAGATAAGGCCTTTTGCCATCCCTGTGAAAATTTGTCCAAATTTGGACAAGTTATAACCCTTTCAGAAAGCTCAGTTCTCACATGCTTCATAGAACATCACCGGTAAAAACTCTAACAATTCCATCCCCATGGAGCAAGCTCCATCTCAGAACTCTCAGAGGTTGGACAGAGCTTCCCTTGCAATTTCATTTCTTGGCTGCTATAGGCCATAACAGAGATGGGCACCAGAAGAGAGAGCAGTATTTCTGTCTCTTCTGTGCTTTCAGTGACCCCCTTCGGTATCCATTCAGCAGGGAGGAAGTAGTAGCCTGATTCAAAAGCTGAGGGGACAAAAACTAGACAGGGGAGAGATTCGAAGGAAGAATAGGTTGGACAAGGATCCCAGGAGTGGAAATACCCAACTGGGTCTGGAGACTGTAACGGGTAACTGCGGGGGAGAGTAATGGAGAAAAGAGTGGGAGCCAATGAGTATGGGAGGAGGGAAGATTGAGATCAGATGAGAAGCTGTCAAGGGAGACTAGAACTAGAAATGATTGATGTGTGGGGAAGGGCAACAGATCTGAGAAGGAACCTGTGTGCAATGGGAAAACTGAGATTGATTGGGAAAAGAGACTGTGACAAAGAGCTGGGGAAGGTGATTGGGTAAGGAGCTCCAGAATGAAGACTGGCACTGGATGCCAGTGGGTATGAAGAATATGGAGTGGGGGGAGACAAAAATGGATGGGGAGCCGGAATGGAGGGAACTTTAGATTTAGTGGGCAAGGAACCTGGAGATGATGAGGTGGGGGAACTGGGAATGGCTAGACAAAGAAAGTGGGACTGGGATCAGTGGACGGAAGGCTAGAAGTGGGAGCTGGGGGGTGGGGGGACAGATTTGGAGGTATTAGGAGAGGAGATGAGGCAGAAGGGATCATATTTATAGGGGGAATGGACAGAACTCTCCCCTCCATAGCCTGGAATGGAAATCATGTGTTTTGAATCTCACTGTTCCTCTGCTGTCAGCCAATATCTAGGAAACCCATTTATTTAAGTGGCAGAGATCTGTGCAGTGGAACTAAAAGTTCCAACTCTCCTTGTGAACCGTGTGGCTATCATGCTGCCGTATGGTGGGATTTCTGTTGTTTAGTTACCTATTTTTAAAATCTAGGAAATTACAAAGAAAAACACTTGCTAATTGAACATTATTAATGTTAAGGCACAACCTTGATTCAGTCCTTGGTGGGTATGCATTATGATACAGTCTTCAATTACCTGATCACTACTTGTTTTTCCCATAGGCTCCCTGTCAGTGACGGCAATAATAGCAATACTGGGTTAGGTAGTACACAAATAAAGGGACCACAAAAAATTAGGAGAGAATTGGCACTCATATATAGCCAGTGTAATTAGTTATGTTGTAGTAGCACATTTATCAGTATTTTAAACCTTTCCAAACTGGCATGCTGTTGTTGAAGCAGCTGAAGTATAGATCAAGAGACAGGGCTCTTGCTGATTTTTCTCTGACGCTTCAACAGAGGTCACCAGATGGCTCAAGTGGCTGTTGTTCACCTTTCCCAGTTTCAGCTGGGATGAGATGAGCAACTGATAACAGATGGGGAAGGAATAACAAAGGAGGAAAGTAAGGTAGCTGAGGATTAGAGTTGACCAGTTGATGTTTCACAGCTAGACAGGTGCTTGGAAACCTGAGAGCAGGCCACAAGATCAAAATGGGACAGCAGGCAGTGAGAAGGAGGGAAGCTGTGGGTGGAGAGGTATTATTGGACCCTGACTATTTTGCCTTTAAAGAAGTTAGCGGGGTCCTGAGCAGGCTGAAAGAGGAGGTAGCAGGAATGGAAGGGGAAGAAAGTTCAAGGTGGAGAGCCAAATGTGACTCAGAGCAGTCAAGGAACAGTAGCATGATAGTAGATGAGAAGGAGCAGGGCAGAGCTGAAGAAAGGAAGGATATTGTTTATTATAAAGGAAATTGGCCTGTGTTATAGCATTTCTTACAGAAAGGCACAGCACAGTATGAGCAGAAGTGGAGCTGAAGAGGGCAAAGACAGAACTAAAGCTGACCTCAGTAGGGAAGATAAAGTGATAAGTGTCGGGAGCAAAGTAGTCTGGTGTGGAGGATGGATAATAACCAAGTGGAGGCCACATGGGGAAGTGAAGGAACATTCAAAGCAGCTGAAAATAACAGAGGGGGCCAAATCAAAAGAGTGACCACAATGAGCAAGAGAGTCAGCACCCATTGTCTTTGATTGTCTCACAATCGGTATTACAAAATAGAAATTTACTATAAAAATATGAGCCTTAGTATGACAGTTCCTTCTCATGATCCTGTGTCAGCAAAATACTTACACACCTACTTAGGTTGCATGAAAGTCAGTGGGAGTAAAACATGTTCATAATGTTAAGCACTTGCTTAGCAACTTGATTTTCAAAAGTGCCTAGTAGAGTTAGGTTCCTAAATCCTATAGGCACCTCGCTCTGCTAGTCAGATTTGAAAATCTCCTGAATAGGAACAGTTTGTTGATCAGGGGCAATCTGCTGACTATCAAATTGGTCTTTTACTGAATTTTCTCTCCTTTTTTTTTTTGCTTCATATGCTTTTAAGCTAAGCTCCTTGCCAGCTCCTGTGTGCTCAAAAGTTTTATGGCATTTTCATTAAGTACGTGTTTTTGGTATCCATGAAAACATTGAAAATGGAAATGATTTACAAAGAAGTCTCTGACTAGCTCTTTTGGAATCATTGTATAAATCTGCACCTTTTTCAAAGTGATATTTTGACACAATGGATTTCAGCAGCTGCTCCAGAGCCTCTATGGTGTATTGTGTGACCCTCCCTGCTGTACTTCATGCCTCATTTCCTTTCATTTGACATTGTGTATATTTGTGAAATAATCAGTAAAAAACATCATCATTAAAAACGTTTACAGTTCTGTCCTAATGGGGACAGCAATAAAAGAGATAGGGAAAAACAGGTCATTTAAAACACAAAATGGCACAAGGACACTCTTCAAAGAAGCCTCATGAGGAATCATGAAAAACTTGCTATGGAGAAACAATTTGGTTTCTGTCAGATTTTCATTTTTGTTTCTTCCCTGTTTTTATACTGGATTTTTTTATATATATACTGGATATTTGCATGAAAACAGGAGGCCAACTTCTGCTTTCATTTATACTAGCATAAATCTGGAGCTCAACAGTTACTGTGAACTAAAGGCAATGTAAAAAAGGAAAATTCTGCTCTACTATATTTGTTTCTTCAGAATTTCATAGCAGTTGTCCTGCTATTGGAGAGAATTTTACCCGTAGTGCATTACGTGTCTGTGGAACCAACCTTTAAGGGAAACTCCTTTAATAACTTTTTTTTAGGAAATGGAGCGAAGCATAGTCTTTAGTTAATGCATAGGACTGGGAATCAGAACATGGCTCAGCCCTGGCTTCTGCCACAGGCTTCCTGTGTGACACTGAGCATACCATTTAAACCTTTCTCTGTCTCAGGTTCCCAATCAATATGGTGAGCATGCCGCCTAAGTCACAGAGGGATAGTGAACTGAAAAGTGCTGTGGTTAGAATGTGCTATTGAAATGCAAAGTATCATTATTTGAAAAATAGCTTCAAATTTTTTTATCCAGACCATCTGAGTAGACAAAACAAGTTGGTACAATAAGCTTTTGCAGTATGTGATTTTTTTAAAGAATATGTTATATGAGAATCTGGTGTTACCATGGTTACGGTATCCATCCAGGAAAATGTATGCTCTAAAATGGGATTATGAAATAAAGACAATATAACTATTAGCCTAAAAACCCAATAATGGCATGTATTTTTTAGAATGCCAGGATTTGATTTACTTTTTGGTCATTTTGTGACTCATAATACTTATGAAAGTGATAGACTGAGAAAGAATTAGGTAGAAAATGCTAGAATGACTGGATAGTGTTTGGATGACCTCCAGTGAACATCTAAGTGCTTCTAGACATCGTGTGATAATTCAGTAAATGGCACTTTTCTGTATGTGTCAAGTCGGAACTTCTGGACCAGCAAGGTTCTGGAGCACAGCACTGCTGGACGAGACATCAAACCCAAATCCTTTCTCCAAAAATGGGAATTTTAAATCCCAGTGTCCTGGTCACTAAGTGAAATCCACCCCTCCCTACCTACAGGCAGGTACGTGACTGCACTGCAGCCTTTCAGCGCTGCTTAAACATCCTCTGGGTATCAGTTGCATGGGGTGAGCAGGTTAACGGAGCCACATAATCAGAGATTCTGTGTTGGTGGTGGTTACTACTTTTTTTTATTAATTTTTTGCACTGAGAGATCTCCATGAGGGATCAGATCTTTGCTGTCATAGGCATTGCAAACACATGAAACTAAAAGAGATGATACTCCTGGCTTTTCCACATCACTGCCCTTTGTGATGTACAGGAGGTACAGAAGTTCCCTTTGTTGTCATACTCAAGTCCATTATTGGTCAGGATGCTTGCACTGTTCTTCAGCATTGGGGTGGATTTCACTCTCTTGTGAATAAATGCCAGAATTTCAAGCCCAAGTGGGAACTGTGCCTCAGCTTCTTGTTAGGTTAAACTTGAATGTGTAATATGAGCATTTGTTTTTATAGCACTCAGAGGAGCACAATGGGAGGAACATGTATTTACAATCTATGCATCAGAAAGAAATTGCCACATCTCCAAAGATCTCCTATGCCAGTGGTTTTCAAACCAAGGGTCAGGACCCAGTACTGGGTCGCAGACCCTCAGGTACTGGGTTGTGGCATCCCCTGCTGCTGGCGCTACAAGACTAGAGTGCATTGCTCAAAGATATGATTGTTGGGTTGCAGGCATAAATGATTTCTTTTTCAACTGGGTCCCAAGAAAAAAGTTTGAAAACCACTGTCCTATGCTGCCTAAGTGCTTGTACCTGGCAGGATGAGACTTTGGAGAGGGTCAGCATTTGATAGTTCAAGTAAAACAATTTTTAAAAAGGGGAATACACTTAAAATATTTAATAATGATAATCAAAAATCAGAAAAAAATTGCATGCTGGAAGCCCCAATAATATTTATCAACCTGCTTATTTTATCTGAACACTTTATAATATAAACATAGAATTTAGTGCAAAGACTCTGTGCCAATTTTATTTACCAGCCCTCTAAATTATACAACCAATGAAATGCAATGAAATCAAAGACTCTGAGTTATTTGATTTCTCTCACGCATGAGTGAGTGACTACTGAGCACATTGATGACACACCAGTGTTGAATAACTAGGATGATATTGAACTCCAGAAATGTGGCACTTCTGACAATACCGGAGAAATGAACCAGCAAAAATTCCATTGGTTTATCTTACAATGGAAGGTACATGTATGCATAAATACATATTTTATAAGTGAGCTAATGAGTTTGCTTTATAATGTTATCAACTTCAAGAACCTGGGGTCTAATTTGTTCATGTCTCTCATCTTTAAAATCCATACCATCTCTGAAGACTAAAATCTAGTCACTGCACTGGGATGTAAAAGAACAATTTCCAGCCTATTGCCTGTATCTACAATAGCTAGCACAAACACATTACTAATAGAGGTGGTCAAAAAAATTAAGTAGTTTACTGGATGAATATGATTTTTGAATAAAACTGTTCTAATTTACTTTCTATTAATCATCTAGTTTATAGAGCAGAGATTAGTATTTTGCAAACATTCACCAACATCGATGTATATGAGTTTCAAAATAGTTTTTGAGTAAATATTTTTTTTTAAAAAAATTATTATGGGCTTGAGCCAAAGCCGGAATCCTGCCATTGACTTCAGTGTTATTTGGATCTGGTCTACAGTTGTGCAGCACTGTTTTCTGAAATAGGTTTACCATGCACTCTTATCATAACATATCAATAATGATATGTTAACTTGGCTCGGTGCACGTTGCGATTGTCAAAATACAAAGATATGGCAAGAATTAAATATTTCTATTTAAAGCAGATATCTGTGAGCAACAAAACCCTACGCCCCTGGATTGGGGCGTAAAGGTTCAAGCTTTCCCCTTCTCCCCTGGCTGGACAATACATATTGCAACCCTTCCTAGAGCTGTTACTGTCTGAGTGGACAGGGCGGGGGATTGCAGAGAGTTCAGGTGCTGTTCATTTCCTGTGCCAGCCTGCATAGCTGGGTCTGTGCAGAGAGCATCAGCCTATTATTAGTATAGCCCAGAAGCAGATCTCTTCCCTCCTGCAGCAAGGACAGTAACTGAGAATCTCAATTCCTTCTCCTTAGTCTGCACAACCACACATTGCCCTTTACTTAGGACAGATATAAAACAACAATCTAGTTTTATGTTTTCACTTCAGACTGACTTGCTTTTGTGAAATTTCTTTTTACAAAGATAGGTATTCTGCTAGCAAATTGTTGGACAGCATGAAAATGACATGTTGAACTAGTTTTTTTAATATGTAGCATTTTAATTCACATAGTAGATAGCATTGCATGGCTTTCTTTAATGAATACCAGCGTTTGTATAGATCATTGAACTTATCAAATGTTATATCATTGCTAGTATTATTGCGAGTGCTGGCTGAATAATGCATGATGAATTATCTGTTTGACGTATGTCATACCCTATTGTTTGTGACTTGTCATTGAAAGGATTGTGGCTTCTCTCAGATTTATTCAAACTACTCATTGAATAACTTCTGTCAATGATTCTTAATTTGCAGCTTATTTGTGTGCTATTCTTTGAGTGTTTGGTACTTGCAATTTTAGCTGTTTTGACAGCTGGGTAAGTCACATGCCACGGTGGATGAGTATGACTCTTAGATTATGTGTACACTGCAACATAGCCCAGAATCACTCTCAGGCTCAAGCCCAGACCCCCCCTTCCATCTAAATATGATACTGTCTGACTCAGGCCTGGGCCCCAGGACTGTGCTGGGGTAAAAGGCTGGGAGCCCAGTCCAAACCATAAGTTTGAAAATTTCAGTGACATACACAGCTTCCTTCCAGCAGCTTGGAATATATCCCTTTGCCATTCTGCAACCACAAGAATTGTTCTATCCTCCAAAGAGTAGAATGCCTGAAAAATGATAGAAAGGGTGCACATAGGAATCCATGGTCCACTCACTTCCCCAAAGTTCAAGGTGATCTGCAGTTTCTAAATAAAACCAATTGTAATTTTTAATTTACCATTCTCTGTGCACTCTTTTCACTGATACTAACCTTGGTTGTGATCATAAAGCCTCCGTGTTCTGAGGTGTTCCTCCTACAGTACACTGAAGTTCACTTTTACAAAGTATCGTTTCTTTTGGCCTTGAAATTCCATGTGGATTTTTCCTGTGCTCGCGCACTGAACCGTTTGTGAATTACTGAGACATTAACATGCAATTTTATGTCTCTTTGCTGGTCCCTCAACTTCAATTGACCATTGTACTTTGGCAACGTGGGCACACTCCACCAGAACTCTGGGTCTCCTTACCCTCTTGTCTCACTCAAAGAGAATGTGTTTCCCTGATGAATTTGACATTGTGGACAGGGCCAACAAGAGGATACAGTACCAAAGTGAGGATTGCAGCACAGGAGCAGACACATGTGCATTGCAGTTTTGGGAACCAGAATGTTGTTTGAGGGAGGAAGACAAAACACAGCAGAAAGACCTGTTTCACTAATGGCTCCTGCCATTTGAACTCAGGCTCCTGCTGCACTTGCTTCACAGCCTGAGTCCCCTCCATGGTACCGTGTATTGCAAACCAGTAACACTTTGGACAACTCCAGGGTTGGGTGGCCCATGCAATCGAGATTTAGCAGCAGCTGGGCAGGACAAATCTACCCCCTACAGTCATCCAGGCTCCTTCCATCCTACATACTTCTACCCCATGATAACCCTCTTACCCCTGCATGTTTTCACTCCCATGCAGCAGTGCCGAGTGCATGCTAAATGGATAAGAAAGGGAAAAGAGAACATGTCACGTGAGACACAAAATTAGGGGATTGTTTTGATGGCCCTGACTTCCCTGTTTGTACTATTCAATGTTTGGTTTTATATACTTTTTTTTTGTTACTAGTTTTGATGTTGGTTTATTACTGTTCCTTCAGTGGCAGTGGAGCAGCCCGGCAATGCTTGAATATCGTTTTTCTTTTTGTCATTCATGCTTGTTCACAAATAAGGCTTTTATTTAACTAAGAAAGTGTCTTGCTGTCACTCCACCACATCATCCAATTGTGTATTTCGAATCATAAAGATAAGCATATGTTAAGGAACAATGGGAAGGTTGTATCTAACCACATCTCTTATAATACCTATGTATCTGTTATGTAGTGAACTGCCATCCCTTTCATAGACAGCCATCATCTATAAGCAGTGCTTTTTCCAAAAAAAGGAGTGCTGGTACACCAGCAGGAGCCAGGGAGGGGGGGGGTGGGTGGGACGACCCTCCGCCCCCCCCCCCCCCCTCGGGCCTCTCCAAGCCCCCTCCCCTGCCGGCTCCCCAAACTTCTTCCCCACTCCTCTCGGCTTCCCCCCCTGGCCCCTTCCCCGCTCCTCTCGCCCCACCCACCCCCTCCCTTCCTGCTGGTTCCCTGACCCCCCCAGGACCTCTCCCCACTCCTCTCACCCCATCCGCCTCCACTCCACCTACTGGTTCCCCAGGCCCCTTCCCAATTCCTCTGCCGCTCCCCAACCCTCCCAGCCTCCTCCCCCTTACCTGGCCAGAGCTCCAGGGGCAGCCAGAATCACTCCCTGGCCAGGCTGCCAGTGGTCCCACCCTGAGCCATGCATCTGAGCAAGCTCAGGGCAGGAGATTTGAAAAAGCTCCAGCCTAGCCACAGCTCTCAGGGGTCCACAGGCCAGATTCTAGCCCCTGGCGGCCGGATTCTGGCCTGTGGCCACTGCTCCTAGCCCCTGCTGGCCCCACTGCCCAGCTGGGGACCGGGGTCAGCAGGGGAAAGTAGACCTGCCCCTTTCCCCTGCTGACCCCAGGCCCCAGCTGAGCAGCAGGACTGGCCAGGGAAAAATAGGTGCCGGTATGCCATACTGCTGCATACCAACTCAAAAAAAAACCTATAAGAAAAATGTCTATAAGAAAAATGAATAAACAGACCCCTCCCCCATTCACTGCATACAGTGACGATACCCCCTTTCATTCTGTGATGTGACACTGCTTCATGTTCTGGGTAAGCATTTCTCTACAGTTTCCAGAGGGGTAGCCATGTTTCTCTGTGTACAGCAAAAACAACAAGAGTCCTGTGGCACCTTAAAGACTAACAAATTTCTTCGGGCATAAACTTTCATGGGTTCCAACCCACTTCGTCAGATGTGTTGCTCTACAGTCATCGCTCTACATTTGTCATTGCTCTACAATCAGTGTGGACAGTCAAGCTTTTGGCTTTCAAACTCAGGGTTCACAGACTCAAATCCCACTAATCCTGGGCTTCCGTTGCAGTGCAGACATATGCCTGTGTTTCCAGAAATCCAAATTTGAAATTTGCATTCCACAGATATTCTGAAATACTTCCTTTAGCAGCATTTGCTTGTGACCTCACTGTGCTAAGTGCTGTAAAACACGGCTATCTTTTGCAGGGAGCGGGGCCCAGGACTAGGGTTACCAGATACCAAACCATGGAAAGGAGGACAGGGAAGTACGAAAAGGAGGACATGGAGAAAATGTAGTATTAATATCTGCCCGCCCCCCGCAGCCCCTTCCACGATCCTCTGCCCACTCCTGCAGCCCCTTCCCGGCTCCTCTGTCCCCCCACCCCTGCGGCCTCTTCCCTGCCCCCTTTACCTGGCTGGAGGTCCGGAGCTGCAGCAGTGGCCGGCAGAGCCGCTCCTGGGCCAGGCGCCTTCCACCCTGCGCACGCTCTGTTTGAGCATGCTCAGAGCGGGAGATTTGAAACTCCCCAGCTTGGCCGCAGCAGGACAGGGCGGAACAAGCGTTCCGCCCGAGTCTGCCGCTTTGCTGGGCCCCAGGGCAGAACACACCGAACGCAGCGTTCCGACCCGGTTTTAGCTGTGATCCATGGATTAGCTGAACCAGCTTTTCAGGCATATTTTGGACCCTAAAATTCTCGGCTTATACGTGAGCATATACGGTAGCTTCATATACAAAACTGACATTTTAATCATAAGTAGAAAGCCAGACAAAATCACGTATTTTTAAAATGCCTTCTGGATGGTGGACGTGAAGGTAAAAACAAGGCCATGTCCTCCTTTTGCCAGACATCTGGTAACCCTACCCAGGACCAATTGGCCTGGGGGGGTCTCCTGTGCTGGGGGGGCGGGCTGGCACGTTCCACCCCCAGGCACCTGAGGCCACCTGCAGGAGCTGTCCTGCCCATGGCCGGGGACCCAAGGCCAACGGCCGAGGACCAGGCAGCAGGAGTCAGGAGCAGGGGCATGGTGGGCTGACCCAGAGGCCAGGCTCCACTCTCCCGCTCCGCCCCTGGGCCAGTTGCTCCGCCCTATAGATGGGGCGGGCTGGTCCAGAGGCCAGGCTCTGTCCTCCCACCCTGCCCCTTGCCTTCAGCGGTAAGCCAAAGGCAGCAGGGCCCGCAAAATCATGGGGCTCAGGGAGATCGCCCCACTCACCCCTCCCCCCACCTTTCCAAAGGACGGCCCTGCTGTAAAAACATGGAACAAGTGATAATCTATGCCTGACGGCACTTCCTGTATAAATGAGTATGGCTGATCTGGCAAACATTCTTGTAAGTAAACACAAAGAAGATATAAATAAAGTCTGAGCAAGTTTGTATAAAAATGTTAATGAAAATTCCTGGAAATGATTTTGCAATATGCATCCAGCCCTCTTTGTCAAATGTAGCTATATATTGCTATAACTTAGTGTTACACACACAGACATGTAAAATACAGATTATTATGCAAATTATATTGAAATTAGGCTAAATGGCCAATACATGGAGAAATCTTTTTCTCTCAAAACTTTTATTTGGGGAAATTAAAACATGAAGAGAGGAGAGAAGGGAGGAAGTGCACCTGACTTCAAGACCGTTGTGTGGCCATGCTGCCAGTGTCAACAGCACATCCCAATACGTGTCGGGTGCCCCCATTGTGCAAAAAAAAAACCCAACAGAAAACCAAGGTCTAATTTTAAAACAAAATTTAGTTTTGAGGTTTCCTTGGAGTGGTATGGGTAAAATCGCCAAGGGTTAGGAGTTATTATGAATTGTAGGGTTTCCCTTTAAACAAAGAAATGATAGCTGCTAGATACCTAATTTCTGCTGGCTAGGCTGCAAATAGGCAAGGAGATTATGGAGGATCTGTTGTGTTGGATATGTTACGTTTCCTATGTTCTGATTAACTATCATTTCCCTCCATCTTGCAGCCCCCCAGGAATGGAGTACAATTTCAGGTGCCTCGGAATTTTTCTCCAAGAGAAGAACCTGTACCTGAGTGGGTGTGGAGGTAGGAGGTCATCACAAATTGCACAACCAGCTGTGGCATATCTACAGCTGTTTCCATGCAAAGATTTCTAGAATAATATGTGCAATTTCTAACACTTTCCTAGTCTGCACCAATATACTTTTGGTGTCACTACAGGGAAGACTTACGTCAGAGGTAGCAAAGCAGTTTGGGACATTGGTGCCCTTCCATTATGCTAGAAGGAGAAAAATGTTGTTCCATTTGTGTGCTCTTGCAGAGGGAAATGTAGGGATTGATATCTGTTGTGATTCATTGACAAGCTTCACAGCAGAAGTTAATATACAGCAGTTCAGTTGAGGATATGGGGGCACTTATAAAAAAGGCAGTGAAGCTAGAAAACCTTACAGTACCTGTGCCAATGAAAATACAGACTGAATTTTAACAGGAACAGGGAAGATGACAGGAAATGTAGAATTCAGAATTGAATGAAAAAGATTCTTCCCTGGAACAACAATATCTCAGTGTTATTGAGTGGAATTCACTTTACAGGGCAAGTGAAGTTTTAAGGCTCCATGCACCTTCAGAGGAAACAAACAAGATGGCCAGAAACTCTTGCTATACAGATTTTGGGCCCAGTCCAACTCCCATGGAAATCAGTGGCAAAACGCTTGTTGACTTCAGTGGAAACAGAGCCAGGAACATGGTTAAGCTCAACATTAAGTTTACATTAATCTGTAGCTCAGGCTACTCCCTGTTTAATTTCATTCACCCTATGTGAAAATGTAAAAGAAGCATTTATGTGTGTTGTGATAATTAACTTCACTGGCAAGAATGAAAAGGTTTTTCTTTTTAAAAAAATCTATTTCCCTAAGTGCCTGTAGTTTCATTTCAAAGCAGATGTAATAATATAAAATATTGAACCAAAAAAAATTCAGTCTTATTCTGTCCTGATTTACCTTCCATGCAATTCAGATGTCTTCACTGTGGTCGCACAGAGGTATGTGAAGTCAGTTATGACAAAGGTGCCTAATTATAGTGTACTGTGCTAGTATAGAAGGATAGCTATATCAGTCTATTTCAGCAAAACAAAAGGGAGTCCTATGGCACTTTTAAAGACTAGCAAACTTATTTATCACATAAGCTTTTGTGGGCACAATCCCACTTCATCAGATGCATGAAATGGAAAATGTTCTCTGTATGGATATATACAACTAGCATACTACATTTTCCAAGCCCAATATTTTGGGCAGGATGGGCAGGCAGCGTACTATCAGTCGATTAAGAAAAAGTATGATGGTAAGTCCAGAGTAAAGCCATCTCTATTACAGCATAATATAATATCTTACGTTGTTCACTTTTCTGTGTCATAAGAAAACTGAAGAAAGAGAAGGAGGAGGGAAAAAAAAGAACCAGGGGAAAGAGAAACAAGTAGGAAACAAAGGGGAAATAGCACACAGAACATAAGAAAAAATACAAAGTGGAGCGTATACTCATAATATCAGTATCCTGCACTGTTCCACCTACTTTCTTCAATAAAGCTCCTCTTATTTATCATCATGCCATAGTTCCTGTCAATCTGACAACTGTAAAAACAAAGATCAAACATGTTCAAATTTATGATGTTCTTCCCTTCTTTTCTATGCTAGTCTTGGGAGGAGAGGTGATTTTGAGTCTTGTAGTGTCAGACATTTGTCAGTACCAATGAAGAATCCACATTATAGCAGCAAAATGTCAGGAATTAATATAAGGAAGCATTGAGTCATTGTTAAAACTCACCTTAAAGTCAGGTGATTTGTTCCTATGGAATTCTTGTGCCTTTGACCTGAAAAAGAGGTAAATGAGACACAATTAATTCAAGCCCAAGCCATCTAATCTGACTGCAACAAGTTGATCAGGTATCACTGTAAAAAGGGAAGTCAAAAATAACAGGTGTTCTTAGAACTATCAAAAGGTAGCATTTTAAGACAAGCTGGCTCTGCTGGTCAAGAGGTTGTCCAGCAGAGTGGTAAGGTGAGAAACTGAAGAAAGAGCTTCAGGAGGACAGAGGCTTGTCACTGGGGCCTTGTACACACTACAGCCTTATCGCGCGGTAAGGAGATTTACCATGCAATAAGGCTGTGAGCGTACACACTACAATGTTGCCTGTTGCGCGGCAACAGCCCTCTTGCCGCGCAACAGGTAAACCACCCAGATGATCCGTGGTAATGCTTACCACGGATCGTCTGTCCCACAATAGAGTGTGTGTGTACACTCATTGTAGGTTAGACAGCCTCCGGAAATGTCCCAGAGAGCCAATCAAGGCCACTCTGGGATACTGGAGCTGTCATACTTGTCAGTTTCACTGCTCTAACTGAGCAGTGAAATTGACAAGTAGGAGTGGAGCTCCAGCTGCCCTGAGTGCCAGCATTCATGGCGGCTAGAGCCCCGCTGCCACTGGGCGTCCCTCAAGCCACTCGGTTTCCCGGCAGAGAGCCGGGAAACCGAGCAGCTTGAGAGAATTCCCACAGCAGTGCTCCAGCCACCAGGGTTCCTGGCGGAGAGTCCCTCAAGCTGCGAGTGGCTTGGGGACTCCCCGTGGCAGCGGGGCTGTAGCCACCAGGTGCCCTGGCAGCTGAATCCCCACTGTGGGGATTCTCTCAAGCCACTCGGTTTCTGGCAGAGAGCCGGGAAACCAAGCAACTTGAGGGACTCCTGGTGGCAGCGGGGATCTAGCCGCCAGGAGTGCCAGCACTGCCGGTGACTTGAGCCTCACTGTCACCCAGTTCCCAGCAGCTGCCAAGTCTGGTTGACAGCTCCGGGAACCCTGGCTGCTACAGTGCATGATGGGGTAGGTGCCCACCATGCACTGCTCTATATCGCACAAGAAGTAAAAAAAAAGTGGGGCACTCTGCTCCGTTAGAAGGAGCGCAGTGTGTACACTCTCCCTCGCAATAAAAACCACATGACTTTTATAGTGCATGGGGCTTCTTGTGCGACAATTGTGTAGTGTGTACATAGCCAGAGAAAGAGCAAGTCTTCAAAAAGAAACAGACTGGCTATAGGAGGAGAAAAAGACTGCAAGAACAACAGAACAATTTGTAGCACTGGAAAAGGAGACTCTTTTGCATATCTGAGTTACTTATGTGACCTTCATTATAGTATTTGAGCATCTCTCAGTAATTATTGTATTTAACCTCCCATCATCCCTGCGTTCTTATCTCCATTTTACAGATGGGGAACTAAGGCACAGAGAGATTAAATGACTTGCCCAAGGTCACATAGGAAACCTGTGGTAGAACCAGGAACTGAATCCATGTCTCTTGAGTCCAAGCTACTTCCCTAAACACAAGACCATCTCCCCTTTCTATTAGGAACAATGCAGAAACAACACAGGTAGGTTCTATAGCCTGTACAGTTCTGTACAGACGATCGGACTAGATGATCATAAAAGTCTCTTGTAGTGTTAAAATTGATGGGCTAGACTCTCCAGTCTGCCAAGTTTCCTTTGTGTTGCTCAGGTGACTCCAAATGGTTGTAAAATGACCAGAAATGGCCAGTGGGGAATTCTCATTGCATAAAAGAGCTCTATTAATTGAGTTTGCAACAGCTCCTTCCACCATCCCCCAGTGTAGGGAGGCGGAAAGTGTGTGTTATGGGTATGCGAATTGTGGCATAGTACGTGGGGAAGCATAACAAAGCAGTAGAAAGTTCCACTACACCCAATTGTCCATTGGCATAAGGTCACTGAGGGTAGGGCTACAAAGCAAAGAAAAAGCCATGGCTGAATCATGCCAGTCAACTTGGGCTCCCAGGGCTTGGGCTGTGGGGCTTTTTCATTGCTTTGTAGACTTCCAGCATCAGGCTGGAACCCAGGCTTTGGGACCCTTCCACCTTGCAGGCGGGAGAATCCCATCCTTTGCATCTGTGGAAATTATGCAGTGAGCAGCTTCCAGTTAAGGCAGACTTAATGCAGCTTATCAAGGAGGAGCTCCCTTTTGGCTCACTTGGTAGAACAGCTGCTCTTACAGTACAAGAGTCCTCATTTACTTCTTGGCTTTGGTCATGTGTAGGACACAAATACTTTTCAAATCTAGCCATCAGACTGGTGGGGGAACCTTCTGAAGGACAAAGTCTCCTCTAATGTCAAGGCACCTGCTACCAAGCAGTGAGGGATGGGATGTGGATCCTAAATGATGTGGCAGGTTGTGGAAACCAGAGAGAAAACAAGGCCTTGGAAAAAAGGATACAGAGTCTGCTGGATAATAAGCTATGAATTTCAACACAGCTCATGGGAGCCTAGTGCCCTGTTCCCATTGGAATTCAATGGGAGCAGAGTGTCCAAATCCCCATATTTTCCTTGGAAAATTCTAGCCAGAGTGTGCTTGCTGGATTTAGGAAAAGAAAGCAGTTAAACATCCTGAATGTATTCTAGTTCCCCATTAAGATATATGTTACAAATAAAAATGTTAATGATCTAAAATACCTCCTGAAGTATCTATAACACTTGTGCAGCAAATTAAATTTAAAAAAAAACTTTCCTAGGGTGCTCCCAAATGATTCAGAAAAGAGAGAAGTGTATGACACAGTCACCTAGCAATAGTGATCTGTAACACTGCAAAAAACGTAGCATGTTTGCTGCTTTGAACTCAGTTTTTAAATATTCTTTATCATAGTCATCTTTTTAATTATCTAGTGAGAGATTTCAAGAAGATGGTTTCATTACACTAAATTTATTTGATCTTCCTTCATCATTTACAAAAAATGAAATCATAGACAGATCATTAAATGTAATAATACAGTAATGAAAAAGATAAAGGGGAGTATGTCTGTCTCATGAAATATTTATGCTTAGTCCTTTATAGTGCCCCTCCCCACCCCACCCCCACCCCCCCGTAGTTCTGTAGATCAGGTCATCAGAGAAAGAAAGGATTATATGAACATTTGCAGTGTGATGTGCAGTTATTTAGGTTTGAAACTGATGAAATGTGAAACATTGACGAAGATGAATACAGATGAGTATTACAAATCACTGCTGTTTGAACCCTTTTTGATCACAGCCAGCAGCTAACAATTCCAAAAGAAACTGGCTACTTTTATAGAAATATATTATTACAAGCTGGTGTGAACGTGCTTTATGTGAACTCACTCCAGCTCTTGTAAATGATAATAATTAGAAATTGACTGGACCTAAAACTTGAGATTCTGGCAGTACTGAATTCAGGAGAGTTCAGATCTGGATTCAAACTTTGCAACTCAGGGATGCAGTTGAGGGAAATGCGGGAGAGTTGCCCCCGGCGGGTGGGTGAGGGGAGGGGAGAGCAGGGAAAAGGGGTTGCAATTCAGGCCCATCTCTACTAATAATAAATAGTTAAAATTAATATGGCACCTTTCATCACAAGGGGTATATTAATGCTTTATAAAATGAGCCTACTTAAGTACAAATAATATGGAAAGAGCCTTCACCCACCATGGAAACAGCCATTTTTTGGATTAAAATTATAACATCATAAAGCAAAATTATACAACAATTTATTATAAGACATGAAGAATACACCTGAAACAGCAATGCAAATATTAAATAGGCGCAACATAATTATTTGGTATGTCAATTGGAGGACACCAAGGCTCAACAAAATAAACCTAAACTCTTCACCCATTCCCAACCCCAGATTAATCTACATTTTATTTACTGGTATTATGAACAGGGCCATCCCTGGGGGGAGGTGAACGGGGCGATCGCTCTGGGCCCCGCGGGTACATGGGCTTCGCAGCCCCTCCTCCCACAATCGTCCCACTGCCTTTGGCACCCAGCCGAAGGGGGCGGGGCTGGTGGGAGGGCTATGCCCGGCCCCTGGGCTGGCCCTCCCTGCCCCCAGGATGGAGCAGGCAGGCCCAAGGGCAGAGCACGCGGGGCCTGGCCTCTGGGCTGGCCTGCCCCACACAGCTGGCTCCCTCCCTGGCAGCCAGCTCCAGCTCCAGCCCCCACAGAGGCGGCCCCGGCCTCCCAGTCGGAGCCGGCTCCCACCAGGGCTGGGGCCGGGGCAGGGGCAGGGGCAGGTTCCAACCTCCTCCCCCTCCCCCCCCGCAGGTGGGGCCCCGCTTTGGCCACTTGACCCCGGGCCCTGCTCCCCCACGGGACAGCGCTGATTATGAATGATGGGTCAGTTCACACAGATGTTCTACTCATTTCCCAGAAAATGCAAAAAATGCACACAAACCAGCATATATTTCTCATTCCTAAATTATTTCTTCTGATAATCACTGTACAATTAGTACCTGCTGGGAGTCCCCAGATGCAATCTGTCTGATAAAAACATGGGCTAATGTCCAGCCTACAGTGTAGCCTGGCATGGCCTAATTTACCAGCATTTAATATGCTGTAGAGTCTGGCCTTGTTACATGCTCTACTCACTCCCACTACACTTCATCCCCTCCTGCCCCCCCACCTATGGTGCTGCTGTTACAACAAGAAGATAAGACTTTTTGTGTGTGTCTTTTCTGTTCTGTTCTGTTTGGTTAACTTTGATTTAGTGCTAGTCGTGGAGGTGGTTAGACAGGATTTATTCAAATGGAGAGGCACCTAGCAAGGGTATTAAGGGGTGCCTTGATGTTTTATCATGTTAATTGATGAGAGCTGGGATTAAAATGATGGTTTAATTTGAGAGGTGTTTCATAATTGAGGAATTTGGATACTCTATAGGTTCTATTAAAAAAACCCTATTGATAATTGAACTGGCAGCTTGGTAGGTATTGTCCCTTATATGGAGAGATGAAATAGATGGGTGCATTATTTCTTTTCAGTAGGTCTTTTAGTGATACTCATAGGTTATCAGAATGAATGGTCATAGATTGGGGAGCCATAAGGTATGTAGTATGTGTGAGAATATGTGTCTATAGATGTCCACAAATGGGGTTCTGATTTAAGATTAGGGCCCCTTCACACTACTGTAATACAAATAATAATAATTGATAATAATTAATTACATCACAGTGAGATACAAGTCACTCTTGAATGGTCATGGTCACACACTGACTTCTGTGAGAAATGGCTTGGAAGTAGTGTGTGATAATGAGTGACAAATACCCATGTAAAGCTAAGAGACTTGGGAAGAGTCCTTGCTGCTTAGGGCTGTTAACAAGAGAGGTGATAAGTTTTAGATGACTTTTGACAGCTTAGGTTGTGGGAGATCCCGATTTTCAGTAATGTATTTGGTTGATTTGGGATGTGGCATGGATAGATGGTGCAGGATTACCACGGTGATGTTGATGGTTGGGGGATAGAATTGGGCGTGAATTTTTCAAATGAGAAGAGTCCTGAGTACCAAGTTTCCTCATTCATTGCTTTGCCTTTACAAGTCACCATGGTTTACAGAGGGTATCTGGTGGATTAAACTAATCAGGAAACAGAGAACTGGCAGCAGAAGACACACTTTGACCAGTTACAACTAAAAGAATTTTGAAGCTTTATGTGAAGGTTGTGTGGACCTAAAGGAGGATTGCCTCCATCATCATGTGCACTACGTGAGAATTCATAGGATTTGAATCTAGGACTGTAGGGCTTTAGGAAGGAGAGGGTACAGAGATGAACCTCGTGTATATACATTAATACGTTTTTCTGAGTTTCACCCAAGTAGTAGCTGCCTTTCAATGGTAAGTAAAATGACCTCTATATATGATTTGTACAGACAATGAGCCATGCCCTCAGTGGCTGAAATTATCATTGTAGTTATGCCAGTTTACACTATTGAGGAAGCTGAGGATCTGGTCCAGATACGTCAGCTGATATTTATAAAAACCTTTGAAGGAAGGTGCTATATAAATCTAGGCTATTATGATTTATCATAGAAGAAGACATTAATAATACCTATGGAATTATGATTACAAGACTTCCTTGTTAAATACACTCAAAAATGCACTTCTACATTAGTCATAATGTCACACCTGCCCTTTCTTGTATTACCTCAACAAACTAAATATCTCCTTCTTTTCCCTCTGTTGCGAACAAGGGAATAGGAACAGCAATTCATTATTAGCTACTGGAACACATTGATGACAACAGTTGGGACTGAAGGTCTATTATATTGCTTAATCTGGCCAAGAGATTGTGCATGCTAACTTCAGTTTTTGTTGTGGTTACTTTATTCATGGCCTGATTTAAATGTGAATTGGCGATGCAATCAGAACAGCTCAAATGTCAATTACTTTTACAAAGAACTGTGCACAAATAGCTGTAGAGGCATGCAGTTATTCACAGATATTAACTAGGCCAAGATTTTAAAAAATGAGTAGTGAATTTTATGTGCCTTAATATTTGGGTACCTAACATGAGATACCATAAAGCTATAAAAGGACCTGATTTCCAGAAAATGCTGAATATTATCCTTTAAGTAAGAGCTATTTATGGTCTGTCTAGCTGGGCACCCAAAAACTAAAGTGTTCAAAACAAGCTAGTCACATCTGAAATTATTTTAAATGAGTAAAATTCCAGAAAATCATCTTCTTGCAGACAATTTGCAAAAGGAGGGAGGGGGGCAAAATTCATTCATATACACTATTAGAAATAATTTGACTGTTCTACTTGATGAAATTCAGAATTGATTACAATGTCAACTTTAGCTTGCTGTCTGAAATGTTCTCCGGTACAAATGCTATCCGATAGTTAATAACGAGAATATGTCTTGGTTACACACTGAAGTGTTGTCTATCTGGGTGGCTATATGAAGGCAAAATTTTCACTAGAAAAATAATCAACATTTTCTAATAACTACCACTCCATATTAACAAAAATACTGCACTTGCCCATACATAGAATAAGAAATAACTACAGTAGAATATCACTGATCTCACCATATACTAAATAATGGTAACACTTTCACATACACCACTACAACAAACAGCCATCAGGCTCATAGTTAACAAATACATAATAAATTTATTGGAGTCTTTAGGAACCTTACATCTCCAAGGAAAATGATACTTAAGGTAGTGCTACAACCACCCACAGAAACCTGGCATTGAATAGAAAAACACAAATTAAAGAAGGTGTGATAAGTTTGTATTTTGATTTCTAGTATAATAATTTTGCTGAAACTTCTTTGAATTGACTGCAAACAATTCTACCTTTAAATGCTTCCTCTTTTAGATGTTGCTATAAGATAGGATGTGACCTTCTAGTTCAGTTCATATAATAAATAACCTATCTTTAAAATTGTGATCCTTCAACTGTCAGCACATCCTTGCAAAGTTCGACAGATTCATAAATAATGGAAGTCAGTGTTCCACTGCAATATTTATGTAAATTGTAAAGGCAGATATATGTGAGCTGGAAATAAAAACAGGGGTTTTTTCCCATTAGTATTATTTAAGGTTCTGACGAGATCAAATTAAAGGAGTTACATTCAGAAAAACTTTATATTTCCCACTATTAATAACCTATTGCTTTATTTTAAGAAAGTGCATTCTGGTGTGTTTCAGTGCTCAGCCTGAACTGCAACATCTACACAGCTTTTCTTAGCACCATAGCGTGAGCCTGAGTCGATAGACTTGGGCTCTGAGACTTACTGCCTCGGGCTGCCATTTGTAGTGTAGACTGTGACAGGCTGCTCCCCAAATCCAGTCTGGTGTGCTGCAATGACCACTCGAACCCCGCTCCTGAACCCCAATTCACCCTGCTCTACTGGGTGACCACTCACTCCTGAGTCAGTCCACATCAGCCACCAGCATGTAATTGGTCCCAGGCAGTGGGTGTAAATCCACTAGCCACACTGGCATTGGTCCCCAAGCAAGCACACCCAGCCCCAGACACCACACTGGGAGCCACTGCCTTACAGGGATTGGGACCCACTCTCAATCACCTTAGTCTCAAATCCATCCACTTAACAAAGAAGTGGATTGTGCCCAGCCTTCCACACCCACACCCTCTAAAGACCACACAGCTTTAGATAAAACAACTAGTAATTTATTGATCAGAGTCTGATTTCAAGTGAGAACATGGCCAATCAAGGCAGAAGCATGATATAAATGAGTCAGGAGTGACCACTATCAAATAAAAGGTATAAACCGCATGCTACTCTAACATCTCTACCTAAACTGACCTGAGTCCAAGATTATGCTCATGGTGTTTGGCTGTTTGGTGTTTTACAGCCATTCTCTGCCTGTTTTCAGGCCGGGTCCCGATCTTGCTTGAAATTGGTTGCAAGATGGTGTCTTCTCCAGCCAAAAACCTGCAGCTTCTCCCCCTTCCAATCTCTGTGTCATTGTTTTTACAAATTGCTGACAGCCCCTCCCCTCACTGTCCTGTTGTGTGATTCTCTTCACTTCTACCTGAGCCAGGGAGGACATTAGCATCCCCTTTGACATGTAAATCTCCAGCCACTGTGCTAGAGATAGTCCTGAGAGTCTGAACCCTGTACCATGCTTCACATCTGTACATACATGTTGCTGTAGAAAACATGGTGCCATGGTAATCATGTGGAATATGTTCTGAGCATTCACAAAGGAATCTGGCATGGTGCATTTGGCATCAAATCACGCAATTACCTTGCAAAACTGAACAGAAAAGTTACACAGATCATGTTCTAGGGGTGCACGGATGTGCATCCCATCACATAGACATACAAAGGAAGGCTAAATGATTTGTTCAAACTCTCACAGGAAATTTGTGACAGAACAGGGACTTGAACCTCAGTCTCATAGGTATCTGCCTTATGCCCCAACCACAAGACCTTCCTTCCGCTGAAGTTCGCAACATGATAATCTCTTACCACCAGTTATAAGATAGATGCCTTTGCTTTTAAAAGTTTTCTATTCTTCAGTTTCCACTTCAAATCCAGTTCTGGGGCAGCCAGATTAACCACAATGGCAACATGACAGCTCAGCAAAAGAAACATTGAACTATTCTAAAACTGTTGTTATAAAGGTTTAAAAGTTATTATATGTGCCAAAGTTTTAAATATTAAATGCACGGATTTTGTTTTGTTTTGTTTCTGGTTTTACAATCAATATTAAAGCAAGCTGAAAAGTTGATAGGTGTCACGAGATTTGGTGTGAGAAGCCCCACAAGGGAAAGCATGGCTGGGATCATCTGTAGTAAATTAAGTAATTCCCTTAGTGCTCCATGGAGCACCAAAGTTAGCTACCACTGTTAGTTAGTCAGGCTTCGTGGGAAGCAGGAAAACCTAGCTGAAAAAACCCTCTTCTTGATTAGTTTCCTGGGCAATGAAAAGCTATGCTTTGAGTTAAATTCATTTAGAAACCAGCCTGGAGCACATAGTTTGATCTCATCATTTTAAAGCCCCCTCCATAAGAAGGTTTTGGGGTATTTTGACTGAATTCTGAATAGTCTTGAGTGTCTCTGAGATGGACTTTCCAACTTTGGGGCTGTTGATCCCACAGCCAAACATGGCTTTCCTGATCTGTTACATGCTTCCACACTAGTTTTTTCAGAGACATCTATTTTAAACACAATGGCCATCTTTAGTGCTGTGCTCACAAATACCAACTGCAAGTAAAATCTTCTTTAAGCAAATATATTTGAAACTTTTCTTCTGGTGAACTTCCAAACTGTTGGGCTGAGCAGATTGGTCATCATTTTCCTTTAAGGTCAAACAATTAAAGAAAGCTAATGGCTGCTGCTTCCTACAAGTTTTTTTCACTTTCTTAGCTTAAACGTGCACCTGTTAACAATACACTGTCAAAGTCCTGTGGCTGAAATCACTCACTGATCTTGAACCTGCTTCACAAGGGTAATTGTTCAAAAATCAATGCTCTTAACGTTTCTAAAAGAGAACAAGACTGGCAAAATAACAAATGTTAATGGAACTAGATACAGACCTGCATTTGCCTTCCAAAGTAATGAATGAATACCAAGCCTGGTTAGATTAGTAATCATCTGATGTTATGGCTGCATACGATATTGCCAATAAGCTTGTTTGTTTGTTATATTGGGGGTATACAAAGCAATCAGCATATCACTTTGAAGAACAGTTAGGATTCCAAGCAGTAACAAAATATAATTGTGTAGGGGAAACTATAGTCTCAGGAACTTTGGTGAGAAAAGTGAAGAATGTGAAATTTTAAAGCTTTTGTTCCAAGGAGGACTTGACTGATATATAATTGTTCACATTCTTATTTGCATACCACGTGCTGTTTCAACTCTGCTGAGGGTCCTCTGTTTTTGGCACCTTCGTGATGAAAGAAGCTTGAAAGAGCTTTTGGAGACTGATTACTACAGCATTGTTAACCCTGTTCTTTATTTCCTTTTCAAAGAGCTGCACAGCAATGTAGCTTCTGGATTCCTATCTTTGTGGCCTAGAAATTAGAGGCAGGAGCATACAAGTTTTGCCTCTAGCTGAAGAGTGCAAAGTTTCACTTCAGTTTTGATTCAGGTCATTTGGTGTTATGAGTGCTCGGCACCTTTGAAAATCAGGCCTTGTGTCTCAGGATGAGGACCCTTTTGAAAGTTCAGTCTCAGCCTTTCGGTGCCTTAGGTTACCTATCTATAAAATATTGCTTGCCTCATAATTATCATGAGGCGTAATGTTGATAAAAATCTTTGAGATGCTCAAATGAAAGGAGTTACCAGAAGTGTAGATATTCTTTCCATAGCTGCAAAAAAAATACAATCTGCTCTGAAAAAGAGGAAATTCAAAACATTTGCTCTCTTTCAGATGGTTATATGAGTGAATTGATCCCTGAAAGAAGATGTGCTGGAAATAATAAATAAGACTCTTCAATGATTTCTTACTAATGCCATGGCTGTCATTTTCATTTTGGTACTCTGACCTTGTTTGAGATCTCATTATATGCTCTGTGTATGATTTCATCTTGCTTTTCACAGTTGTCTGTTATTCATATTTATGGGTTTGTTGTGTCACGGTTAAAGAATCTTATCATTTTTGCACTCTCTGGGGTACCATTACAAGGTCTCTTGTTGACAAGTTCCAAAGGGGTAGCCGTGTTAGTCTAAGTCAGCAAAACAAACAAGGAGTCCTTTGGTACTTTTAAAGACTAACAAATTTATTTATCACATGAGCTTTTGTGGGAGAAAATCCCACTTCATCAGACGCTTTGAAGACAGAGAGGTTACAGAATGGGAGGAAATTAAATGAGTCTCTTGTTAACTCTCACTGTTTTCCACATACTTATAGATGCTTATTTCATTTCACCTGTACTTTTCTATTGGACTAATAAATGTTTTTATTTGATTTACCAGCTAAGTTCATACCTAGCACTTTGACAAAAATGATTCTGGTATGAAATGATGATCAATCTGCACACCTTTAAAAATGGTGGATAGCTATCTTCCATGGGTATACTCCTTTCTTCATAGAATCTGAAATTGATAGCATTTCTTTCATCTCCATGCAGTGTAAAATGGTTGTAAACCAGGGCTTTTTTTCTGCTGGTACTCCATACTGGCATCTACTTTTCCCTGGCCAGCCCCGCTGCCCAGCTGGAGGCTGGCAGTGGTGGAGGGTCCTAACCCCCCTGCCGACCCCTCCTGCCAGCATGCTGGCACCTTTTTTTTTTTTTTTCTTTAAGAAAAAAGCACTGTTGTAAACCATGGGCCAGATTGTGTCTGGCAGGTGCATGAATGCACATGAGGAAGGACACAAAAAGCTCAAAGGAAAGCGAAAGGGACATTCAGCAAAGAGTTCACTTTACCATCCTAAATAAGTCCCTATATGGATAACACACTTCCATCATGAAAAGCACCATGGTATTTTTAATGAATATTAATAGTCAGAATCTCTGTTTTGCAGGTCATGTATGAGATGTCAGAGTTCCCTCTGACACCACATTGCAGCCTAGATTCAGTATCAGAAACAGTGCCTGCGCCCTCTGTTTTATTTTTTCTGTTCCTCCTCTGGGGGAAGGAGAGAAGCAGGCATGATAAACGACCTTGATGCAGATGGTAGAGATGTTATTGTCTTGGCTGGTTGCCAGCCACTTTCTGTTTGGAGTATAAGATTCTGTCCTATATAAATGGCCTCTGTCACCTGACTGTGGTTAGTGTCAACTGACTCCTGTGGCTTTCTTGTATTACTCAACAGGCCAAATCTTACTTAGCTAGAGAAATCCAATAAGTCCAAGATAATATGATTGCAGAATGTACTTTTATCCAAACCACATCTACATTTTGAAAGTACCTACTTTTCTTTGGAATCCCACATCTTATATCAACCACTTTCACAAAGTGAAACCATATTAAAAAACTTCTTTGATGTGAATGCTAAAGGCCTGAGTGTCCTCTCAGACTAGTGTAAAAAGCCATAATTTACTGGAAGTGGTGGTATCCCCCAAGTCAGGCCTGAAGTCTTAACTTCATTGTGCAACTTGCCCACTGGTCATTTGTAGCTTCTCTTTATATCTTCCATTTTCCTGTGTGAAAGAGGCTCACCCAAAACTTAATTACAGTAAACAAACAATAATGATGGAAAGTCAGGTTAGGGAACACTTAATGAAATTGGATGTACACAAGTCCATGGGGCCGGATGAACTGCATCCGAGGGTGCTAAGGAGTTGGGGGAAGTGATTGCAGAGCCGCTGGCCATTATCTTTGAGAACTCGTGGCGAACGGGGGTGGTCCCGGAGGATTGGAAAAAGGCAAATATAGTACCTATCTTTAAGAAAGGGAAAAAGGAGGATCGGGGGAACTACAGACTGATCAGCCTCACCTCAATCCCGGGGAAAATCATGGAGCAGGTCCTCGAGGAATCCATCCTGAAACACTTGGAGGAAAATGGAGTGATCAGGAACAGTCAACATGGATTCACCAAGGGCAAATCGTGCCTGACCAACCTGATTTCCTTCTATGATGAGATGACTAGATTTGTGGATGCGGGAAGAGCCATTGACATGGTATACCTTGACTTTAGCAAGGCTTTTGATACAGTTTCCCACAGCATTCTCATCGGCAAGTTAAGGAAGTATGGGTTGGACGAGTGGACCATAAGGTGGATCGAAAACTGGCTAGATCAATGGGCTCAGCGGGTAGGAATCAATGGCTCGATGTCTGGTTGGCAACCGGTAACAAGTGGAGTGCCCCAGGGGACGGTTCTATTCAATATCTTTATTAATGATCTTGATGATGGAATAGACTGCGTGCTTAGTAAGTTTGCGGATGACACCAAGTTGGGGGGAATGGTAGATACTCTGGAGGGCAGGGACAGGATCCAAGGAGACTTGGACAAATTGGAACACTGGGCCAAAAGAAACCTCATGAGGTCAACAAAGACAAGTGCAAAGTCCTGCACTTAGGATGGAAAAATCCCATGCACTGCTACAGGCTGGGGACCAATCGGCTAAGTAGCAGCTCTGTAAAAAAGGACCTGGGGGTTATGGTGGACGGGAAGATGAATATGAGCCAACAGTGTGCCCTTGTTACGAAAAAGGCCAATGGCATATTAGGCTGCATCAGTAGGAGTATTGCCAGCAGATCGAGGGATGTGATAATTCCCCTCTCTTCGACACTGGTCAGGCCGCATCTGGAATACTGTGTCCAGTTTTGGGATCCCCACTCCAGAAAGGATGTGGACAAATTAGAAAGAGTCCAGCGGAGGGCAACAAAAATGATTAGGGGGCTGGGGAACATGACTTATGAGGAGAGACTGAAGGAACTAGGCTTATTTAGTCTACAGAAGAGAAGACTGAGGGGAGATTTGATAGCAAACTTCAACTACTTGAAGGGTTGCTTCAAAGAGGAGGAAGCTAGGCTGTTCTCGAGGGTAACAGAGGACAGAACAAGGAGCAATGGTTTCAAATTACAGCTGGGGAGGTCAAGGTTGGATATTAGGAAAAACTTTCTCACTAGGAGGGTGGTGAAGCATTGGAATGGGCTATCTAGGGAGGTGGTAGAATCTCCATCTTTGGAGATTTTTAAGGCTCGGTTAGACAAAACCCTGGCTGGGGTGATTTAGGGGGAGTGGTCCTGCTTTTTAGCAGGGGGTTGGACTAGATGACCTCGTGAGGTCCCTTCCAACCCTATTATTCTATGATTCTATGATTCTAAATCATGGCTCTTTCCTCAAGAACTGTCTTTAGAAATAAAATTGTTAATTTGATTCAGTTATTGCTCTTGAACCCTTGCATTAAAGTATAACACTCTGCTGCAAATCTCAAATCCCAATTATCATTTTTCCACCAAGATTTATTTTCTTGCACAATGACCAAATTAAAGAAATCAATATTTTAAAGGAAAAATCTGGCTGCAAAGATATTTTAATTTTAAACCTTTGCAAATCCAAGGAGCTCTTTAATCCTTGCTAATTTATGGTTTCTTTCAGTTAGAAAAGAAGTTACCCAATTTCTGTGCAAGAGTTTGCAAATCTCTGAAAAGCTAATATTTTTATTGAATCCACCCTTAGGGCTAGTCTTCATTGACAATGGCAAATCTGCTGCCATGAGATTGATTTTTCCCGATTGACTGAGCGGGTCTGTAAAGACCCACTCAGTCGATCAGGAAATCGATCACTGAAGACCAACCCAGCAACTGGAGTAGAACTAAGGCAAAGGGAAGGCCCTCCCTTTGATTCAGCGAGGTGGATGTGCAGGACATAATGGCGTTGAAGGGAGATACTCAAGTTATTTTAGGTAACTTGCGTATCTCCCTTCTGAAAACGGCAGGCAGTGTAGACCGGCTGTTAGTTCCCGGAAATAAGTGCTATGATCCCCGTTCCATCCTTTGGCAGAATATAGACAGAAAAGACTTGGGCTGCATGTGCACTTTGAGCATTACAATGGCATATTTGCAGCTATGCCATTCTAGTGCTGTAGTGTAGATGCTTCCTACAACAACAGAAGAGGTTTTTCCATCCCTGTAGTTAATCCATCTCTTCAAGGGGCAGTAGCTAGGTTGCTGAAAGAATTCTTCTATTGACTTAGTTGCCTCTACGCTGGGGACTGGATCAGGTTCACTGCATTGCTCAGGGGTGTGGATTTTTCACAGTGCTGAGTGACATAGTTAGGTTGATCTAAATTTTAAGTGTAGATCAGGCTTTAGAGTTAGATTCTCCTTTCCTACTGATCTGGGTGCAGCACTAGAACAGAAAGCTGAAGGAGCAAAGTTAGCTTTAAACCACTGTAGCACTCAGGGTATTCTCAGCACTGCTTTGAGCCAGCACAGTCCCTGCAGTAAATCAGAGCAGCCTTAGAGTGGGTCTGATTTTCATATTAGGGCTGATGCACAGACTCGGCTCTTCAACACCCAGGAAATCTCTTATGTTGGAGTAATTCCCAGGGGCAGTTTCCGGCAGATTTCAAGACAAAAGGGGCAGATCATGACATAGGGTTATATTCTTCATCTGAGATATGAATGTTGGGACAACGGTGTTTGTTGTTTTCCTGGAGATTAACACTTAGAACCTATTTCTTTTTTTTTTCATTTACACTGGTATAAATCAGTGCAGGTACAGCAGTGTAAAGCCAGTGTGAATGATGGAATTGGGTCTTTAAAGTACTGTATAAACTTTAGGTCATTTGCAATGTACTGATGCAGATAATCCCAGACTCTCAAGTGCTATATGTCTGTGCAGTGTCTAGCATTTGCTGTATATCTTTCCTTTAAAAAAGGGAGGAGGATCTCTAAGATCTAACTTCCCTCACTTCTGCATCAAATTACTAGTAGGACGGAGTCCAAGACAGGCCAGAGGGTGAACAGAGTCAGGTCTCAGGAGGCAGGCTGGGGTCAGGTTACCACAAAATCGGAATAATGCACCAGGTTACAGACTGCACTTTAACAGCAAAGGACAAACCAGGATTAGAAGCCAGAGTCTCTAGAATCTATTGCAAGCGTAGTCCTGAGCAGAGCCAGGCAGGCAGTCTATGTTACTCAGACAGCTTTCCTTCATAGCTTCCGGATTTAAGTACTGGCATTGACAATTAGGAGTCTAATGAGGGGCAACCACTCAGGTACTGCTGCGGGGTGATATTTCCTCTCAGAGGAGCTCAGTCTAAGCCTCCTATCATGATGTGGGGGTGGCAGCAGCCCAGAATCCCCAGTGGTTCCAGCCCTGTGGATTCTAACACTGGCGGGGGAGAGTCACACCCTGCCTGAAACTTTTTACAGCAATATAGAGACCTTGAATGGCTGAAAGTTTTTTATACTGAAAGTAAACATATCATTATATCACCAGGGAACAGGCCTCTTGGTGGAGATTGGGGAATAAAGGGATTTAATCTTGAGATGTTTATATCCTCAGCTAGTCCAATATTGCCAGTTCTTGTGACTTCACCACCAGTGGCAGGTTTCCAAATGTTTTAGAGCTTGTGTTGTGATGACTCGAGATGCTCCAACCCCTTCATGAAGTTCAGCCCTGCTGGAAGCCAGCAGAGTCTCCCCCTACATTTGCCATTCTCATAGCAGGGGAGGAGGAAAGCAGAGAGCCCAGCATGGCTCCACTCCCTGCCTCCCACCCATGAGAAACAGACAGGATGGTACTTCTGCTTCGCCTAACTGCAGCATCCTGCATGGGAAGGACAAACAGGTGAAGAGCCCTGGAGCCACCCCCACCAACCTGGGAAAGGACGTGAGAGGAGAACCCATTGTAGCTGCCCAATCTGCTGAGGTCAGGGTTGAGGGAAACAACTGTAAAAGGAGCAAAGATAAAGCTGAGGGGATTGACCAGGGGGTTGGGATCTGTTGGGGGTGAAAGGGCTGAACAGATGGAGGTATTGGGGTGCTCACAGGGTCCTGGGAAGGGGAGAAGTTGCAGGAGGTAAGAATAATTAAAATAAAAATGAATAATTTTTAGCTATTTGGATCATTAATTGTGACTCTACAATTAATTCATGCTTGTTTGTTTTTTTGAAATTACTGAAAAACGATCATATTTATGATGTTAACAGTCCACAAACAAATGATTTAAAAATATTTTTAAATACTTTGAATGTAACTGAATTGACTATTTAAAAAAATTAGAGATTAGAAAAATAATTACTGAACTGAAACAGAGAAAGCTGTGAAAGGTAGTTGATGTCGTAAAGATATTGTTGCCTGTAAAATCTTTGACCTTATATTAATCTTTACTGAAAAATAATTGGAAGACTTGATACATCAAGCAGCCTTTGTGTTTCTTGTTCATTTTCCAGCTTCATTCTGTAAGCCTGGTACCGTATATTTCTCTATAGGTTTGAATTAGGTTTTTCCATCATATTATAATTTTATCGCATTATCAAGCTGTTCATTCACTGAGTATTTGTTATACCTGTGTACAAGAACTTAACATGAGTACTCCCTCTCCTTTTTTTTATGGAGGTGCAGATGTTTGTGCAGGAGGGCAGAAGTGTATGGGGAACTGCGGGGGAGAGGGAATGATTGATGAGAGGACTATGGCGGGGAAAGGGGGAAACTCAGAGGAGAGAGTAAAGACAGTAATAGGAAAGAAATGGGAGTTACCCTATCCTTACCCTAAAATAGGTGGAGTCTCCATTTGAGCAGTCAGGGAAAGGCTTGTGTTCCTTATAGGCTGACTTTTCAATCTAAAATTGTCCTATTCATATTGCTGGAAGAGGAGAGGGGAGTTAAAGTCAAAAGACAAAAAGAAATTGATGATTTGGTATTCTTAAATATGGTGGTTTTGTGAGGCCAATTGTGATTTTTAGAATCTGACTCATGATTTTTGATCCCTTACGGTTGGTAATAATACTGCTAATATGATGCCACTTTGTTGACAAATCTGCAGGATTTGGGAGATTATTTTATTCTTTTATTTTCTAAAAGGGACAAAACAATGAGTTGTGAAACCAAAAGGGAGACTAGAAAAATATTCTACGGAAAGTCTCAGTTTTCAGGGACATGCGGTCATTCCATTTGTAGACCAAAAGACACTACAGTCTGTATATGGGTGAAAGTCTGATTTTTACAGCAATCTGTGATGACCTTCACACTGGATGGAATGTTTCTGAAGTAGCTCAAAATGAAAGAAAGGTTAAATGCTTTTAATTTAGATTAGTCAAACAAACAAGGAAATACAAAGTTGATACTTCCTTTCAAGGGCAAAATACGTGTTTCACTCTATTACATGTTATAAATGAATCTGAGACTAAAATGACTTTTATTGTAGTCCGCACACAAAGCACATGCTCAAAAATAAAAGCACAATTATATAGCTACATGTTGCACTGAATTTAAACTACATATGTATAGTCTTCTGGTTTGGGCTTATTGGCACACTTAGAAATGAAAAAAACTGAAAATAATGAAGGTGCACCATATGTTATCTTGCTCAATAATACATTTCACTTTCCATTTGGAATCTGTGAATAATATATTTAATGAAGTTTAACATAAATTTTATAAAGAGTAAATTGACTGGATGAGTGAGATAGTTTAAAGGTAAACTGCAAAAAAGACAAATATTGTAATCACAACTATTTTATTCTATTTGAACAGAATAGAATACATTTTATGTCATTCTGTTCTCTCTAGTGTTTTTCATACAAATTATATCCCAAAAGTGGTCTGTAAAGTTACTAAAATTTCCTGAGTTACATAATAGAAGGGTAGGATGATGACACTGTAAAATATGGAATTTAATCATAAATAATAATTGTATGCATACTGATGTTTTTTAGACATGAACTTCTGTACAGGTCAAGCAGCAAACGGTTTGTGTTTTACACATACCAGCCTTACATTGTGTAACAGTAATGGCTAACTAGGTCATACAGCCAAATTTGTAGCTAAAATGTGATCAGTAACTTCTGTTTTCATTTATCTTAGCTCATGTGTGCAGGAATTTATAATACATATTAATACAGTTATCTCTGATATACTGTCGAGGAAATAAATAATGTCTTATTGGAGAGAGAAAGTGATTACATTTAGGGAACTATAGAAAGTTAAAGTTATCAAGCCGGATCTATAACAGATTCCTTCAGGCTGAGGAAATTCTGTTGTCAAGGTAACTGTAATCACAAATGCTAAGAGTAATGTGGTCAAGGTTGTCTATTTTAAATAAATGTGATCAGTGAACATAAATAACCTATCTCTAACTAATAATTAACAGAAGGATAACAAAGCATTTATTTTTATATCCAATAAGGTTATGCAATTAATTAAAAAAAGACAATGTGAAATCATCTTCAAGGAGAATCAAAATGTTATGAGATCCAAGTTATCACAAGGCATGATTAATTGGTAGTTAGCAGATACACAGAGCATGGCATATTCAAATAACTCTCATTACTGAGCTAAAAAACAAAGTTACTTTTCACTATGTGGTTAACTATAACATTCTATTAGGGTTTTTAAATCAACTAGAGGAGTCAAATGACTTACTGTTGCAAAATGAACTCAAAACTAGCTTAGAATCATTAAACTCTTTTGCATTAAGTGCAACTTTAAAATGGACATGTTGCAAAAGAAAAAAGTGCTGACAAAGAAACTGTAATTGAAGGGATAAATGGAACTGTGTCCAAAAAAGCCAAGGACAACACTCACGAGAGGCCAGTGTTAGAGTAGGTTTTTGATGACACCCTGATCTTGCAGGTGTACTTTAAAAAACAACTCTAAATGCAGAATAAATAAGGTGCAATGTGTTTTGCATGCATTGACCTTAAAGCCCATAAATGCTTTGTTTTGTTGTTGCTGGTGCAAACTGCACCCAAGTTGCATTCTAGGTGGGTCATATCAGATCTTCATAAGAGGAAAGAATTTTGTTCTGATTCGTCCATGTTAGCTTTTGGAATGTGGGGATTCATTATATCATATGGACACATCACAGAAATACAGGTCACTTTCTGATTGGCCTGATTCTGCTTTGCCAAAAAGTACCAGACTCTATTATCCATGAGAAAGTAAATGCCTTCAGGACTTCTTTACTTGTGAGACAAAACTGAGCTGATTGGAATCTAAAAATAATCATATTGGAAAACTTTTTTTAAAAAATCAGCTCTTTTCAAAATTTTCCACTTACATTTTTTCTATGTAAAACAAAAATTTGAATTTTTTTTGTTTTGATTGAATAGCCATTTTCATAATTGATGTTTTGACAAAAGAATTCCAAACAGCTCTTTCCAAAACTCCTGGATGAAGGGACTGATGAGAGTGCCCCCTGTTGAATACCAATGGAAATCTTGTTATGGACAGAATTCTATTTACTTTGTTTCTTTTGATATTCTTAGGGAGAATACTGCAAAATACAGGAAGAAGAATATCACTGTTATAATACTTAAAAAGATCTGAGCTGAATTTTCTATCTGTCTTTGATAGTGACTGGTTCCCCCTGTCAAGTTGAGCTGGAAAACATACTTCACACCAGTTCAAATTGTGAAGTAACAAGAGCTTACTTCTTTTTAACAAAAATAAGAACTGTTATTTTCAAGTTTAATACGGCTTGTAAAGTATGTACATAACTTACAGTTCTGCAGATAATTTAAGTACCACATATATTTGGGTTTCACTATCAAGTTTAATCTTTGTCTAGAAATTTAAGTAAAAAAGCACCATCTGAGGTTGCCAAGACCAGGAAAATTCATTACAATGACTCAGCCTATAGGAATAGGAAATTGTCCGGAATAGAAACTATTTTGATTAATAACAAAATAGCTAAGAGAATTCTTTAGTATCTACTAGAACAAGTATCCTAAACTGACCTGCATTTTCATTAGCGAGACAAGGTGGGTGAGGTAATATCTTTTATTGAACCAACTACTATAGGTGGGAGAGACAAGCTTTCAAGTGACACAGGGCCTCTTCTTTAGTAGCTTAAAAGCTTGCCTCTCTCAGCAGCAGAAGTTGGTCTAATAAAGATATTACCTCATCCACCTTGTCTCTCTAATATCATGAGAGCAACATGGCTTCAACAGCACTGCAAGCATGCATTTTCATCACCAGGATCTCACATAAAAGGAGAAAGAGGTCTGAATTGCTTTGCAGGCTAAAGACTCATCACTCTTTGGACAGTGGTGTAAAGTGGCGTAAGAGGCCACAGCACTTGTGTATATTAGGGGAACTAGAATAACTTTAAATTCCCTCAGACAACGGTGTACCTCAGGAGGCACGTAACTAACCCATGCCTCACCTCTGCAGGGGGGATACCTGGGGAAAGTTGAAACTTGACAGCTGATTTTGGCTGACTTTTGCTGGCAGTCAAAGCACTGCCCCATGTGCTGCCTGACCAGTGAGCTGGCTGCTGTTGGGAACTGTCTTGCCTGCAGGTGTGAACCTGGGAGCAATGGTGGAAGACAGCCCTACTCAGAAAGTGAGGGGAGGAGAAAGCAGCTAAGCATGGACCATGATCCCATTAGACCAGTTGTTTCATGCCCTTGTGGAGAACTCAGAGAGGGGAAGGCACTGGGTTAAACTAGTGTAAATAGTGGTTTTTCTATCATTTGAAGTCTTTAAAGCATAATTTGAGGATTTCAGTAACTCAGCCAGAGATTAGGAGTCTAATACAGGATTGGATAGGTGAAGTTCTGTGGCCTGCGTTGTGCAGAAGGTCAGATTGGATGATCATGTTGGTCCCTTCTGACTTTAAAGTCTGAGTCTATGAGTTGTTTGGAGTTGAGTAACAAGATACTGGGGGGCTCTGTCCTGCCATAGCAGTACTTCAGGGAGCAGGGCCAAATGAAAGACGAGAAATCTGGAGGAACGTGCGACCCCCTCACCTGTCTCCTCCAAATGTTGCCTCTGAATTACCTCCATTTTATTGTTGGGGGGTTGTGCGTGTGATGTCAGTGGATATAAGAGGGTAGTCTTGCAATGATTTCCAACTGTATTTTTTGTAACAAACTGTATACAGAATAGAGATATTTCTAAATTCTAACTTTAAAGTTATATTTGGTTGAACATTGTTGCTGTATATCCATCATTTGTTTGACATATAAATCTTAACTGAAAAATAGATAAGGACCAGGTCTTGTTTTCGTACCAAAGCTACTTACACCTTTTGAACGAGGATAGGTTTACCTATGTAATAAGTCGGTACAATCAGATTGATTAAATGATCTGATAATTATCTCTTGATATTAGGGAATGTTAACTTCTTTTGAACTCTTATAACACATTGCTTTGTGTCATTTCTTGGGTTTAATTCTGTTTTGGCTAACGAACTTGTACATTTGTGACCATTTTCAAGCCTGTACCTTTACTAAGCAGTAGAAAGGCAAAGAACTGAGAAACATGATACGGGCATTTAGTTACTTCACATTATTTAGCTAGTTCATACCTTAGATCAGGGGTCTGCAACCCAAAAGATAAGAAGAGCCATTTTTGAAAATTCCTTCAATAACGAAGTGTTTTGAGAGCCACAATGGGTGTAGCCTCCTGGTGGGAGGTGCAGGGAGGTGAGCCAGGATTTCTGCTGCAGGGTCCCCTTATGCAGGGGGGGAAGCCTGGAGCTTGGCATGGGCTTCCCGTGGGGTCCCTGGTGGCTGGGGGAAGCCCAGAGCCAGGCATGGGCCTCCTGCAGGGTACCCCGGTGGTTGGGGGAGCCCAGAGCCGCAAGGGGGCAGCCAAAGAGCCGCATGTGGCTCCAGAGCCACAGGTTGCAGACCCCTGCCTTAGATCATATTCTCTCACAGGAGTGACTGGGAATAGCAAGAGGAAATCATGTGTGCAGACTTAAAAATTAAAAATGCAACTACATTTTAAAGCCAAGTATTTGAAAATTAGTTCCTCCAGCATTTACCTGCTAAAACTTAGATCCAGATTTCTCTTTCCTCTTCAAGAATTGATGTCATTATCAACTCCGAGCATAGTGCCAGGTGAGGAATACAGAAACTGCAGAGAAACTAAATAAAAATACTTCAGTACATAGTTACATATAGCCATGGATGGCATGGTAGGGGGTGGGATAAAAGAGCCTTGATGACATGAACAGTGTGGGCTGGCTATGCAGAAGCAAAAAGCCTTTCAAGCTGTCTGGAAGCGTTACAGGGCTCTACGCTGTTATGGCATCACAGTGGACAAGTCTGCGGAACAAAATGCGTGAAGTGAAAACAAAACATATGTCTTGCTCCTGCTGTAGTGAGAGCCTTGTTACTCCTGATTTATTTCCTTATAAAAGCTTTAAGACACTCTTGGAAAGTGACCCAATGTACAAGAACAGAGTGATGCCTAGGTTCTAACCTGCTCTTTAGTTCAGTGGCTAACTGAAAGGAGAGACATTTAAGGAGTATCTTTCAGGGCATAAAACACAGTACAGGGCTACTAATAGGCAAAAAATGTGTAATAACTTGCTTGAATCTGTGCAACTATAATAACAGAGCATTTCAAGAAGTATTCCTTCAGATTTGTTATGTTTGATATAGACATTTGTCCTGAGCTGCAAAGTTCAAGTCTAGATTTTTTATTTCCCAGAGTTAGGAAATTTTGTGTTAGGTGTTTTGATTTAGGCTCAGCAAAGCCTTTTAGCATAGCACTTCATTGACACTGCTGGGTAAAAACACACCCTGTTCCCTAGAACCAGATTACCATCTAGATCCATTCTGAGCCTTGAACAAAATTTCCACCCAGCCAATAGGCCATGTGGGAAAAGAGGTAAGGCTAGAGAGTGGAAAAACCAAGGTAGCTGCCACTCTTCTCAGCACAATAAGGCGGGTTATTTGTTATTAATATTAACACAGAGGTTCTAACCTACATTGGTTTGCTGCCCCATTGGGCTAAGCACTGTACACACACACAGTAAGAGATGCCCCTGAAGGATGCTCCTTAGGAGAGATATATTTCTAAGACCTATTTGTTCCCCTTCCTCCCTCCATTTTATTTATTTTTTCTCTTTGATTTTTTTTTAATCTTAAGAGATAAATACAGGAGCTTTAGGTGCTAAAAGCGGAGAAAGGCAGATAACACAGAGGTCAGAAAAAGAAGATGTAGTAAGTTATCTCTCTGTTTTCTAGAAAGTTTGATGACATGGTAAAATAGTAAATCAAGGGATTTACTTGCTGTAAATCAAGGGATTTATTTGCTATGATTCTGGTGACATCTACTCAATGTGTGATTGATCACTTAACTTCCATTAATTAATATGCCTAGTGAAGCTCCAATATTGGGAGGTGGCAGCTCAAATGGGGAGCTGCCAACCCTACCCCGCCACTCTATTCCATTCCTGCAGACCACAAAGCAGCAATAGCATTTTGGACAACTCATTCTGTTGCAAATGATGGTGGGGATTATCGTGTGTTCATATAGATTTTTCCCCCTGCTACATCACACTGTTTATTAGAATCATAAAAGAAAAATGGATGACTAGCAGTCTTCAGGGAAAGGCAACCTGCTCCCGCCTCTATTTCCTAGCCTTTGGCCTTTGATTTCAATGGCAGCATTGGGTGAAGACTGCAGAATCAAACTCAATGTTATTTGGCCATATAATATGGTTTCTCTTTGTGAAATATGATGTTTGCTTGGGAATGTGAAATTTAACAAACACATTTGTAAAGAGCCTTTAAATTGCAGATCTCCACAGCTTCTTGTCTCATTGTTCTTGTGCATATGTTCTGGTACTCCTTCCTCTTATTGGCAACTTTTTATATCACTTCACTTGAAAATGAAAACTCTAACTGCATTTTACTGCTAATGAGGCACAATACTGCTCTTCTGATCCCATTGGTTTTGCTTTCTAACTACCTAAATAAGCCATGAAGAGCTAATAAATTAGATAAAGGGCATTGATTATGCCACTGGTTTTGTAGTAAAAAGCATAGTCAACTAATCCGCATACTAGAATTGCTTGTATATGGAGGAAGTCTATCACTTGGAAAGGGAACACAAAGAACTAAAAGCAAAGGATCTTCTTTTAGCAAATGAGTCTGTTTTCTAGGAAATGTTCATACGACTTTTATTTAGCTGTATTTCTAAATATTAATCAACATTATTAAAGAGATAGGGAATGGATTCTGGTCCCCTATTCTACCTGCAGTAGAAAGTTACCAAATAGCTGGCTTACATAGCTATCCAGGAATTCATCTTTCATAAGAGCCAATGATCTGGGCTATTGTTAATAGAAATATTTACATGGTTTAGGTTTTTAAATTTCTTAAATGAAAATGGGGACATGGGAATTGGGAAAGGCAGGGCTGAGCTGTTGTGTGGAATTATCATTTCCTGTACAATCTAAACATTTCATGATTATGCTTGTGCAAAGAAACAGTAAGTGACACGGACTAGTCTGGTTTCATTATCTTGATTTCAGTGGGAGCTAAGAGCAATAGCACCTTTGAGTTTCTGGGCCTTAGTCTCTGTGTCTTAGTTCCTCATCTGTACAATGGCAATAATAGCACTTCCCTTCCTCATGGGGATATTGTGAGTGAGAATAAATACATTAAAAATTGTGAGGTGAGCAGATGCTACAGTGATGGGGCCATGTAGGTATCAAAAATAGCTAGCTCGACTATACGTGCCCAGAAAACATCGACAATGGTGAGGCAGCTGGTGTCCTGTCACCTCAGCTTATCCCAGTGAGTATCAGCAGCTCTGCTTCTTTATGCTTCCCCCTAGTTTCTCTTAGATTATGCTTAAGGTTGTTGTTGCTGTTGTGGATTTATATTTTTTTATGCAAGGTCTATCTTTTCTATATACATTTGCACAGTGTCTAGCACAAAAGGGCACCCGAAAAAGGCAATACAGATTTCTTTGTAAAGTGTTTTGAGATGGAGCGATGAAAAGTGCTGTCTCACAGCTTGGTATGTTAGCATTTTGTTCCTTGAGCACCAAAATCCCATGTGAGCTCTGGCTAAGCAAAGAATATAGGTCAGGCCCATGGTATTTTGACCTGCTTACTGCTATGGTTTTAAAGGAATCTGACCACTAATGCTTTTGCTGTCCCCCTAAAGCAATAGCTCTCCTATCAGCTGCAGGAGTAATTTCTTGCTAGTACACATATAGTGGTACTACTCAATCAGAGCTCATACAAGTATATTAGTGTAGCCATAGAACCAGTGGGTATGTATTTGGTACAGCTAAACGACACCTCCAATGCTGCTACCCGTTCTACCACAATCACACTGCTATGTATACCCTCAGCAGCTCAGGAGGTGCTAGAATGAGTACATGTACACAAGCAGAGAGTCACACCTCTCGTCTGTAGTGCTGACATAGCCTAGCATATTCCGAAGCAGTTTGAAACTGCTAGTCATGCAATAAATATTATTGTTTAAAACATAATCTTACACTGGACTGTCAAAGAAAAAAAAATTCCTTAACCTTCAGCCCAAGAGGAGCTATGAGACAGCTGGTGTAATGCTCTGCACCATGCTCCTCTTTAAAAGAAATGTTTCTTCAGCACTGGAGGACTTCTGAAATGTTACACAAGACTAAAAGAAGAGTCTGCTCTAGACAACATTAAAAATGATGACTTCTTTTGATCCTTTTAAATATTAAAATAATTCCAGGCATCAATGATGCTGCATTTTGTCACTGAAAACGAGCACAAAACAGCACGGAAAAGGTCAATTTTCTTCACATTTTGTTATAGCAAACAGAACGGTGGAAGGGAAAGGTCATTAGAAAAATGTTAAATTTATTTTAAAATTACCTTTCTTATAATAACATCCCAAATGTAAACCTAGAGTCAAATTCTATTCTGTGACAAGGGTGTAACCCTCCTGGAGTATGGCATAAATCATTTCACATCACTCATGGAAGTCTCTGGATTAAATTCAGCGTGGATGTAAATGGTAGTGCAAGTTTAATATGAGTTCAGTGAATTGGTAGAAAGATGTCTTTGGAAGGGAAAGCAACTAATGCAAGGATTATTTTATTCTACATTTCTTAGTTGTTTTTCTGCTACAAACCACCCTTCCATTTTTGGAGTGTGTCAGTTCCACTCATTTGCACCAATATAGTCAGATCAGTACAGGCTATACTTCTTTATCTCTTCCATCCATTGACTGTTTTACACCTCACATGTAACAACTCCATTTACATCACTGCTGCAAGTACCATCACCTGCCAAATTATGTTTTGGGATCCCTAAAAGGAACATGGGTTTTGGGTACAGGCATCCATTAACAGGGCATCTAGCTAGAACTCAGGAAAATTGGGTTCTGTTCCTGGGGCTGCCACGGACCTAATGCATGAACTTGGGCAAATCACTTTCCTCCTTTGGGCCTCCTAACCTTTTGGCTATTTTTACTCTGACCCTTCAAAAACATATATGCGTGCTTAACTGTATGCACTGTGAATTGACTTCAGGACATAAAGTAAACATTTAAAGCTTTGCAAGATCCACATTGTAGATAGAAAACTCTTTGGGGCATTGACTTCCTTGTGTTTGTACAGTACCTAGCTCTGTATGGCCCCAAACTTGGTTGGGGTTTCTAGACAGTACTGTAAAATAAACAATGATGATAAAATAGCAAGGTTAAAAAATGATGCTTAAAACCAAATCAATTCCACGTCACTCTGAGCTCCCTGCATTCTTATTTTCCCTTGCAATACTTCATTTAGCATCTTTGTCACACTTTAATGTTCATTCATTATTTTTCACACTTTGGGGGTTAGAAGATTGATGGTGGCAAAAATACAGAGTTTTGGTTTCAGAAGGTTACTTCATTTATAATCTGGGATTCTTATGCTTGTCTTTTCTGACAACAGAGAACAAGAGATTTAAAACAGATTTTTATGTTTTGGTTGAAACATATTTTGCTGTCCCCCTGATGGGAAGACAGCGCTCTCAAATAGGCAAACATTGCCAATTGCAAAATCCAGATGCTCTGGGAGTATGAAGCTCCATGCTTTCATTCAGTAGTGCAGCTTGATAAGCGTTATATGTTTTATGCACACACACACACACTTTTTATATATAATCAGTGTAACTGGAAGTATTATGTGACACAGTTAGCATGTTAGATATGGGACAAGGTGTGCTTTCTTTTTCTTTTTAAAGATTATTTAACATACAGAAATGATTATAAGAAACAAGCAAACAGCAAATATATCACAGAAGGTAAGACATCAGAGTTTGTACCTGATATACCACTGAAAGAATAGAGAGACATTTGAGTTGCTCCTGTAGAATAAAGCTGACCCTTTAAAGGCAAAGCTGAGCAGTGGATTAGTTCTTCCATCTTCATGTTGGCTGATGTCTTGCATTTGCCCTATGACAAACGTTACTAAGTTACCAACGGAAAAAAATTGTCAAAAAATGCCGCACTGGGTGGGGGGCATAAAGAGAAAGCTACTAGGTTAAAACAAAACAAAATCTGAGATTGTCTCGGTAGTGCTCAGGTCATGTATTCAGAGTGGCTAGCACAGTGGTGCTGCTGCTGTCCATGTTGCCATTGGTACACTACTTTTTTTAGTGTTTGAGCTCAGTTGAGAGCTAACACCAGTACGTCTACATGAGCTGGGAATCACACCCCTACCTCATAGCAGATACATGTAGTCTAAGCATCACAGCTATGTTATTTGATTATAAAACTAGGGTGTAGGGTTCTTTCCCCAAGGGTGTTGTGCCAAGAGTCCCTTCTAAGGCCAGATCTCACCTCTTTCACATGGAGGAGGGTCAAACACCTTTATTCCACTTTTCTCCCCATTTCTTAACCATATGGCACATCTTCTGTGAGTCTGGGCACCTGCATCTGGGGGAAGGGAGATCAGAGCATGGAACTCCATATGTACTCTCCAGAACAGGTAATGCATAGCTCTTGACATTCTAGGAGTTCTAGGGTCTGTCCATAAGTTACATAACACATTCTTTTCCCAGGACCCGCCCACCCCTTGTAAAACTGAAACAAAGATGCAAAATTACACATTATGTAATTTATGGCTAGCACCATGGTTCCAAAGCAGCTTTGTTTCTAGGGAATGAGGAAAAGCAGCAGGATGCTCTGCTCTGCCCTTTAAGAGGCCTCCAGAAATCTTGAGGAATCCATGGTGCTTCAGAGATAGACCTCCACACAGGGCAGAGCTTGCCCTCTGAGGGGAAGAATTTGAAAGAAACTTCATTTTCCTCCCTTTGGCACCTTCCTATGGATTTTTTCTAGGGAGTGCACAATCTAGCACTTAGTTCTTTTTTTTTTTTTAATTATATCACAAATTTCTTCCAATTAGGGCTCCTTTGGTTGCTAAACTGATTTTCATTTGTTTTATAATTGTGTGATGAATGGAGCTATTGTGGTGCAGGATTCAGGAGATATCTGTGTCTGTCATATGTGATGCGGAGCAGAGAATCCAGTGTTCTTTCAGAAGCATCAGCTCTTGTTTGGTTTTGGACCTCTAAAATAATAGTGCAAAAGAAAGAGTTCTGTTTATTACGGTGAATCTTTAGAATGCAAAATTGAGGAATGCATAATCCTTTAGAACAGAATGAACTCACCTGTGAGCTTCATTTTGATGAAGTGAGTACAGTGTCATGTGAATAGATTTATACCAGATCAAATCTTCAGCTGGTTTAAATCTGAATAGCTCCATTAACTTAAATGGAGCTATGCTGATCTACATTATCTGAATATCAGGAGAAATTGTTATATTTTCTTACACATCTCATTCCAAAGGATCCCATCTTGTTTTACAAACTATATACAACTTGCTCACAATTGAAAAGCACCCATTTCTGGGTTGGAGGGCAGCAGCCAGATGTTCAGCTAATATCAGGGGTTTCAGGGAGTAGACATTTCCTAAGGACAAATCCTTACACTAATAAATTACCTTGGGGTCAAAGGGTACGTCTACACTGGGGGCTCTGTTAAGTCGACTTAGAGAGTCCACACTGAAAACTCCAGTCGACTGCCAGCGTCCACACTGGCAGGTACTAGGTCGACGGAGGAGTGGTGCATTGTGGATAGCTGTCCCAAATTGCACCAGGGCCTGGAGGCCAATTCGGTTGACTTAAGAGCACTCCCTGTCCACACTGATTTAAGTTGACTTAATAAGATCGACAAGCGTTAAGTGGACCTCCAGATGTAATGTTAAGTCAACTTAAGGAAGCGCTTAAGTCGATTTAATAAGTGCCCAATGTGGACACAGCGGTCTGTAGGTCGACTTAACCGTCCTTAGGTCGACCTAAGGCTCCAGTGTGGACATATCCCTAGTGCTCAGTAGTAAAGTAAAGTTTAGTTTTCAAGGTCTCATGTAAAAGACCCACACAGAGTAAACTGCATGGAACTCCATTTCTGTAGTTTGGAAACAAATGGCTTTCAGGTCCAAAGAGTTTGGATATTTTAAACTTGATGTTTAGACTTTAGGCCATGAAACTATTCTCCCTGAGTCCTGAACTAATGTTTTTTATTTTAATTCACTTAAAAATGCCTTGTGGACGTGACAAGCTATAGGAGTGCTGCCAAAGTGTTTAAAAAAAAAAAAAAAAAAAAAAAAAAAAAAAAAAAAACTATCCTGGGTATCTGTCAGAAGGGGAAAATGCAGCCAGAACCTACTCCACATAGAACTGTCTTGTCCTGCTTACACAGTACAGAGGCAGTGCTTCTCTAAATCTGCTTCTACAGCTTACACAGAAAAGAGCAATGGTCCTGCTATTTCTACAGCCCTTGATGTGTGAGTGGGAGACTCCTAGTAGGATAGCTATGAGGCAAGGTGACTAAAATGATATGTGGGGAACAAGCAGCTGAAAATGAGAAATGGAAAATAGCAAATGGGAGCAGGGACAGAGAGGAGTGCAATAACTGCAATATGGATATATATGCAAGAGCATATTTCCAAATCAGTACCTATTGATAGATGGAAGTCCACACAAAAGAAACTGCCTTGGATGAAATCAATCAGTAGCTTATTAGAAAAGAGAGAGTGACTGATCCACTGAAGTGCTTTTGTGGTGATCAAAACTGAGGCAATGATTGAAACTGCTCAGAAATCCATCTCTTATTGCATGGGGTGGAGGGGAGTCAAGATGCTGTGCTCCCTAACTGAGTCAAAAATCTGATTGCTGAGAGAGGAAGAAAAACCCTCCTAACCAAATGGGGGGGGGGGGGTTAAAACAATGTTTATCCTGATGAATGAAATATAATACTAATTGTTGTTGTGCTTTACTGACTCATGAGGGCTAATGAGACTAACGAGAACTGGACTTACCAGCCTCACTAATACAGCCTATCACTGGGTGTATATACCACATGCTGGCCCAGCAACCAAGGGTTTAATGCAAGCATTCCCTGTCAGTGCGATTGGCAGCAACACAGCAGCTGAGAGGATAAAAGAGCTGGGAAGCAATGGGGTGGGGTTGTTGCCAGAAGGGAAAGCAATGCTGGAGAAGAAATTTCTTTCTAGCAAGATGGTGAGAAGCTTCCTGCAAGTTTGTTCTTAAGGTGCTAAGAGGCTGAAAAGCTACAGAAGCAAGGGGAGGTAGAAAGTGCTCAGGACACAGCTGGAGTTTGAGTCCTGAGTCTGCCCATCTGACTTCAGAACCTTGAGCTAAAATTTGTTGGAGAGGATGTACCTGGGTTTCCCTACCAAGCACCTGAGAGAGACTTAAGAACTGAGGGGGTTTCCAGACACCCTGGGCACCAGGAACAGCTGACACTCCCCCCCCTCGCCCTTGGAAAAAGAGAGAGCCCACACACCTCATTGGAACTCAGGTGTGAAGGATCAAAGGACCACCCTGACAGACCAAGTGAATTCTGGTGTACTACTCTGCCTGGACAGAGGAGGTGCTGTGAGATTGTCATGCAAACTCTCAGAGCCCTTGGAAAAGTATTCTTAAAGAAAACTGCAGATGACTAACCTATTTTGCAATTAGTAACTATATCAAGCTAATTAAAAGGAGGGATGTACAAATCAATCGTTTAAAAAATTAGTAAATTACTTCAAGCAAACTGAACTCAATCTTCTGTGTCTAGAAATTTCTGTTTCAAAGGGGTAGCTGTGTTAGTCTAGTTCAGTAAAACAAACAAGAAGTCTTGTGGCACCTTTCAAGACTAACAATTTATTGCAATTTTTATTTATTTATTTATTATTATTATTATTATTGTTATTGCTAATTACTTATTTAATCTCATGTGATACATAATTTTGTTAGTATTTAAAAGTGCCACAAGACTCCTTGTTTGTTTTAGAAATCTCAGAACATCCTGGTAAATTATCTCCCTCACCCCCCAAACCAGTCAGTATTTCTCTTCTTACCATATTCGCAACTTTCCAGCAGGCTATTCTCTCACTGTGAAATTGATGGGATGAGTACGCCACATCAGCTCTGAAGGGGTTAATGAGAGCTTAACAAGACAATAAGATGCCCGGTATCATCTGTGTGAAAGAGAAAGCCAGGCTGAAATGATGAAGTGCTCTAAGGCGGCAGCCAAGAGTCTGAGGGAGTAGACGATGATTGTCAGCTACAGGCTTACTGGGCTGGAATCCAGAGTAGATGGAGGTTCTTAGTTCCCTGACCAGTCACTGAGGACATGGGGTGAAATCCCTGAGGTAATGGACGTTAGGGCCACAGATCCTGGAGACAGAGGGAAAACTGGCTTTAAGATCATCGGACTATAACTTCATTGAACTTTATCTTGGAAGGGATAGACCCAAAGCATGACCTAACTGGAGGGCCAAATTGTGGAAAGAAAGACCACCATAGCAATGAAGTGACTATCAAAAGGGATCACCATATTGGGAGACAGCTGCTATGCTGTACCTGGTCATGAAGCTGTGCTCATGCATTTAGTGACACACACTGCTCAGCCAGTAACTTTCTGTATATAGTGATCCTCCTTCAGAGGAATTCATTGCCTGTGGTTACTTCTGAAGGGGGTACAGGTCTGCTACAGAGGCTGGATGGGAGGTGCTTTTCTGAGATTTCCTGCAATTTTGGGGAGGGGAAGCTGGATTCAGATAAATATCTGAAATTTTGGGTTCTTAGCCAATCCTCCAAAACTTTTAAAGCTTGCTTATCTCTTAATGACAACCAGATGTTAAACATGTACCAATAATATGAGGAGAACATAAGAATGGCCTTACTGGATCAGACCATCTAACCCAGTATCTTGTCTTGTGACAGTGGCCAGTGCCAGGTGCTTGAGAGAGAATGAACAAAATAGGGCAATTATTGAGTGATCCGTTTCCTGTCATACAGTCCCAACTTCTGGCAGTCAGAGGTTTAGGGATCCATGAAGCATGGGTTGCACCTTGCTGACCACCCTCAAAGAATTCTAAGAGGCTGGTAAGGTGTGATTTCACTTTACAAAACCCATGTGGACTCCCCCCCGACTTATCGTGTTCATTTGTGTGTCTGTAATTCTGTTCTTTACTGTAGTTTCTACCAATTTGTTTGGTACTGAAGTGAGGCTTATCTGCTGTGATTGCCTTATGCCTGACCAGCTTCCCACTCCCAGCTGGGCTGCCCCAAGGCTCCCCACCAGCAGCCCAGGTGCTGCCCCCGAGGCTCCTGGCTTCTTACTGCCCGCTTCCACAAGGCATCTGGCTCCCCATAGGGAGCAGGGTGGCTGTCCCCCCAGGCTTTCCATCCCCCATGGGAGAGTGGCTGCCCCCCATCTCAGCTCCCTGCTCCCCATCAGGAACATGACACCTTCCCCATATGACAGCAGGCAGCTGAAAGATTCAATGCAGTACCTGGGCTCCTGATGGGAAATGGGAGTACAGAAGACAGCCTGGCAAGGAACAGGGATCTGAGAGTCTTAGGGCAGCATCTGGACTTCTGGCAGGGAGTGGGGAATCTCAGTGCAGCTCCTGGGCTCCCACTGGGGGGCTGTGCATGGAGCTGAGAGCCCAGGCTCCCAGTCCCTGCTTCTCTCTTCCCCTTCCCCCCAAACACACATACACTGGCCCTCTATATATCTGTGGAAGTGTTCCTGGCAGGGACATACACCACCAACAGAAGAAGGGCAGTGTGGACATGAGCATAGATCGACCTAAGTTTTTAGTATAGACACGTCCTTAGATATGATCTGGGAGATGCCTGCTGTCAGGCTGAGGTAGGAAGAAGTCCAGGGACGTAACAAGGGGTGGATGTGATCACTATAGGTCCCTATGCTGGAACCCAGAGAAGAGAGAGGATCTGGATTCCCTTATCAGCCACCAGAGAAAGTGATATGAAGCCCCAGGATAAATGCAGATAAGGATTTTGAAAGCCCTGAAGAGAGGTTGCAACTTAGGACCAGAGTTGGGACCCAGCATTTGGGCCAAATACATCCTGTAAGGACAGTGGAGGGATGGAATTTAAAGGTGACTTGGCTGAAGCGCTGAGGTCATGAGACAAGGCGACTACAGGACTGGCACAGTTGTTGGTGAGGAGAGCCTGCTGTATCACAAGCAGGTGTGCTAGTGCTGCGGCCACTTTTCTACAGTCTTTGTCTATTGTTTCCTACTTTATATTAGACAGTAAGCTGTTTGGGATAGGGACTGTCATTTGCTTGGCTTGTATAGCAGCTAGTCCATGGCTAGGGCTGAATGAAGTAGCTACTGTCTTCTGATGTTAGTAGTTGTTCTTTAAAGCACTCTTCAAAATAGCAAAAGGCTTCACCCCATTACAGAATTCAGTACCTATATAATTTGATTTTGTTTAGGTCAAATGCTATCCCAAAAATACCGTCAGAGCTATGTACTAAATTCTGCGTTCGGATACAGCTCTGCAATCCCACTGAAATAAAAGGCCTGTGAAGTCATTAAATATTGTTATATTCTTTTCCAAGAGGAGATAGGAGATTGTAAAGCTAAATAACTTGCCCAGGGTAATTGAGCGCGTCAGTGACACACCTGGGAATGGAATTACCAGTACACATTTACTCCTATTTTTCTGAAACATTCCCTAGACCACACTGAAAACATAACTTCTGCTCCGCTGATTCATCTGCATGCAATGTATATACAGAGGTGTGGCCTCAGTATGTTATAGGGATTGTTCTATAGACAGTGTTGAATCACACTTTTTGTTAGGCTTATTTAGCATATAGATCCAAAAAGGAGTGACAGATCTGCTCCTATTGATGGAAGCAGTTCAAACTGAACTATAATGCTGTTGGCACCAGGCACTGTAGTTTCTTCATTGGTTAATGAGTGGATATTGGCTTCCTTTGAAATCAATTTCAAATGATTTACTTTAAGGGACAACGACCCTTGATGATGATAGAATGTATGTAACATACATCTCTGGATTTATGTTTGATGTCAAAAGATAATTCACTTTAACATGTTTTAATAATTCAGTTATGAAGTCTGCTATTATTTTTAACTAGTATAGGTCAACAAGTTTTTAGGAAGACAGTATGACTCAGGAGAGTGGTAATGGGAAACAGAGATTTTTATCTTAAGATCACTGATTCCAGTCCAGCCTACGGCACATCCAGCAATGACCTATACATGTAAAGCATTGGGACCTGATTCTGCAAAGATTTAACCTTGATCTCTGAACTAAAGAATTAGGTCAACACAGCTGTGTTGGTCAGGAAGGTGAAAAAACCCACACCCCCAGTGTAGACAGTGTTAGATCAACAAAGAAGTCTTCCATCACCTAGCTACCACCCCTGGGAGAGGTGCTTTACCTTTACCAACAATAGAATTACTCCTGTTGGTGTAGATGGTGGCTATGCCTGACCCACTACAGCAACACAATTTAATTTAGCTTTGGCTTCAGTGGGACTACTCATTCCCTCTAATGAACTACTCACTTTGTTTAAAGTTAGCATGTGTGTAAAACTCTGACAAGTCAGGACCTATGTCAGTAAAGACCAGAGCTGGGCAGACACAGGGGCGGGGAGGGGAAACATAAGTATCCTGACAAATCAAACCAGCCATTTTATTTTGTTGTTAGTGACACCTTTTTAAATCACCAATCCTTGTACATCTGGGTGAGCAAAATGTTGTTCACAAAAAAGCTTGTTGAAAACAGTGTTACAAATACAAGTCTGAATAAATATTTGAGATGGATTTCACATCAGGTGGGTTTCCATGCCTATTTTGAAAAGTTGTTCTTTCTATTCACAAAAATGTATTGATTAACTCTGGGTAGTGAACAAATGTGGAAAAAACATCACTACTGGCCTGTCTACTTCAGCAGGCAATGGGAAAAGGTGGGATAGTTTCAAAGGGTGTGTCTGCACTTAGAAATTAAGACGACTTAAACTTGCTTAAGGTGACTTAATTTAATCTGCATCTACACTACACTTTCCTTAAGTCAACTTAAGCAAGCTGCTTAAGTCGACTTAAGGAAAATAAAGTCAACAATGAAAATTAAGTTGACTTTATTAAACCTCCTTTTAATTCAACTTTAGGCTTAAATTGACTTCCTAAAGTCGACTTAAGCCAGTGCAGACCTGGAGTAGCCCTAAGTTGACTTAAAGTCGACTTAGGGCTCTCCAGGACTCCCCCACTGCCCTCCCTGCCAGTGGGGGGCACAGGGGGAGCTTGGCATGCCCCTCCAAAGGGCAAAGCAGAGCCCTACCCACCCTGCCCCTATGCCCTGCCAGGGTCCCTGTCCCCGTTTGCCCCATTGTACCCAGTTACAATGGGACAAAGGCTGAGCCCCCTGGCACTGGGCAAGGAGTGTCCCCCCTCCCACCGTACACCTGCCCAAGGTCCCCCAGCCCCTAGAAGTCGACCTAGGCGTCCAGTGTGGATGCTCTAGGTCGACTTTGTAAGTTCCCCCCAAGTCGACTTTAAATTTAAGTGTGGACATGCTAAGTCGACTTAGCTAAAGTCGACTTAAATTTACAAGTGTAGACATAGCCAAAGAGACATTCAGCATCTGAAAAGCTACACAGCCGATCCATGGCACATTGGAATATAGGTGGTGCTATTAGGCTCCTAACAATAAGAATGGTTCTGGTCCTTCTGACAGGAGTGAGGGAGACCCCCTACAAAGAAACTAAAGAGTGCTAGCTTCAGTGTATGTTTGTGATGCATTCATCATAGGTGTAGGCACAATCTTGTATGCACAATTTGGGGAGAAAACTTACATTGATTCTGCAGTACAAATAAACATGCTCCAGTATCCAAAACAGACACATTACTGACCGTGATTGCCAGGCAGCTTGTGATCAAGAAGTGCTAACTGATCCATGTTGCAGTGCAGTTGAGAGTAACTTGGAATAGTATACCGATAGTCAGGTTTGGCTGGTAGACAATGCTGCTCATAAATGAGATTGACCTATGCATGGTTATCTCAACCGTGGGTCTGCTGTTCTGGGAGCCCTGGAATAGAAAGTTTCTTTCTATTACAGCTGTGGTGGCACCAGCCCATCAATTGGTCCATACACCTCCAGTGTCTTTGCACTCACCTCTCCCCCCCATCCCGCATATATATATAATGCATGCACAGAGCCCACTCACTCTGGGCAATAGGTCACACCTTGTTCCTCTTCAATCACTCCTCTGTATTGCTCTCTTGTTCAATTTCCTAGTCCTTTGGATCTGTCAGGTGTATGAACTATTCACCTCTAGGTTTTCTCCTTGTGGGACAGAGCCATTGAAAGCAAGCGTGAGGAGCCTTGTGCCCATGAGCCAAGAGTTTCCCCTCATGCCCTGTCTGATGATATGTTGTGCCCACAGGTGCATTGTTTTGATCCCATATCACTTTTGGATATTGGTGCTCAAGGAAGTAAGGCTTGAATGTTACTATGCAATTTATTCTGTATTTGACATTCTCACTGTAGTGGCCCGTGGGTTGGTTTGGGGTTTTGTTTTGTTTTTGGTTGGTTGGTTTTTATTTTTGTGCGTGCGGATTTTTTTTCATTTTGTGTTTAACATGTTGGTGTTGTGGCCTTAATTTTTCTTGGGCTTTGTTTCCTTAGCCAGGTCTCTTTCCAGCAAGCCACCAGTTTTCTCCATGAAGCCCAACAAATTCCCTTCTCTTTCTACTTCTTCCTGTGGAGCCTACATAAACTATGCCTGGAAGGGATGATTGCTGGATGCTGGAACAATAATGGAGAGGGATGTGTATTTCCTTGGGGTTGTTTTGGATGGGAGGGGAAGGCCTATACTGTGTTTCCTCACTGATATCCTTGGTTGGTCTTTCTGGATAGTTGGAGATCCTCCTCCAGAGGGGCCCAGAAAACTCAGGCACCACATAATTAGGTGAGAATGCACATGCTCTGTTTATGTCTTGGAAAAATCACAGAAAGTACAGTCTTTTTATTTAGTTTTCTATCTTTTGAGCAGATTTTGTGGTTAAATTAAGGATTGTGAGGTACTTAAACATTTAAATAATGAGGGCCATATCAGAAACTAAACAGGGAACCCATTGTCTAACCCTTTATCTCGCTTTGGGGAAGTAGGTCTTGTGGGTGAAGAGGGCTGGGCTAAACCCACCAGAGGACACAAGCCATTGTCAGTGTCTGCCTTGAGCAGGGGTTGGGTAGGTGAGCAGAGGTGACTTACCTTACCCCCTGCTGAGTTAGCTATGCCTGCACCTTTGAAAATCCCAAATGAGTAATGACACCCTTAACCATGGCTCTGTCCTGAGAAAGCTGTGGGAGAAGGCTACATACCCTTACCAGGAAGAGGAGGAGGAGATCCTTTGCTTTTAGCACAGGATTGGGAGCTGTGCTCACCCTCATTCTACCCCTGCTCATTTAATAACAGGTGATATTGTCTTCATGCCTCAGAGGTGTTTTTACGAATCTGTGTTTGTAAATTACTTTAATAGTGACCTATAAAACAAAAAATTATAGCAAGTCAAATAGTGGCATCACCAGAGACATAAGGGAGGAAAGAATTTTTATTCAAGAATATTTAAAATATTTGGTTTAACTTCAATAACTGACTAATGTGTTGGAGAAAAGAAGCCTTTGTTAAAGGTTCAACAGCCTTGCCCTGTCAGAGCTCTAAGTAAACATTCCTGAGACCTTCCAGAGTACATCCATCCAAATCTGGAAAAACTTGATATCGTTGATGTGTTTCTAAGCTTAAAACATAATCAGAAGGAAAATATTATATTTAAGAGAACTTTTTGGCTGTCTTTGTCCATCATAAAGAAGCAACAATAATATCATAAGCCCAAGTTTGAACCCTACATTTTAAGTTGCATTGGATGTTGCACATCACTTGTCACGGTGATATATTTTTAGCATAATAAAGCAAATTTAGGAGAGACTTGTCATCTGGGTTTAGCCTCTCCTCCCTGACCATTAACTGCTGTTTCTTCTGTTTCTTAGCTGGACAATTTTAGAAGTCTCTTCATATCATTGCCATTCTATTATCCCAACCCCCTGCTGAGCTGATCCATTTACCGTTCTTGCAGAAGCAGAGCTGCCTCCTCTCAGGTACTGAGTACATGAACTGGACCCAGTAGGAGACCAGCAATAGAAAAGTGGTAGAGTTTTAAAGGAATGTAAAAAGCAGAGGCCGGGGGAAGCTGAAGATGGAGAGAGGATAGAAAGGTGAATGCTTGACAGGGTTTTAACAAAGAATACCAATAAAGATCAGAAAAGAGAGACTATAGAGGGGACAAGCAAAAAAGGCTGGCAGATAGGCATGGCTTTGGGGTGGAAATTAAGAATTAAAAACAATGGGGCAGAGAATAAGAGGAATAGGAAATAGAGGTATAAATCAAGAGAGATATTAGGTATTGGCATTTGTGCATTAAAGATGAAATCCTGCAGTATGTACTTAGTTTGATTCTCCTCTCATGCTTGCTTTAGACAGTGTAATCGTCTCCGACTGCAGGATCGGACTGTGAGTGTATTATGAAATGTGAAGACTACCTAGCTCAGATTGTCAGACCTGCTGAGATGCTTAATTGGATTTCAGCAAAGGTCACAGGTAAGAGAGTCAGAAGGGGGAGTAGTTTTCAAATGCTTGATTTTTTTCATACCTAAAATAAGGTTGAGTTGGAGTAAGAGATATTGGATGGGTTTTATTTTGACAAGTGCCACAGGACTCTGTTGTCTTTCTCCAATAGACTAACACGGCTACCCCTTTGGAATTTGGGTTTTATTTTGTTCACCTTGACCTGTGGGTTATTTCTTGAAGTTATGAGTCCATTGTTTTACTCCAGACTCTAGCTACCAATTTCTTTATGTTGGCAACATGGAAGGTGCTGAGAGATCACACACTGTTTTACGTCCAGACTGGCTCTCTGTAGTGCATTTCTTGGGTCAAATCATGATTTCTGTTAAATTGGAATAAATCCTTAGTAGCTCCACTGGACCAAATGGAATTACTCTAATTTAAATTACTGAAAAAACAGCAGAATATGGCTCATTCGGTATAATATAAGGTATGAAATTAACAACCTAATAAGTGATACAAACTGTGTGGAATTTCAGTACTGCCATGATACTCTTCACTTAAGCATTTTCTGACTTCTTTCTGACTAAATTTGCAGTATAATTGGTGCATTAACTTTGGGTGTCCCTACACCTCCCCCACCCATAAAAACAGTTGAATAGGTGGAGGTGTTGACATTCTGTGGGGGACAAATTTCAGTCACTTTCACTGATTATAATGCTGGGGGAAGATAGCTTTAAACTCCCACCAAGGTAACACAGGAGCCTCGCTAGTGGAGGCTTCCCAAGAAATCTGGGGTCAATTCTTGGTTCTGCCACATACTTTTTGTGTATGTCAAGTAAATCACATTAATCTCCATCTTTGATCTCCATCTGTTAAAAGAGGGGTAATACCTCTCTCAGGTGTTATATGGATGAATATGTGAATGCTTCCAAGCTGTTCAGATACCCTGATGAAGGGGCCAATGTACAATTTGCTGCATCACCTGAATGCCCTGATCTGTTTTTTTGGGATGCACCATCTAGCTCGGGACCCTCTCAGTAGAGGAGAGATTGTGGGCGGAGTGTGCTCTTGTCCCTCCTACAGGAACTTTCTACAAACAGCACCCCACATCTCTAGTTCCATTAGCAAAAGCCAAGCAAGGAATCAAATGCACTGTGTTGAGACTGGCAAATTTGGAAAGAAAGAAGGACCCCCATTTCTCCAGTCAGGACAGTAACCATTCAAATGTGCAGTGTTAGAAGGGTATATATCTACAAGAAAGGAGTAGAATGGTTGGAGCCCTCCAAGGGGGTCTGAAGAGTTACGGAATGATAAACTTGTGAGACTTGTTATACTGGGGAAGTACTGGAAACTTCACAGCGGAGCCATTTTAAATGATTCTGCAGGCTATTCAACAGTAAACACTCCTGCATAGGCCGTGGGAGGTCTTAAGTCACCTCCCAGCTATCTCTCTTTCTGCTTCTAGTCAAGCCCTCTTCTTCTTTACCCAGGGCCATCCTTTGGAGGGGGGAGGAGGGCAATCGCGTCCCCCACTGCCGTGCAGCCTGCTTCTCCCGCCCCGCTGCCTTCACCTTACTGCCAAAGGCAAGGGGTAGGGTGGGAGGGCAGAGCTCGGCCTCTGGGCCAACCTGCCCCACCCCCAGAGCAGAGCAACCAGCCCAGCATCAGACAGGAGAGAGCCTGCTCTGCCCCCTCTCCTGGCTCCTGCTGCTTGGTACCTGGCCACAGCTGGGCCTGGGGCCAGCTCCCACTGGCAGCCTCTGGTCCCTGGCCATGGCCAGGGCTGGATCCCGCTGGCAGCCTTGAGACTGCAGCCAGGGCCGGCTCCGGCCAGCAATGGCAGCTCCGGGTACTCCAATGCGGGTGGGGGGGCCAAGGCTGATTGGCCCTGGGCCCCACTCCCTCCAAGGGATGGCCCTGTCTGTACCTCTGTAGCAAGGCCTGTGGAATAATCACATCAGTACAATCACTTATTTGACTTTCTAAAGCCTATATAAATAAACCATGGTGTAAGATAACCAGCAGGATTAATGTCCTGTTACATGAATGCAGCAAACAAACGTATAATAAAAATATTAATTTAAAACCTTCAGCTCACACTTGAAAGAATTTCATGATGTGGATTTTTCCCCCTACATACATTGAAAACCTATTTTATAATTTTGCACATTAATAATTCCTGCCTGTCTCAGAAAATCATAGTTAATTTTAGGCAGAACAAGTTCTTTATTGCTCAAGAGCCATGATATTCATTATTTATCTACTATCTTAGTATGGATATTTTTAGTTTAAACACATTGCATGCTTTTCATTGGGTATACTGAATAGCTACTGGGGCACAGAGAACATCTCCCACATGGAACCTTGTCACAGGATGCATATCTGTGTACCCTTAGATTATGATCCGTGTAACTTCTCTGTTCACTTTTGCTATGTAACCATATGGTTTGATGCCAGTTATGCCATACAAGGTTCCCTTTTGAATCCTCTACCGTATTGTTGCAGAATCATGTTTCCTGCAGAGTCCTGTATGTGGATAGATGTGAAGCATGTTACATGGCTCAGACCATCAGGGCTGTCTCTCAGCACAGAGACTGGGGAGGTGCATGAGAAAGGCAATGCAAATTGAGCTCCCTGGCTCAGTTGGGACAAAGAGAATCACACAGCAGCAAAGAGAAGATGGAACAAAGTGGGGGATTGAAAACAAATACAGACACTTTGAACTGGGAGAGGCTTTTTGTCCAGAGAAACACCATCTTGAAAACAACTCCAAGAGACTGAAACTATCCACGTGGCCAGGAGGGCCAAGACTGGCGGAACACCACCAGCAGCCAGTCTTGTAAGTAAGAGTGAGGAGAACAAGCCAGATCTTATGAGTAATCTTGGACAGTAATGATAGTTAGCACATGTCTTATATCTTTTATTTGCTTGTGGTAACTCCTGACTCTGTTATTAAATGATTGTGCATTGATTTGCTATGTACTCACTTAAAGTCATATTCTAATCAATAAGCTTGTCTTTGATTTATCTAAAGCTATGTGAACTTTAGAGGGTGTGAATGAGTGAGGCTGGGCATATCCATTTCATTGTTAAATGGAGGGACAAGGGTCTGTGAGTCTATGGTGATTGGGGAAGGGTCCCAGTCCCTGTAGGACAGAAGTTCCTGGTGTGGTATCTGGGGATTGAGGGGTTCTCATTTGGGGTCCATTCCTTGAGTGGGCAGAGGGCACACACCCACCACCTGGGACTGATTACATGCAGGAGGCTAGTGTGGATTGACTCAGGAGTGAGTGGTCACCTGGCATAGTGGGGTAAGTCAGGGTTCAGGAGTGGAGATCAGGGTGTCACAGTGGCACACCAGACCAGATCCTAGGAGGGGAATGTCACAAACTCTCCATTGTAGTCCAGATGTTGAGATACTTGTCATATTCATGGAAAGGTAGCACTTGATATAGCACCTCCACAGTTGCATTTCCGGAAATTAGGGGAGAAACAGGGATAGGTCACATGGCTAAGCATCTAAATTGGAGCTTTCTCTTTGGCATAGACCACAGGGAGTACCACAGCAAGTATTTGAGTATGACAGGAATGTGGGTAGCTAACAGTGCTTTAATATTTGGAACTCTAACTTTTAAAAAAAAAATTCAGATCTTTGTTTCACAAGGAAAACATGGATGTGGATAAGAGTGACCAGAATCCATTTCACAGATTGGAACCCCGAAATGAACACCAAGAAAGAACATCTTACTTATAATAGTCCAGTAGTAGCTTTCTGACCAATGTGGCACGGTCATACTGCTTATAATGCAATACCTTCTTGAGATGCTTAGCTAAATGCGTTTTACCAATACTAATGAAGATTCACCTTGCAGGGGTATGATATTCTGCCCATTGCACAGCTTACTAAACTGAGGCACAAAGACTTGTCCAAGGATATGCAGTCAGTAATTTACGAAGGGAGGAATTAATCCCTGGCACTAGGTCTCCTATTTCCCTGGTGTAACCACTAGAGCTGAGATTTTCAAAGGAGCCAAAGTAAATTAAACAACTAAATCCCATTGACTTTTAATAGGATTCCTAATGCTCATTTGTGCCTTTGAAAATCTTCTTCTATGTTATTATACTCCCTCTTAGCCATCTCACTTGCACAAGGGAAGAACCTCGAGAATATTGTAAAGACAGTACTTTTGAAGATAGTATATTTTGTTCAATCAGTGACAATGCCCACTTTTAGAATGGTACTATCAACTGTACAAAAACCTATTACATTCTTAAATCAAATGTGAGTTAGTTGCATTATGTTAAGATGTGTTGGGGATTCAAACAGTGCTAGAATGCAGATTTTGTGCTAATATAACAGTTTCCCAGACTTACTATAAGTATCTGAAAATGTGAACTTAAATACTTGAGCTAATTCCTTTGTACAGTGACTATCATTATTGCATGATGATGATCTCTCTTCACTGTCCCTGTTGACGAATCAGCTACAGAAGAGTACTTGAACTTTAAAAAGTAGTAATCAGTTGGCTCCCTTGCCCAGTTTTGTATTTGCTGATTTGTAGCACTTGTCCTCTGTATGTAACTTGTAATATTTCTGATGAAACGTAAAGATTCTTTCAGAAACTGAATTAATAATACCTGGAATTCTTTGCTAGGATTAGTATATTTAGTTTTTATTTACCTTCTGTAGAATATTACCTTTATCTGGGGTGGTGACTATTTTCATGCCATTTGCATTATGCTGAGTGCAAGGAAAGCATCTCAAAATAAGGGGGTCCAATTTACAACTTTAATTAACATTAAAGCCAATTTGTAGTGCAAGACAAATGAAAAATGCATACAGTAGGAGAGAACAGACTATCATTGAAGTTAAACGTTTCCTTTGTGAAAATAATCTACTTCGTGTAAAATTTCCATTCAGTGTCACCGACAGGTTTGGTCAAATAAAAAATTTAAAATCTGAGGTAAAACATTCTCATACGTATGACATTATTAAAGGACGGTTTTGTAAAAGTCAAGAGCTTTCTAGAGCTGCTAAGTAACAATGTCTGTCTATTCCTGTTGTGTGTTATGATGTGGTATTGTCTACTTCTGCTGGTTGAGATTTTTAGCACCCACTCTACCAATCACAGGACCAGACTTATACACAGTGTTTATGGGCTGTAGCCCAGGGCCCCAGGCTAAGGGGGGCCCTGCAAAAATCCAGTCCCAGCTGGCTGGTCCCTGCTCTCAGGGAGGCACCACTTAGAGCAGTGGTCTTCAACCTTTTTTGGATCAGCACTCAGTTTTTCAATATTTTCACATTTGCAGCAAGTTCACCACCCAACTACATAAATTGTTACTTTTTATAAATTGCCACTGTCATTAAATTAATTGTTACACTGTCGTACTGTTAATCGTTAATTATAATTTTCAATTTATTTATGTTTAAACTCAGATATTTTAAATAGGATATCAAACAAATTTCATTCAAACAAAATTTATTCATTATTCATACAAACTTTTTATAAATTACAGCCGGATGAGCATGGCCATTATCTCCTTCCTTCCTTTTTTGTAGTGTCCACCAAAAATCACAAAACGCCCACTAGTGGGCGGTATTGCCCAGGTTGAAGACCACTGGTTCAAAGGGAAGGTAAGAGGGATTTTCCCACCCACCCTCTGTCCCAGAGAGTGTTGTCTCCTGGCTCTTAGTTATACCCCAGCTGCGGGGGGGAGGATTTGGCCCCAAGCTGTTCCCAGCTTTCCCTTGGCCCTAGGCCACCCAGGGAAGCCGCTACAAAGTGCCTTTGTTTGCAGGATGAGGGAAGCAGCCTGCTCTGGGCTGAGGCTGGGACCATGACCTTTGGGAGCACAGAGGGGTGAGAGCTGCAAGGGGACGGAAGAGGGGCGGGAGGGGGGCTGGGTCAGAGGGGGGAACAGGGATGTGAGGGGCCAGAGGGAATGATGGAAGATAAAAGGGACAGGATGGGAGGATGGCAAGGAGCAGTGGGTGGTTCAACAGGGTGGTAGTAGGAGAATGAGGTGATGCAGGGGAATCAGGGTTGGGGGTTATGAGACTTGGGGAAGGAGGCTGGAGTAGAGGGGTATGTGACTGTGAGGGAATGGGGAATGTGCAGAGGGGAAGCTGGAGAGAGAATGTGAAAGGAGCCCCACTGTGCAGGCTGTCACAGCTCTCAGGCAGCCAGGGCATCCTCTGGCCCCCCTGCCTCTGCCCTGGGTGCAAGGAGGGATCCACAGAGAGCTTGTTGTGTGTCCCCCAACTACACCACCCCTAAGACAGGGGAAGAGCGGGACCCACAGACTCTTCCCGACCCTGCTGGGTGCTGCTGATGGGGAGTGCTGCTGCTGAGGAGGAGAGCAGGACATTGGCCTGAAGATCCCACTCACATAGGGCACTGGGCCAATTGGGGGGGCACCAATGTAAGTATGGCTCCCCTGGCACCAGAGACCAAGGGCTCCACAAAATTGAATAGCCTTGGGCCCAGAGGGGCTTCAGTCCAGCCCTGACCAATCAGACAGTTTCACTGGAAATGGAGTTAGCTTTACAGTGTTTATGCAGTTTCAGTTTAACAGCTGAATGTATAATTTTTTGCTTTTATAACTTGTCCCTGGACTCTTTTCAAAACTCCAAGAGGTGATCAAACCCATACCTCCTACCATTTCTCCAAAGCATTTACAAGGTCATCCCTCCCTTTGAAAAAACAGGGGAAGGTACTCTGCAGGAGGAAGTAGTCAGAAGAACTCCCTTGTCAAGTTCCTTCCTGATAATTCTATCAGGAGAGCAGGAATTCTTTCCCTTGCCACTATCATAGAGGCTGTGCAAGTGCCCTCCAAGCGTGTCTGTGTGTGTGGGGTAGGGGTGAAATCTAAAGGAGGCCAAAGACATACTGGTAAATATGCCAGGTGCCCGTCATCCTCATGATATACCTGGAGCCATACTCCTTTTGGCTCTGGCCGGATGAATTGCATCCGAGGGTGCTGAGGGAGTTGGCCGATGTGATTGCAGAGCCACTGGCCATTATCTTTGAAAACTCGTGGCGAATGGGGTAGGTCCCGGAGGACTGGAAAAAGGCAAATATAGTACCTATCTTCAAGAAAGGGAAGGAGGAGGATCCAGGGAACTACAAACCCATCAGCCTCACCTCAATCCCTGGAAAAATCATGGAGCAGGTCCTCAAAGAATCCATCCTGAAACACTTGGAGGAAAATAGAGTGATCAGGAACAGTCAGCATGTATTCACTAAGGGCAAATCGTGCATGACCAACCTGATTGCCTTCTATGATGAGATGACTAGATTTTTGGTTGTGGGAACAGCCATTGACGTGGTATACCTTGACTTTAGCAAGGCTTTTGATACGGTTTCCCGCAGCATTCTCGTCGGCAAGCTAAGGAAGTATGGGTTGGATGAGTGGACCATAAGCTGGATAGAAAACTGGCTAGATCAACGTGCTCAGTGGGTAGGAATCAATGGCTCAATGTCTAGTTGGCAACCAGTAATGAGTGGAGTGCCCCAGGGGTCGGTTCTGGAGCCAGTTCTGTTCAACATCTTCATTAACAATCTCGATGATGGGATAGACTGCAAGCTTAGTAAGTTCACGGATGACACCAAGTTCGGGGGAATGGTAGACACGCTGGAGGGCAGGGACAGGATTCAGGGAGACTTAGACAAATTGGAACAATGGGCCAAAAGAAACCTCATGAGGTTCAACAAGGACAAGTGCAAAGTCCTGCACTGAGGATGGAAAAATCTCATGCTCAGGCTGGGGACCAATCAGCTAAGTAGCAGCACTGTAGAAAAGGACTTGGGGTTTATGTTGGACGGGAAGCTGGATATGAGCCAGCAGTGTGCTCTTGTTGCCAAAAAGACCAATGGCATATTGGGCTGCTTCAGTAGAAGTGTTGCCAGCAGATTGAGGGATGTGATTATTCCCCTCTATTCAGCACTGGGGAGGCCGCATCTGGAATAGTGTGTCCAGTTTTGGGCTCCCCACTCCAGAAAGGATGTGGACAAATTAGAAAGAGTCCAGCAGAGGGCAACAAAAATGATTAGGGGGCTGGGCCACATGACTTACAAGGAGAGACTAAAGGAACTAGGCTTATTTAGTCTACAGAAGAGAAGACTGAGGGGGGATTTGATAGCAACCTTCAACTACTTGAAGGGGTGCTCCAAAGAGGAGGGAGCTAGGCTGTTCTCGGTAGTAACAGAAGACAGAACAAGGAGCAATGGTTTCAAGTTACAGCTGGGGAGGTCAAGGTTGGATATTAGGAAAAACTTTCTCACTAGGCGCGTGGGGAAGCATTGAAATGGGTTACCCAGGAAGGTGGTGGAATCTCAGTCTTTGGAGATATTTAAGGGCTGGTTAGACAAAACCCTGGCTGGGATGATTTAGCGGGAGTGGTCCTGCTTTTAGCAGGGGGTTGGACTAGATGACCTCATGAGGTCCCTTCCAGCCCTAAGATTCTATGATTCTTCTATGATTCTATCTCCAGCATCCTGTGGAGGAGTGTATACAGAGAAAATAATACATCCCACATCAGTTGTGGAGTAGAGGATGAGATGTTCCTACAGCTATGCAACATTCTGTGGAAGGTCCAGAAGATGTGGGGATGGTGTGTGGCAATGACTCCTGCCCTCTTAGACATACAAGGTGAGAGGTTTGGAACATCTCCTCTAACAACAGATTTGATTTTGGGGGAGGGGCAGAGAGAAACTCACCTTTAGGGAGTGAGCCACAGCTCATGGAATTCAGTGGTTGATTTAAATGGGTATAGGACCGGGCTCATAGTGAATGGTTTTGTTTTTTACATGTCTTGCTTATCTTTCCACTCAACTCTAAGCTACGTTACCTATCACCTGATTAAAAACAAGTTTGGCTTACTACAGACGAAGCAAGATTTTTGTTTTGCCTTATATCTTGTGTAAGTAGAAAATCATTTTATTTCAGAAAATCCTGCCCCTTGGAATTACTTTTCTAAATAGACAGTGATTGCAAATTACATACACTAGGCTTCTGTGCTCTTCTTGTATTTCCAGTACATACAGTAGCTGATTGTCATGACACTTAAAAGCCTGATTAAAATGAAACCTTGCCCAGCATCAAGTGATGCTTTCAGTTACCAAAAATTAAAGTAAGAGAAACCTGGATTCAAGCACTAACTGCACCAGGCTTTGGGGAAATAATAGCTGTTTTTTTACATTGCAGGGTTTCACAGTGTCTGTTAGTATACAGCACCAGCCCCTCGAATGTTGCTTTCACGTTAAAGGAATCAAAATGTTATTCTTCAGCATCACCTGTATAACCTTGCAGGTAATCAACTGTATTTCATCCAAAAACTGAACAAAAAATGAATATTTGTAAGTGTGACTAACAGCTTAGCATGATTAACTTAAAACTTTCAGGAGATCTATATGAAGGCACTTTAAATTTACATGCTATGTATATATGCTGGGTGTGTTCATAAGTCAATGTAGTATTGTTACTTATTATTTCCAGTGGTGCAATATGCTAGATGCTTTCCAAACATGAAAAAGGCACAGTGCCTCCACTGTAGTGATTACAATCTAAGAAAAACAATATAATGCATTATTTGTCATTTATTGTACTTTTAATTTCTTAACCGTGCCTTTTACTTTTCATACTTATTTCCCAGTCCAGCGAAGTATTTATACACATGATCCACTTTAATAAGCATATGCTTCAAGTTCAATACATCGTTCAGTGTTTCACCACGTTAAGACATTAGAAAGTGCCTGGATAAGCCAATTCCTTCTAGCCCATTAGGCTAGGTAAAACTAAAAGAGCTCAAAAACACATTTGCAATGGAAGTCCTAGAGTTCCATTCACCATTGCCCTGTACAAGGAAGGAGCAGCCATTTATAATAGTTCAAAAGGGATGTAAATGTTACCTAATCATAATGGTAGCATTTTACACTTACTTTGTACTGGAGCAAGTGATTCCACAAGATAGAGAGCAATAGTGAATCAGCCCCATGCTGTACAACAATGATAAAGAATCGGGGGGCGGGGAGGGGGGTCATACAAATGGATCATAAGGATAATACAAATGTGTGTGGGAATCCACTGAGTGATATAATGTAAAACAAAGAACCCTAAATATTTGCATAGAGTGTTTCCAGAAACCCCTTCCTTCCATTCCTGATCACATCCCATTCCTGTGGCATCTATCTCAATTGTTTATGTGAAAATTAACATATCCATAATAATGTAATATATAGTATTTGTAATTGCTACAGGATACTTACCGATTGCTAAGGTGAAAGGAAGTCATCACTATGATTGCCACCTTGCTTCCCATTCACAATCTGAAACAAAGTTACATTTCATCTCATTTAAATCTAGAAACTGATTGGTGAGCATCCTTTTGTATACCTGTTTATCTTGTTCTTTTGTACACAAATGTTGTGCACAAAAAGCACCACCATATTTATCACACCTGTTTTAAAATTAAACTATAAATTTGAAGATTTCACAAATTTAATTAATTCTAATCAACGCTCTAATACTTGTAATAAATATTAACACTTTTCATTTGAACATCTCAAAGCCATTTACAAATGCTAATTAATACAACAGTCTTACAGTGACATAAGCATTATTATTTATTCTGACACAGATGAGTAAACTGAGGTAAAAAGCAACTAAACTTGCCCAGAATCATTCAGTGAAGACCGAGTCTTGCTGCTGGCAGAGCCAAGAACGGAAGGAAGGAGTCCTGACCCCCAGTCACCTCTTGTGACAAGTGGACACATTGCTTCCCTCCTTCCATTACTTAATATGATATTCTTTGTATGTCCCTAATAATTAGCAGCTTGGTTGAAATTCTGTGGCTGCAAGGATTCAGCTAGCTAGAGACACCTAAGGGCACACTCTCCCATTTACAAAAGCTAAATAATAGAGTAGAATGAATATCTAGCCGAGAGTTCGAGGATGTCAGAGGGAAATAAATTCTTTCTTAACTATGCTAACATTAATAGGCAATGTTCAGTGACATTGGCTTCTAACGATGAATAGATTATGCAGCATTCTCAACAAACATCTCTTATTGCGTGAATTTCTGCTTTAATTGCATTTGCTTCTTTTATTCTCTGTTTTCTTGTTGTTTATCTGTCATATGTACATTTACCCTTACCTTTATGCCACATGCACAGATCTTTTTAGTCTTCTTTGTAGTATGTAAACAAGTAGGAGACAAAACAAACAAGGAGTCCTGTGGCACTTTTAAAGACCAACAAATTTATTTTTGCCTGAGCTTTTGTGGGTGAAATCCCACTTAGTCAGATGCTAGAAAATGAAAAACTTACAGCATGGGAGAGAACGATAAATCCTGTGATTACACTTCACTGCATCCGTTCAGATTACTTCAGCAAATCAAACGAGTTGTATGGATTGAAACAGTGTGGAACAACATATCAGAAAGTGGTAAGGTTGAGAGAGAGGTTAGAATCATTGTTTGTAATGAGATAGCTAGTTCATGTCTCTATTCAAACCCAAGTTAGTGGTGTCAAATTTGCGTATAAATTCTAACACTGTGGTTTCTCTTTGAAGTTTAATTTAGAATTAACCTGTTTAAGAATTGTAATAGACATGTCTTTCACAGGGTGACCAGGGAGATTTTTTAATGTTGCCATTTCTGATGTCAGATTTGTGTCCATTTATTCTTTTGTGCAACGATAATCCACTTTGTCCGATGTATAAGGCCAAGGGACATTGTTGGCACATGATGGCATATATCACATTGGTGGATGAGCAAGTAAATGAACGCCTGTTGGAGTAGCTGGTTTGATTAGGTCCTATGATGGTGTCATTAGTGTTGATGTGTGGGCAGGGTTGGCAGTGGGGTTTGTAGCAGGGACATGTGCCTGCCTTATGGTTTCTGTTTGTATGGTCTGTAGTTGCTGGTGAGTAACAAGACACTAAAAAACCCAGATATGTGTATTACCCCCATCACTCAAGCCTCTTCATGCACATATGGGATATGAGCAGCAACTAGCGGCAGCTGTTTCACAGTGGCAGTGTTTATCCAAAGACCGTTAAAGCACTTTCATTTGCTCCTCCTTAGTCCCAGTGCACTGCAAACTGCCCATGAACATAGCAATTGGTTCAGATACAAAAGATCTCTATTATGCATAGCACAGATGTAGTGACAGCTGATGTCATCAGAAGAGGTGGGTAGATAGCATAATTGTAAAATAAGTAGATCAGAAGAATGCAGCTCAGGATCCCAGGAGAGAGAGAACTTCTGAGGTGTACAGAAGAAGAGGACATGTTTACTTGACTTAGATGGTTACAGTATTTTGAAACAGGATGGGACGCTCTACTGGACTAATCAAGGAAGAGGAGCTGATGCAGAGTACTACTTATCCAAGCCACGGAGGGCAAGTCTCCTAATTTTAGCAAGGGATGAAAAAGCTGCACCCTTTGCTCTAACACCTTCCTGACATGGCAGTGCTTATGGATAGGCAGAGCTGGTTTGTATCATCTATAAGAGTGTGGCACATAGACTCAGGTATGCCTTTTAACTCTGATATAATACCCTCTGATGCACCTACTCTTAAAAATGCAGCATGTACTGTCATTCAATAACAAAAATCAGGAGTCCAGTGAAATAAAGAGGGATCCAGTCCATAGCAGACATTTGACATATTAAGACACTGCTTATGTGCGCATAGTTTTCCTACCCTCTGTAATGCTTGAATAAAAACAGGACACCTGCCAGTGCACACAGGGTTCCAGTATATGCAGAATGATGTTGATACGGTACCCATGTCGTAGAGTATTCATATTATGTTTGTTAGTAATCCATCTTTCATGTACCGATGGTCCCACAGGGAATGAAGACCACAAATACCAACATCTGCTTCATGTGTCTGTGCAAAGTGAAAAGTGTGCAAGCTAAATCTGGTTCAGGAATCTTTACTTTGCTAATTTTTTGCTCCACTTTTTAATGCTGCTTTTGGAAGGAAGTATATTCAGGCCTCAATCCCTGGAAAAATCATGGAGCAGGTCCTCAAAAAATCCATCCTGAAACACTTGGAGGAAAATAGAGTGATCAGGAACAGTCAACATGGATTCACCAAGGGCAAATTGTGCCTTACCAACCTGATTTCCTTCTATGATGAGATGACTGGATTTGTGGATGCGGGAAGAGCTGGTGACATGGTATACCTTGACTTTAGCATGCTTTTGATACGGTTTCCCACAGCATTCTCATCAGCAAGTTAAGGAAGTATGGGTTGGACGAGTGGACCGTAAGGTGGTTCGAAAACTGGCTAGATCAACAGGCTCAGCGGGTAGGAATCAATGGCTCGATGTCTGGTTGGCAACCGGTAACAAGTGGAGTGCCCCAGGGGTTGGTCCTGGGGCTGGTTCTATTCAACATCTTCATTAATGATTTTGATGGTGGAATAGACTGCCTGCTTAGTAAGTTCGCAGATAACACCAAGTTGGGGGGAATGGTAGATGCTCTGGAGGGCAGGGACAGGATCCAGGGAGACTTGGACAAATTGGAACACTGGGCCAAAAGAAACCTCATGAGGTTCAACAAAGACAAGTGCAAAGTCCTGCACTTAAGATGAAAAAAATCCCATGCACTGCTACAGGCTGGGGACCAATCAAAGTAGGGACCACTGCTAAGTAGAAGTGCTGTAGAAAAGGACCTGGGGGTTATGGTGGATGGGAAGATGAATATGAGCCAACAGTGTGCCCTTGTTGCCAAAAAGGCCAATAGCATATTAGGCTGCATCAGTAGGAGTATTTCTAGCAGATCGAGGGATGTGATAATTCCCCTCTATTCGACACTGGTCAGGCCACATCTGGAATACTGTGTCCAGTTTTGGGCTCCCCACTACAGAAAGGATGTGGACAAATTAGAAAGAGTCCAGCAGAGGGCAACAAAAATGATTAGGGGGCTGGGGAACATGACTTATGAGGAGAGACTTAAGGAACTAGGCTTATGTAGTCTCCAGAAGAGAAGACAGAGGGGGGATTTGATAGCAACCTTCAACTACTTAAAGGGGTGCTCCAAAGAGGAGGGATCTAGGCTGTTCTCGAGTATAGGAGAGGACAGAACAAGGAGCAATGGTTTCAAATTACTGCTGGGAAGGTCAAGGTTGGATATTAGGAAAAACTTTCTCACTAGGAGGGTGGTGAAGCATTGGAATGGGCTATCTAGGGAAGTGGTAGAATCTCCATCTTTGGAGGTTTTTAAGGCCTGGTTAGACAAAATCCTGGCTGGGGTGATTTAGTGGGAGGGGTCCTGCTTTTTAGCATGCGGTTGGACTAGATGACCTCATGAGGTCCCTTCCAATCCTATTGTTCTATGATTCTATGCCTTTGCTGTGGGGTTAGAATTAGGCCTTGAGAGAGAGGATTTGGTCCCAACCACACCATCTTATTGGAGGGCTTCAGTCACTTTTTTGACAGAGAAAACAAAAAATGAGCAATCTCTCTATACTAACTTATGGCCCCTCTATACCTCTACCCCACCTGCACAAGCACTTACGTGCACACACACAGCCCATAGCACCCCATAGTTGGGTGTACAGCGTAGCCTTTCTTTGAGATGATTGGATATAACTTGTACCACATAAGGCTTTGTACCATGGGGCTCATACTGTACAGTCGATTGCCAGACTTCCCAAAGGTGCAAACAGATCAGAATATCTTTCTCAGACCTAAATTACTACTTGTTCAACTGTCTTGAATACGAATTAGAAATACCTGATTACATTAACCTGGGGAAAGAGTAGAATCAAAATCTGTGTTCATGTTTCAAAATAATATTCTTCACTAAAAATCAAAATCTCTCATTCGCTTTTATCCAGCAAATAGAATTTAAATCCATTTTTAAGGTCCTTGAATCCAATTTAATGTCTGTTCTATTTGAAACATTATGAAGTTATCTAGGATTCATCTTGTAGGACAGCAGAATACTTGCCTCCTTGCCAGGCATAAACATGGCTTCTTTTAATGTTTGCTCTGTTGCCTTTTAAAATGCTAATTATCTTTGTTTAAATTCCAACATATTGAAACTCAGTTAATCTTATCTATAGGTTACCTGAATACAGATCCAATGAATAACTGTCCTCAGTTGCTCTTATTTAAAGATCAGAGGCTTGTCCTTCAAATCGGTCTCGCAATATGCAAATGAATCATTACAAATGTCTTAACATTTCTAAGTAGATTATAACTTGAGGGTGATTCCTGCTGCTGAAAGAATGTCATTGTATCTGGGCTTAATAAAACTCCATGTGTCTGATCTTGCAAGCATTCTATGACCAGAAATTCCCACTGCAGTCACTATGGGTGCGTCTACACTTACAAATTAAGTCGACTTAAGCTTGCTTAAGTCGACTTAATTTACTCTGCGTCTACACTACACTTTCCTTAAGTCGACTTAAGCAGCTGCTTAAGTCGACTTAAGGAAAAATTAAGTCGACTTTATAAAACCTCATTTTAAGTCGACTTTGCTGGCTAAGTCAACTTTAGAAAGTCGACTTAGCCAGTGTAGACATGGAGAAGCACTAAGTTGACTTTAAGTCGACTTAGGAGGCTCCAGGGCTTCCCCACTGCCCTCTCTGCCAAGGTAGCTGGCACAGCCACAGCCTGGCATGCCCCCCCACAGGGCAGGGCAGAGCCCTGCCCATCCTGCCCCTATGCCCTGCCAGGGTCCCTGTCCCCCTTTGCCCCATTGTACCAAGGTATAATGGGGCAAAGGCTGAGTCCCCTGGCATTTGGCAAGGGTGCCCCCCCTGCCACTGTGGACCTGCCCCAGGTCCACCTAGCCCCTAGAAGTCGACCTAGGCGTCCAGTGTGGACGCTCTAGGTCGATTTGGCAAGGTCCCCTTTAAGTTGACTTAAATTTTGAGTGTACACATGCTATGTCGACTTAAATTAACAAGTGTAGACATAGCCTAACTGTTTATCCCTAGTCTTTTTGGAAAAAAGAAAAATCCTATGGTTGCTACTTAAGTTCAGCTTCAACAGCAGTAGCAATGCTGCAAGCATTAGAGTAGTCTCGGCTCCTGCAGTTCCTCCATGTCATATATACACTTATTCATCAAGTTACTGTTGTGAACCATGCTTGATGACCTCTCAGCCTCATGTGACCGGATCTAGAGACTTGACCTCTTTTCTGGCCAGTAGCCAACTAATTCACTACTAAGATATGACGATAATTTCAGTGAGAGAACTACCACCAGGTACTTTTCTCACTGTAAAATCCTAATGGAGACGAACTCCTCTGAAAGAACTAGGTGAAGTCAACACTATACCCTTTGCCATGGTTGATCTTGCCACTATCTCCTCTGCCCATTGTTGATCTTGCCTAGTTTACATCAAAATAAAACTCTAGTACCTTGTCTTCAAAGCATCTGAAGAAGTGGGATTTTTCTCCCAAGAAAGTTCATGTGATAAATAAATTAGTCTTTAAAAGTACCACAGGACTCCTTATTTGTTTTGCTGAACTAGACGAACACGGCTACCCCTTTGGAAATTGTCTTCATTAGGATTTTACAGCAAACTAACTAACATAATCCAGCAGAAAAGCACAACTTTTTCTAGCAGTGAAGCACAAAGATTTACACACTTCTTACATGTGTACAAAGCAGATTAAGAATTAGGGCTGGAGTGTGAAAGGACAGTCAAGTTTTCTGAAAAAATATAGGAATCTTAGTAAGAACAGTTAATTGGTAAGCAGAAAAGGAGAATGTAAATCTGCATGTTATTTATACATAGAATTGGCTGAATATTTGTTCCATATGTTCCATTTGTTCCTCTTTTCTGTTCATAAATCATTTGTGAACCAATCCTGATTTCTTCAAAATATTCATTATTCATATACTGAAAGACTTAAGGAGGGCTGCTGAAAATGCAAATATGGTTACAGGCCATACAAGAAGTAGGAAATTTGGTTTATTTATGGTGCTGTTTGATTATTTCATATTATTATATAAATGGGTTACTGTTTCTTATTTATTGTCTTTTTAAACATTTGTCAGTTTGCATGGAATGCTCATATGAATGCTTTTATTTATTAAATCTAAATAAATAATAAATAAATATTTGTTAAGTAGTTAATTGAAGGATAATAATTTAAGTTGTTTACTGACTACTAATTTTGAGTATTTATGAGGTCACAGAGTATTGTTTCTGTTTTATGACGGGGTGTCCGAAACGCTTTTAATAGCAGAATAATAAGAGTGAATAATGAACCTGTCATGAAGAAACATTTGGCTAAAAATTTTGGAAACATGAAGGATTTGTGAATAGTTTCATAATACTTAGCAGCTGCCCAAATACTTGTGAACAACTAATAATGTGACCACACAAATAGCAGCTAAACAAATTTACTACTCTTCCTCTGAATATATGTCAAAATAAATTCTTTTTGATAAAATCAGTAGTAATCACAGAACCTTTTTGTACTCCAAAACAGGGTGTTTCTTTGCTTATTTTTCCCATCCTGTTTAATTATTTGGTTTTCATGCTGCCTACAGACCTTTAGCATGTAACCTTGCAGACTGAATCTGGGGGCATTTGCTTCCATGCCTGCAGATTTCACATTAAGGCCCCGATCTTGCAAACACACACATTTAACTTTAAGTAGCACATACCATTGATTAGTAAATAGTTATGTATATTTGCAGGATCAGGGCCTTCATTTTTATCTTCCTCCTGGCAAAAATCCCAGTAGTTTCAGCAGGAGCAGGCTGAGGCCAAGAATTGACTGATGGATTGATTTTAATGTTTGTGTGGTTTATTTATTTTCACCAGTATCATTGCTGCTGCCAGCATATCTTTGAGAATAATGTTGATCAGCTAAGTGCTGATGAACCAACAAAGGGAATACAAAAAATTTACTTTTACAGTACAGATTTTTTTAAAATATATTTTACGTGACAAAAAAATGGCTTTAAAGTGAAATGTAAAAACCTTTAACAATAAACTCTTTATTACAGGTCAGGGTATGGCACATTCCTTTGCCTTTGATTTCAAACTAACAAGGTGCTGGATACGTTCAGCATTACAGAAGATACAGTTCTACACAATATACCTGCTGTGTAGGTTTGATATCATTTAATTGGCTATGGTATATAGAATGTAAGTCAAATTTTCGACCTAATTTGTCACTGAACCTATCGATCTTTAATTTCTTTTCAAAATATCAGTCAAACTTTAGTCAAAATAATCAATTACAGTTTGAAAGAAGAGTTAAGCTTACTATATTGAAGATAACAAATGCTGTATAATGAGGAAATTCTTTTTCACTCATTCTCAAATATGATTTGCTGTGTAATTTTCATATAAATGACTTTACTGAATTCTGTTTATCTGGCACACATTGTAGTAGAAGATACTACATGTGTATATCTAAGGCTATGTTTTTTTAAAGGTCATCTCAAAACTGGCTGAAAAAAGAAAATACAATTTTTGAAACCTCCCCCCCCCCTAATTTTTGATAAAACATTTTATAACCATTTGGATAATGACTTTGATGTAAAAGTTTTGAAAACAAAATGGAAAAAAAGGCAGAAGTTTTAGCAACCAAACAAATGTTGACAGTGTTGACAAATGTGCATTATAAACCGGAGCCATTTTTTGATTCAACAACTTATTGTTGCTCTAGTCCGACTTGATCATGTAATTATGCTGCATTGTAACGTGTACTGCACACCTTAATTTGGGTACTTCCTGACTTTTGAGTATCAATACCAAATACTTAATTTTTCTCTGTCGTTTTTGGGTTTTTTTTAAACTTCCTAGGTTTAAAAACAAAAAGGTAGTAAGCAAATATAATTAGAACTAGAACTTTTGGGCCAAACACCGGTAGAATTCCTTGTCCCATGAACTGTAGATGGTCCCCTTCTGTGGGAGAAATACCTTCTCCTGAAAACTTTAAAAGCTACAGTTCTACTAAATACATCACTGTTGTGAACAAGTCACTAAGAATTTTACTGCTCCTGCAATCATTGTTACATTGGTGCAGTGTCACTGAAGTCAGAGAGGCTCAACATGTGCACAGGAGTCTGCACATACATATCCAATTGCAGGATAAAAGCCTACAGCCCTAATCTTATGAACACTTATGCAAGTAGTCCCTCAAGGGGACTAAATTGGACTACACATATGCATAAAAATAATCCTGTTTGTCAGTATTTGCAGTATATGCCTCAGGAAAACAAGCAATTATTTTTAAAGGAGCACTTCTAAATGTTTCCTATATTTTTTTAAAGGTTAATGATTTCACTTGTTACATAGAAAATTCAGTTCTTTGAAGACTGATTGCAATTCTGTAAACTAAATTCACTTAAGTGAAAGAGAATTTTTGTCCTTTTTCAAGAGGGTATCTCAGCATGACCTCAAGTACAGTCACTATCAATACTGCCATAATGAGCCATCTGTACGTTTCTTTTAATGTTAGATCATGAATCTATCATTAAACTATTAAAAAATAAATAAATAAAAGTCAGAAGAGAGGTAGTTCATTTGTTTGATCCCATGTACACTACAGAGGCTATGCTGCCATATGCCTCTAGAATAGGCACAGAATATGCCGACGAGAGTTTTTTGCCACCGTAGTAAAATCGCATCCCTGAACAACAAGGATTCACCTGTTTGTCACTGACTAATTGATTGGTAAAGCCCTAATTTACTGGGGTTCACTTTATCCATCTTAGTGAGTCCAGGCATAGCCACTACCATCAGTCTGTAGACTCTGACTTCACTGCTGGCCACACAGGCCTATTGAGAAGGAACTCAGACCCCTGTGACAACACTAGATGTTTTCCCCATTGGGAGATAGAAATTTGTTTTATCCTTTAGTGGAATGCAAGCTATGGAGCTCAATATGGGAATACCTACATAAAATATTATGGTCTGTGTTATGGAGGAGGCCAGACTAGATTATTTTAATGGTCCCTTCTGCCCTTAAAATCTGTTGTTCTAGTCTGGACTAGAAAATGGAAGGGAGTGTCAGACAACTAGCACAGCTCTAGACGCTTGACCTGCTGCATACCATTTCAGGCAATGGCTCCCTTAAATTAATTTCCTGTCTGAAGACAGGCTCTGCAGTATGTTGAGAGCTGCCCCAATTAGTGATTCTGAAATTGGTATTTTCCTGTGTGGAAGCAGCCCAGGCTCTGGAATTGAAGAGTGATAAGAAGTAAAATGGATCCTGATTGGAGCTTGGGCTCTATTTTCTTAATTTAATCCATAACTTAATTTAGATGGCTATGGTTAAATTAGCTAATCAGGCTGTGGGTAGCTTGGTTTATTAAGCTATGGCTAGGTAGCTCTCTTTCTGTCACCTCAAGCGTGAGCACCTGCTGCTTGGTAGAACTGAAAATGAGGCCATTTATTATGGAGTTAGTAGCCTAACTATGGAGTTAGTAGCCTAACTTCAAACACACATTTTGAAAATCTTGCCAATAAATTAATGCTGGACTGTCTCCATCCCACTAATGCAAATACTAAGAATGCTGATGGTATAAAACGAAGGCCTTTAACAGAAATCAGGACTTCAGGAATATCATGTATTGCAAGTACTGACTTTAATTCTTTTATGGATAAAGTCTCTGTAAGTACTGTCAATTCAATATATTTGGAGAAGTAAACCACAACATGTTTTTATTTCAGAAAAATACGTTTGTGATTGGTTGCTGCCAACGTCTCTCCAATGGCTTTGTAGAGATCTAGTAGTGTTCTATGAGTGGTTAATGGTTAGTGGTAATTAATTGAGGCTCTTTATGAAGTGTCTGCTATGAGTGCTTTTACTGAGACAGGTTCAATTTTGAAATAAGATCACAACAGCTAAAGTCAGAACATTTATATCCTGGTAAAAGTTTATTTAATGGTATAGAATTAAGTAGTGCCGCTAAGGGTTTATGGGATGGTAAGAGGATTGGTTGGTTTTTTGGAGGGGAAGCTGGGGGAGGGAGTTAAATTCAGCCCCAAGTAATTTACAGGCCCAAATCATTGCTTGAACTTCCTTTTCCACTTGGACATTATGATCTTTTTGTTGTGCGTGTGGCTCCTTCTATTTGAACACTGTTAATAAACCTTCCAAAGAAGTGTAAGCTGCTACATTTGTTGAAGCTCATACCAAATACTTAACTATTAAGGAGAATTCTTAATAGTTTCATCACCTAAGCAAAAATATGGTAATTTCTCTAAGTAACTTGTCATTCTTATGACTCTTAAACAGAAAATATTTGGGGGATTCAGGATCCTTTACTTTGGCTTGATCAAGCTGAATCCAGTTTGCTAATGAGACATAAGGATGGGTTTTTCTGGCAGCATCTCAGCCTCACGTGTAACTATATAGTGCTCAGTCTTGTTTCTTTCATATACCAACATGTCATCTGCCTAGCAAAGGACTCCAGACATTCCTGTCACGGTGCAACAGATTCACTTAACAATTCCAGTGCTGAAGATACGCTGAATGGGATCCAATTTAAACTGCCAAGGTGATAAATGTGGATAACAATTTAGACTCTTTTGCAAGAAGAAATTGCCAAAATTCTGTTATGTTCTCTAACTTTGAGAATATTTTGGCCAACTACAGGAAGCAAGATGAACGCCTTCTTAAGTTCTCTGAAGTCCACAGAAACACCATTGGTCTTTTATACTACAACCTTTCCTGTACACCAGTCAGGGATTTTCTTTTTCTGGGAAATAAACTGGGTTTTTAGGACTTTGGACTCTCCATAGCAATAGTATTAAAATGAGGAACTGAGAGCCTAAATGACTTGCAGTTAACACCAGTCTTATTTTGTTTGTCTTGCCTAATCTTGTATAGGCTTGTGGAGTGCATCTCCTATATAGCTTATCCGTTATCAACGCAATCAAGTTTTTCTACTGGATGTAGCCCTTGTATTATTGGCAATGACAGATGGAGTGCTAAGTCCTTGTATTTCTCCAACAAATAGTATGAAAGTTTTTCTTGCCTTTCTCCATTTTCCCCTAGGAACTGGTTATAGACATCCTATATTGTGTTACTTAGGTGCACACACAAAGTACTCAAATATTTTCAGATGTGTCATGAGAACATTAGTACATTTTTTATGAAGTGGAGTGGGGCAATAAAAACTGCAGAATCAGAGTAATGTGGTGTTTGTTTCATTAAAGCTATTGCCGATAGGAGTATAAACTCATCTGGCAATGGCACTCCTTCCCATTTATTATTGCACTTATTTTTAGCCATCATGTTATTAGGACAATATCCATATTATGGCATTTTCTCCTCTTGGGCATCTTTTCCTGGACATAGCTTCCAGATGTGCCTTGTTGGGTTTTTTTTAATTCCTTCCCTCTTGGTCCACCAGTACAGCAGTTCTCAACCACTGTGTCGGTTGTCGTGACAGTGTCACGAAGAGCTGGGAGGTGTGTCGCAGAAAATTGGCAGCTTAGCTTGGGGCTTCTGCTGCCCTCTGCTGCCCTCAACAGCCTGGTCCTGCAGCACAACACAGGCAGCAGCCTAGGCCAGAGGAGTAAAGGGACTTAGGGGCTGCAACCCGGGGGGGGGGGGGGACACCACCTGCCCCACAAAAATAAACCTGGCCCCATCGAGCCAGACCACCAGGGCACCAGCCTGCACTGGCTGACTCTGCCCCCAGCCACGTCCAGAGTGCCACCTCCTCTAGAACACTGCAGCCTCCAAGCGCCACTGGCCGACTGTAGTGCGTCACGCAGGGGAACATCATCTGTCAGGTGTGTTGCAATGGAAAAAAGGTTGAGAGCCTCTGCCCCAGTACACTGTTCTTCTAATGAGAGCATGACCCCATTGCTCCTTTCAGATTTCTTTTTCCTTGCATGATGGTGTAATTTTTATCTGACAGAGGGTCTCAATTCTGCATAAGAATTGCACTGCTGATGCTTTATGGTTAATTGCATTCTGATTTGAGTTTTAGCTTTCACTAGTGAGAGAGCTGCATCTAAATGATGAAACTGACAATTCACTGTCCCTGAACAGTTATAAACGTGGCATATGTTGGGTTCTTTTTTTATGACCCCCCCCCCCCCCGCCCACATGTTTTTTGAAGTGAAATGCTGTTAGAATGCTCTGCTGTTTCTGTCTTGTTCTAGACATCTCCTACTAAATTTTGGCCTTTTCATAGATATGTCTGGCTATTAAACAGGTATAAAATGCCTCTTTCACACTGGTGTAAACTTACTTTTCTACACCAGTAGCACACGCAGAATATCTTCTCAGCATCACCTATGACAAACACTAGGGCATGTGCCTGGAATTCTTTTGTCTTATGTATTACGTTAGAAGCCATTCAGAACCTTTCAGCTATTTTGGATCCAGTTAACTGTTCAGCCAGAGTTCCAATGATCAACCTTCTCTAGGATAGGCATTTGGACTGTGGACTATGTTGTTAGAATTTGTTGTGAAGCACTAGTAGTTTCTGGGCCTTTTAGGCTGCTGTTACTTTGGCCATGTACACACGATCACTTTATCGCGCATTAACGGTCATTACCGCGCGATAACAACAACAGCGTACACACATGCAATAGGGCTCTTGCGCGTCAACAGCCCAGTTGTAGTGCAATACAAAAACCACCTCGACGAGGGTGGTAGCAGTTAACACGGAACAGCTATTGCGCCTTTCGACTCATGTGTACGCTTACCGCACAATGATTGGCCTCCAGAAGTGTCCCAGCATTCCAAAGTCATCCTTTCTGGTCTTCCCCCACCCGCTCTGTGGCCGTGATGAAACAGTCCCCGCCCTGTTTCGATTCCTGGGATTTTCAAATTTCTCCTCTGTTTCACTTCCTGTGAGCTTTAAACTAGGTTCGAAGGGGGAAGGAGACCAAGGCCCACAGGTAAGTGAAACTGAGGGAAACCTGGGGGAAGGGATGGAACTTGGGGGATGCTGGGGCTGTAACAGCAGGAATAAAAGAGAGGGTAGTTGGAACTGGGGGGGGGGATCAAATAATTGTTTATTTCCTGATGAAGTCATAAGACCTCAGGCGAGTGGGGAAGGAGGACACCAGGAGAAATTGCAAGGAGGAAGATGCGACAGGAGGGAGAATCGACAGGGCAAAGTAGGGCAATGGGCCCGGTATCTTAGGTGCCTGTACACAAATGCGAGGAGCCTGGGAAACAAGCAGGAAGAATTGGTAGTACTGGCACAGACAAGGAACTATGATATAATTGGAATAACAGAAACATGGTGGGATAACTTGCATGACTGGAGCACTGCCATGGATGGATATAAATTGTTCAGGAAGGACAGGCAGGGAAGAAGGGGGGGAGGAGTAGCGCTATATGTAAAAGAGCTCTATGACTGCTCGGAACTCCACTATGAAAGTGGAAACAAGATGGTTGAAAGTCTGTGGGTTAAGTTTAGGGGAGAATGCAACAAGGGGGATGTTGTGGTGGGTGTTGCTACAGATCTCCAGACCAGAAAGAGGAGGTGGATGAGGCGTTCTATGGACAACTAACAGAAGTTTCCAGATCGTCGCAGGCCCTGGTTCTTATGGGGGACTTCAATTATCCTGATGTCTGCTGGGAAGATAATACAGCAGTGCACAGGCAATCCAGGAAGTTTTTGGAGAATATTGAGGACAACTTCCTAGTACAAATGCTGGAGGAACCAACTAGGGGCCTTGCACCTCTAGACCTATTGCTCACAAACAGAGAAGAATTGATCGGGGAAGGAGAAGTAAATGGCAACCTGGGCAGCAGCGATCATGAGATGGTAGAGTTCAGGATCCTGATCAATGGAAGGAAGGAAAGAAGCAGAACACACACCCTGGACTTCAGAAAAGCAGATTTTGGATCCCTTAGGGAGCTGATGGGCAGAGTCCCATGGGAGGCTGATCTGAAGGGGAAAGGTGTCCAAGACAGCTGGCTGTATTTTAAAGAAACCCTGTTAAAGGCACAGGAAGATAACATTCCGATGTGCAGAAAGAACAGCAAATGTGGACGGTGACCAGCATGGCTTAGCAGGGAACTCTGTGGTGAGCTGAAACATAAAAGGGAAGCTTACAAGAAGTGGAAGCTTGGACAGATGACAAGGGAGGCATATAAAGATATTGCTTGGGACTGCAGGGATAAAATCAGAAAGGCCAAAGGACAATTGGAGTTGCAGCTAGCAAGAGATGTGAAGGATAATAGAAATGGGTTCTATAAGTATATCAGCAACAAGAAAAGGATCAGAGGTGGTGTAGGTCCCTTACTGAATGGGGCAGGCATCCTCGTGGAGGATGATGCGGAAAAGGCTGAAGTACTCAATGCTTTTTTTACTTCAGTCTTCACAGGGCGGGCCAGCTCCCAGGCTACTACACGGGGTAATGAGGACTGGAGAGAAGAGTGGCCCTCGGTGATGGAAAGTCAGGTTAGGGAACACTTAATGAAATTGGATGTGCACAAGTCCATGGGGCCGGATGAACTGCATCCGAGGGTGCTGAGGGAGTTGGGGGAAGTGATTGCAGAGCCGCTGGCCATTATCTTTGAGAACTCGTGGCGAACGGGGGTGGTCCCGGAGGATTGGAAAAAGGCAAATATAGTACCTATCTTTAAGAAAGGGAAAAAGGAGGATCCGGGGAACTACAGACCGGTCAGCCTCACCTCAATCCCTGGGAAAATCATGGAGCAGGTCCTCAAGGAATCCATCCTGAAACACTTGGAGGAAAATAGAGTGATCAGGAACAGTCAACATGGATTCACCAAGGGCAAATCGTGCCTGACCAACCTGATTTCCTTCTATGATGAGATGACTGGATTCGTGGATGCGGGAAGAGCCGTTGACGTGGTATACCTTGACTTTAGCAAGGCTTTTGATACGGTTTCCCACAGCATTCTCGTCGGCAAGTTAAGGAAGTATGGGTTGGACGAGTGGACCGTAAGGTGGATTGAAAACTGGCTAGATCAACGGGCTCAGCAGGTAGGAATCAATGGCTCGATGTCTGGTTGGCAACCGGTAACGAGTGGAGTGCCCCAGGGGTTGGTCCTGGGGCCGGTTCTATTCAACATCTTCATTAATGATCTTGATGATGGAATAGACTGCGTGCTTAGTAAGTTCACGGATGACACCAAGTTGGGGGGAATGGTAGATACTCTGGAGGGCAGGGACAGGATCCAGGGAGACTTGGACAAATTGGAACACTGGGCTGAAAGAAACCTCATGAGGTTCAACAAAGACAAGTGCAAAGTCCTGCACTTAGGACGGAAAAATGCCATGCACTGCTACAGGCTGGGGACCGATCAGCTAAGTAGCAGCGCTGTAGAAAAGGACCTGGGGTTATGGTGGACGGGAAGATGAATATGAGCCAACAGTGTGCCCTTGTTGCCAAAAAGGCCAATGGCAGATTAGGCTGCATTAGTAGGAGTATTGCCAGCAGATCGAGGGATGTGATAATTCCCCTCTATTCGACACTGGTCAGGCCGCATCTGGAATACTGTGTCCAGTTTTGGGCTCCCCACTACAGAAAGGATGTGGACAAATTAGAAAGAGTCCAGCGGAGGGCAGCAAAAATGATTAGGGGTCTGGGGCACATGACTTATGAGGAGAGACTGAAGGAACTAGGCTTATTTATTCCACAGAAAAGAAGACTGAGGGGAGATTTGATAGCAACCTTCAACTACTTGAAGGGGTGCTCCAAAGAGGAGGGAGCTAGGCTGTTCTCGAGGGTAACAGAGGACAGAACAAGGAGCAATGGTTTCAAGTTGCAGCTGGGGAGGTCAAGGTTGGATATTAGGAAAAACTTTCTCACTAGGAGGGTAGTGAAGCATTGGAATGGGCTATCTAGGGAGGTGGTAGAATCTCTATCTTTGGAGATTTTTAAGGCTCGGTTAGACAAAACCCTGGCTGGGGTAATTTAGGGGGAGTGATCCTGCTTTTTAGCAGGGGGTTGGACTAGATGACCTCGTGAGGTCCCTTCCAACCCTATGATTCTATGATTCTCTTCCTCATGGAGTGGAGGGCTGCTCCTAGCTTCATTAGCAATGGCGGCCCATCGTGGAAGACACGCACCCATTTGGAGCACGGCAGAGGTGCTGGACCTGATCAGCATCTGGAGAGAGTCTGCTGTGCAGGCGCAGCTATGCGGCAGCAGACGAAATTTTGATACATATGGCATAATTTCTCATGCCATGTCAGAGAGAGGTTATGATAGAGACACTGTGCAGTGCAAATCAAAGGTGAAGGAGCTAAGAATAACCTATCAACAAGCGAAGGAGGCAAACCGCCGTTCGGGATCAGCGCCTGCTATATGCTAGTATTATAAGGAGATAGAAGCCATCCTCAGTGGGGACACCACAACCATTGCAAAGAGTCCCGTGGACACATCGCCCCCCCCCCCCTCATCCACTGAATGCCAGAGCCAAGCAGGATGAGATGTGATCGATGAGGAGGAGGAGATGGAGGATGACCTGGAGGAGAGTGCAACAGCGTGTAGCCAGGAGCTCTTCTGCACCCCCGCTGAGACATCCACCCCAGACATGAATTGTAGCGTGTCCTCTGAGGCGGCAGAGGGGGGTTCGGGTAAGTTTCTCTTCCGTGCAGCTATGGCTTCTGCTAAAAAATCATTGTCCGGGGTGGGAGTGCTTGCTGTCTCAGTCCCCGCTGTGCACGCTCTTTACTATGCATTCATTAGAAGTGCCTCAACGCAAGCAGTGATTGTCAAAAAATCATCTGTCTTTAGGTCACTAAAGGTTTCCTCGATGTACCACCAGAGCCTCCTACTCAGGTTAGATGGGATAGCGTATGTGTCTACGCTCCTGTATAAGGATACTCAGCCTCGCCAGCTGCAAAGCACAGCACTAGGAACCATGGAAGCACACAAGGCAGCAGCATATGGTCCCGGCTGGCATCCGGTAGCATGTAGGATATGTATTCTAGCTGGCAGGGGCACTCTGAGGAGAGAGATATCGGGTTCCATCTGTGTGCCCTGTGCAGAATGTTAGCCCCCAGTAAGGTTTCTATTAGGACGTACCTTGTCCGCTTCAGCAAAGCATAGGATGTTGACTGCCCTGTACCTTCCAGTGGAATGTGCTATTGGAAGGTTACATTGGTTATCTAGGCTATGTGTGAACAATAGCTTTATTATTCTTTTTTTTATTAGATTCGACCTTCACAAGGCCGGTGTCTACCCCAGCTGACCGCATGAGAAACATTCGGCGTGCTCGAAGAAACAGGGAGGATATGTTTCAGGAGCTGATGAAAACAACAGAGGCATCCGCGAGGGAGAATCGAGCCTGGAGAGAGGAATCCCAACAGAGGAGGCAGAAACACAGGGACGAACTGATAAGCGTCATGAAGGAGCAAACAGAACTGCTCAAGAGCATGATTGCTCTGCAGACCCAGGCAATTAATGCACGGGCTCCACTCCAGACACTTCAGCCATGTCTGCCTTCCACACCCCCGTACTCCTTCAAAGCATTTATTTGAAGGCCACCCATCCCCCTGGTATACTGCAACATCCAGTCCCTCACAGAGCTACTTTTTAGAGACCCGCAGCTACACCCACCTGTAACTCCTCCAAAAACCCCCAACCACCACCCCCCTCTTTTATCTTTTAATAAAAACAGTAACAAAAAATTTGAAGAGTGGCTTTATTTGTACACAGTGAAAATGTCATAAGGTGCACTTGATGCGTCCTTGAAGTGAACTACGGGAGGGCATCATTGAAATGCTCCCTGAGTGCCTCCCGTATGCGAGCAGCTCCTCGTTGGG
>ML685821.1:2521683-2593999 GCA_007922175.1 Pelusios castaneus
CAGGGATATTGTCCTCGTCCAAGTCCAGTCTCCCATACAAACAGCACCATCGCCCTTTTAAGCGGCCGAAGGCACACTCCACAGTCATTCTGCAGCGGCTCAATCTGTAATTGAACCGCTCCTTGCTGCAATCCAGGTTCCCGGTTGTACGGCTTCATGAGCCATGGTATCGGTGGGTATGCTGGGTCTCCAAGGATGACTATGGGTATCTCCACATCCCCCACAGTAATTTTTTGATCGGGGAAGAAGGTATCCCCTTGCAGCTTCCGGTACAGTCCAGTGTTCTGAAAATGCGGGCATCATGCACCTTTCCCGACCACCCCGCATTGATGTCCGTAAAACGCCCCTCGTGATCGACGAGTGCTTGCAGCACCATGGAGAAGTAGCCCTTCCTGTTTATGTACTCGGTCGTGAGATGGTCTGGAGCCAAAATCGGGATATGTGTGCCATCTATGGCTCCCCCACAGTTAGGGAATCCCACGGCAGCAAAGCCGTCCACAATCTCATAAACATTGCCCAATGTCACCGTCCTCCGTAGCAGAACGCGATTGATGGCTCGGCAAACTTGTGAGAGGGCTAATCTGACGGTGGACCTCCCGACTCCAAACTGGTTTGCAACTGACCGGTAGCAGTCGGGAGTCGCCATCTTCCAGACTGCAATCGCAACACGCTTCTCCACGGTTAGGGCTGACCTCATGTTGGTGTCTTTACGTCGCAGGGCAGGGGCCAACTCTGAACACAGTTCCAGAAAGGTTGCTTTCCGCATTCGAAAGTTCTGTACCCACTGCTTGTCATCCCACAGCTGCATAACAATGCGATCCCACCACTCTGTGCTCGTCTCTCGCGACCAGAAACGACGTTGCACCGTGTGCAGATGATCGGTGAAGGAGCTGAGCAATGCGGTGCTGTTGCTCTGCAGGGCATCGATCAGCCCCTGCTCTTCGGCATCCTCGTCTGATTCGGAGGTCATTGCGTACTGAGCAACCAGCCGAGATGTATTTAGAATGCTCACGGCGACAGTGGAGATCAGAGCAGGATCCATGCTGTTGCAGTTGTGATTGCTCGCAAGTAGTGCGTCACTGCACTGTTGAAAATAGGCACGAGTTGCTATTGGCAACGAGGAAGACACAAGGGGAACACAGTGCACCACAGGAAAATGAGAGTTTACCCATGGCGCTTTGCGTTCCTTTCCTTCATCCCAGGATTCCAAGCGCCGATTGAGGGAAAATTGAACTGTGGTGTTAAGCCAGAAAGATTCTTTCCCCAAGAATCAGGCAGCATAGATAATACTGAAGAGATTTATTCATGATACCAGAAAGACTGACAGGACAGCTTCAAATTGGTGATGTTACAGTAGTCAAATATATATGCTTCTTTGTCAGTTACATAATCCACTTGGAATTCTTTACCTGTTTACTTACTTACAAGTACAGACTTGTCCCAGAGAGGACAGAGGTGATAATGACCGATGCAGAGACACTTTAATTACATTAAAGGCCCTATGGCTACATTTAGGGTGGGGTGGGAGGATGGGATGGAGAGGAGGGTCCTTACAGCTAGTCAGAAATGTATTGTTCCCATCTAAGCCAGAATTTCTCAATAGGCAGCTAGACACTGCCTTACTGATTGTTCACAGCATCCTTGTCCTTGGGTGGGTCTGGTATGATTGTTAACCTGAGTTTCATTCCACAACTTACTGACAGGAAAAGTATCCAAGCTGTAACAGACAAGACCTGACAGAGAAAAGTCTACAGAGACAGAAAAAACATTAAAGCCTAACAGTGGGATAGGTGCCCAGAATTCATTGCGCTACACCGCGATATTGCAAAGAATTCTGTTGCGTTGCAAGGAGCGACGTGTGTACGCAATAAAGGTCACATGTTTTTTATAGCGCGATTGTCATGTTGCGCTTTAATCTGATCGTGTGTACATAGCCTTTGTGTTTGCTATGGAGTTGTCTCTTCCTTATATTAGAGAGTCAGCTCTAGAGTTTTCTTCATTACAGCTTCTGTTTAGAATCTTTATTCAGCCTTTATCCTTGATATTTGACTTTCTTACCAGTTCCTACAGTCCGGGATTTTTTTCTTTCCTTTCTTCTACTAGATTCCTCCCAGTATGTTTTCTTATATTCAGACTTTTCCTACTGACCCGCCTCTTCCACCAATCTGCGGTTTTCTTTATTTTCCCTTGTTGGAAAAAGTGATTCAGACTCTTCTCACACCACGTTGTGGAGGCAGAGAACATAAGGTGCAGATGCCATGCTTTGAGGAGAGAACACCCCATTTTAGGTACACCTTACAACACTATCTGGCCTTTCCTGCAAACTGAAAGATCAAGAGAGTTATGGTTTTAACATTATTTAATTGACTGAGCTGATGGAAGGAGGGAAGTGCAGGTTTAGACTACCAAAGAAGCCAAGTATGCAGATGGATTGGAAGTCTCAGAAGTTGGGTAAAGGAATTTCAGATGAGTACAGTGTTGAAGATGATGAGGTGGAGATGCAGAGGTCAAAGAGGGAGCAATACTTAATGAAAACAAGAACAAGAGAATGGCTAGTTTGGTGTATGAGGGAGTTGACATAGGTTCCAAGACCAGACCAGGTGAGGGTGATGAAGTGGGCAAAAGAGATGGGTGGAGATCAGCATGGAAGCTGAAGTCACAGAGAATGAGAATGGGAGATTATGAGAGCAAAAAGAAAGCTAGAAGTGACTTTCAGAGGATAATGTGATGACAGCTGTTGTATATAGGTGGCAAGGAAGAAGAGTTTCATTGAGATGTGAGAAGGGAAATGAGTGGAAGACAGAAGAGGGAAATTCTGGATGTAGCAGGAGCAGGAAAGAAGTGAACTTAGTTATCCCTTCTCCGTCTAACAAACCCACATGATCTTTTGAAGACAACTTGATGGCAAAGGATAGAAGGCAAGGTTGTAGTAGGAAAGGGCAGGTGCAGAGCAGTCATAAAATAGGATACAGGTTTCAGTAAGGACAAGTAAGCAAGAGCTTAATATAACATGGATAGTAGTTATCTGCTTGGAGGTGATGCAGGCATTCCCTGTAAAAGGCAAAAGTTATCGAGGGAGATGGATATGAGATTAAAGGGAAAGGTCTGGAAGGGCAAAGTTGATGGTGGAGAAGATGTGAGAGATGTTAATGAAGGGAGGACCAGAATCAGGACAACTGTCACTGGATGTAAGTAAAAGGAGGAAGCAATGGTATAAATGAGAAGGGAGGGAGAAAGGGCTGCTGGGAGCAGTAGGAAGAAAAAGAGAATAAGGAGGGCTGGAGGTAGAGAGGAAGCGATAAAAGAAGAAGGCAGTAATGATGAGGGTGCAAATCAGGTGGAGAAATGATTAAATAGTTGATAAATGAAGAGGAAAGTGACTAGTGAGTTAGGGAGGCCTATAATTAAACAGATAATCTCATACTCAGGTAATTATACTAGGTACATAAATATTTTATTTCTTCTAAACTTCAATAACACATGCATATATATTACATGTCAGAGTAATTTACATTTATTAAATTTAATGCTATCTGAAGTTGAGCGAATACTTGATTTTTTCCAGGTCCATAGCTGAACAAAAAAAAGTTTTTAGTTCAGCTAAACATTTTGTTTGACTCAAAGCACAATTTTGTTTCGATTTTTATTTTGTTACAGTTTTGGGTGTTACTTCTACCTTTTTAAAAGATCTAGTTAAGTTTTTAAATGTTGTTTCCAAATAGTCAAGATATTGTTTAAAAAATATAAAAATGAACAGTTTAGAGTTTGGTTATTTTTTGTTTTTTTTCACTTGGGCAAATCTATTCACTGAATTCAGCTTGAACTCATATTTTTTGTTTGATAAAAATATGATTTTTTTGGTCAATAAATTATTTGCCAAAAAATAAAATCACCAGACTCTAGGATTACCCCAAGGACTGTGTTAGTTTACATTTTTCTAACACTATATACAACTCCCTGATCTAGACTGTTGCCTCCAAGAGCTAGTGCAGAAAAAATTATAATAATAATAATAATAATAATAATAATAATGTCTTTGTTCCCATATTGGGGAGAAGTATAAAATGGGAAGTTTGATTATTTTTCATTCATATTTTAAAGACAATCAATTTCCTTCTAACTTTTTTTAATCCAGGTTAAATAATCCCAGAATTTCTCATAATTAATTCCCAACACACTCAGTTGCTATTCTTCAAATAAAAAGATAATGTAAGCCAGTTTAAGATGTCAAACTTATTTTTTTAAAAAGCAAGGATGGGGAAATAGTTATTATAGTTAACATTGATCTGGGTGTAACAGGTTGGCCTGGCCCTTTAAGGACTGCCGTGGCTGGGACCAGCCAGACCTGTTCTGAGGTTGAGGAGCTCTGTTAAGAACTGGTTGGGGCTTGGTAGTTTGCAAAGGGTTAGGAGGTGATTGCCTTGTGAGTATCTGATTCCTATAAAAGCTGAAAGAGTGCGGAGACAAAAAGAGAGCAACATAATGGCCAGCGTGGCAGGTAGACTCCCAGCCAGATCCCTGCAGAACTGTTAAAGCAGGGGCACTCTGGCAAGGAAGTCCTGGGTCATGGGGTGTGACCTGATTTAGTGATTAGATTTATGTCAAATTGTTTATTTGGGGGTTTTTGAAGAAGAATTCAATGTTGCTAGTAAATGAAGCCCTGAGGGAAAAGGCCTGTTTCAGTCTCTGGGTGTGGTGTTAGTCCTTTCTTAGGCTGGGAAGACAGGCTAGCAGCCCATATTTATGTATATGATGCATGAGAACAGAGTTAATCAGCTCTTTGAACTTGCTAAATAAGCATCCTGTCCTCAAGATTGCATGGATCAGCCCATAAGCCATTGTCATACATTTCAGCTGATGAGGGTATTGTGGTGCTGTTCTGCTGGGAGAGTTGTGTAGGTGGAGTTTCTCTGGCTTCATTCAGAACTGTAGTTTGCTACTCTTCTAGCAGATCTGAATTAATCTTACTTAATAAGCAGTTACAGGTGTGGGTTATTTGCCTCTAGAATTTTAAATATTATTCCAAACATGACACTGAGCAGAGGTGTGTCCATGATTATTTTTTGGTTAATGTCAATAAGCTTTTATTTATGCACACCTGTGCAGTTTTGTAAACCTAAACGGAAGTATTATGTGATCCTGCAAATACATGCATCTGCTTAACCATAGTCATGTGAGTACTCATTGATTTCAGGGGGACTGTTCACTTGCTTAAAGCTAAATAGATGCTTAAATATTTTCAGGATGTATTAAAACTGGAAGTGAAATTGATTAGTCTGTTTTCACTGTAGTATGATGAAATGTAAAACACCATAAATACTTTTTTTTGGTAACATCTTTATAATCTAAGGGGTTCTAAGTAATAAGGAAAACAAACTAATCCTAAGTGAATTGTGTTCTGTTAAAGTGGTGACAAATATCGCAGGCAGTGCTCAACATACATTGTTGTACTGTTTTACATTCCCTTTCCTAGTGGAAACTTTGCTTGTTCTTAGAGGAGGTTGTGAATATCTGATAGAATAATTAATTTTCTACTTAGCATAGCATTTAATGGAAAGTGTGTTAACTACAGAGCCAGAAGCATTCTTCAAAAACATTTAGCAAAGCCCAGCAGTACTTTTCCGCCCAACTGATGCCAGTTTTGGTGGGTTTTTCATACTGTTTGCAATTTCTGGGCTTAGTTCTGTGACATGATCAACACTCATGGTTTCCAAAGAAATCAGTGAAATTTCAGGGAGTTTAGCATCCTGTAGGATTAAGTCTAATGGGAGAAATCCTACTGTACTACTGATAGAAGTGCTATCACTACAGCTCTTCCTTTCCATGCCATTATTGGGTCTCTTTCATGATGTCAAATGAAAGAAACATGTTGGTCATTACTCAACTTGTTCTGCCTGTCTAGGCAGAGGAAGTGGACCATAAGCATTTCCCCATTAAGTAAATAGAATGGGGAACACTGGCCCAAACAAACCTCAGTGCAGAGAAGACATTGGAGTCCATCCTACAAAAAAAGGTACGGTGACTATCACATATAATGCCAGTGTGAGTGTTCCACTCAGTGGATGGAGGAATGCAAAGGCGTCATTGTTGTCGGGCTGGCAGGACGCCAGCCCTGGGTAGAAAATCCTGAGCCCCGAATCTATTTTCCCCAGCAGGCACATGCATACCCAGGTGGAATGCTGCATTCCACCCAGGGGCCCCAGCGAAGCTGCAGACTCCTGCTGCAGCCAGGCTGGGGAGATTCAAATCTCCCGCCCTGAGGATGCTCAGACAGAGCGTGCTCAGGGTGGGAGCGGCCTGGCCCAGAAGCGGCTCTGCCGGCTGTCCCTGCAGCTCCGAGCCTCCGGCCAGGTAAGGGGGCTGGGAAGGGGCTGGAGGGAGGCCTGGAAGGGGTGGAGGGGACAAGGAGACTGGCTGGGTTAGAGGCCTGGAGAGGGGTGGAGGGGACAAGGAGACTGGCTGGGGGCTCGGTAGCAGTGGAGAGGACTATGGGCAGCTGCAGGGGGACTGGGTGGGAAGCTGGGTAGAGATGGATGGAGTTAGAGGCCTGTGGAGGGGGCATGGAGAGAAGGAGACTGGGTAGGGGCTGGGTAGCAGTGGAGAGGATTATGGGCAGCTGGAGGGGGACTGGATGGGGAGCTGGGGAGGGATGGATGTAGTTAGAGGCCTGGAGAGGGTTGGAGGGGACATGGGGACAAGGAGACTGGGGAGGGGTGGAGGGGATTATGGATGGCTGGAGGGGGACTAGGTGGGAGGTTGGGGAGGGATGGAAGAGGTTGGGGGACTGGAGTGGGGGCTAGGAATGGAGGGGCCTGGGGAGGTGTGGAGGGGGTTTGGGGGCTGAAGGGGGGGTGGAGTGAAGATGGGGGAAGCTGGGGAGTTTGGAGGGCTGGAGTTGGGGTTTGGGGGCAGGGGTGGGCTGGGGGCCACAGCCCTGGATCTTTTGGCTATCCAGCAACGCCCCTGGAGGAATGGAAAGTTACATCCTAATGTTAGGTGGGGAAGAAGGACAAATGTGAAGACAAACTCATCACTGTAAGTGCTAGAGAAGAGGAGGATGCTTTCTCCATAGAGCTCAGTGACTTGCAGACAGAGAAACTCATTTTGGACTCAGGTGGATCGCAACACTGATATTCTACTTAGTTGTGCAAAACAAGAGCTCACTGAAGGGAAAAAAAAAATCAGTGATGATCTTACAATTTGTGAGACCCTAATCAGCTAAGGGTATGTCTACACTGCAGTAAAAGATGTGCAGCTGGCTTAAGGAGGCTGACTCCAGCTGAGGGGCAGATGGTCAGGCTGAAGATAGAGTCTGGGCTTGGAGACCTCATGAGACAAGGACCCAGATTCCAGGCTCCAGCCCAACCACCTACACTGCAGCTGTATAGTCCCATAGCCCAAGTCTGTGAGCACATAGATGGAAATTTCAATGGCCTACCAAACTCAACAAGTTATTTTCTGGTCTTGTTACATGATAAGTAGAAATACTCCCACCTACCTCAAGCGGGTAACTTAATAGTGTAGGCCAAGGGTTCTCAACCTTTTTTCTTCTACGACGGGGTTGGCAACAGAGACCACCTCTGGCAACACAGTAATCTCACTGCTGCTGGTGCTTTTGGCAGCAGCACAAAAAACAGGGCCGCTCCACCAGGGGCAGAAGGGAAGCCACCACCAGGAGTTGTGGTGGTGGCTTTTTTCCCCATTGACCCATCTCCCTGCAGGCACCTCTCGCTGCCACAGGGGGTTTCTTCAACAGCGCTGACCACCTCTGGAGCCCTTTACCCCTTCCTTTGACCCCAACACAGCCCATCTCCATTCCCCTTGGCCCACTGCTGCTTCCCCTGACCACATCTGACCCCCGCTCACACACCTTATTGCAGCTCCCAGCCACCTCCCCCGACTCCTGCTGCCAAAACGATTCAGGAAACATAATTATTAATATTCTAAGCATTTATTTCTTTTTAAAAAACCCATAATGATTATGCACACAACTTAAAATTGAAAAAATATTACTTAAATTTTAGTAGGAACTTTGGGCCTCCATGTTTGAACAGAGTTCATATATTCTTGGAGTAAGGTTCGTTAAAGAAGATCTTTCTGTGAAAGTAATGTCCAACCATTTGTGATGCCAGCAGTAACAGTGGCAGGAAATTTAAAATGCCCCAGCCGCAGCAAAGGGACAAGGTGGCGGCAGACGCTGAAGTGCGCCTGAAAGCTTTGCTGCAGCTGGGGCATTTTAAATCTTCCAGGTACACTTGGTTCCTTCCATTGCTCCTTCCTCCCTCCCCACTCAGATCCCCTCCCACCCCCTGCACCCTGATGGGGAGGAGTCGTGGTCAGTTGCGGAACACCTTCACTATGTCTGTGGAGCACCAGTATTCCACAGAACACCAGCTGAGAAACGCTGATCTAACTAATCACCATATTTGGGGTTGGGAAGGAGTTTTCGCCCAGGTCTGATTGGCAGAGATCTTGGGGGGGTTTCACCTTCCTCTGCAGCATGGGGGAGAGAGTAGTTACAGGTTTAAAATAACATAAATGAAGTTTTGAAATCATGATTTGGGAATTTCAATAACTCAGCTTGAGGATAGCCATCCATTACAGGAATGGATGAGGTTCTAGGCCTTACAATATGCAGGAGATCAGATGAAATCCCTGCCTCTCAACAAGGGGTACATGTACCCCTTGAGATACATAGAGGTCTTCAAGGACGTACATCAACTCACCTAGATATTTGCCAACAGGCTGCCTTAAAAGGCACTAGTGAAATCAGCACAAACTAAAGTTTCATGCAATGATCTGTTTATATTGCTCTATATGCTATACTCTGAAAAGTGGAGAAGTTATATTCCAATTGATGTATTTTATAATTATAGGATAAATGAGACACTAAAAAGTGTTTCAGTAACTGTGCTGTGACACTTGTGTGGTTTTGTGTTTGATCTTGTAAACAAGTAGGTTTTGAGTGAGGTGAAATTTGGGGGTACTCAAGACAAATAAGACTCCTGAAAGAGGTACTGTAGTCTGGTAAGCTTGAGAGCCTAGACTAGATCAGTGGTTCCCAACCTTTTTGAGTGAAGGCCCCACTAATTAACACTAGGTAAAAAACATCTCCTCTGCCTCCTCATCATTAAGCACATATAACATCCATAAATACATTATTTATGTAATTTAGTGCTGCTGTTATTACAATAAATTACTCTTACTTGAGTAAGAAGCTAAGCCTTCCCTGATGCAGCCCCTGCCAGCTCTGTAGCCTTGCCTCTTCCTCTCCCTCATAGACAGAGAGCGATGGAGGCATTGGGTGCTGGCAGACTAGCTGGGGTACTCCAGGCCCCTGCTACAATGAGACTTCTCTGCTCTAGTCAAGTTGCTTCTCTGCTCTGGCTACATTAGAGCTCAGGACTGCTGTTTCCTTGAGGGGGCAGCTCCTTTGCTCCAGCCAGCTGTATCACAGGCACAGGGCTTGGGAGAGGGCATCTCCTCAGCTCTGGCTGGCCCAGAGGTTCAAGGTTCCAGGGTGTGGATGGGGCTGCTCCACTGCTCTGGCCTCTATGGGACTTGAAGGAATGCTGCTCCTCTGGTCTGGCCACTGTGGGGATGGGGGCAGTTTGGGGGCTGCTCTGCCACTCTGTCTAGCATGGATGTGGTGGGGGTGACTGCTGCCATGGCTGGCCTATGGGGCTCAGGTTCAGGGTTTTGGGGGGAGGGGGATGTTCCGGCTGGCCTGGGTTTAGGGGGCAGCTGCTTCTCCACTATGGCCAGTCTGGGGTTCAGGGCTTGGAGCTGAGGGCTACTCTGCTGCTCTGGCTGGTGTGGGGCTTGGTTGGGCTGTTTCACTGCTCTGGCTAGCCTTTGGGACTCAGGGCTTGGAAGGCGGGGGGTGGTGGGGCAGTTGTTCTGCTGCTCTGTCTGATCTGTGGGGCTAGGCTCAGGGCACAGGGGCTGCTGCAGCACTGCTCTGGCTGTTCTATGGGGCTAGGGCTTGGGGTGTGAGGGCTGCACCGGTATTCTGGCTGGCCTGTGGCTTGGGACTGGGCTGGGAGATGCTTTGGCTGATCTGGAGTTCAGGGCTTGGAGTAGGGGGCTGCTTCAGAGCTTGGAGGCTGCTCGACCACTCTGGTGTTTGTGGGGCTTGGGACTCAGAAGTGGCTGCTCCAGCTTGGGAGTAGGGTTGGCTGCTCCATCTCTCTAACTGGCCTGTGTGGCTCAGGGCTTGGAGGGGGTGTAGGGGCCTCTCTGCTGCTTTGGCTGGGCTGGGGCTCAGGGTCTGGGCAGGATGGGGCATGATTTGATGGTCTGGCTGATTTCTGGGGCTTTGGGGCTACTCCACAACTCTGGCCAGCTTGCAGGGCTCAGGGCTTGGTGGGGGGATGTTCTGCTGTAGCTGGCCTGTGGTGCTTGGAGTGGGGGGCTGCCCTGGCATGGGGCTTTGGGGTGGCTGCTCCATTGCTCTGGCCAGTCTCTGTGGCTCAGGGCTTGGAGGAGGTTGTTCTGCCACTTTGCCCAGTCTGTGGGGCTCAGGGCCCAGATGGGATAGGGCCTGATCCACTGCTCTGGCCGACCTCTGCGGCTTAGGGGAGCTTGGGGGCTGCTCTGGCCCACCTCTGGGGCTCAGGAGCTGATCGGGCCAGCCTGTCGGGCTTGGGTTCAAGGATCGGTGGGGCTGCTCTGGCTGGCCAGGGCTTAGTGCCTGTTGGGGAGCTGCTTCACTGCTCTGGCTGGCTTGTGGCTTGGACGGGGCTGCTTTTCCTCTCTGGCCATTCTGGGGTTTGGGATGGGGGGGAGCTGATTCACTGTCCTGGCCGGCTTGGGGCTCAGTGGGTGCGGGAGCGGGACTGCTCCATCACTCTGCCTGGACCACAGTTTGGGGGTCTGCTCTGCTGCTTTGCTCAGCCCCAGGCTTGGGATGGAGCTGCTCGGCCATTCTGCCTGGCTGGGGGTGAATGTCAATGTTATTGAAGCCTCATGGACCCTCCCCCCTCTGTAATCTTTAGTGCCTCTTCAGGGCATCAGGTACCCCTGGTGGGAAGCATTGGACAAGATTAGTGGTTTCCAACCTGTAGTCCACAGACAGCTGGTGGTCCACAAGGCTAGTACATAGGGTCTGTGGAAAAGAAATAACATCCCCACCAAGGAACTGTACAATTTTAAATAAAAAATAATTTCATAAGGTGTCTAAATCACAAGTTACTGAGTGCATATTATTGCTTTATTATTATGTTAGATTACTATAAAAAGAGTATAAAAAACAACTAGTAGCATGTGGTTTGGAGGTTGAAAAAGAATCCGCACACTCAAAGGTTGGGAACTGCTGCACTAGATGATCATGATGGTCCCTTCTGACCTCAGTCTGTAACTGTGAGTCTGTGGATAAGGAGGATTCTTTTATTGGCCTTAAAGAATCAAAGTATATTTCACAGTGAAACAAGCTATGAACTGCTCCTAGGTTTCCATTCTTTGTGGTCTGAGAACTCCTGTCTGTAGCACAAAACAACATTTAAGAAAGGTTTTTAAAACTTGGCAGTAGAATAACTGTCCTAAAACTTTGCAAAGTCTGGATGGAGTGAAGTCATGGCAGAACTGTGTTTAGAAAACACACTTTTTTTTCTTGTTAAAAGTTGCATAAAGTGGGAGCAGGATGAGGTTGTTCATTTCCAATTTACTTTTCAATACAGGGATTGAAAATATTTCTATGTACCCTGCATCAGAAAATCAGGGCAGGTTAAGAAACAAACCCTCCAGTGAGGGTTTTCCATATGTATTGCTATATATACTATACTATGCATGAGTAAAGCTAAACTAGTGATTTTTTTGGGGGGGGTGGGGGGAGGGAGCCAAGTTGAGAGGCTGTGACCTACATGATTAATACCTTAAACTTGGTCCTGCAAACACCTTCCTGTGCACTATACTTCTCAAAAGCACCTCTGGTTAAGAACCAGCACTCATAGGCTCTAAGGGGGGATGTCAAACTCATTTGCTCCAGCGGGCCAGATTTTACTTAAATGTACTTCGAGTGGGACATGCATACATAAATAAAAATACTAGGGTACTCACAGCATCACCGAGCATTGTGTATGAGAGACTGCGCTTCACGAGACACCTCTCCCTCCCTCTCTCTGTTAGGGAGAGAGTGTGGTCTCATGGAGCAGTCTCACATACCTAACACTCCGCAATGGCGGGAGACCTGACACCCTCACAGCATCGCTGAGTGCTGGTTATGTGGAACAACACTCTTCCCCCCCCCCCCCGGTGAGGGAGAGAGTGTTCTCCAGTTGTGTAGGCACTGGCCAGGTGGAAGAGATTGGCAGGCCACATCCAGCCCATGGGCCCCACGTTTGACACCCCTGCTCTAAGGTCAGAAGTGACTAATGTGCTCAGAAGGGATCAATATGACCTCCTGCACCATGGTGGCCCCAGAACCTCACTTGACACCTATAATAAGCCTCTAAGCCACGACTGAGTGGTTACTGCAATTTACTCTCAAAGTTTGACACTAGTCAGGTGTCTTCTTCCTTTTGCTGTTGGACATTGTCATCTAACAGGCAGATTGAACAGAAAGCGGTAGAGGCTGCAGGGGCGGTGCAGCATTAGCTTCGTTTCCTGCAGGAATGCGTGTCTGGTATTCCTGCCCTCGTCTGCACGGCATCCCACAGGTGCCCCGCAGCAGTGGGGGGAGCTGAGGCAGGTACACAACTTGAAGGACAAAGGCTGGTCTATTTCCCAGTTCCCTTCTGCACCTGGAGCTACCTCCCTGGTGGGGCTTGCCCAGAGCTGCTGGCCTGCCGCAGTTGCCCTACGCGCCCCCTCCCTGGACAGGTGAGAGCTGCAGCAACACCTGCGCGCGGCAGCGGCTCCCTTTGTGTGCGACTGGCGCCGCCTCGCTTTGACCAGGGCGGGGGGCGTGGCCAGCCGCGGCTGCCGCACCAATGGCAAAGGACCGGATTTAAATATTCCAGCGGCCGCCCCTGCTCCGGTCGGACACGGACCGTCCCGCCGCTCCAGGGCTCTCCTCCCGGCGCGCGCCAGCGGCTGGAGGCGCGCCCCCGCCGGCTGGGCGCCGAGCGCGTCACCGCGGCGGTGGAGGCGGAGCCGGGCGGTTGGTGCGGTTTCCGCCGTAGGTGTCGGCGGCGGCGGGGACGCGCCCGCTCGTGGCCGCGCACCCACCCGGCTGCGCTGGTGGCGGCGGCGGCGGGGCCATGGCGGACCTGAGCGCGGAGCGGCTGCGCTCTCTGCCCGGCAGCTGGAGCTACGGGATCAGCCGGGGCGGCCGCCTCTTCTTCATCAAGTGAGTGCGGGGCCGGGCGGGGCGGGAGGCGGCGGCGGCGGCGGCGGCGGGGCCGGTGCGGACTGACCCGCTGTCTCTGTCCCCCACGCAGCGAGGAGGCGAAGAGCACGACCTGGCTGCACCCGCTCACCGGAGAGGCCGTGATCACCGGGCACCGCCGCAGCGCAGGTAAGCCGGAGCGGGAGGACCCCCGGCCCCTTCCCGAGCCGCCGCCGCCCCACCCAGCCTTCCACCGACCCCCAGGGCTGCCCCCCCCGCAACCGCCGCCTGTCCCACTGACCCCCATTTACCTCCCCTCCCCCTTCCCATACAGCCCCTGCCCCGGGGGAGGACGGCTAGAAACGCCCCTGGGGCGCCCCGAAGTCTCGGCGTCCCCCCCACCGCGCAGTCTAGGCTGGGAGCGTGTGCGCTGTTTCCAAGTGACAGCGAGAGAGAGGTGTGGGGTGGGGACTGGCGAGGAGGAGGAGAAGGGGGCTGAAGCATGAGGAGTAACTTGAGGGGGGGCGGAATCAGGCTCCCGGGAGAAACGGCAGCTGCGGGAGGTGGTGGAGGAGGAGGGTTACCAGCAGGCGCCCTGGAGCCCCAGAGCCAAACTCCGGACTGCTGCACACAGGCTGCAAATACTGGCCGGGATGTGTGTTTGTAAATGCAGTTGTTTTCAACTCTGGAGGAGCGTGACAGGGGAGAGAATCTGTAACTGAGCGAGTTATTGGAGTGTTTTTCATGGTTGCATTCAGGGTGGTCTTCATTCTTCAAACAAACAAACAAGGAGTTTCATAGAATCTTAGGGCTGGAAGGGACCTCTCGAGGTCATCTAGTTCAACCCCCTGCTAAAAGCAGGACCCTCCCACTAAATCACCCCAGCCAGGGCTTCATCTAACCCAGCCTTAAATGTTTCCAAAGATGGAGATTCCACCATCTCTCTAGGTAACCATTTCTAATGCTTTGCCATGCTACTAGTGAGAAAGTTTTTCTTAATATCTAACCTCGACCTCCCCAGCTGCAACTTGAAACCATTGCTCCTTGTTCTGTTCTCTGTTATTACTGAGGACAGTCTAGCTCCCTCCTCTTTGGAGCACCCCTTCAGGTGGTTGAAGGTTGCTATCAAATCCCCCCTCCGTCTTCTCTTCTGCAGACTAAATAAGCCTAGTTCCTGAAGTCTCACGCACTTCGTCATTTTCTCCCAGGAAATAAATACATTTGTTAGTCTTAAGTGCCACAAGGCCACAGGACTCCTTGTTTCTTTTGCTGAACTAGACTAACACAGCTACCCCTTTATTTTTAAAATATCACCCAGGGTTATTGGGAAAGCTGACTGTTCTCCCTCCCATTTGCTCCTTTTCCTGTGGTTTGGGAATGGTTGCAGAAGTGGGTTTCTGATTTTTAAATCTCCCTACACTTGAATAGCTGTGTGTGTTATAAGCATGAGCCTTTGATATGCCAGGATGTAGAACCACATATGCTCTTCCCTTGTGTAATTAACATTCTTGTTAACTGAGAAATTATCTTAAATCTATGTGAAGGGGCAAAGGGACAGATATACTTGTGTTGGGCATTGCTGCTAGTCCCATGAATTGTTGTTAAATAACTGTTGTTGGCTCTCTTGTTTAACTGATATTTTATCCTAATCACTTAAATGCATGATTTTTATTCCTACATTCTTTTTGTCCATTCACTTTTAAATAAGACATAATTTTGTCAAGAAGATATTGGCCTCACAGGGGGCAGGTATTCAGGTGTTGCTCTACCATAGAGGAGTTGTTGGCTGGTAAACTTAAATCTACCTTTTAACGGTAGTGTGAAGTGTTTCCGTGTGTGGTGCCATGTACATCATGATAACTTAAGATCAGATACGGTATCATGCACATATAGTATTGTGCTCTTTCACAGGCACTTATTTGTTCATTTCCCTTATATTGACAGAATTTTGTAACTTTAGCTGATTTTTTTTTGGTTTTGTAACTGAATTTGAAACCTTTATCTGAAGGAGCAGTTGTGAATGATCTGTATTTTTTTTGCAAATGTGCATGTACATGGTCATTGAAGTATTTATTTCACGCTGTTAACAGAGAATAGTCTCAAAGTCCACATCCCTTGAAAGTTGAGGTAATATGTATTTTGTAAGAACCCCAGTTATGTGAAACTTGTTCTTTCTCTTCATTTGATGGCCATGCTACTTAAGCTGAAAGACGCATCCTGATGATCCGTCTTTTTTTGGTGCTTTTATTAAAAGACCCCCTAAATTATTTTTCAGTGGAGACTGCAATATATGGTAAAGTGAAAAAAGATGAGGGATATAGAAAACACACACTAGACTGGATAGCTTTGTCTTAGCTGTGAAAATGAGTTGCTTTAAAAACACAAAGCATTTATAAGTTGTCTTTATTCCATTAAGTCCACGAAAAATCCCTGCCGTTATAGGCTCAAGGCCCAAGGTATTTAGGGACCTAAAGATGCAGTTATAGTGGGACTTTTAGGTATTAATACTCTTTCAAAAATCTGGCCCTTAGTTTACTCTAGGAAGGTTTAACTTCTGTAGATGGGGCCTGTGCCTTGAGTCATGTGCTTAAGAGACTGTTAGTCCACAGAGGAAAAAATAAAATTTCCCCACTAGCTATGAGGTGAATGTGTTTTCATGTAGCATTGAATAGAGTTGTAAACACAGCAAAAAAGTTCATTTGTGTCTTACAGTGTTCAGTAATATACCTGTGCTAATATAAAACAAACATCTTTTCTGGTATATTTTGAGAGAATAACCTGCTTGTTAGGATGCATGTGACTTGTATACAGTGCAAAACTTTGCAAATTGATTTATTTAATCAATTAAAGCAGTCCTTACTGCTTTGATGCTTAGTGATTTATGCTTATCAAGTAATTTGAAACTACTTTTCAAGATTAGGCAGGCAACAGTTCTAATCCTTTAAAGAGAAGGAACACATCTAGATTTATATACGTTCTTATCTGAATTACTAGTATGTGAAAATGCTAAATCTGAAAATGCTGAATCTAATTTTACATTTTACCATTTATGTTGTTTGATGCACATTACAAGAAATAGTTTACACCCAAACAATTATTTTGTTGGTTCTCTATAAAAAGTTTTGTTTTGTTTGTGTGTAGACTAAGACTTTGTTGGCATCACTTACTTCACTCAGGGGTGTAAATAAACCATCCTTCTGCATGACATAAGTTAAATGAACATAAATTCTGTGTGCCCAGTGGTATGTCTCTTGAAGAACTCCTCCCGTTGGCTTGTGAAAGTGGTTTTTAATGCTGATTTGAGAGCTGTCTCTCATTGGCACAGAGCATGTCCAGTGAAGATAATTCAGTAGTATCAATGGAGGGCACAGCTGTAAGTATAAATATGGCTAAGGGTCACAATGGCCAGGTATGCATGTTTCTGTAACTCTGCACTAGTCTGTTCTCTAAAACTAAACTTGAGTATGATGTTAGTGTAAAGGTTTCTTATGATGTATCACTTTTTGTTTTATAGACTTACCCACAGGTTGGGAGGAAGCTTATACTTTTGAAGGTGCAAGATACTACATAAAGTGAGTTGAATACTAGTTTGTCAAGACGCTAAAATTTGAAATGTCCTAAGTGTCGGCTATATTACCATATTCTTAGTGAGTGATTCTTAATTCAGGATTAAATGTAATGCTATGAATAATCACTTTAAAAGGAGCTTGCAAGTATACTATAGTAGAGATCAATTTTATTTAGTTTATGCTGCATTATTACAGCAATGATTTTTTGAACTTAATGTCTAGATATTTCATATGCAGATGGAAACTGCTAAAGCAATTTTTTTGAGACTGTCATGTGCTATGGTAGTGTGTACACATATAGCAAAAACTGGCTGTGAAATTGAAGTAACAGTATGAATTTGAGTACATACGTATTTATGTATTGTGTATCTAAAAATGTTTCTGAAAGTTAGTTTTTTAAAATTTATCTCGTGGGACAGGAATCCTGACTCTCAAACATCATATTTGCGGTAATTGCATCATTTGGCCATTAAACCTTCAGTTGTTTTAATTTAATTTTTCTTTTCTTACATTTTGTCAAATTCTGCAGAAAGGAAAAAGCTATCTGCATTTACCATTGTGTTTAATAATGTCATATTGTAACTTTACCACAGTTTATTCTCAGATAAAGTAGTTTTTCAAATGTGTGTCTTTGATTGAGATGAGGAATTTTGCAAATTTGGTCAGATTTTTATAGTAGAATAGGGTGGATTGATCCTTAGGCTGATTTCAGAATTTAATACATCAGTATTTGGGTAGAAGAAACCATGTCTCTCTTTAAAAAACAATTGGTTTAGGGAAGTGTGTTCTCTATGATGGTTTTGGGTATTATTCTGAGAAACAGAGGCAAGGTATTTTTTAAAAAGAAGTCCAGAGCAGATGTTAGGTCTGTGCAAACTTCTTAAAACCTTTTCAGAGGGGGTGAACAGAATATTTTACGTATGGGGAAAAAATCCAACCCAAAGCAACCCAAATATATACTGAGTTGTACTGGAATGCTTTCTCCTCTTCTGTTTAAGTTTAGGCACTCCAACAAATTGTAAATATTTTCAGATTTATCAAGAAACGTTTTCATATTCTGTGTGTCTGATACACATCCCCTACTTGCATTAGTTTTGTCTTAAATAAGACAACTTGCATGAGTAAGCACTACTAATGTAGGAATGGTAAGCTGCTGCCAATTTTTCTGCAGTGAATATTAAGGAAGGTATTCGATATTTAAGTTGTGCCAGATGGCATGTGATAGGTACAATATAAATGCAAGTATTGATTTGACCCATTGTATTAGATGTCTTTTAGAAGTGATTTTCAGTTTTGTTGTTTGATTGTAATACCGAAGCACATACAGAAAGATAAATTTCTGGAATTTGCAATTGCAATCTGTATCAAGCTATCTCACCAGGCTTGGTTGTTGATGGACTGTGATTTGTAGTTCCAAGCAGCTGATTTTCAATATTAAGATGTTCTTTCTTAAGGTTATTCTGTACTTCACTGAATTCATGCAATTTCAAGTAGAATAGTGATGTAAAATGAGGTGATACAGAAATTAGATGGTTAAAATTGCTCTGAACTGAACCTGATCATTAAGAACTTCATCTGTGCCATTTTATTCATAGTGTGAAGCACATTTTGCAGATGCTCAAACTTAGAGCTGTAGTGGCAGAGGATGTTGTCAGAAGTGTTATCTGAAGTACATGTTCCTGCTCGTACTTTAAACACCAAATAGTTAAATATCATATTGTGTCTCTGAAAGCATGTGCTGCAGTGTACTTGACGTCTGTCAGGAGTATGATATTGTATATTTAAAAATGTAAGGGATGAACGATGTGACGTTCTGTGATGGTTAACACTTTTACACTCTGCTGGCTTTTTTCTCTAAAATTTCCTATCACTCAGTTCCACCAGGATTAGCAATTACATGAGTATTACGGTAGACAGGGCACCTTAATCACAGTCTTACCTGACCTGTGCAGTGCAAGTCTGAATATGTACGCTTGTACCCCCACAGTGGGTGGAAAATAGTGGGTTGTTAGATGCAGGGAGGGGCTAGTGTGGACAAGACAGTTTGCAGCAGTTTTTACTGTAACGCTGCTCATGTGAAGGTTTTTTTGGATAGATTTTGTTGATTATGTTCTAAAATGAACTAATTATCTTAATGAATATTTTACACTTAGAACAATGATAGACAATAAAATGTTAGAATCTTGTGGGTTTTCTGATTTGCCTAAATAAGAACATAAAAAATACAATTTATTTCATCTTTGTTCCAAGTTAAAGGTTAGAAATCTCTTTCTGTTGTACGAGTTCTATTTAAACAATGTGTAGAAGGAAGCTAGTGGAATTCTTTATTGCTGTTTTCAGCTATGCACTCGTGGAAACTCTCTGTGATATGCAATAAATAATTGTTCTCTGCATTCCAAGAGAAAGAGAGGTGAAAATGTTTCTGATAGGAAACTTGACCAACTTCGGAAACTTGATTTCAAATCTGCTAGATTAGTAAAAATGTTGTCATTCATATGATGGATTAGTAAAACTTTTTTGCGAACACTGCATAATCGAGGTAATGTAGATGAGAATGTGCATCAAGCAAATCTTAAAAACATACATTAGGACTGACATTAATGAAATAAATGTCTCAGATTTCATGCTGTATTAAAATGTGATTAAAAGACGCTATCTTTTTTTGTTGTAGTGCATATTTTCATTTTCAGAATAAGTAAAGTTTAGTATTCTATGTTTTTATTTTAAATTTTTCTAGTTATCTTTGGATCTATGCTAACTTTAAAGGGGCTGGGGGAAGAATGCTCTAAGGCACAGATAAGTAAATAGAGTTCTGTTTGCTAGATAATGAGGGTTAGTCTGAAGGTTTTGAATAAGACTTATTTAATGAGTTAGGAGTAGGACTTTGCACTCTCTTGCCATTTGGATTAGTAGGAGAAATCCAGTACTGTAACTCAAAAGCAAGGTAGAATAGACGCTGTCTCTTTACTGTGGACTTTCAATGACCAAAACTCTCTGCCAACTAAGAGATTGGAAAAATATGTTGCTTTAAGGGTTTATTCGTTAGTCTCCTTCATTTGTCAGTTTGTATGCTTCAGTTACTTAGAACAACTATTATGGCACTCCATGAGTGTGTTGAATCAAATTGTTAAAATGACTGTCTTTTCATGCTTGTCCTTTTTCCCTGAGCAGATTTTACATATTTTGGTACATGACTTGTAAAATCAGAGATGTGTACAGTCTACTCTGCTTCCTAGTCATTTAAAGAGAACTGAAGTGTTAAGCTATTACAAAGTGAAGCAAGGCTTGAATGTTTTCCCCATTCTTTTTAATAATCATACTTTTTTTTCCCTCTGGAAAATTTTCACATAACAGTTGTGTGTAGAATTAATGCATCCAATTATGACTCAAATTTCCTTTCAGTAGTCTCACTTGTTAGATAAATGCTATCATATGGTGTGTCCAAATAAGTTAAGATTAAGCTAGTATTGAGAAACTGTATTTGAATAAATGAGTTAAAATTGTGGCAATGAGTACCATATCAATGGCAGTAAAATTAGGGGGAAAAGCAAAATTTCCTTTGTGACCTATTTGTATGTTTTTGTTAACCACACTTTATTTTTCCTTGTATGTGAAGAGCTGATTGTTAGTGCTGGAAAGTGTTCTGGAATAGGTAGTGGCACTGGACACTTAGATACCATAATGCACATGCAGATAACTGCCGCCTTCCAAAATGCCTCATCCATACCTTGTTTTGCAGGTCTGCTTTTAGGAATGCAAAGGTGATCAGTCTGTCTCAATTCCTTGATTGTATTCTGCTGAGACTTCTGTACAGCTTCTGATGGGGTATAAGTTGTCAGTCTTCTCTTGCTGAGTAATGCAGGTTGCCTGTACGTTCGATTTTTGGCCTGAGCCTGCAACTTACATTACAAGGCATCCAATTCCTCCAAATACTACTTGCAGAGAAAATAAAACTTGCTTGTATTTACTTTAAAAATCCATGAGACGTTTGCAGAAATTCTGGAATTACTGCAGGAAGTTTTTTATCCTACTCTTGGTGTTACATGTTGTAAGAGTTGATGCGGGTGGGCGTATTGCAAAAACATTAAAGTTGGTGACAAGTTCCAAAGCGGTAGCCATATTAGTCTAGTTCAGCAAAACAAACAAGGAGTCTGGTGGCACTTTTAAAGACTAACAGATTTATTTATCGCATGGTGACACCCTTGATTTACATTTCTGTATCTTAATACTTCACGGATAAATTGCATGGGTTTGTGCTTGGAGTTCCAGAGGTGCAATTCCAATGGCTGAAATCCTAAAGTAGGTAAGGCCTGAGGGGTTGTCTACACTTAAAATACTGCAGTGGCATAGCAGCACTATTGTAATGCTTCAGTGTAGGCACTACCTATATCTATCGGAGGAATTCGCCTACTGACATAGATAATCTACCTCCCCAGTAGACGGTAGCTAGGTTGATAAAAGAAGGATTTTATTGATGTAGGGCTGTCTGCATGGGCACTAAAGGTTAGCTTAACTGTGCTGTTCCAGGTTGTGGGTGTTTCAGACCCCAATTGATGTACTTGTGCTGACCTAATTTCTAGTGTTGATAAGGCCAGAGTTTTCATAGACTGTAGTAAACACCATTCATGTGAGTGAGATTGTTAATGGTGGTGGTGTAGTGTGGCTCTTAGGCCATGAACACACGATCACTTTATCACGTGATAAAGCTTCTAGCATACACAGGAGCATTTTCCCTGTTGCGCGGCAACAGCCTCTTGCCCTGCAACAGTTAAACCACTCAAATCGAGAGTGGTTAGGCTTACGCAGTAGAGCTCGTGTGTACACTTCTTCCGATTTTGACAGCTTCTGGAAATGTCTCAGAATGCCAATTGAGGCCACACTGGGACACTGGAGCTGTCAAATATGTCAATTTCACTGCTCTACCAGAGGAGTGAAATTGACAACTATTGGAGCCGCCAGGTTCGGGGGCTCCTGGGGGTTGGCCCCCTGAACTGGAGCTCCTGCTCGGGAGCCCCAAAGCACAGGTGGCTTCAGCGCCTCTGGCTGCTGCCGGGGCTGGGGGCTCCCAACCGGGAGCCCCCCAGCCCCTGCGGCAGGCAGCTCCTCTGAGACATGCTCCCTGTGAGCTGTCCTGGCAGGCAGCTCGCAGGCACCAGGTGCTCCACTGACAGGGGAACCTCAGGGGAACCCCTGGCAGCTGCCCTGGCTCCACCTGACAGGGGATCCCCGGAGGTTCCCCTGTCAGTGGAGCCCCGATCTCGGAGCTCCCACTGCCTGTGAGCTGCCTGCGGTGGTGGCCGTCAGGCAGCGGGTTTCTGCTGCCCTGGCTGGGGGTTCCCAATTGGGAGTCTCCAGCCCAGATGGCAGCCAGCGGTGCCACTCGGGCCCAGAGGAGCCTGGGCCGCATCCCTGTAGCCCCGGCAAGTGGGGCGGCACGGGGCTTGAGCTGTCCTGTACTGTAACCTAGATGGCCAATCACTTCCTTTATCTAAAACCATGTCTGTTTGACCTTTTTATAACATTCATTCAAATAAAGTATTTTATATCTAGTGCATTGTGGTCTACATTGGGGCTTTGACCACTACTACAATACTTTAAAAAAACAAAAAATAAAACCTAATTTACAAACATGCTTCAAAGGTATTCACTGTTTCTTTCTCTCGTGATTGGTATACCAGACATGAAAATCAAGAAAATACTTGTGCTCCATGGACCTTTACTGCGTGTGACAAATTGATTTCCATCTGCTAAGTGACTGAGTTCCTCAGTGTACACATTGTAAATTCCAGTGCCATAAAACGTATTCATAGTAAGGATGGGCTTCAAAATTATGCGAAGAAAGTAGAGTGGCAGGAATTTAATTTATTAGTATGTAAAAATGCAATATCCACTGTAATCACATGTGACACAAAAGTAACTTCTCTATATAACCTATTAAATTAATTAAAATGACTCAATACGAGATTAAAATTAAATGGAATTAATTGAAAAGATACTTAAGATGCGGAAAGCTACATGCTGTCTATTAGCCAATTAATAAGCTCATTTAATAAAGTCTAAATTGCTCAGTCTTGTAGAAACTTTCATTCTCAACCTCAGTCTCAGCTGTTTGCTGAATTGGTAAGGGGATGGGGAGGGTCAATGCACTTTTGTTTTGAGATGGCATTTTGTTTTATCATTACATATGAAAGGAGGCTAAACAGTGACACTAATTCTCATAACTTTGTGTAGGTGGTTAGTGCAGCTGTTAAGAAAACACTGATGTGTTGATTTTTGCATTAGAAAATATAAATCCGAATTAATTTGCATGCCAGTACAGTAGAACCTCAAAGGTATGAACACCAGAGTTACAAACTGACGGGTCAACCAAACACCTTGTGAAACGGGAAGTAAGCAATCTGGCAGGGGGAACAAATACTATGCCTGTATTGGAAGGTCAGCATGCTGAGATAAAACAGTTTGGGGTCTGTGCTGTTCCTGTAAACCTGGGCTACTGTTTCACCCCCCCCACCCCCACCCCACTGGGAGGAGAGAAACTGTTTTCACACCCCTAGAGCTCAAGAAAGAAAGCTCCTGGCTGATGCAAGGAACAGAGGTGCAGCCAAAGCCTGGCTTGGAGCTGGAGTGTGAGTCCCCTGCACTCTGGGGATGTTTTAAGGGGCCCCGAACAGCCTAGGTACTGATGTGGCCCAAGCTTTGCCTGTGGCTGCGCTCCTGGCTCATGCCAGCACCTCTGGGAGTGCAAGGGGCAGGAAAAGGACGGGTGTTAACAGCCGACTGGAGTATGGCAAGCAGTGCACTGAGCAGGGGGAGCCTTGGGGTGATGCACCTGTGGGCTAGGGCTTGTAGTGCCAAAGTTGTGGGGCAGGCCCCCCAGTTCAACCCAAAAGCAAGAAATAGTAATAGAGCAGGCAGCGCTGCCAGTTGCCACCTTTGCAGAGATCTTTCAGCTGGAAGTCCCTGGTGGCAGGATACTGTTACTTACTGCTTGTTCAGAATTAGGAATATTTGAGAACTACGAACAACCACTATTCCCAAGGTTCTTATTTCTGAGGTTCTACTGTATTTTTACTGAAGACAGAAGAGGAAACTTCAGAAGGGGGTGGGGGGAGAAACGTTCTTGGGCCCTTAAACAGTAGCATCATCTTTTCCCTTAGTTCCTAGTCTGTTTTTCAAGACCTTTCTTTCCTTCTACCCAGTCTTCATGCCTCTCTGGAAACCTCCATAGATACTTGTTTTATTGAATTGAAGTACTTACAAAAAGACAACTTCTAAAAGAGCTGAACTGGCAGCCCAGATTAATTTTGAAAGTTTCATGTGGAAATTATTTGATGTTGTTACTCTTCAGTGAAACCTTTTCCGATCCAAATGTTATCCATCATCCTAGTGTATACTTCTGATTTTTCACTTTAAAAGCATGCTTGCTTTGTAATCCAAAGTGTTTAGTACATTGGTTCAGAAACCAAAATCTGTTCTGGTGCTGTGATAAACCTGCTTTTCTTGTATGTCTTCTACAGTGTACTAGCTCTGATTATAATGAATTAATGTCCATTTATCCCGAGGCACAGTTTGGCTTAGTGGATCAGATTAAATTGTGTCTGTGTGAGCACTGGTGAATTGTGGGGACAATAACTATCTGGAAAATGAGCTCTCAAACCCTACTTTGCTGGGGTTTCTGCCAGGATGCTGTGCTGTATGTGACAAGTCTTTTTGTGTGTGTGTGTATTCTCTGTCAGGTAAGTGCCTAACTTTGACTATTCAATTTCCTCCTATCTCGCCCTCTCCTTTGGAAATGAGATGGGGAAAGAGATAGCATTTTCTCATTCTGCATCCCAAAGAGTGTGAGAGGGAAAGTGGGGATGAGGTACAGATGCGCTAGTCTCTCTAGCTAAGCTTTGGGAAGGAAGCTCTGCGTCAACTCAGATCTGTGGGATTATCTTTGCTACCTTAAAAATAAAAGTTGAAACTTCAGATTAAGAGAAAGCAGAAAGCTTTAAACACCTCAACCAAATTTCCCAGGAAGACTTGCCACTTGCCAGCAGCGAGTATGTCGGTGCGTTGTTCAAGCCTTATTTAAATATTGCTCTTTATTGTGAATCTAACCAGTATTGTCTCAAGGCCAGGAGAACCAGAAAATGAAATCATTGTCTATTTTTAAAGTGAGTAAAATACAAACCTTTTAGTGTAAATGTAAGAATTAAAGCTATTTACATTTTTTAAAATCTTTATATGTTGGTTCTTTAGAATTACACTATATGAATTTTGTTTTTGAATCTTAGCTAACCAAAAAGTCTTTCCTTTGGAAATCTTACTATCAAGGTATAATGTGGATAATCTTAAAAAATGTTTAGAACATACTTAATCCAAGCACATGCTAGCGCAAACGCCTACAGACAAGATGTCTTTTTAGGTTGTATTAAATCTTTGTCCTCCAGGCATATAAAACTGTGTTCAAACATTCCGTCCAAATCCAGGAAGACCTTTATTGAAAAAGGATAATTTTTTAAACAAGATTTTGAAAACTTGTATGACCCACATCCATTTTATGGTAATAGAGTTTATATTAAAACAAATTCCAAAATATTTGTGTTTTTCTCTAAAACTACTTGAGGATTATTTATAGGGAAAGATATTTCATACAACTATCCATCTGTAATAAGTTATCTTATTGTGGAATTCATTTAAAACCAAAGATCTTAGAAAGAAGCATTTAATTACAATAATCTTGCATGTTCTTAGCTGAAAATATTGCAGAATGTCAAACAACGTAGGAGCTGATATCTTGGCCTTCCGATATGTTTCAGTACAAAATAACCAAGAAAAATATTCAATAAACATTTTGGTTTAAAAGGCTATCTTCAAAACCTTTTGAGGAAATGATTTTAAAGCAGAAATATTCACTGACCGTTTTCTTGTGTCCTTTGACACTTGATTATGTATAGAACCACTAAAAGTTGTTTGTGTATTTCTTGCACAATCAGAAGATGGTTTGATACTTCCTTCAGGGATAAACTGTGTCAGCACATTGTGTGGAGAGGGAGGTCTGTGAGCCCGGTGGCAGGGAGGGAGTCTGTGAGGCCTCTTGTTCTTGCAGTTGGGGCCCACATAGGAGATGGGCAAGGAGTGGGGCCGTGCTGACAGATGGGTGGAGGGAATGGGTGTGGAGCCTGGAGTGGTGTGGTTCTAGCCAGGGCTCCCGCATGCTGCTCAAACTGTGCATGTGTGCCATAAGTTGGCAACCTCTGTTATTGAAAGACCTCTCCATAATACATTTCCTCTAAACAGAAAATTTCCTTAATGAACACTGATATGAAAGGAGTTACAAAAAGCCACCAACAAAAACATATATTTGAATAATCATTTTCATAATTCAAAATGAGGTTATTTTAATAGCTGTTTAGCTTAATAGTATAAAGATATGAATATGCATGTACTGGTTTTTTAATGGTAAACATCAAATATGGAAAAAATCTGTTAGCCTTCATATTACTTTCTAAGCTAATTTAGAAATAAACGAAGAAAATAAGTAGCTTTACTATTAATTAATCAGTGTTTGAGAAAATGAACATGTTTTTACGTTGGATTTTCAGAGAAATAAGAGAATTTGGTGTTCAGATCTAAATCCTTTTGTTTATATAATTGATGTCACTGTCCCAAGGGCTTGTTGAATCGGATATTTACAAAATCCAGCCTTGATCATGGGAAAAGATACTTAATAATTTGTAGTCCTGTGGCACTTTTAATCTGATCTCAGAAATCATAACATTCAAAAACCAATAGGGGAACACTTGAATCTCCCTGCTCACTCCATTGACGACTTGTTAATAGCAGTGCTCAAGGAAATGAATAACAAATCACAGCTTCAAAGAAAAACTGCAGAATTGGAATTTATATGTAAATTCGACTCCATTGCCTCAGGGTTAAACAGGGACTATGGATTTTATTCTCATTGCAACAGGTGATTTGACCTCACCTTCCTTGATATGCCATTCCCTAGTGTTTGAATCCCAACACTGATTCTGATTTGCTGACTTGATCCTATGTCATACATTTCCCTACATTTAATTACCTCCCATTCTGTAAGTTCCCCATCTTAAAACCGTCTGATGAAGTGGGATTTTCTCCCACGGAAGCTCAAACAATAAATAAATTTGTTAGTCTTTAAAAGTGCCACAGGACTCCTTGTTTGTTTGACTGACCTAGACTAACACAGCTACCCCTTTGGAATTTACTAATTTGTATCTATAGAGATTTGATCTGGTTTAGAATCTTACATAAACATGCACTAGTTGTCTTTGGCAGTACCACCCCTTATATAAAATTCAATACTTTCCTCAATCTCATTTTTCAAGGTTCTTTTTTATCACATGATCCCTAACTTTTTCACTTCCTGTCCTTGAAATTCAGTGAAGGAAGAATGTGACCAAAGAAATGTAACTTAAGGAGTTACTGGTTTCCTGAGGTGGTGGTCCATCATACATGAAACTAATTTTCCATGAATCCTGTTGTCCTCTTCTGCCACAATGCATATACCCAAGGGAAAGACGCACGACTGACCCTTTTGAGTAAATTGGCATTGATTTTGCTGCATAAGGTAGGGGGAAGGAACCCTTTCCCTCAGCTGGTCTTCATTAATACAGAATGCTGGGACAGCTTCTAAACCAGTGTTTCTCAACATTTAGTAGACCGGAGAATACCTAATGATATTAATTACTTTAGGTAGAACATCTGATGAGAACTTTCTCGAAAAAGCTGGTAAGTACCAGCTGTAATGTTAGTAATATCTGTATATTACTCATTCCTGCGAAAACAATTCAGGAAACCAAACTAAATACAGTTTTATGATATAACACACACTTATTTCTAAAAAAAAAAAAAAAAAAAAAAAAAAAGTACATGTGTAATGATTAGGCTCACAACTTAAAACTGAAAATAATTGGGAATTAAGAGCACTGGCTGGCTGGGAGTGAGGGGTGGAATCTATGTGGCGTTTTACATTTCCTGACATTAACTGGAACCAAGCTCCAACTGGAACAGTGGCGAGAATTTTAAAATGCTCCAGCTGCAGCAAAGGAGCAAGTTGCTAGTGGACGCCAATGCGCCCCAGGAAGCTTTGCTACCTCTGGAGCACTTTAAATCTCCCAGGCACGTGTCAGTTGCTCCTTCCCTCCTCTCCACTCACCCCATGGGGAGGGATCATGGAACACCTTCGCTATGTCCGCATAGTGCTGGTGTTCCATGGACCTGGGGTGCAGTCTGTAATGCCACTCTGCCATGTAACCTAGCTGAGAAAAGGTGAGAAGATCTGCTTCAGTCAGTGGTTTCTTTCTGCTGTTCTTGTGTTCAGAATATCTAATACTAATTGAATTGATTTCAGGAAATTTTAAAACAAACTCTTCAGAATTAACATTTCCTACAATGATAGCATAGTGAATGTGTTTGAGAACCAGCAAATGAAACTGACCAGGAAAAAAAATTCTATATTGAGTTCAGCTTGGACAATAATACCAAACAGTAAACAAACTGCTTAAAAAGTGGAAAATGCAGTAGACTCGAAATTTACAGTTTCAATAGTATCTGGCATTGAGTAATGCAGATAAAATGTCTTACTGTATTTCTGTCCTTATATGAACATTGTTGTATATCCCTTCTACCAACCACAAATTACATGGAATTGGGTAATAGTTTTATACACTGTTAATAACTTTTAAACTTAACAAAAATTTCTTTCACACACTATTGGAAAAATGTACTGAACCTTTCCAGGTGGTGTCCTTGAATCCCTTATTTTGGAACACATCGTGAGCAGTACACTAAAATTTTCCAATTGCTTTCTTGAGAGAGGGAAAAAAAAAAATAGGGTGAGATGCAACATTTCAGGTGAGGGTGCCAGACCTGTTTAACTAGAAGTGCAGGCTTTCCAGTGCCTTTGAGCATTCCCACTGAGTGTGAACAAAAAGTCTTCTTGAATCCAGCAGCCAATTCAGTACTTTCCACCTCCTTGTGAATCCCTGGATAGGGTCCTTGCTTTTTGCTGCTGCAAAGAATGTCATGCTGATGAGCTCACAAGATAGAATTGCAAGCAGAAACAATCTTTTTGTGATTCTGTAGGAAGGAGTTTATTTTGTGAGCAGGAAAGTAGGTAAGACTAAGGCTATGTACCACAAGATTCTGTTGGCTATGTACACATGATCACTTTATTGCACGGTAAGGCTCCTTACCATGCAATAAAGCAAATAGCGTACACACGATCAATTTCTCTGTTGCGCAGCAACACCTTCTTGCCGCGCAACAGTTAAACCACTCAAAACGAGAGTGGTAGCATTATCGCGGAACAGCTGTTCCGCGGTAATGCTCGTGTGTACTCATTTTGCGCAATAGACAGCCTCCGGAAATGTCCCAGAGTGCCAATCGAGGCCACTCTGGGACATTGGAGCTGTCAAATATGTCAATTTCACTGCTCTAGCTGAGCAGTGATATTGACACATATGTCAATTTCACTTCTCTTAGAGAGGTGGTGAAATTGAGTATTTTTGGGAGCTGCCTGGTTTGGCAGCTCCCCTGGACTGAGCTAGGGGGCTGGCCCGAGCCAGCTGCCCACGCTGGTTCGAGCCAGCCCCCCAGCTCAGCCTCGGGGCTTTGGATGACAGCGGGGGCTGGCAACGCAGCCCCTGCTGCCACCGGAAGCCCTGCAGCTGAGTTAGGGGGCTGGCTGTGGGCAGTGCATGGTGAGACAGGTGCCCACCATGCACTGCTCTTCTTTCGCAAAGGAGCATTCACATGGTGAATGCTCCTTTGCGAAAGAAACAGCACGTGTGTACACAAGAAAGCGCTATAATTATAGCGCTTTCCTTCTCCCGCAATAACTTATTACGGGACAAGTATTTTCATGTGTACGTAGCCTTATTTTATTGAACCAAGCATTGGCTTCCTGTGTGTTTCCAGGTGTGGTTTAAGATTTTTAACCAACAAAGCCCTAAATTGTTGATCTTTAACTACCTGAGTGCAGCTGCTGCAGGGAAGAGCTTGGATTAACAGCCTTATGGTTTAAACAGGAGGGAATTTGGGGCAGGGTTGTCACGTGCTCAGTGAGCGGTCCTCTGCTCTACGACCTAATCTATCCTTTTCCTTGTCATTCAACAGAACTGGGATTTGTTAACCTATAGGGCTGGCTACAAAACATGTGCATATCCAAGCTTTTCATTGTTAGGCGAGGAGGATGTTTCCTTTCGAAGTTGGACGAGTATTTTAATCAGTGTTGGTTTGTATCTGGGTAGCCTATTGCACATCTTCTACATTCTTATTGTAGGCTTTACTTTTTTAATTGAAACAATGCTTAGAAGTTGGGAATAGGTGCTTTAATGAAATCCAGATAATCAAGAGTTAGGGTTTTCAATTAATGTTTCACGCAGTCCTTGTTGGTTCTGGGATATTAGAGACAGAGTGGGGTGAGGTAATATCTTTACATTAAAGCAAATTCTGTTGATGAGAGGCAAGCTTTTGTGCTTACATAGAGCTCTTCTTCAGGTCTGAACAACGTACTCTGTTGTCACAGCTAAATTCAATGTGGAACAGGTTGTTTAGCATAAGAAGTTAACACATATTTCAGGGGATGATTCATGGTGAAGTGGTTTGTTAATGTCATTCTGGTCATAATGGGGAAGGGAGAAAAAGAGAGCATGAGCTTTGGGAGATGGCCAGAGATAAGTGGTTATAGATTGGATTTAGGGCTTTTTGCAACAATGTATCTATTCAGGCCTTGTACACATGAGAGAGTTATTGTGGAATGCCATCGCATTGCAGAATAAAAAGCCCACCATGCACACCTGAATGCTCGTTGTTGCGTTACAAGTGCCCTGTTATACCAGAGCAATAATACCACCTGTGCAAGAGTGATAACACCTAGTGCGGAACAGCTCTTGTGCTATAAAGTGTGTGTGAACGCTGAGGAACTTACCTTCTGCAATAAGTGGCCTCCAGAAATGTCCCAGAATTCCAAGCCTGACTACGCTGGTCTTCCAGCTGGATTCCGCTGCTCTGGTGCAATTACCCCCTCTCTCCTGTCAGTCCTGGGAACTTCTGAATTTTTTTCCTGTTTTCCTGGGGCAACGTTGGAAAAGGGTGCAAGTTGCTAGTACCTACGGTGAATGATGACAAAGAAAAATGGTGTCGCAGGGAAACTTGTAAATTTACCCACAGTGCTCAGTGCTCTTCTTCTACACAGGACTTCTAGTGCTGGAAGCTGATGAGTGGCACAGTGGGATAGGTACCCACAATTCAATGCTCTTTCTTGTGGAAATGCAAAGAACAGTGTGGACACTCCTTTGCAATATAAGGAGTGCAGTGTGAATGCACAATTGCACTATAAATACAACACGTTTATTATAGTGCAAAGACTTATTGCGGAACCATTTTCTAGTATAGACATGACCTCAGCCTATGATTACTAATTAAGTATCTAACAAAGTTATGAATTTAGGGTTCCAGGCTTATGTTTTGTAGGTTTGTATCCTTTGATTTTATCCTCAGAGAAAACGTGCACCTTTAAAAGCTGAGTCTGAGAGCCTAAAGTCATAAACCCACTACCCCTTAAAAGTAGGCCCCCCCAGTTTCTAGGTGGAGGGTTTTTTACATGCACCTAAAAATCAAACTTGCTGTGATATGGGTCAAAATTATTTCAGTTGGTCAGTTTTTACCCATGGTACTGTGTTACATCCACTAAGTCCTTGGGAGACCTAAATTGTGAATGGTATTTAAGAAAATGTTCACTTGCTTATGTAGATATGCAGTCTAGAAGGACAGTGCACATGGGATAGTAAAGATAAAGTGAAGATTTCTGTGCAGCCACTTAATGCTCTGTTTGCATATTTTGAGGAAATATACCAATGCTCTTGATCCTGGTGAACACCCTGCTCCTAAAGTTTCCAGTCTGTACCTTCACACATTAGGCAATAAATATTGAACTCATTGCTTTATACAAATTGTGTGTTACGTTCTAACATGCTTCTATTTTGTTGGAAGGCTTATTGCGAATGCAGCAGAGTAATCATCAGCTGGTCTAACCAAATTTTTTGTTGTGTCAAGTAGTGAGTACTGAATGGGAGAGGCAGAATAGGAACCAGAAGAGAACTGTGGCTGTGGAAGGTGTGGGGGGGGCGGGGCAGGGTGAGTCATAGGCAAACTTTGGATTCATTGACAACAGTCTTGTGGCACTTTTATTCATTGTTTTAGAGAGAGCCTGTATTTTATTAGTTCCTTTTAATAGTGAATGGATTGTAAAAGGAGATGAAGAGCTTACTTTGTATATTTCAGCAGCTGTGGAATTGGAGTAAAGGTATGTGTGTCAATGGTGTGTTTTGGAGCTTTGCTGAAAGAGGACAGATCCTTAACTCTGCATTTCCTGACTTTGAAATGTGTGTTTTCCTCACTACACTCTTCTTGAAGGACATGACATACCACAAAGCAATCTTAACTCTAAAGTAACATCTCTTTCTTTGCCATTGAATACTTTATTGTAAATTGAATCTATACATTTACACTTATTTTATCCTGATTTCAAATCAGGATAAATTGTAATAGGGACAACTCATACTTCATTAGTGTAAATTTTATCTGATTAGTGTTTTGTTCCAGTCTAATAGCTACACCAGCTGTCAAAAACCCAAGCCAGGAAGAGCCTCAGACAGTGGGTTAACAGTGTTTTTGAATAGGGTTCATTCCTTTAATACACATGGTTTTCTAACCTGGATCAAAGGGTTTGACCCTTCTTGATCACTTAGGTGTTTCAAAGTCTGACTCTGCTTTTCTGAGCAGCCTGCTTAGATCATAATCAAGTGCCATAGGACTTCTTGTTTGTTTTTTTGACAGGGAATTTTATATCTCCCACTTTTCTGTTCCTTTTCTCTTTGACCTTCTCTTCCCCACTCTCACATATAAGCCCTTGCAGCTCCTCCGTCCCCTTTCACCATTACTTCTGTTTGCTTCTAGTATTGTTAATGCTACATCTGATGTTATTTTCCCCCAGTTGGATCATACCGAGGGGGAATTGCAAATACTAAAAATTCAGTTCAGTGTTCTATGCCTGTGGCAAAATCCTGCAGCCTGAAATGAACCCTGCAGTTATCTTCTGTTAGTGAAATTTAGGACTGGGTCAACGGAGACGGTTAAATATTGCAGGATTCTAGCTGTTTCTCATTTAACTCGCTTTGAGAAGATGATGAACGTAATGGTGGTAAGAATGAGCACACAACTGGAGAAGAATGGTTCTATTTCTAATAAACAGTTATGGATAAAAATTGTGTGTATATTTGGCAGCTCCCAGGTCTTGTTGCTTGACTTTAGACTGGAAGTTCCTTGAGGCAGCAGCCACGTACGTGTCTGTCAGCATGGTTTCTAGTACAATGGCAACACCACAATATAAATATTGTGTAAAGATGGTAGAATAAAGATAGTAAAAGAGTCTGCATTCTGAACTTCCCCCTCCTCCCAAAAAGCAAGGAATTTTATTTATGCAATATAATCCGTATACTTAATTTAAAAACACTATTTTCTAGTCTTGTCATTTTCAAGGCTTTTGTATAAAGCACACACCACCCCTATTTCAGCCCATTGCAGCCATTCTGCTGCTGCTGATGATCCAGAACTAATCACTCTAGTTGGCTAAATGATCCTGCAGATGTGAGTTATAGCCTACTGAGGCAAACTCAGTGCTCTATCTGGCTTTATGGAGCGATGAACTAGGGTATGGTAATTTACTGGGTCTTGTATACCATGAGATTGGCTTAGTTCAGGGATATACTTTAATCTGAACTTTTGGACTTGTAGAATTTTGAAACCAGAGTTCCCAGTTCTTTCACATCCATGATTGCAGCTCCCATTAATTTTGCAGTTGAATCCATGTAGTAGAGTAAATTGGGCCAGATTTTAAGTGCTGTCTGTCCTCTAGAATGGCTATTGAACAAGTAGGGAGGGCTGAAATATTCTTCTGTTGTCTACTCCTTTAACAGACTGAGTCAAGCTCCTCCCTGTTATCTCCAAAAGTGTTAGATGATGAGATAGTATCAGTGAGAGAGGAGTGCATAGAATTATGACTTTAACAGCTGAATAGCTCTTGGAGGTCCAGAAAGGTCCAGGCCACTTCTAGCTTTTGAGGCTCTTAGCCATAATAAAAATAAAAAATGACCACACATGAAAACAAAATAAGGTATACTAGTTAACAAAAATATTAACAAGTGTGTAAATTTGAGGCCCCCTTTTGAGATTGAGGATTTAGCCATCCTGCCAGTCTTCCTGGAGCACCCCACCCCACCACAACTGGCCCTGTGCTCTGTTTTTATATTTGAAAATAAATTACTCTTTAAAAAAGACAGAAGAAAGGTAAATGCAATGTTTGTGGTTCCAGGAGCTAAGTACAAAATATTATATTAGAAACCTTGTAAATGTACTCCAAATATTTGCCAACATGCTTATTGTCTGTAGTTTTGTTGGGGACTTCAGTGGTTTTATGATGAAGAAATATATCAACACTGAAACCCAGTATCTGATTTTTCTTAATGGATTAAAGTGAGGTGTTGAAATCCCAACGGGTGAGAGGAAGGGAGTGGGGTAGGTGCAGAATTCAGCCTAAAACAGATTTAAACACTTGCTGAATAGATCATTTTACTCAGATCTATCAAACTTGGACATGGATGGTCAAAGATTAAAAGTGTTGTGGGCTTATAAATAGTAAAACGTCCTAAAGGTGTTGTGTTAAGGCTTGAATAAACACCTTGTAAAGTAGAAAGCTCATTCTGAAGCAAGGGATAAACATATCCTGTGAAGGAAACCCCTTCTGTATATAAAAATCATCAAACATGTTAAAAGTTGTAGTAACATTACTAGTACGAGCATGCTGTTGAGCTGCATATTTTTGGTATTCCCTTGTCTGGATGCACAATATGTTCCTTTTGGGATCAAACTTTCAATGTAGGGATGAGGTGTAAAAATACAAATGAGGCCACTACGACAACAATAAAACAAGAGGAAATAGGAGGTAAATATTTATTAAATCAGCGCAATAACTCTATTCCCACCTGTCTATTAATCAGTTACCCCAAAAGGTCAAATTTTAGCAAATAAACTTTTCAAAAACAGATTATCCTGTGGCTATGTGTATTGCTTCTTGTCGGTTATGGGAGTTAAACGTGCTGGACATCAGAAAAGATTTGGAGTGTTGTGGTTCATGATTGATTGCCTTGTCCTTTATGCTGCCTGGTAATATATCAGTTGAGTTACTTGAGCATGAGTCTCTTTTTTGTGAAAACCATAGTTATGGGGCCTGATGCTATAAATATTGACGGTTGTGCATAATTCAACTTCAGTCAGCAGGATGGCTTGTGTGAATGATGTTACGGACATGCATAAGTTTCCAGGATGGGAACCTAAATGTAAAAATCTGCCACTGTGAAAGTTCTAAGAATTGCCCAACAATGCTGTGATTGAGAAATTTATAGATTATAGTTATGTTCTATGAAATAACATTGTGAATAATTTGTAGAGGTTAAAGAGATTGAAAAAGCAGGTATTTTTAATCCAAACACATTTTCTCTGCATCATTACAGCCTTAAAAAACAAACAAACCCCAAAACAAAAAACAAAAACAGAAAAACCATTGATACAATTCAGTTTTTCACCTGGGAAGAATGGGGCAGGGCTGTTCTTTCACTTTTGGTCTGAAAAATTGTTGCCTGGATTTGCTATCTGCTGTGATGCTATGCAACTAAATACCTTCCACTAAACTTCTTGGATGAACCAAAAGGGAAAAAAACGAAGGTAGGATTTCTGAAGACAGTTACTGTTGTTATCCAGATCTTAAATGGTATTTGAAATGGTATTTAAATGACCAGGGTCTTTTTTTTCTTCACTTGATCTTTGGAATGTATGGTCTCTTTTTGTACACAAATACCATGCAGAACTTTATGGTTCTTGCAGGTTATTTAGTCTCTGGAATATCTTTTGAGAGATCCCTTTCTGTACTACTCAACTTTCCAGTCTTTCTCTGTTCTTTCTATTCTGATGATCCTGTGGAGCACAGGAAAGAGCTTTGCCAGACCATTCAATAGAAAACCACTGACTTAACGCATGAATATATATATTCCATGCAGACTTCCTCAAGACTTACTATGACTAACTAAATGTTATATTAGCACCAGATTTGAAATACTCCAACTCCTCAAAGCTACTAATTCTAGGCAGGATCAGCTCAACTCTTCATCCAAATATAGAAAGCTGAATTGAATTCCAGGTCCTTCCCTTTTTTTTGACCTCTTAAAAATAAAATAAAACCCCAACCCAACAAAAAAGCTCCAGTGCTATCTGCTCCATGAAGTGAGATCCTGTAATCCTTTACATTAGAAAAACAGCTTGCTCTCCTATGTTTGGTCAATTTTGTCTTTCCTGCTGCTCCATGCTGTTGTGAATTGGCTGTCACCTAGTTGCCATTCTGTTTTGTGGGAAGCTTTGCTCTGTTGGAATAAGAAGTGCAAAATGTTCATGTAACAAATAACCTCTTTGAGATAGAATAATTCCTTGTGGAAAAGGAAAAATGATGCATGTTGTGGTAGTATTACAGAGGCTCGTAATGCAGTAACTCAGATGTAATTGAGTAATATTTGTAATAGTAAACTGTTAATCTGCCTGGTTTAGAATTGAGGCATAATACCACATGCTCATCAGAGAGGATGGAAAAACCTGATCCCACACTGAAATCTTAAAAATCAACAGTGAACTATGGTTGTTCTCAAAAGTTTACAACTGAACATTGACTTAATACAGATTTGAACCTTTACAGAAGAAAAATGCTGCTTTTAACCAACTTAATTTAAATAAAAGCACAATTTTCTGATCTTGTCAAATCTTTTTTAAACTTTATTTTTTAGCTGTTTAATACAGTTCTGTACTGTATTTGTTTTGTCATCTCTGCACTTGATTTCACACTTCCAATTCCAAATGAGGTGAATGCCTCAAGATGCATTTTCAGTTGGCTTCGGCTACTTTAACAATGTAAATATATGAAAAGCTTTTTCATTTCTTTACTTCACAGAATTTGTTGTTAAACTAGCAGCTTGGCTTTTACATTTATTTAAATACAATACAAGGGATCAGTTTGTAGCTCCAGTGTTTGTAGCTCCGCGTCTACAGTAAAAGATAACCGTTGAATGGAAATGATAGATCTGTATCACAGATGGGGTAACTAAATTGTTTTGGGATATTAGTTTTGTGGGTGAATCACTCTAGTAAATAAGCAGCAGGTAGAGGAAGAAGTGAGATGATGTTTGAGAGAATTCCTTGAAAAGAAAAGAACAGATTTGAATAAAAGGAGGCTGACTCTTTTGTGTATTTCCAATGGTTTGCTGTAGTTTTACCAGCTGTTTCCATAACTAACATGGTTAATGTTAAACATTTTATATTCTGTATGTTTTCCTTTCTATACTTTCCTAAATATTTGTTTGATCTAACCTGTAGTTGATCAGACTTCTTATTTTTAGGAGATCTAATTCTTACAAAGGGGGCTTTCTAGGAGTTTATTGGGGAATGAGGGAGGGAGGGAAGGAAGGATTAATAAAAAGGGGCACATGGTCAGAGTGAACCAATTAAAAAATATTTTCCTGTAATTTTCTAAAGTAGTTGGGCACAAGGAAGCAAGGCTAAAACCAGTTAATCATGCACAGAGAATTCACTTAAGTGGATTGATTACTTTTTCTGTCAGGTGTAAATGTTGGCATTTCTTTAGATTTTAAAGCATTTGCCTTTTGGTAAAAGTTAATAGTTCAAAAAATGGGGTGGGGGTGGAAATCTTCACCTGGTATTAATCCTTTTGTAGGGGAATATTTTGTGGGTTTGTGTGGGTTCATTTTTTTTTTTTTTTTTTAAACTTCCTGCTCAGTTAATCTTTACGCTGGAACTATTGAGAAATCACTTATTGTACTTCTGCTGGCTGGTTGAAAACAAGCACAACTGTCATTTTGAGTTTCTTAGCAAATCTACTGTTGCTTTTTAAATTTTTTGAATAGTTTTTTGGGTGGTGCTCTATTGACAACTCTGGAAACTGCTTGCCCTCTTTTCGAGCAACAGTGTACCACGTGTTGCAATAGTACAAGTTCCGCAAACTGTTGGACCATTGTACCTTACCCAAAGGTGGTCTCTAAGGGTATATAATGGAGCTGGAAGTATACAGATACACAAGGACACGTACCTGCTGCTTCTGTTTTTAGCATGTTACCTTATTGTTATCATATTTCAGATTCCCAAAAGAGGACACTGCAAAGGGTTAGGTGGGGAGGGGAAGTTGGGAGTACAGTTCCAGGAGATGGGGGTTACCTGCAATGGGGTACTCACCAGAGGTACAGAGCGGTGTTACTCCCTTTGATGGTGGCAGGGCAAGTGTATATGTGTGTGATCAATGCTCTACATATTCATAGGTGGTGCAGAGTCTCTGCTTCAAAGAGCTTACATTATAAGGATGTAAGGTATGGCAAAGGGTCAAGAGGGAGGATTTTTTAAACAGGAAAAAAAACCCCATGCAGTTTATATGTGACCTATTCCCAACTGCCTCTCAGTTTACCCATTATTAGTTGGTTCACTTTATCACCTCCAGCAGAAGGGGGTGAAGAGGAATCTGAGTGAGTGAATCACTTCACAGAGGCTATTATATACATAAGGGACAAGTGTGAAAGAAAGTTTTTGTGGGGGGAAAAGGACAAACAAGGCCTGAAGGCTGACGACATTGCTACAGCATGGAGGATCCAGTGAGGGATCCTGGAGGGTTAATAAGACGAAGTAGAATTTTGTAGAACTTTAAATGCATGGGTAGTAAACTTGAATATTCAAGAAAAAATGACTTTAAAGTATATTTTAAAGCCAATACAGTTATTTGTTATTAAAATTGGCTGTTGAAAATGTAATCTGTTTTACTATTGTCAGCATTTTGTTTCTTGAAAAGGCAGAAGAGAAAGTCAGTTACACTACTGTTTCTAATCAGCTTCTGACTGTTGCAATGTGAAAATTTTAAATATTTCAGGAAAGTGCTTTAAAAAGTTTAGTTGGAATAAGAAACAAATTTTTCTGGTGGTTGCTGGGTTTTGTAAGTTGAAGGAATTCTAGAAGTAATAGGACTGAACTATCAAAACACCTTCTGGAAAATATTATAACACTCCTGGAAAATACTACAGATCCCAGTGGTAGATGTTAAATATTTAACAGTTCATCTGAATGATTGAAATTCTTAGTTTTAAAGTCTTGACCCAATCACGTAACACTCTTCAGTCTGTGACATATTTTGCTGCTGATTGGTTTGGATAAGGATTTCTAATGCTTTTAAATCTAGATTTTTCTGTGTGACTTGACAGCACTACTTTCTAAGACTAAATGTTCATATTGTGGTTTTGGATTCATATAGTGATAGTGTCTTATTTTCTAGATAAAATATATCTAATATCCAACAAGGAATTATTTTTTTCTTATGGTGATATCCTTTATGAAGTAGTAAGTTCCAGCCTCACTACACAATGGAGAAAATAGGTTTTTAAAAATTGATCTTCAGCCAAAGAAGTAACACAAATGTAAAGGCTTGCTAAATGAAATAGTTAGATATGCCCCATATAGCCTCCAAAAAGTTGTTTTGCTACTAAGCATGGCTGGTGAGGCAGGTGCACAATTGTATAACAAAATAACTTTGAATCAAGAGGATCAATGCTTGTTCTTTAGGAAATGAAAGGACTTGAGTAGGTCAAAAATGCCTCCATTAATTACCTCAATGACCATTGATGGTTATGCAGATTTTCATAGGAAGTGGATAATTGGTATCCTGTTGCTGGGGCTGAAATAACAAAACAGTGGGGAGGAAACTCTGTAATTCCTTTATTTAAAGATTTGACACATCATCTGTTGAAAAGTAAGCCTTAATCTCTCTTGAAAATAAAATATGTAAATATAGATGAGCTGCTGATATCCTGCCCAGGTTATGGTAGGGGGCAGGATGTCATGATGAGCAATATGGACTAGAATATCCTCTTTTCCTTCAGCACTGGGACAGTAAAATATAGAATGGAATTGATGTAATTGAACTTGCCTGTTCATAGTCAGGAATCTGATTGAAAGGCTAGCGAATGAGCACCTAGCAAGAAAATCAAAGCTGAAGTGTGCTCCCCAAATAGCAAGAAGAGCTGAGGGTTAAAGTGGCACATACTTTTAATGATACTATCATGGAATCTCTCCAAAAGGGAATCATAATGCTCATAAACATAAGGCAGATCAGGGATGAGAACAAGTGTCATATCATAATAGGTGGATATGGTTTTGCTTTAAAAAACAAACTTCAGTTGCCTGAACAGAGAGGACATACTCGCATGCCCTTGTACCCCCTTCCACCTCTTAAATGTTTTCTTTCCAACCACAATTTTCTATCTCTAGAGCAACTACCTCTCAAAATGGTGGCTATCCTTCAAGTTGTTCAATTGCTAGGCTTAACATAATGTATTCTAAAACTCAGCTGTCCTCCTGTTGAGGGGCAAATCCTATGGAAATGATCACAAATGGACTCTTGACTCTGGAAGGGGCTTTCACCACTGTTCAGATTATTTTTATTTCTCTAAAATTAATGAGCTTTTCATTGGCCAAAGGACACTAAATGTAGGAAGTTCCAAAGGGGTAGCCGTGTTAGTCTTTAAAAGTGCCACCAGACTGCTTGTTTGCTTTCCTGAACTAGACTAACAAATGTATTTTGCATACCAAAATACAGAATGTTTTGAAAACTAAAAATTCACTGAATTTGAGGAAGTCCGAACACTAAAAATTTCAAAGATCTTTTTAGCTATATACAAACATTGCTGTATGTTGAGACTTCAGTAAGTAACAGACTTTACAAAACTCACCAAATGGCATATAGGAAATGTCTACTCTTCAGTGTTACAATTGTTGTAGCTTATATGGAACTCCTGATGTCTGACAACTTGAAGTTCTCTAACAAAGCTTTTTCTTGTGGAAAGAAAATTACCTTTTGTCATGACTAAATTCATGTGTCATTGCTCCTTCTTAGTGGCTATGAAGAATTGAGGTATTGATTTGTAATGATTCACTGCAGTATTCTTTTTGTTATTGCAGACTAGCATCTGTCAAATACTCTTATGCCTTCTTTTGACATGTTCATCACACCAGTTTCCAAACATATCTGTGAATAGCTTTAAAACTAAAATATTAGACTTTATTATGTGAAATTACTTCTTCCAGAACATTAAGATGGTTTTCTTTCACTTTTAAATTTTGTGTTCAAATGCCCTGTTTACTTTCATATTCTTGAAAGCAGGATTCATGTGTCCCCAACACTTAATATCAAAGGCAGAAAGATTACTATAAACATGAAAGTACATAAATGCTTCAACCTACTGGTGCAGGGTAAAAAAAATACATGTTGGGTTAAAAGGCAAAGTCTGAAGTCCAGTGGATGTCTATGGTAAAGGTCACTTGTGTCTTTTATCTTTTTTGTCCAGCTTTTGGTGGAATAAAGTAATAAAATGAGCAGTGTAGTTGCAAAATACTATCTTTTAGTTCCTTTGCTCCTTTCTTGTCCATCTCAGGGCTAAACAGTATTGGAAATCTGGCATTTCATACAAATGTTTTACTCAACAGTTTCCCACCCTTCATCTATGGATCACTGAGCAGAATAAAGTATTGCACAAATATCTTGCCAGAGACTCAGTGAAACTTTTGAATAAGAGCTCTCAGTCATTTGTCTGCAGGATTTCTCTCTGTCTCAACAGGATGGGAAGAGGGTTCCTACAAATATAAATTCAGGAATAGTTAGGTACATTTTAATGACAGAGCTTTGGATAGAGGAACTTGATATCCTTTCCAGTTTTTCAGGTTCTTGTATGTATTTTGGTCTGTCTGCAGCCAAGTGCTTCTCCTACTTCTTAACCAATGAAGTTGGCTTGTGTCCCAGAAAGCAATAGAAGAATGGCTCAGTAGAGAAGTCAGCAACCATTACTGTGGCACTATCTTCAGTTTTTGAGGCCAGGTTACTGAGAACAAAAAAGCATAAAAACTGCTTTGCAACAGTCACCCCCCCCCCCCCCCCCAGCGCCGGCCAAAGAGCAGCCTAAATGGAAGAAATGGTATCATTTGGTTAAAAATACATCTTGTACCTACATGGCTGAAGTCATTCTGATTGTGACTTCATTTGGCACTTCAGTTAATAGCAACCTCTAACATCAAACCTTCACACAAATAATTTTTGTAATAAGTAAAGGAAGATAATACAGTGAATCCTATGAAGAATACTCCTGCGGGGCTACTTCAAAGACTTGAGCATGTTATGGTTGGTCTCTGTCACTATTTTTATACATCTTTTTTCAAAAAGAGGCTTAACACCATTGACTTTATATCAATATTTGAAAACCAGCCTATATATAGGTGCATACTTATGCACTAACAGAAGCCTCCTTTAATTGGCAGGCATTCCTATAATGCGGTGCTGTGCTCTTGTTAACCATGACTGCTATTAGGAGAAGGGTCTAGGAGCAAATAGTAATTGGGCCATTGTCACACTTGCTATAAAACCAGTTCCTGTTGATTTCATTAAAATAGGAAACCTCCTTCGATTTCTATTTTGAGTCTGATCTGAATTTACTGGTCAAGGAGCTCTCTTAAATATAATTAAGGAATTCTGTAAGGCGAGTTCTGCTGTTAGAGAACTAAATGTATTGCAAAAAACCTATATATGGCTATAGTCCAAAAGCTAAATGAATACTTTGTCTCAGATTTCAGTAAGTATGATAATATGGAACATAGGCATGAAGGTAGGATGGGTGATGGAAATGAGTATATAGAAATAGAAATTGCCACACCTAAGGGAGTTTGGGTTTCCCTCTAAAGCAGGGTTATCAAACTCATTTGCTAAGGCGGGCCAGATTTGACTTAAATGTACTTCAAATGGCCCATGCATACCATAAATTGAAATACTACGGCACACTCAGTGTCATGGAGTGCTGTGTATGTGAAATTGCGCTTCGCAGTATCACACTCACTTTCTCTCTGTTAGGGAGATAGTGGGGGCTCGTGGTGCACAATCTCACATACCCAGCACTCCGTGATGTTGTGACACCTGACACTCTCCCAGCATTGTGGAGCACTGGATATGCGAGGCCAGTGCTAGCCCAAGGGGTTTTGGCACCCTGCCCCCCACTTTATAAGAGATAACATGTTAATATATTTTTTTAAATAGAGAAAAAAATTCACTTCCATTTAATTTGGTGCCCCTTAAAGCCTGGCGCCTTTAGGCAAATGCCTAGTTCACCTATATGGTGGGCCAGCCCTGTGCAAGACCCCTCTCTCTCGCTTTCCCTCCCTCTGTTAGGGAGAGAGTGTGGTTCCACTGAGTGCAGTCATAAGCTGGATGGAAGAGTTTTGGCTCACAGGCCGCATAGAAGAGATTTGCTGGCTGCATTCGGCCCCCGGGCCATATGTTTGACACTCCTGCTCTAAAGGATCAGGAATAGCCAGAGCTGGATGGGGTGGTTCAGTGGACTGAAGTGGGACTCCGCATTCTCTCACGCTCAGCGGGCTGGTGCTTGTTCAAATGCAAAGAGTCTAACTGAGGGGGAGTTTCGAGCCCCTCTGTAGCATGGAGTGCAGGTCATTTGCCAGTATTATCTGAGTATATCTCACTTAAGTAATTCCCTGTCATTAAAAGGGCATCAGCTCTTGATGCTCCTCAGTGTCTCCTGTACTCTGCCTATGGCTTAAAGTTTAATCTCCTTTAGACTGTAAGGCTTTGATTGAAGTTTGGTTGTTGGGTATGGATGTTTGGGTGGTGGTCGTGGCCTGTGGTATATAGAAGGTCAGACTAGATCTGGTGGTCCTGCCTGACTTTAAATTCTGACTGTGTTTTGGGAGATGCCCACTGAACAGTTCGAGTCACTCCTGTTTCTATTAGTATTTATTAATTCCTTGATTTAGGCTACATTATTTCAGGGTGCTTTCTATTATGGAAATAGCTGCCGCTGTATAGTTGTGCCCAAAAGTATCTAGTTGACTACTGTAGTATCCTCTTGTTCATATATTCAGATTCCAATACAGAAAACATTCCTTGAAGTATGGATGCTTCTTTAAAAAAGCATTCTAGTGATCTTTATGGCTAACTTGAAAAGTAGTCGTCAAATAATGGAAAATGCCCTATATGTGTTAAGAGACTTCCTTTTCTTTTTGGTGGAAGACCAGTGGTCCACTTGCTGCTGTAGCCTCCACGGCAGTGGCACTCAACCTTTCAAGCCTACTGTTCCCCTTTCAGGAATCTGATTTGTCTTGCGTACCCCCAAGTTTCATCTATTTAAAAACTAATTGCTTCAGACCTAAAAATACAGGTCAGCACACTGTTACTGAAAATTTGCTTTTTCTAATTTTTACCATAAAATTATCTAATATAACAATTAGAATGTAAATATTGTATTTGCATTTCAGTATATAGTATATACAGAAGAGAATAAAAATAAGCAAGACATTATTGGGTATGAAATTTTAGCTTGTATTGACTTTGCTTAGGGCTTTTTATATAGTGTGTTGTAAAACTAGGCAAATATCTAGATGAGTTAATGTATCCCCTGGAAGACTTCTGTGTATCCCTATGGGTACACAGGCCCCTCGTTGAGAACCTCTGCCTTTAGTGTATGTCTATATTGCAAAAAACTCTACAGCAATGAGTCTCAGCCTAGGTCATTTGATTTTGGGCTTGTGCCTCCAGACTCTAAGAGCTGGTGAGGGAGAAGGATCTCAAGTCCAGGCTCCAGCTTGAGTGTGCATCATCTACTGCACTATTTTTAGTTCTGTTATGTGAGTTCTGACATCCTAAGCAGTTGACCTGGGCTGTGAGACTTGCTGGCAGAGGGTTTTTTTCAGTGTAGCTGCACTCCTAGACTTCACCCTAAACTTCTCCATAAGGTTGCTTATTGACTTCACTTGTCCCAAGACTGCAAGAGATTGAGGAACTTTAAGTTTGAGGAGAATCGTATGAACAGGGCCTTGTAGTTTTTCTTTAATGGTAGAACCTTTGCACCATTTAGTTTCTCAAAAGTTTCTACAGCATTGACTTGGTGAGGACTTTGGAAGAAAAGTTCCTGTTATATTGAAGTCTTTTGGAATTCTACTCAGGAATATTGATAGAATGCCTTTTTCTCCTGGAAAAATGTTTTTGAAAAACCTGACATCTGTTGAAATACAGCCACTTCAGGGGTTGAATGCAGCAGTTGAGTAACATGCAACAACAATAGACTGATTTAGAACAGAATACCATGGTGCCTGATGAAATTTAAAGAAAGGTTAGGTGGGTAAAATAAAATTTCCTAAATAGGAATGATCTACGAGACCAGGATTAACATTGCTAATCTTGCAGTGTGCCATAAGCTCTTTAACCAAAAGTATTCAAGGTCTCAATTTTAATTCTTCTAGTGGTTGGATCACTCATGCAATTAAAATCTTTGAAGGTTCCATATGTCAATTAAGTTCTTTAAAGGTGATCTACAAAGAGGAGATTTGTGTTTGTGCCCTTTTTGTGATACTGTATGAGGTATATGAAAACTTGAAAGATTTGTCAGTTATTTTTCAGCTTGTTTATACATTTGAAATCCAGACTATAAGACTTGATGACAGCTAGAGACCTATTGAAATTGACATCAGAAGATGGAAGATGAGTAATTGAAAGAACAAACTTTCGGTCAGGTGTTTAAAACTTAGAAATGAACAATCAATTGCACACATACAAAACCTGTAATGACTGTTTAAATAGATAGTATTGTGGAAAGAGATTTGATGGACATAATGGATCATAAGGTCAAGATGAGTCAGTGTGACATCGTTGCAAATGAAAAGCAGTGCTTAACTATCTTGACAGGAAGATTTTCCTGATGGCCAACTTAAACTGCCCTTACTGCAATTTAAACCCATTGCTGCTTGTCTGAGTCTCTGAGGTTAAAGAGAACAATTTTCCTGCCTCCTTGTAAAAACCTTTTAAGTACTAGGAAACTGTTATGGCCACCCTCACTGTTCTCTTCTCCAAACTAAACAAACTCAGTTTTTTCAATCTTCCCACATAGATCATGTTTTGTAGACCTTTAATTATTGTTGTTGTTGTTCCCTAGACTTTCTCAAATTTGTCCACATATTTACTGATATGGGGCACCCAGATCTGAACAAAATACTTCAGTTGAGTCCTAATGTCCACAGAACAGGGTAGAAGAAATATTTCTTTTGTCTTACTTATGATACTCCAGCCAATAGATCCCAAAACGATGATTGCTTTTCTTTTTTTGGCAAGTATTATTGACTCATGTTGAGCTTGTTATCTATTGTGACACCCAAATTTCTTTCCGCAGTACTCCTTCCTAGACAACATTGACATACATTTATATGTATGCACTTGATTGTTCTTTCCTAAATGAAGTAATTTACATTTGTCCTTAATGAATATCATCCTGTTTACTTCAGATCTTTTCTCCAGTTTTTCCAGATCATTTTGAATTTTTATCCTGTCCCCCAAAGCACTTGCAATCCCTTCCAGGTTAATACAATCTGCAAACTTTGGAAGCATATCCTGTATGCCAATACCTAAATCACTGATAAAGATATTGAACTATACTGGACCCAGAACTGACTCCCTGTGGGATCCACTCCATATGTCCTTCCAGCTTGACTGTGATCTATAGCTAACTACTCCGTGGGAAACAGTTTTCCAACCAGGTATGCACCCACCTTATATTAGCTCTATCTGGCTTGTATTTCCCTAGTTTGTTTGAGATAGTTTCAAAAGCATTATTAAAATCAAGACACACCAGATCTACTGCTTCCCCCATCCAGCCAGAAGGTTTGTTATCCTATCAAAAAAAGCTATTAGGCTGGTTTTATGGGATATGTTCTTGACAAATCCATGCTGATACTTATCACCTTATTGTCTTCTAGATGTTTGCTTAATTTGCTCCCTTCTCTTTCTGGGTACTAATTTAAACTGACTGGTCTGTAATTCCCTTGGTTGTGCTTATTCCTGCTTTTTTTATAGGTTAGTTCTAAATTTGCCCTTTTCCCAGTTGTCTGGAATTTCTCCCATCTTTCATGACTTTTTGGAGATGATAATTAATGGCTCTGATATCTCCTCAGTCAGCTCCTTGAGTACTTTAGAATATATTTCGTCAGGCCTTGGTGACTTTAAGAGATCTAATTTGTCTAAATTATTTTTAATTTGTTCTGTCCTTATGTTAGCCTCTGACCCTAGCTTGTTTTCCCTGGCATTTACGATGTTAGATGTCCTATTACTATTAAACTTTTTGGTGAAAACTGAACCAAAATTTAGCTTTTATGCCATTTCCACATTTTCTGTTAGTTACCACTTACCATCCCCCATTGAGTAATGGGCCTACCCTGTCCTTGGTGGTTGTCTTGCTTCTAATATATTGGTAAAGGGTAATGAGAAAACATTCTATGTCTCTAGCTAGTTTAATCTAATTTTATGCTTTGGCCTTTCTAATTTTGTCCTTATATACTTGTTTGTTTATACTCATCCTTTAATTGAACTTAAGATCTCCTGGTTGAGCCAGAGTGGTCTTTTGCCCTACTTCCGATCTTTTCTACACAGTGGGATATTTGTTCTTATGCCCTTAATAAGTTCCCTTTGAAAAACTAGACACACGCTCTTGAAACATTTTCCCCTTTAGACTTGCTTCCCATGAGATCTTACCTACCATCTCCGACTTTGCTAAAGTCTGCCTTCTTGAAATCCATTATCTTGATTGAATATCCAGACTGTATTTAATTCTTATTGCATAATATGCTCTTAAATTTCAAGTGGTTCTCTTACAGAAATGTAAAATGTAGTATCTGGAGTTGGGTAATGTTAAACTGCACGATACATTTGACATGGGCAGCTAATTTAAGTTTGTCCAGTTACTATTCATTTATATTCTCAGGTTAAATGTACACAGAAAATAGATTCTGCTGAATAAAAATGAACAGAGCTCTGCTCTGCACCATTTGGTAACAGCATCCAGGTTTGAATAACCTTAAACAAGAGGTGAGGAATTTTGTCCTGTCCTTTCTAGATATGGCATTTTAAATACAGTTCAAATTACAAGTTACTACATTGGTAGGTGTTATAGGGTATTATATAATATAGTACCCAATAGTGTTGTGCTAAATATTTAGATTGATTTGTGTTATAAGGGCAAAACTTTTTGTCATGTCTGCACTGTGTAGGTTTACTCATAGGTATCTACTGGGGTTCAGAATAAATGAGTCACGAAGTGGTGGTGGTCTGTGTCGGTGGTTCAAAACATCTATTTATAAATAAAGTTAATAAGATGAGGACTTCTTTTATTGACTTGACATATTTATTGATGTTACTTGTGCTGCATGGTTTTTCTTGGGGATCAGGAACACTACAAATCACTATACACAACTCAAATTGATTTTTCTACTTGGGTATATCTGCTTTTGTTCCATTAGTATAAACACCATCTCATCCTATTTGTAAGTTAAGTACCCAAGAGGTGAATTTGACTCTTTCCTTTTCAGTATGAACAGTCATCCATAGTTGTTTTCCAGGACAGTTTCATGGTATGTTGTATAGTTAGTCTCCTGTGGGTGTGGAGAGTGAATACATTATTCTTCAGGACTACTAAAATTATTGTTTTGCTCTGTCTAAATGTAGCTGAAACTGAAATATTTATTGTGTTGTCAGTGAAGTGTAATAACTTTTAAAAAGTAAAAAATGTAGCCTATAGTTTGCAGAACTCTGGTTTTGAATTTCTTGGATATTCTATACCCCTTTAATTCTTAACATGTCACATTATGCAGATACTTAATATTACCCCGCCCCCTTTTTTTTTTTAAATATTTGCTGCTTCAGCAAACAAGTACCAGATGTGGCATGCTTTTCCTGATTTTTACTGTTCCTTTAAATAGAAAAAAAACCCCACAATCACCTTATTAGCTTTTCAGAGGGAGGAGCGTTGCATCCTATTTTTTACATCGGGAACTTCTGTTAAGGTACCCCCAGAATATTAGACTTTTTCACACCTGCATCACTTTTTTGACTCTCATTCAACTTGTGGTCCATTAACACACAGATCTTCTTCAGCAGTATTGTCTCTTACCCATTTGATTTTTGGTTCTTCAGTGTAGTACTTTGCACTTTCCTTCATGGAATTTCATGTTGATTTTTTCAGATCAGTTCTCCAATTTGTCAGGGTCGTTTTGAATTCTGATCCTGTGCTCTAAAGTGCTTGCAACCCATTCCAGATTGCTGTCATCCACAAATTTTATCATCACTCCCTCTACTCCACTATCATGGTCATTAATAACAATAGTGAGTAGTATTTGTGCAGGATCCTACTAGATATGCTCTCCCAGGTTGAGTGAACCATTGATTTGCTACTCTTTGAGTATAGTCTTTCAACCAGTCGTGCATACACTTCATAGTACTCATCTGCACTACATTTCCCTAGTTTGAGACTCATGGGACTATGTAAAGACTTACTAAAATCAAGGTGTTTCTTCCTTGTGTGATGCCCTGTGGATGCTCCACTTCAGGTGTTGTCATGCCCTGTGTCCTTCCCTCCTCTCCAGTAGGCCTGTAACCCTATCAAAGAGGGAAGGATGAGGTAGGCTTGGTGTGATATTTGTGTGTTTAATGGGAATCTGAAAGTGTTATGAACAGTTCACCTTAATGGGGTTCCTGATATATAGCCCTTGATAATACTTCTAAAGTAAAATCATAGTCAACATGTGGTTTGTTTTTTTTTAAAAATGTTTTTGGTATTTTTTGAAAGAGGTCTTTAAAATATTCTTAAACTAGAAATGTTGGTCTCAGAACAATGTTTCCAAAATGGAGTCTGCAGAATGCAGGTCAGAGCCAGGAAAATACATTCAATAAAACCTGCCAGGGCTTAGATTCCCAATACATGGATGCTGCTCAACTTGCTCAGTGACCACAGCCCGTCTCCTTGAGCTGCCTGTCCTCTGTAATAAAACTGCATGCAAACTTCGATGTTAACAAAGCCCTAGCCTGGCTTGAGGTGATCATTTTGTTGTTAACTGCGCTGGCCTGGCCTGAGCTGACCTGACTTCACTCTTAATTTATTGTTTTCTTTCCCAAAGAGGGATGTACATGCCATGCTCTAGCTGGATTAAATTCTGAGCAATGTAAATCCATTTGAGGAGGATTAGAGACATAATTGAACTAAAGTATGTGTGGGGAAAAAACATTAGACTAACAGGTATTTTATAAACAATTTTTTTCCTTGGGAATACTTTGTTTAAATGATTCCAAATTTGGTCCACTAATCCTATCCTATACCTCATGATGCACAACAAATTGTTGATCTGAGTAAGTATGTGGATTTCAAATAGTTTGAATAATAGCCTTTTAAACAGTTAACCTTAACTATAACAGAATTAACAAATTTCTTTGGTCATAAGCTTTCGTGGGCTCCAACCCACTTCGTCAGATGCATCTGATGATGTGGGCTGCTGCCCACGAAAGCTTATGCCCGAAGAAATTTGTAACTGTTTAAGGGGCCACAGGACTCTCATTTGTTTTTTGCTATACACAGACTAACACGACCACGCCTCTGGGACTTATAACAGAATTGGTCCTCTGTGTCCAAAAGAGTGAGGGAGAAGTTTGGTAATTATTTTGGTTTTAAAAACTTTGAAGCAGGGTAGAGTGACTTATTCCAAGTGGTATAAATTAGGGTGGCCACCTCTGAGACACAGGGGAAAACTGGCTGTCCCCAGATAAAGGGTCCTAGCGCTGATACTGCAAACCTTTGTCTATCCCACTTCCCAGAGTCTTCAAGGGAGCAGCATCCCTACTATCCCGTTCCAGAAGTACTACTACTTCACTCTGCTTTCTTACTGCTCCTGCATGGTGAACCATCTGTTGGTCCTGCTTTCTGGCTGTGAGAGCAGGTGCCTTGGTTTCAGCAGGTGAGGGCCCAGCAGAGTGTGGAACCTGGGTGCTGTCTGATCTCGCTACAGTAATGCGTATGGCTGGTAGTAAATGCACGCACAGCAAAAAAGCACATCTTTTGAGGTCTAGGCCAGATAAAAACCATTCAGGTGGCAGCCTTAATAAGCATGATTTAAATCAGCAAGCAGGAAATCATGTTTTAGATCTTTGATTGAATTTTTTTTACCTTTGTACTTGTTAGCTGCTTTCCTAGAGAAATGATGTTTCTTACTGGTTGGTGGTCACTGAAGACTTTACATTAAATTTGATTCTTCTTTTGGATAACCAGGAGGATATAGTATGTGTATATATATATATATGCACTTGTATTTAAGATAATATATAGCTTACATATATTTATTCAGATTCTTAATTTTTACTTGTTAAAATGGTGAATGATACATTTCTAACTTACTAAATTTTTACTTGTGATTTTACTTACGTGTGGAAATTCAATTAATGTGCAAAATTAGCTTTTAAAAATTGTTCATTAAGTAAAACTACCTTAAATGCACTGGATGTATGGGGGGGGGGAGGGAGGAATCAAAATATATTTTAAATTTAGACTGATTTACAAACTGAAAACAAGGAGTTTAGTGGCACTTTTCAAGACTAAATTTAAAAGTGCCATTAGACTCCTTGTTGGTTTTCCTGAACTAGACTAAAATGGCTACCCCTTTGTAACTTACTAACTGAAGTATCTTTAGTTAGTGAACTGAACTGATTGTTTATGATCACTCTGTCATTGGTTTTAGAATTTATAGTCTGTTTACAGACTAAATGAAGATGCTTCACAAACAGCACAGAACATGCTAGGAAGAAAAAAATGTCATAGCCATGTTATCAGGTACTTCCCTGAAGCTTAAAAGGTAAGTTACTCCTGTTGGACACAACTGCATAAAATGTATGGCTTATCAAGGAAATAAGTAAATTTGCTAAGTGGTGGAGAACAAGGATGTTTATATTCTCCTTCTGTGCTGGTCCCTGTTTCTCTTTACAGACTAGATGAAGATCCTTCACAAACAGCCAAGTAGTTTAAATACATTTATGTTATGGACCAGAAGTTTATTTCAACATTATTCATGCGTCTGAAGTATGGAGAAGAAGAATAAATAGCGTTAAATACCTGAAGATGTTAAAACTTTAATTCAAGTATTTGAACACAGCAAAGCAGATGCTCAACTAGTTATCCAACAATGCATGACTCAATATTGTATTACATTTTTATATACTTAAGGGGAAGATTCTCAGCTGATGCAAACTATCATAGCTCTTTAGTGATACATGACAATTTACAACACCTAAGGATTTGATCCCAAGAATCCTATTTCACATATGTATAGCAAATTCTGTAATAGGTAAATAATCTTATGAGCAACTGTACCTTTGACCCTTGTGGGGCAACTCCTTGCAACTCCATTGTGCAACTGAATGCAGTAACAATAAATAGTGCTCCAAGTCTGACAGTAATCTTATTTTCCAGGGTTATATGCTGCATTGTCTGACTTACAAAATAAAAGACAGGGAAAATAAAGAAATTAAAACCAATGAAATATCTCACTTGTTTCCAAACTGCATTCTGATACTTCTGTTATTTACTGAAAAGGAAACGATTATATTCATAATGTAATGAATGGAGAGGCAATCACTATCAGCAAATTTCTGCCATTTCACAATGTCAAATAAAAAAAAAAAATCCCCATACATTTGTACACAAAGTTGCAAACAATTGATCATGGAATTGTTTCACAGATACGTATTTGGGAGGATGTGTATTATTTCAACCTTTCTTCCATCTTTCAGCTCAGTGAGCAAAATAAAAACTAATACAAATATGAAATACAAAGCAAGATGAGAAAAAAATAAGAAAAGCCATCTTAGAAGTATGGACCAGCACAGAAGGAGAATATAAACATCCCTTGTTTGCCACCACTTAGTAAATGTACGTATTTCCTTGCTAAGCCATACATTTTATGCTGGTGTGTCCAACAGGAATAACTTGCCTTTTAAGCTTAAGGGAAATACCTGATAACATGGCTAAGAAATTTTTTCTTCCTAGTATGTTCTATGCTTCAGTTTATCTGGAGTTATGCAAATTGTACTGATATTTGTTTACTTTTTGGCTCTCAAGAGGAAATGCTGCTGTTCAGAACCATGAGTGAAAGGAGGAGATAGTGCTGTTGCTTAAGAACGTTGCTCCAGGCCCAAAGTAGAGTGAATTCCTTATAGCGAGACTTAATATGAGTCTTTAAAAGAAAATGTGACTTAGGAGGGCTTTGATACTAGTAATTTGTTTCTTATATGTACAAGGATAAGAAATGCTCCCTTTTACTTGTCCATACATAGGTAGAAAACATGTCTTTGCTTTAATCTAAAGAAGATAATAGGTGAAGTCTGACAAAAGTTGGTCACTGCAGCAGTAAGACAAGTTTGAAGAATATGGCAAATTAAAAAGTGGCAGTGTGGTGTTTAAAAATAGCTAATTTTGTGTTAACTTTAAGTGTTTTGCAAAGAATCCTTTTTCAATTAATCTCTGTGGTCACACAGTAGGGAAATTCAACTAGGAAATAAACTGCTTCTTGAGGGACACACCCATTGCATTAAAGCACAAGGTTCAACCTAACTGAGTTTGTGGCTGCATATTTATTTCCATTGGTATTTCAGTGATTGTATGTGTTCTGATTTCAACACAAAGGATACTGTTCACAAGTTTCATATACCAGTTTACTTTGATTCTTGGAAGCCTTTCATGTGCATGTATTAAACAGAAGCTTCCAAAAGGTGAAAAAGTAATTTGAAAGAAACAGCACAAATGATTGATTATCTAAGACTAAATAATACAGTATATTGGAATGGGTCAGTGAGTGGAATGGATGTGGGATTTTAAAATTGGCGCTATTTTTAATAATCCACAACACTGTCAAATAAGTGTTCATTTATAGTTTTGTGATTTGTACTTGGAATAGAAATTTCATGGTCTCTTTCTTCAATTGGGGCATTGATGATTTTAAGTATGTAATGTGGGGGGGGGGGGGGGGGGAAGCATTAGATGCTCAGATGCTATAGATTAGTGTAGGCACATCAAAGTCATCATAGTACGTCCACCAGCTGAGGCTCTGGCCCTGCTGAGGAATATCATTCACTCCACAAATGGACAAAAAAAAATCCCAGATGAGTAAATATTTTATTAATACTTTGTGGGATAAAAATTTAGTTCACTTGCTTTGCAGCCAAAGAATCCACAGATTTAATGCTCAATGATACAATAGACCATAGACTCCCCAAAGAGCTATTAAACTCTCAGGTAAAAACATAAATTATAAAGAAGATCATGAAAGGTATGGAACCAGCCTCTGTACATTTAATTGTGGCTCGCAGGTGAGTGAATCTACTCTGCGTGAGCGTACTGCATGCTAACTGTACTGCGGACTCTACTCATGCATTGTCTATTTGTGTGGTTTGATCTAGGTTTATTTCAAAGCAGATTAGATCAAGTTCCGCTTATGCACTATTCAATGTATCAGCTGAGTCCAAAGGGCAAGCTAGTACAGGGTATAGTCGTTCCTCAGCTATTTCTGAGCTGAGTGTTCATGGAGACAAACCCTTAGCATCGATAGGTTTTTAAAAACTTTAAAAACTGTCAACTTTTCAAGGCAGAACTATGAAAGCAGATCTTCAGAAAAACCAGTTATGCCAGTTTCTTCTTGTATTGCAGTCAGTATTTGGGGTGGATGGAGTATTGCTAGCATTAATAAACTTGGAAAAGCATGAGGGTAGGTATAGGGAGGTTCCAGAAGGGGGAAATGGAGAAGAGTGGCACTGTAGTTGCATTCATGTATAAATTTAGAGACCCTATTGTGTAGTTGCATTCATGTATAAATTTAGAGACCCCACGGAACAGGTGGGAATGGGGCAGGATGGGAATAAAGGAAGGGCTGCCATAAGGGTATTAACATAAAACACTTCTGTTCAGATGATACTTCCACTCTACCCAAGTATTTTCATTGATTATACTTGGAGATGTTAAATCCTGAACATTAGAAATGCCTATTTCGTATATCTTTTCTGGTCAGGTTTGTCTGCTTTTAGGCAAGTAATTAATTCTATTACTTAATGTATAAGCACAAATCTGTAATTGCTATTTCTTTCATTGCTTTTCTTGTGAAAGTCATGAAAAAGATTAGTATGCCTTTGCAGTAATTTCAAATGCTGAAAATATATTTTAACAGTTTGTAATCTACAGTAGGCTAAATGACTGTGTGACTGATTGGCTACTTGTTAATCTCCTCAGATGTGTTTTATGGTTGCTTGTCAATTGAGGTGGATTATAAACTAGATCAAAATACCAAAGTTGAAATTCCTGGTAAACATCAAACAATCCAAACAATCTACTTGGTTTGCTGAAATAATTCTGAGTAGACCTTGTGACTTACCCTTCTCTGCATTTATACTTCCCCTTTCATGCTGTACCCTCCATTTCATGAGTCTGATGAAGTAGGATTCTGCCCATGAAAGTTCATGTGACAAATACATTTGTTAGTCTTTAAAAGTGCCATAGGACTCCTTGTTTTGCTGAACTTGACTAACACAGCTACCCCTCTGGAACAGGTGCATGCAGTTTTAAAAAACAAAAGTTGGGGGGGGAGGTCAGTAAAAGTGCTTTGAGTTAATTTTTCAGACCCAAATCATGGAGCTTCTCTATCATGATTGTCCAGAGTCCTGGATTGTCAGCCTCTATGAAATTCTCATACATTCCCAAAGCTAGTTGGTTATCAACCTCTTGGCTGGAATAGCTCTCTTATGGAACCACAAGGAAGGATTGATTTTTAGCCTGCTGTAGAGTTTTCCAGCAGCTTTAAAAAAAAAAAAAAAAAGCGTGAGTTCAGTGGCTTGCCTATGACTAGATTTCCCCCTCCCTTCTCTCCAGCACCCTTTAATGTTCTGTTGCCTTTAAGCTGTACTGTAAGGTGAGACATGGACATGTATTTAACCTTCCCCAATATCTAGGTGATTCCACTGTCATCTTCAGCAGTCCTTGGCTGACATCTGGACCAGCCTTGAAGAACACAGAATTAAAATGTTGCCCCTTTTGAGCTTTCTTCTCAGGTGATGGATGTCTAACCTGCTGAAAGAGAACCTGATCCTACCTGAGATTGTTTGATACACTATACTCTCCGTGCCTACTCAGTGGTATTTTTGCCAGTGTTCAAGTCTGAGTAAGATGAAACCAGCCAAGAAAGGATGCATACAGAAAGGGACTTCCATTTGCATATAATGGGGATGCCCAACCAAATGTGCAACTGTTGAAATTGATTTAACTCAGTACCGTGTTAGTCTTGTTAATTTTTTAATCTCAGTGAAAGATGAGGGAGTGTGCAACTATATGGCAGTGTCTCCCTAACATGTTTTTCCTCCTCTCAAACAACTTGACTGCTAGTATATTTTGAACATGGCTTTCTTGATAAACCTGGCCAGTACTTTTTTTCCCCGGGATCTGTAGTAACATGTTGGCTGCAATACCGCTTAGTGGATGACGAGGAAGGTAATCCACAGCATAATATGTGTGTTTGTAATAATTGCCTGTCTGTACTAGCCAGGAAAACTGGACTAGATACCCGCTGACTTCAGTGGTATTTAAGTGCATTTGTAGCTCCATAGTTTGGTATGCAGAGCAAAAAATGGAATTAGTTGTATGTTTGGGATGTCAGAGGAGCCTATTCTCTTAGCACCCAAATAGAGATTTCAGATTTGATACAATATACCCTGTTTCAATATTAACTACTCTGCAAAACTGACTCAAATCATTGATTTGAAATATATTTGCCTTTTTATTAAACATACAACTGCATTTAAGCAAAAAAGCAAAGACAAGAAGTGTTGCTATCTTAGTCTTTGAGAATAATGGGTTCAGTTCTGTATCTCTGAATTAGGGTTAGGCTCAGCTGAAAGAGCAGGGAGTCAAAAGTACCTTAAGTCACTGCTTCTCTTATTCTTGTCACTGCTCAGGAACCAAACTGGCCCCTAGTGCAAATGATAACTTTTATATGGTTGCTGTAATGTAAACCTGGAGCCATTGTACTATCAAGGTTTGCTAAAGGGCATTGTCTTCTGACTTGCACTTGACATATCCCTTTGACCAGTTTTATGTTATCAGAAAATTCCTCTGTGCAGAGGAATCCCCAGCTGTCCCCAACAGTCAGTTTACCTCCAAAATAGGGTACTAAACTTTTTTCGTTTGCTTGAAAACATCAAATCATTTTTAGAATGGGAATATGCAATTCTATATTTCAAGCATTAATTATTTACTAGTTGGTATTTTCCCTTGCACAAACTTACTAAAAATATGATTCTCTGCACACAAATCCAAACTACTTAGAAAAATTCAACCCTGTTTTTATAGCCTCACATGCTTTTTTTCCCCCTGAAAATAAACGCTTTAATTAAACAAGCCGCGCTTTTCCTCCTATGGTCATAAACTTTATTTATACATTGCACACTTCTTATGTTAATTTAAAACTTTTTATAGATGATGGGGACAGTGGGAAGTGATGAGATTTAAGGACTTTCTGCATCTCTGTAAAAACTTAGTTTAATACGGTTCAATTACTGGAGTTAAGTGTGCACGTGTATTTGATAATTTCATAAAATATAAGTAATGATTTAAAAATGGATAACGTTGGCGAATATAATTGTTAAACAGAAGTCTCAACTTGCCATGCCATGCTTTCCTGTTTCAGATTCTTGGATGAGGGTGAAGTGAGAGTTGAAAATTTCATTTTATTTAGTAGTGGATGGTTAATGTGTTTATGTAGTCATTAGGTAGGCAACTCTGGTTCATTCTTCCAAGTATAAAGGAAAATCTGCAGCAACATATAAACTTAGCCACTTAGTTACCATGGTGCTTGAACTTGAAATTCTCTTCAATGTTTGAAATGCTTTTTGGGTAGTTTTGCTTTTAAGTAGTTGCGATGATAGTGGTTAAGAGAAATAGATCTGGGAAAAAGTGATTGGGAAACATATCTTCAATATCTACTAGCATGATGGCCAAGTGAAAAAAATACCCAGAGAACCTCCTTTAGCTCAGTGTCTCTTGAGTGATCTTCATTTCATCAATGTACTTTGAAATCAATTATGAGGAAAAATCATTCTATAGTATTGGATAAGCTCTTCAGGAAACAGGATTTATTCAGTTTGCTGATTAAAGATTTTCTGGCATCAGAGAAACTGTTTAATTCTCTGAATTCTTTTTTCCTCAAATACATCAGTCTGTCCTCCATCATTTTCTCCATCCATCCCTGTGGAACCTTCTTTCCCTCTTCTCTCCCCACCGCCCGCAAATCCTGAATTTAGACGGTCCTCTTATCAGCTGAGAGAGTGGATGTAATTCTCTCTCCTGTAACACGCCTCTTTCACCAGTTTAATGCAACACAGATGCAACTTTAGCATGACTTGAAACTTTACTTCCCTTCAAACTCAGCAGGTTGCCTCAATTTTCCAGCCTTGGAGTCAGTGGTAATCTTAACCTTGGATCCCCCATGAGGAATTGTGGTGCACTACTTCTTGTTGTTAGGACAGTTTTTCCTACTTCCTTATATACTTAACTGGTGTATTTCTAATCAGTCCACTTGCACAAGATAATCGAGTTTAAACTTCATTAAAATGTAAATTATAGTTTTTAACTGAATGAAACTCTGAATATAATTAGAATTTAAGATTTGACCAGGACATAGTCTTTTTTATTTGTAAAGTACCCTGCATGTTTATGGTTCTGTATAAATACTAGTAGCCTAAAAATAACGTTCTTTGTGTTGTTAACATTTGCTTCAGGAAATGGTTGTAAATGTATCTGTACTGATCAACACTTAACTTTAAAAATATAATGTGGCGAATCTTTTCTAATTCACTCTTGGTAGCATGCAAATATTCCTTCATATAGTAATTTGGAAAACAACTTAAAGAAAATTAAATTTTTAATTCCAGTTTAGTATGCTATCACCTATCCCCCAAGGATGTTTGTCATTTTGAAGTAACATTTTATTTGTAGAAGCCTTGGTTCAACCATACTTCACCATTGCCATAGCCAAATTACAGCCAGCAGAGGTATTCTGCATAAAAAACCAAACCAATGCAGGCTACGTAATCTAAACGTTGGACTTACTGCACTGTCAAGCTTTCATCCTAATTCATTGAAAAGTTCAACTGAATATGAACTAATGAAGTCATTATATTAAATCTGGCCAGATTGCAGTGCTTGCTCCACCACTTTTGACAGAATTTGACCCCATCACCACTGCTGAATCTCAAGATGTCTTGGGAAAAATATTTGACTTGCCACCTCCATAGCAGATATGTGCCTCTTCTATGTTGTGAAAGCTGATGAGCTATTCCTACAATTACCAAACTATCATATCTTTCTTATGGAAACCCACCAACCTTTGTGGAAAAACACCAAGTTCTGCTCATTCTCCAAAAGGCAATTGCAGCCTCACATTTCTAGTCAGTCACTGAGAATGTAGTGACCTAACTCGAACAAGTGACATCTACCAGTATCTTGGATGCCTTTCAGTAGGGCTTCAGACTAGGGCATAGCATGGAAATAATCTTAGTAGGACTAAAAGTTGACCTCTTCATAAGGTCTCCATACTCTTCCTCCTAGACATCAACGTCTACCTAATTGATAAAGCTGGAACAAACTTATTGCACTCTAACATGCATCCAGTCATTCCTTTCTGGCATGAATTAGTGTGGTGATGGATAACTATTCCTCTTCCAAAAGGTAGAAGTCTAGCAAGGTTCCATGTTGTTTCCTTCTTTTCAATAGGCCATTGTTTTCTGAACTGTGATTCATGTATATGAGCTTGATATTCCATCTAGTCACTTCAAAACAATTTCTTAGGTGTCATGAAGAACAACTGTCATGGGGTATATTTCCAACAGTGTACTGATATGCATTTTATAGCTTGTTGCCTATGGAAAACATGGTCACCGTGAACCGTACTTTCTCTTGCATCCAAACTGGATTACTGTAATTAGTTGGGGAACTGGAATGTGAGTTCTTTATATTGCAGGATTTTTTGAGTTGTGGAGAAGGAATTGAGGTGGATGAGGATTGTGTGCCATTACATACACAAGGCTGATGACATAATAGTGTGTGAGCTCCTGCACCCATCAATGGACACTTTTTGTATAAGGTTAGCAGTTTGATAAATATGCCAGATCCATAAATGAGAATGTACAGAGACAACCAGTAATGCCTTTTAAGAAAAGTCTAGACTTTTTATAAAAGATTCCATATGTGAACAGTGTAAATTGTCGCAGTTACCTTTCTGTTCTGCAGGCAGATTACATGTATAATATTTCTATTCATAAACTTGCTCTGCAACATCAGAATAAATTAAATGGACACTATTTACATGTTGGATGAAACATGAAGGGTTAATCCTGATGGTTTTTTCTAATTACTACTTTAAATGAATTTACCTAACATTGAAATAATAGAAGTAGCCTTAATTTACCTTTTCATTACAGATTAATAGTTAAAATCTCTAGTATTAGGCCACTTTAAAATTTTTATTCAAAAAGCGCTGTTATCAGCTTGTAATAAAACATTGATTTGAAGTGGGTACATATTGTAGGTAAAATTGCTATAAGAACATAACTAAACAATGGCCATATTGGGTCAGACCAATGATCTATCTAGTCCAGTATCCTGTCTTTCAACAGTATCTAATGCTAGGTGCTTCAAAAGAAAAATATAGAACAGATAATCAAGTGATTTGTCTTGTTGACCATTTCCGGACTCTGGGAAACAGCAATCCCTGCCTATCCTGGCTAATAGCCATTGATGGATCTTTCCTCCATGAATTTACCTAATTCTTTTTCTGAATCCTGTTTTAGTCTTGGCCTTCACAGCATCATCTGACAAGGAGTTCTACAGGTTGGCAGTGTTGTGTGAAGTAATGCTTCCTTTTGTTTGTTTTAAACTTGATGTCTGTTACTTTAATTTGGTGACCCTTGGTTCTTGTGTTTTGAGGAGTAAATGTTTGTTTACTTTTTCCATACCAGTCATGATTTATCAACATTGAATTTCATCTGCCATTTTGTTGCTGTTACCCAGTTTCGCAGTTGAGTACTCAATGAGTAGTTTTGTGTCATCTGCAAATTTTGTCATCTCCCTGTTTATCCCTTTTCCAGATCATTATGAGTTCGTTACACTGTACGGATCCCTTGGGGACACCACTATTTACCTCTCTCCATTCTCAAAGCTGACTGTTTATTCCTACCTATGTTCTCTCTAAGCTGCGCGGGTGCATGGCCGCCACACACCCGCGCAGGCATCACGGACCCCCGCGCAGCCCGGCAGCTCCTCCCAGCCCCCAAGCCCAGCGGCTGCGCTCCGGGGCTTGCTTGCTTTCTTGCTTTCTTTAAAAAAACACTTTAAAAAATTAATTTTAAATAAAAACCTTTCTAAAAATTAAATTTCAATTAAAAATTCATTCAGATTCAATTAAACCCAATTAATTAATTCTATTTACAATCACTTTAACGTCAATTCATTATTTTTAATTTAATTTTAATTAAATAAACTGGTGGCCCTGTTTGTATGAAAAGATTTCAGTGATATGGCTCTTGGGCCAATATCATAGTTCTCATGTGGCCCTCGTGGTGATTTGAGTTGGAGACCCCTGTCTTAGAGTAATGGCTAGAAACATACACAGCTGTGCCGCTGACCAGCTATTGAAGGGACTGAAACGAAGTGGGTCATTTGAAATTGTTCTTTTCTTCCACTCTGGTGAAATGGTATTGTTTATTTCCTAATTCATTCTGTGACGTTGCTGGTCCTTGTTGCACAACATTTGTGATATTGAGGAATCTTGCATTCTGGGATGCTTTCTGCTAACTTGGAAGGATTCTTTTTACTAAAATGGGTTGACATTTTATGAAATTTGATTTTTTGTTGTTGTTCCATGAAATTTTATATGCCGGAATGGGAAATGTGGTTGCTCTGATGATGTGGCTTTGTGATCTGTTGTGTGACACTTCGTATTTCATTTGCAGGATTGTATTGTGAAGTTTGAAAGGAAAGGGATTATGAATACTAAAGAATAAGGACGATTGGATGGTAGCTTCAATGAAAGATGAGTTGGGTATCTGTGTTCTGGAAATGTGACAGACAGGTGACAAACTGTGAGGTGTAGATGACAGGAAGGCTAGGTAAGCATCAAATGTCATTGCCTCACATTTGTTTAGTAAATGAATAAAACTACAGTATTTCAGTTTAACATTTTTATTAAAGTTTGAACAAAAAGACAATGTCTATGCATGTCTTTTGACTTAAGGTACTTAGGCTTGCTGATGCTTCCAGCACCAAAAAACTGTTACCTGTGTGGCACCATGCCTCACAAATTGCCGCTCAGCAACTAGCATAACTTGCTTAGCTGCATCATCGGCTTAGAGGGAACATTGATTCCTACCTGTTGTTTTCTATCTTTTAACCAGTTACCGATCCAGGCAAAGACCTTCCTTTTATCTCATGACAACTTACTTTGCTTAAGAGCCTTTGGTGAAGGACCTTCTCAGAGGCTTTCTGAAAATCCAAGTCCACTCTATCCAATAGATTATTTTTGTCCCCATGCTTGTTCACTCCCTCAAAGAATTCTAGCAGATTAGTAAGGAATGATTTCCCTTTACAAAAACTGTTGACTTCCCCCCGTATTCATCTTTGTCCGATACTTCTGTTTATTATGGTCTCAACAAACTAGTCTGGTACTTAGGTAAGGCTTACCAGCCAGTAATTGCTGGGATCACTTCAAGAGCCTTTTTAAACAAAAGTGGCAACAGAGGCTAGCTAATGTGATATCTGGTACAGAAGTTGATTTACATGATAAGTTACATACCACAGTTAGTCATTCTGCAGTTGTACATTTGAGTTCCTTTAGCACCCTTGGGTGGATACCATTTGGTACTGCTGATTTATTATTGTTCAATTTATCAGTTTGTTCCAAAACTGTCTCTTATGACGCCTCCATCTGGGGCGCCTCAAATTTGTCACCTAAAATGAATGGCTCAAGTTCGGGAATCTCCCTTCCATCCTCAATCGTCAAGACTGATGCAAAGAATTCATGTAGTTTCTCCCCAATTGCCAGCCTTCCTTGAGTGCTCCTTTAGAATCTTGATCATCTAGGCCTCCCTGTGGTTTAGCAGGCTTCTTGCTTCTGAGATACTTAATTTTTTTGCTGTTACTTTTTGAGACTTTTGCTAATTATTTTCCTGATTGTTTTTACACTTCACTTGCCAGAGTTTATGCTCCTTTCTATCTTTCCTCAATAGGATTTAACTTGCACATTTTAGAGGATGTTTTTATCTCCTGTTTATTGTTTTGATTTGCCTTGGTGGCACCATTTTGGTCGTCTTAATATGGGTTTTTTTGGTTTTTTGTTTTCTTTTTTTTTTTAAATTGGGATATACATTTAAATTGAGCCTCTGGTGTTTTAAAAAAGCTTGCATGCAGCATGCAAGGATTTCACTTTTGGTGCTGTACCTCTTTAATTTCTGTTTAACTAACTTCCTCATTTTTGTGTAGTTTCTGAAATTAAATGCTACTATGGTGGATTGCTTTGATCACTATAACCAAGCGATTGAACTTTAGTCATCTCTTGGACCAGATCCTGTGCTCCACTTAGCACTAAATGAAGAACTTCCTCTCTTGTGGGTTCAGGACTAGCTGCTCCCAGAAGCAGTCATTTAAGCTGTAAAGAAACTTAATCTCTGTGTCCTGTCCTGATTCAACATGTATCCAGTCAGTATGGAGATAGTTGAAATCCCCCATTATTACTGAGTTTTTAAATTTTTGTAGTCTCCCTGAGCACTTGATAGTCACTATTATCATCCTGGTCTTTGTTGGTAATATATCCCTACTGCTACATTCTTCTTATTCAGGCAATAAATTACTATTCATGAAGGTTCTGAGGCACAGTTTGGTCCAGTTATGATATTTATTTTATTTGACTCTGGACTTTTTCACATACTGCACCACTCCCCCATCAGTATGACCTATTCTGTCTGTCTGATATGTTTTGTTCGCTAGTATTATTATGTCCCATTGATTATTCTCATCCCATCAAGTTTCTGTGATGGCTATTGTGAAACGGGTCTCCTGGGTTAACCACATGAATACATAAATATGAGGGCAGGCTGCAGAAAGGAGAGCAGGGTCTCCTGGCACTGGTGGGTTACCTGAAGATAAACTTCCCCAACAAGTCACAAACAATGCTTCTGATTTCCCACACTGGTTATAAAGAAGCCTCAGCAAAATATACTCAGCCCCCTTTACTAGTTAACTACATTTCAGCCACTGGTTTGCAAACAGCTACTGGGTCTAGTAAAGAGATAAGTTCCTTAAAGCTCCAAGCTCTTTACCCAAAAAGGTTCTCCTGACACCAAAGGATCAGCCATATTACACAGAACAATAAAGGTTTGGATTTTACCCAAAATACCATGCTGCCAGCCAATCCTTTGAGTAAGGGAGAATGGGGTTATTGTCTTTAATTTACAGAATGATAATGAAGTGCATCTTCTCCCCCCTTCCCCCAATATTTCTCACAAAACTTCTGTTAGCTGCTTCTGGTTGCTTAGGAGTGGGCTTTTTAAATCCTGGTTTTTGTGGGTCCACCTGCCTCGTGGTTAAGGGTTGATGAGTTGGAAACCAGTCTCATTAAGAAGCTCTGAGCCTTGCCTAGTAGGCCGCTAGGATCAGCACACAATTTCCGACCCAACCACCCCCTCTCCAAAAAACAGACCACATAATATGCTTCAATGAAGCAGCAAGCACACCACACACATGTACTACAGGTAATTGTCACCCCGAGGGCAATGTAGTTGCTACTCCTTCACCTAGGAGTGCCCTGGCAAAACTCCCCTATTGGTTATAGTTTAGTTAAAGTCTAGCTGAAAGTATTCTATTGTAATTATAAGTATGAACGGGAGGTCAATATTTTAGATAGGTACAAACTTAAAAAGGTAACCTCATAGTCCGGGCTTGGTACTTTCCAAGCAATTAATATCCTGGTAGCCAACTCCCTGCTCTTCCTCCAGTTGCAGCTGAATTGTTCCTTATTTTGATTTAGCCAGGAAGCAAGCACCAGCTTGCCGCCTCCTAACAGAGGGATTAGGAGTTGTTTGGAAATCAGGAGGAAAGATGTGCTCAGTGTGCATCCTGAAGTAGTTATTGCCATCCCTTTAGAAAGCCTCTTATTCTAAAGCTGGTTTTTTAAACTCTTAATTGCAAGAGAGATTAAGCGTCCTCCCACAGAGGTGAGATTTAGTGATCCATTCATTTATTTTACTAATGAATGTGATCCAGTTAAGACAAATAGTTAAAAATATTCCACCAAAAAATCCTCAAACTAAGAGGAATGTTCTGTATATCAATGAAGATCGATTCTTAGGTCAGAAGGAGATGTTATGATCATGTTGATCTCCTTATAATACCGTCTGTAGAAATTCCCCCAAATTCCTAGAGCATGTTAAACTAATGTAAGTTGGTATCTTTGGCAAAGGCTCTGAAGCATCATGTTTCTATGAGTTTAACTGTTAAGATTATAGTGCCCATTATCCAATTCGCTGAGCAGTATCTTCCCTCCTAATCCCCCAATCCAAATGTTAGTTTGATTTCTTTCTCTAATGGATCTTGAATTTTTTGGTGACCTTGCAGCCAAAGGTGTCCGTCTAACACTGCTTTGGAGGGTTTCTTGCCTCCAAACATTCATGTGTTTTGGTGGCAAGAGGGGCGGAAGCAGCTTATTAGTTACAGACTGGAGAAAGTAGTGGTGTATTCTGGTCTTTGAAGTAGGATGCACTTATCCATCTCATTGACATGTAGTATGTCTTTCCTTGTCCTCTGCTTCCCTTTATGTTCCCCTTGGCTTCCTTTAGCAATCACATGGTAGTTCAAAACATACTATAAAAAAATTGGGGGGGGGGGGGAGGAGAGGGGGGCAGGGAAGTCCTGTTAAGCAGAAATTGACCTGCAGTCCGAAAGCATCCCTATGGATGAATACAACTAGGTTTTGTTACATTTTTAGCTCCTCGTAGGTTTATGGCCACATCAGGTCTGAATTTGTAAAGAATGGCTCAGGTCTAGTAACTTGCTATTCCACATACTAAAGAATCTGCCTGCAGAAAATTCTTTATTGCATGGTCAAAAAGACATTCTGAGCACATAATGGGACTGGGTGCCCAGCTTCCCTTTATTGCAGCCAGATATATGCAAAAGCTTATTCTGCAGGTCTGTTATGTCTTCAGCTGGAAATCTGAAAAAAAGTGAAATATGTAAAACTCAAAAGTTTTTTTCTTTTGAGCTCTGGGTGTGGTAATGGCTGCATAGACCTTTTTGAATAATTCAGCAGGGTGTATTTTAGAGGGCTTCTGAGCTCAGTAACATTTGCTGCTGCTGCTCTACTACGGTAGCAGCCTACCTGCTCTTGATTGGCTGCCAAATAGCACGTTTGAGGGGGCTTGGTTGTATCCCCTTGGACTAGGTGATGCCCTTGTTCCCATGGAGCACTTCACTCTTCTGAAACCTATCTGAAGACTTACCTACCATTGGTAAATACCTGTTGCCTCAGTCTGAAGAAGTAAGGTTTAGTTCTAAAGTTTGAATATTTAACCAAGTTTCTTCCAGAAGTCAATGTCCAATTCACTTAGCATAAGAGGAATAACCTCTGATAAATCAATATGCTGTGATTTCATGACGTGGAAATATAATATGCTTCAGTTTCTTTCAGATAGTTAGCCTTTAAAAGCCCAGTTTTCAAATATGTATTTGGGGGATAGGGTTATACAGGATAGTCAGTCCCAAATATACCAAATTAGTATATTGATATACATGCTTAATCATTTAAACTAAAATGTTAAGGATTGCCTCAGGATATGTAGTGAGAAGGGACCCCTATCTTAAATGGGATTAGACAGCAGAAGTTCAGAGCAAAGAACGTTTTCCTGTTTTGTAGCAATTAAAAATATTCTCATTGTGATGCTTTGCACTTCAGTTGGCACTACTAAAAGCTAATTTTATCATTCCATAATTCGTTAAATAGCAATTTGAGTACTGTTATAGAAGAGCCTTTTTATCTGTGACTTGTTAGCTTTCAGTTAAAACTGGAATATTCTTTTAGCTTTTGGATAGAGAGCAGCAAATCATGAACACTTTCCTTCTCAGGCCTTCTCTCCAGAAAATCCTTAGTCAGTCCTGAACTCTCATACAGAAGCATTGCAATAAAGTAATTCTCAATAAATATGCCATTGGGAAAATGCTTCTTCTAGTTCTTGTCAGCTTGGAGTGAGAATTGAAAGGAAATGGTATCAAGTGCCCTAACATGTCGTCCTCTCCATCATAGTGCTTTTGCACAGTATGAGTAAAGAGCCCTTCTTTGGACACTGGTGCCTTTTTCTTTGTCATAAACTAGTTTTGGGGGGACTGCAATCAACTAATCTCTCTTGAACATTGTTGCAAAACGAGCTTGAAAATAGCATGACTTCAGTCATTTTCAATGTTGCGAGCCCTGTATTCAGCAAGTTTCCTTAGAGGGAAAAAGTCTTGTTAGGTTCTGAGTCAGAACACACAACATGTCTGTTTTCCAGGAGATCTGGCTGCTTTTAGCTTTTCTGTAAGAAACCTAATGTTAATGGTATCTCGTTATTAGGGTAGATGTACTCTTGTAAATAGCAACTATTTTCAAAGTTACTTAATTCTCAACTGCTCCTGATGGGAAGATTGGATAATCCAGTATTTTTGGTTGTTTGTAAAGCTAATAGGGGAGGGTAGTAAATGTTAAATTTAGGCTGTCTACACTGCACTATAGACTGGTGCATTGCAGCACACACCAAAGAGATGCAATCTGAATGACCTATGTGGACACTGCTGACATCACCTGAAAAATAAACAGTTCACATTAACATAGTTCTGTTTTGAAAGAGCTCTATCTTGAGGAGGTGTACTTCCATATCTCCAGCCCATAGGTGGTACCGGAGGTTTGTTATTGGCCATGGGCATTGCCAATATATTCAGTCTTAGCTTTTGGGCTTTCTGCAGTGCTGAGAATATTTTAAAAGGTGTTAATAGTGGCAGCATATTTGATAGGCATTTTGTAATATATCCTTACTTACATGACTGGCTGATTTGAGGGGGATTGCCCCATCAGATCACAGAACCTGTTAGTTATACCTTCAATCTCTTTCAAGACTTGGGTCTAAACATCACTTAGGAAAGATATGAAAACTCTCATCACAAACATAGTCACAGTTCACCACCACAGCAAAGATATGCCTGACCATCTTAGGGCACAGGACACCTTGCATCCTTGTGATACTGCATGTCAGACTACACCTTTGAGGGATACAGAGCTAGCTGAGCTAAGTGTACACCCAAGGCAGAGAGCACCCGGATGTGACACTTACCATGTCCTATTTAGTCACCTTGCCTCTGTCATAGTGCAAAGACCCAGGGAAATTTTGCTGTGATATTCTCTTCACACTTGCTCCTTGCTGTGTCAAGAAACAGTCAGATTGTGAAACTGGTCAATAAGCCATCACAATTTCTTCTCAGCTGTCCTACCTAGCACACAATCTGAACAGATGCTTCTTGTTGAACCATGAATGCAATATCAAAGACCCCATTTGTCATCACTTACTCAAGGAATGCTTTATAGATCTGCTCTGAACTCAACACAACTAGAAGTGCCAGGCTTTTTGCTCCAACTGAGGTTTGAGCCTGGGTTCTTTGACAGATGCTTTCTTGATTCTCTGGACAAGAGATCTTTTACATGTCTACCCTCCGATTCTTCTACTAGTTCTTCTATTTCTCATAGTTAGCTGAGTTAGCCAAGCTGATACTGATAGCTCTGGCCTGGCTGAGGCAGTTCTAATTCTCAGATGTCCTAAGTCAGTCCAAAGTCAAACCAATAAACTACCTCTTGTACTGGATCTGCTGTCACAGTTCAGAAGAAAGATATTGTATCAAGAGCTTTCTTCACATCAGAGTGGCTTGCTAGATGGATGTCTAATCTAGAATGTTTGTGCTCTTCTCCAATCAAGGATATTTTGGTCAATAATAGAAAATATTCCACCAGACCTACTTGTGAAATGAATGAGATTCTCCCAACAGATCTTGCTCAGAGTCATTCCTACCTTATGAAGTGTCTACACCAATAATCTTGGAGTACCTGCTACCTGAAATGATCAAATTTTTCTGAGCTCCAGTGAGAATTCACATCATGGTACTGTCAGGTGTCTGCAGATGGCCAATCTGTCTTCATTTACCACAGTTCTGAGATTCATAAAGGGTTCCACAAGAGTTTTCCCACCAATTAAGTGCCACTTTTTCTATTTCAGATCATAATCTACTACTTTCTGTGCTTATGGGACCTTCATGTAGACTTGTGCCCTTAGGCTTCCTTCTATATCTCTCCATTTTTAGCAGCTGTCAGCTCTCCAAGGCATGCAAGAGAAATTCAGGCCTTAATGGCAGCCCTCCACTCTTGTCTTTTTTTTACCTTAACAAAATGACCTATAGGACTCCTTCAAAGTCCTTAGCTAACTTAGAGAGTTTACGGCGGCTAAAAATAGAGATATGTAGAAGGCAAATTAGCAAACACACCTATCTTTAATTTATTTAAAAAAAAAAAAAAAAGTCTAATGTATAAGATGGAAGTGACCCACCACAGTTGGGGTGTGAGAAGAACCCTAGTGTTTTATCATCAAAGAACAAAACCATTCCATTCTTTCCAATGGGATGTGAGAAGAGCCCTAGTGTTTTATCATCAAAGAACAAAACCATTGCATTCTTTCCAAGGGTCTTTGTAGCTGTAGTTGATGTCCCTGCATTTTATTCTGTCTTCATAACTTCTCTTGGAATGGATTTCTGAAAGTGAAGTTTTGACCTAAAGAAGAGAGCCACCTGCAAAGATGAGGACTCGTAACAGAAATCCTCATTAGTTCTCGTGAGCAATGTCTCCACCCTAGATTTTTTGTAAGGAGGTCATTTAGGCCTGTGACACGTACCAATTACTACATATTGCAGAAGCCTTCATTATTAAAACCAGCATCTGTCTTGCTTTTCTCCAGTCTATTTTTTCATAAGCTCCAAACTCCCATGTCATGATCTGCTTCTTGGGGAGTGAGCAGTAGTGAAATAAGCATATATCTCCTGGTGGTGGTGTGTGTGTTGAGGGGATTGGGGGTATCCGCCAGGAGCAAGATGCTGAATTATTCAAATTTATAACCACATGGTGTGTGTCTGTTTCAAGCACTATCCGTTGTTCATTTCTGTACACAAAATGGCTTCATAAACAACTTCTTTGGTGATTGTTAAATACATGAATACATTTTTTTCCCTAGATATTTCCCCTCTCCCATCTGCCCTACACTTTTTCTCCCAAAAATACTTCTGGATGCTTTACAGCTCTTAAATGAATAAACAAATAAAATAGAAAAAACTATGGTGCCCAACCTTTTCCTTTATGTGGAGCACTATATTGTCATTGAAAGCTTTTGCGGACCACGCCTTAATTGCAAAATGTGCAAAGAGCATCGGTTCAAACTGATATTATGCAAAAGTGACAGTATTTAAATTCAGAGAATGTTATATCACAGAAGGATGTTTGAGTCAAATTACATTGCAAATAACAATGTAACATTGACTGTAATACATAAGAGGTACAGGGCATTATATTATCTCCCCCCACCAAGCTGTACCACCTGCAGCAGTACCCTCACGGACCACCAGTGGTCCATGGACCACAGGTTGGGAATCACTGGGATAAAACTTGAAGTAAGGAATGGTGTGTGATCAGCAGGAGTCATGCATTGAGAAGTAGATAGATAATTCCTTCAAGCTGGACACATCATGCTATGGTACTCAGATTTGAATAGTCAGCCTGTAACGCATAGATTTGTACACAGTGCTTTTTTTCATTTATGGCTAAAAATTGAAGCTCCCATGAATTTGGCCGTGTATTGGCAGTGGCAGCTGTAGTGCTTTTAAGGAATGTCTCATGAATACATTCTTTGCTTTTAATTACTGGAAAAGTGACTTGACTGAATTAATTGGAGCAAGTAACACTACGTATTCTACAATGTGCCTCATGATTAAAGACATTGACGACTTGTTAAACTACACATATACCTTGTTAGTTGGGGAAATCAGTCGGGATTGCTTGTACTTCTGAGCATTTTGGAAAGCTGTTCTTTACAGTAATGTTGCAGGTGGGACGCCCGAGGACGGACTGGGGCTAGCAACAGTTCGTTTAGGTTCGTTGCCCAGAGTGCGCAGCACCAATAACCACACCAGGGTGGGGAAGAACACTAAGATTTATTCGAGATCTCAAGCAGGCACACGGAGACAGGCACGTCTCAAATCATGCGCACCCCACCCCTGTTGGAGTGACCCTTATATAGACAGGTTGTTTACTTCAGTACTTTTCTCCTTGTAAGTGGTGGAAGTACTCTCCCCCTTCTCTTAGAGAACAAACTTTGACCGATTTTCCACTGGTACTTTCAAGGTTTGTTATCTACTTTGCTTCCTGAAACCGGAAGAACATCCTTATATGGTTGGTGGTGTTGTGTCCCAGCTGCCTCTGAGTCTGGAGCAAAGGAGCTTCATCGGCGCTATGGCCTTCCACCCCTTCGAGTTACCCAGTGCGCGACCCCAGCTGCAGCCAGGGGCATCAACAATTCCCCCCTTTGGGAGGGCTCAGATTCTAGAAAGCTGAGTCCTCTCATACTCCTGTGACAGCAATGAATTCAATTCAGAGGAAGGCTTGGTCTGTGCATACAAGGTTGGAATGGAGGGGGTGGGGGAAGCACAAAGGTGGGCCAAAACAGCCTTACAGCAGGCTAAAAATAAAAGACAGCAAATACAAAGAACTAATCCTGTGAGGAGAAGGCGCACAATGCTCATAGTACAATTATTTTGGAAAATGGAAAGCTTGTGGTCATCCTGGGTAAAACCCCGGGGGGTAGGGGGGGGTTATACTTGCACTCAGCGAGTATTGCGTTTAAACAATAATTTCAGTCCATAGTCCGAATTGTCCAAGTCCTTAGAAGGTTGCACAGTCCACGTATCTTGATCCTGAGGCTGGGGTGCTGGCGTCAGCCGGGAGTAGTGGATCCAATTCTTGTGTCCCTCAACCTTAGCCGCGGTGTGGGTAACCAGGAGAACTGTAAAGGGTCCTTTCCATCGCTCCTGGAGGGGTTCGTCTTTCCAGCTTCGGACGAGGACAGAGTCTCTGGGCTGGAGGGAGTGAGCCGGAGTTTCTAGTGGAACAGGCTGAGCATCTTTCACAAACCTGTGAAGAAAAGAGGGGGTAGTTGGAACTGGGGGCAGGGGTCAAATAATTGTTTATTTCTTGAAAAAGTCATAATACCTCAGGTGAGTGGGGAAGGACGACACCGGAAGAA
>ML685821.1:2603999-2741951 GCA_007922175.1 Pelusios castaneus
GAGGGACCGTGAACTGGCCCCCTGTTTAAAAAGTTTGAGGACCCCTGATCTAAGAGATGAAAGTGACTGGACACTGAACTGCATTCCCAAACTCCCTCACTGCCTGGCTGCAACAGGGGCCTTTTAAACTGCTACTCATAATTGGTGTCAGCTGCTCCAACTGATTCTGGTGCCTTAATTGGCTTAAAGCAGCACTGCCCCAGCTACCCTGGGAACAGGGCTTTGCTAAGTCTGGGGCTAACATATGTACCCTCCTGTAGCCCTCAGGTCTGGCTCAGTCACAGTCCTCAGACACCATACATGCAAGGTTGTGGTATGTGTATCAAAATGGCATCCTCCACTAGGGATTTCTGCAACCCCATCTGCTGATTTGGTGGCACAACCCACACAACCCATTGGTCCTAGACCAGTAATGGCATTCCATCTTTCTGGGCTCAGGACCCATTTGTAAATGTTTACCATATTTAGTCTGTTGTGACTCAGTAAATAGTTGCTATGGAGTGAAGTTTCTCTCCTCCCCACCACACCTAGCTTTTGTGCTCTGGGTGGCTGCCTCAGTCTCCCTACCCATGTTTACAGCCCTGCAGTGTCAAGATGGCTGGGCCAGATGTGAGTGCTGCGGAGACCCCAGATGTTGCAGTACTTGGAGCAGGGAGGTGAGCCCAGACAGCCCTGTGGGATAGAAGCTGCCAGGCAACCCTTACTTTCTGGTGACACAATTTTGGGTTGCCACCCAAGGGTTGAGGAAACACTGGTCTAGACAATATAGAATCATAGAATAATAGGGTTGGAAGGGACGTCACGAGGTCATCTAGTCCAACCCCCTGCTAAAAAGCAGGACCACTAGTAAGTTTAGCCTCAATGCAGGAAGCTGAACTAGATGACCTGTTGAGGTCCTTGACAGTCCTACATTTATATGATTGTGATGTGTACTAATTGTGATGAGTTCAACCTGGGACATGTCAGCAACTATTATCCTATATTCAAGCATCTAATATTAGTCAGATGTCCAAGTAATTGTGCGTTATCCCCCATTAGGAAATATTTAAGTAGTCCAGTGTAAAAAATGACAAACAATTTCTACTGTATTGGCCATGTCTGTCTACTGCATAGTAAATTATATTACCAACTGTACATTTATCTTTTCTCTGACAAATAATTATTAAAAAATTGACTACTCTTCAGATGAAAACTCTTTTATTTATCAAGAACTTTCAAAAAAGTAGTGTCTTTTGTTAACCTCTTTGTATGAGAACTTTTGTAACTAAAGTCATTTTAATCAGTCAGTAAGCTTAACCATTACATAAAAAATAAAATTGATACCACTAAAATAATTACTCATGGCCAAATATATTTAGGCATGTACCTCAGTCAGCTCCTTCAGTTTGTCAAAGATAATGTATTTTCAGAAAGGAGGCTCTCCAGTTTTTACTCACTTGTTAGCAAAGGGAACTTATGCCTTGCAGCAGTTACGTTTACAGGTTTTAAAATCATTATTGGGCTTGATGTGCAATAATATTACTGAACCTTTGTTATTCTCCTAGCAAGCTACTTGTACTTAAGATTGCTTACTGCAGTATTCTTCCTTGAGTATGGTTGGCCACCAAAAATAAAAGTACTTTTCCATCACTTGTATTCAAACGGAAAGCCAAACAATAAATAAAATGAAGGGAGTTGCTAAACACTGGTGTAGGATTTAGTAAGTGAGAAAGTTGCCAAAGCAGATTGTGTCATACAATCATATGATTTTACAAAACTGTAATCTGTTTGGCCATTAGAAAAAGTATTAGTTTGGTTCTGTAGGATTAATGTATTTTTAAACAAAAGTGGTGAAAATATGTTCATCTATGGAATTATCAAGTTTTCAGCAATACTGACATAAAGGCAGGGGAGTCTCATCCTTCAAAAGAAATGAACTTAAAGTAAACAGAGAGATGGAATTTAAGATTCTTAAAATTCCAGATTGGGGCATGTTAATGTCAGACTCACCGGTTACCAAGTTTGAAAATGGAATTTATTTTTAAAGAGAAAAAGTTTGGTGGACAAAGTTGATTGTATTCAGTGTCCTATTTTGTCTTAAATAGAAACAAATATATTCAAGTTACAGTCCCAATAAAATACTCTAATTATTTCATCAGTAGTTTTCAGATGGGGCAATAGTGTGACGAATCTTGGAAACCAGGATTTCCATAACACAGGATTCTTCTTTTGCCCTTCTGAACTGCAATGCCAGCATTCCTCACTGATTTTTTTTTTTGTTTTTGTTTTTGAATCAGCTAAATTTATATCTTAGCTAGCTAATATAATGGAAGTTCAGACAAGCCTGGGTCTGATGTACAGGACTAAGGGTTCTGAATATCCTAGGGTGGAGGCTCTAGTCTATATGTGCTAAGTCGATTAAAAAAAAGCAGGGAAAGAAAAGTAAGCTGTATTTCAGACCCTGCATTTGTAGAGAGGTAATTGGTGATAGTTGGAGTCTTCAGCTCACGTGGGGAGTTGATAGATGTGAGGCCACAGGTATATCTGTCTAACAGAGAGAATGGATTATCAAGTAGCTGTCACAAGCTTATATATGGAGGATACTTCAGGGATATCGTAGTTAACATAAGTGGTATACCAGCCTACTTCATATTTTCATGAATAATTATAAAATTTGGTATTTGTATTTTTAGAAAGGGGATGGTGCACTATAGAAAATAAGATACCGATAAGAGTTTCAAAATATACTTCCCCTCTGAGTAGGCTATACAGTCGTGCGTGTGCATGCCCACACGCTCAAAACTTTAACAGGCATAGTCATCTGGCATGTAAATAAATATATTGCAAATTTCTGTATATGTATAACATTGAGAGGGAACCTCTTTGGGCTTGATATAAGCATATGTAATTCTTGTTTAAATCACTGATTGTTGCAACTATAATACACCAGGACAGACTCCCCCCCGCAGAATGGTATGGCGGCTACTTTTAGACAATTCATCAACCAAAGAATTATACCATTGTGGGTTTACCTTTTAGCAAGACTGAGAATATTTTTCAAATTTTAACAATGGCCATAATTTCCTTAAAAGTAAAAAAGAATTAAAAAAAAAAAAAAAGATACCACTCTTTTAAAACTCCATGAATTACTTCTGTATTGGATGAGGGTAATACAGTCAAGTTAAGTCTACACCTTAAAAACACTCAAACCCAGCTATTATGAATATTTATATCAAGATCAGGGTCTGATAGATGTTGATTTCCTATCGCATCCTGGATAAATCTTACTGAATTAAATGATGTTACTGAATTTAATTAAGTGTCTTAGGTATTCATGGTGTTAGTGTCAAAGTTCATATGTATTTGTGGAATATATGTAATATCTCTAAGGAGGAGGCCTGACTAATATAAAACCGGGGAAATGATTTGAGCTTCAGAGGACTGTTTGAAACAATGTGAGGTTTTTGAAGTTAAGCAGGTTTACCAGGAAGTCTATAGGTAGTTATATGCAAATATAAATTCATCCTGAATTGCAAGAACTAAGCCTTTGAGGTTTTGTCAGGAGGAAAGGGACCTTTTGTCTGTCGATCACCTGTTACATGAAGACAAATAAATGTGTAACAGGACAGAAGAGTAACTGATTATTCTGAGGCAAAGGGGTTATGAACTTCAATTTCAGAAAAGCCCCGTGAAAAGGTTTGCCAGACTGCTCACTGGTCAAAGCCCTTGTCACAATTGTGGGGGGATAGGGAGTGTTCTCTAGTAAGCTTATCCTCTGTGAGTAGTTTTTATTGTTTTTAATAAATTTTATCTCAAGCTTTTCACCTTAAGAATAAAGGTATCTGCAACTGCTATATATCTTTCTACTATGTATTGTCCTCAAAGAGTAAATAAAGCATGCTTGGTAGGCCTATATAGGCAATCTGCCTTGCTGGGGAGAAACACACTGTAGGCAGGGAACTGTGTAGCTTGGAAATATCCTGTTCAGAAGGGTGAAATGTGCATCTCTGCCCAAGAGAAATGACATTATGCTGGAGAGACAGATGCATAAGAGTGGATGTCCTTAATGGAGCATGGAAGGGGAAATACAGATGCAGGTTCTCTGAGCTATGGTATGGGGCTCCATTGTTCTGACCAATGTAAAAATGCAATGTGCATAAACAGCTTTGCTTAGCAGAACTTCGTAGTGAGGATTTCATGTGCTGACTAACTTGCATTGGCTTCCAGTTAATTTCCAGAGGTAAGTCGAATTGTTTAACCTATACAAATCTAATGGACTTGGGTACTTTGCTACCTTGGATTATACTGCCTAATTTCTGTGGTGGTGGTGATAACACTATGGTATTTCAAAGAAAGCAACTGATCTCATAAATATTGAGCTTGGTTTAAAAAAAAAAATCCCTGTTTAGTTACTGTACGCTCTTTGGATAAGGCATGAAAGGGATAAGGAAGCACAGAGATGATGTGACTAATTCAAGGGTCCTGTGCCAGGTCAGTGATCAATTGAAAGTAGAACCCAGATGATCTCACCCCCAGATCAGTTATCTCTTCATTGAACCCTGTTGCCTCACATGCCTTCTGGTGTCATGTCATGTGATAGTCAGAATTTCTTAAACATATAGCCTCCAGATTCAAATTCAGGAGGCTATATGCAGACATCTTTTGAGGTCACTTGGCTCTGGAAGTTCCTGTGTCCCCTAGATTGGCCATATGCAGTCCAGATACGTTGCTGGCATGCTGTAAGGTATGCTAATTTTCTTCAGGCTTTCCTGAGGTTAGGAATTGAGCATTCCAAATTCTGTGGGGTCATTGGATAGTTACTGCTTCATTATTTACAGCATAAGTTCCAAGAACTAAATGTTTGATTAAACAAACCATGCAGTGAAAGCTTACATGAAAGGCTGCACATTTTCACTGTATAATTATAGTCTGTTCCTAGTGCTGCCTTTCATGCTTTTGCTGCTACTTATTCTTGGCCCGTTATTTATAATGGAAAAGGATTGGATTCAGGGATATGTAAGGAGTTGGGGATACTGAAAAGGAATTTAAGGGAAGGCATGAATACTGAAGGATAAATGAGATGGAAGAAAAACAATGTGGCAATATTTTGAAAAAGGAAAAAATAAAAAGACAAGGAAATTGAAGAGAATTTATATAAATTAATGATTTAATTCATTTTAAGTTTTGTTTTACATTTTTACATAATTTACATTCTCTAAAGAGGGGTTAATTCTTATATGTCTGTAGCAATTAATATATTGATTTGCAACTAATTATAGTCTTTATAGTAAATTTGGTAATTCTTATTCTATCAACTTTAAGTCCAGAAGGCACCATCATGATCTGGTCTGACCAGTTCACATTGCTGGCCATAGAACCTCGCCCACCGTTACCTGTAACAGACACATAACCTTTGGCTTAGTTACTGAAGTCCACAAATCATGAGTTAGACTTAAGGTTATAGAGAATGCACCATTTGCACTAGAATGCATGCAATTGATTTGTTCCTTCCTAAATGAAATGCTTTGCATTTGTCCTTATTGAATTTCATCCTGTTTACTTCATTCTGACCATGTCTCTAGTTTGTCCAGATCATTTTGAGTTTTAATCTTATTCTCCAAAGCCCTTGGAACCCCTGCCAGTTCAGATTCGTCTGCAAGTGTACTCTAAATCACTGATGAAGATATTGAACAGAACTGGAGCCAGAACTGATTCCTCTATGACCCCAGATGATATGCCCTTCCTGATAAATCCTGAACCACTGATAATTACTTTGTGGGATTGGTTTTCCAGTCAGTTAGGCTCCCACTCCTCCATCTAGTTTGTAAAAAACGAGAGTTCTGTGGCACCTTAAAAACTAACAGATTTCTTTGGGCATAAGCTTTCATGGGCTCCAACCCACTTCGTCAGATGTATTTCCCTAGTTTGTATTTCCCTAGTTTGTTTGAGGACCATGCTAGACCATTTCAAAAGCTTATTAAAGTCAAGATCCTCCACATCTATTGTTTTTTCCTTATCCCTCAAGGCTTGTTACCTTTTCAGATAAAGCTATTAGGTTGGCTTGACATGATTTGTTCTTGAGAATTCCTTGGTGATTGTTACTTACCACCTACTCTGGTAGGTATATGCAAATTGACAATTATTTGCTCCATAACTTTTTTGTATACTGAAGTTAAACTGACTGGTCTGTAATTCCCTGGGTTGTCCTTATTCCCTTTTTTATAGATAGGTGCTTTATTTGTCCTATTCCAGTCCTCTGGAATCTCTCCTGTCTTCCATGACTTTTAGAAAATAATCGCTAATGGCTCAGATGTCTCCTCAAGTCAGGGTCTTGAATATTCTAGAATTTATTTCATGAAGTCCTGGTGACTTGAAGACCTCTAACTAGTCTAAATAATATGTAACTTATTCTTTCCCTCTTATAGTCTCTGGCAAAGTTGTTAGCAGTTCTGCTGTTTCCACACTTTCTGTTACTATTCAGACTCCACCCCCATCTTGTTGAGTCATGTGCCTATCCTGTCCATCTTCGTTTTGGTTCAACTGCATTTGTGGAATGTTTCCTTTGTTACCCTTTGTCTCTAGCTAGTTTAAGTTCATTTTGCCCCATTGCCTTTCTAATTTTATCCCTATGTGTTTGTGGTCTGTCTTTATATTTTTCCTTTGTAATTTTATCTGTTTCCACATCTTGTAGGACTGTGAGTTTCAGCTCACTGAAGATCTCCTGGTTAAGTTGTTACCTGGGGTTTTCAGAACCTAAAGCAGTACTAATTAACTTTCTTTCCAGCTAATATTAGGAATAGATCAATGGAGGCACAGCTTATCCATCACAGAGAGAGATGATCCAGATAAGCGTACTTTTACATAAAATCTAATAAAAGTAGTATTGAGAGCATGCATGCCTGCTGTCATAGAAGGTTTAGAGCATTTAAACCACACACACACATGAAATTAAGAAAAAGGTTTTGAAGCAGGGGAATCAAATTCATTTGCTGAGGTGGGCCAGATTTGGCTTAAATATACTTCGAGTGGGCCATGCATACTGTAAATCAAAATATTAGGGCCTATACTCTTGCAGCATCGCGGAGTGCTGCATTTGTAAGACTGCGCTTTGTCATACCATACACTCTCCCTAAGAGAGAGCGAGTGTGGTTGCACAAAGCGCAATCTTGCATACCCAGAGCTCTGAGAGACCTGACACACACTCGTGGCATTGCAGAGCACTAGGTATGCAAGACTGCATGCCGCAATACTGTAAGGCCACCTTCTCTCCCTGTTAGGGCTAGAGTATGGTCTCATGGAGCGCAGTTGCAGGCTGGATGGATGAGGATCAGCCCATGGGCTGCATCTTCGACACTCCTGGTTTTGAGGGATCAGTGGCCAGGCTTCAGGGGAGCCCCACCTTCTGTCTAGTTGTGGGGGACTTAGCTTTCAGGTCCTTGCCCAAAGACAGTTTCTCTCGTCTGCTCCAAAGCAAATTGTTTCCCCTGATCTCTTATAGCCGACTTTTTAAACAAAGCACATATAGTGTACCTATAGTGACTCCCACTGGATCACCATATTAACCCCAATGGATTTCTGGTTTTTTTCAAAATTACTTATTAAAACATTTTTTACTTAAAACAATAAAACTTATTAGCAATGTCAGAGACACTCAAGACCAAAGTCATCTTCCAAACATTTCTATTTTACCATACATTTGCTTTGTTTTTATTTTTTAAATGTTTGATAGCAGAATTGCATACATGCGGTTATTTGGCCTTGCCTCTCAGGACCTAAGATTTTTCTAGCTATGTGATGCTTGGTTTTCAGCTGGTAGTAGCTGAACATAGAAGATTTCTGACCAGAATTGCATGTAGTATTCCAGAGGAGGTCTCACCAGTGCCTTGTATAATTGTAGTGACACTTCCCCGACACCACTGACTGCAGTACTGTCAAACTGTGGGCTAACACGCAGGAAGGTCAAATTCTGGGGTAACAAAGTCAGGGTCATCTCTTCTCATAATGTCATTCCTGTGAAGTGGGACAGTTGGCTCTAGTACCCTTAATGTCTCCTTGAAAAGCTGCCAGCTCTCTTGAACTGTTTTTCATTTAGACTTGTTTCCCATGAGATCTTATCGACCAATGCCCTGAATTTGCCTTGATATCCATTCTGTCTTGGGCTGTTTTCTCTCCTAGCATTCCTTGAAGTGCTGTAGAAGAGGGAGGAAAAAAAACAAACAAACACACATCAGGGTCTCCGCCAATCTGCCAGGGGGAAATTCCTTCCCAACCATATGGCGGTCATTTGGACCCTGAGCGTGTGGGCAAGACCCAACATCCAGACACGTGGGAAAGAATTCTCTTCAGTAACTCAGAGCCTTCCCCATTGAGTGTCATAAGACCAGCCATTGGGGATCTTTGCTACAAGCAGTCACAAACCAATATGCAATTGTAGGCAATCATCGTACCATCCCCTTCATAAATTTATCTAGCTCATTCTTGAAGCCAGTTAGGGTTTTTTGCCCCCACTGTTTCCCTTGGAAAACTCTTGCAAAATTTAACTTCCTCTTATGGTTAGAAACCATCATCTAACTTCATGCCAAAACTTGTTGATGTCCAGTTTGTCCATTTGTTCTTATGTTGACATATTTAACTTCTCTCCCTGCTATTTATTCCTCTGATGTATGTATAGAGAGCAATCATCTCCCCATACCCTTGTTTTGGCTAGGCTAATCAAGCCAAGCTCTTCGAGTTTCCTCTCATAAGGTCAGTTTTCCAGTCCTCCTGCCACTCTGGTTGTCCTCTGCTCCTGTTCCAGTTTGAGTTCATCTTTGTTAAACCTAGACCAGAATTGCATGTAGTATTCCACAGGAGGTCTCACCAGTGCCTTGTATAATTGTAGTCAAATTCCAAAGGGGTAGCTGTGTTAGTCTATTGTAGAAAGTGACACTTCCCTGTCTCTACTTGGACACACCTTGCCTAATGCCTCCTGGGATTGCACTAATTTTTTTCGTGGCTGCATCATGTTGACATCTCATGGTCATCCTGCAATCAATAAACCCAGATCTAATTCTTTTTGATAATCAAGATAGTGGGGAAGGAGGACACTGGGAGAAATTGCAAGGAGGAAGATGCGACAGGAGGGAGAATCGACAGGGCAAAGTAGGGCAATAGGCCCGGTATCTTAGGTGCCTGTACACAAATGCGAAGAGCCTGGGAAACAAGCAGGAAGAATTGGTAGTACTGGCACAGACAAGGAACTATGATATAATTGGAATAACAGAAACGTGGTGGGATAACTTGCATGACTGGAGCACTGCCATGGATGGATATAAATTGTTCAGGAAGGACAGGCAGGGAAAAAGGGGGGGAGGAGTAGCGTTATATGTAAAAGAGCTGTACGACTGCTCGGAGCTCCACTATGAAAGTGGAAACAAGATGGTTGAAAGTCTGTGGGTTAAGTTTAGGGGAGAATGCAACAAGGGGGATGTTGTGGTGGGTGTCTGCTACAGACCGCCAGACCAGAAAGAGGAGGTGGATGAGGCGTTCTATGGACAACTAACAGAAGTTTCCAGATCGTCGCAGGCCCTGGTTCTTATGGGGGACTTCAATTATCCTGATGTCTGCTGGGAAGATAATACAGCAGTGCACAGGCAATCCAGGAAGTTTTTGGAGAATATTGAGGACAACTTGCTAGTACAAATGCTGGAGGAACCAACTAGGGGCCTTGCACCTCTAGACCTATTGCTCACAAACAGAGAAGAATTGATCGGGGAAGTAGAAGTAAATGGCAACCTGGGCAGCAGCGACCATGAGACGGTAGAGTTCAGGATCCTGATCAATGGAAGGAAGGAAAGAAGCAGAACACACACCCTGGACTTCAGAAAAGCAGATTTTGGCTCCCTTAGGGAGCTGATGGGCAGGGTCCCATGGGAGGCTGATCTGAAGGGGAAAGGTGTCCAAGACAGCTGGCTGTATTTTAAAGAAACTCTGTTAAAGGTACAGGAAGATAACATTCCGATGTGCAGAAAGAACAGCAAATGTGGACGGCGACCAGCGTGGCTTAGCAGGCAAGTCTGCGGGGAGCTGAAACATAAAAGGGAAGCTTACAAGAAGTGGAAGCTTGGACAGATGACAAGGGAGGCGTATAAAGATATTGCCCGGGACTGCAGGGATCAAATCAGAAAGGCCAAAGGACAATTGGAGTTGCAGCTAGCAAGAGATGTGAAGGATAACAGAAAGGGGTTCTATAAGTATATCAGCAACAAGAAAAGGATCAGAGGTGGTGTAGGTCCCTTACTGAATGGGGCAGGCATCCTCGTGGAGGATGATGCGGAAAAGGCTGAAGTACTCAATGCTTTTTTTACTTCAGTCTTCACAGGGCGGGCCAGCTCCCAGGCTACTACACGGGGTAACGCGGACTGGAGAGAAGAGTGGCCCTCAGTGATGGAAAGTCAGGTTAGGGAACACTTAATGAAATTGGATGTGCACAAGTCCATGGGGCCGGATGAACTGCATCCGAGGGTGCTGAGGGAGTTGGGGGAAGTGATTGCAGAGCCGCTGGCCATTATCTTTGAGAACTCGTGGCGAACGGGGGTGGTCCCGGAGGATTGGAAAAAGGCAAATATAGTACCTATCTTTAAGAAAGGGAAAAAGGAGGATCCGGGGAACTACAGACCGGTCAGCCTCACCTCAATCCCTGGGAAAATCATGGAGCAGGTCCTCAAGGAATCCATCCTGAAACACTTGGAGGAAAATAGAGTGATCAGGAACAGTCAATATGGATTCACCAAGGGCAAATCGTGCCTGACCAACCTGATTTCCTTCTATGATGAGATGACTGGATTTGTGGATGCGGGAAGAGCCGTTGACGTGGTATACCTTGACTTTAGCAAGGCTTTTGATACGGTTTCCCACAGCATTCTCGTCGGCAAGTTAAGGAAGTATGGGTTGGACGAGTGGACCATAAGGTGGATCGAAAACTGGTTAGATCAACGGGCTCAGCGGGTAGGAATCAATGGCTCGATGTCTGGTTGGCAACCGGTAACGAGTGGAGTGCCCCAGGGGTCGGTCCTGGGGCCGGTTCTATTCAACATCTTCATTAATGATCTTGATGATGGAATAGACTGCGTGCTTAGTAAGTTTGCGGATGACACCAAGTTGGGGGGAATGGTAGATACTCTGGAGGGCAGGGACAGGATCCAGGGAGACTTGGACAAATTGGAACACTGGGCCGAAAGCAACCTCATGAGGTTCAACAAAGACAAGTGCAAAGTCCTGCACTTAGGACAGAAAAATCCCATGCACTGCTACAGGCTGGGGACCGATCAGCTAAGTAGCAGCGCTGTAGAAAAGGACCTGGGAGTTATGGTGGACGGGAAGATGAATATGAGCCAACAGTGTGCCCTTGTTGCCAAAAAGGCCAATGGCATATTAGGCTGCATCAGTAGGAGTATTGCCAGCAGATCGAGGGATGTGATAATTCCCCTCTATTCGGCACTGGTGAGACTGCTTCTGGAGTACTGTGTCCAGTTTTGGGCTCCCCACTACAGAAAGGATGTGGACAAATTAGAAAGAGTCCAGCGGAGGGCAACAAAAATGATTAGGGGTCTGGGGCACATGACTTATGAGGAGAGACTGAAGGAACTAGGCTTATTTAGTCTACAGAAGAGAAGACTGAGGGGAGATTTGATAGCAACCTTCAACTACTTGAAGGGGTGCTCCAAAGAGGAGGGAGCTAGGCTGTTCTCGAGGGTAACAGAGGACAGAACAAGGAGCAATGGTTTCAAATTACAGCTGGGGAGGTCAAGGTTGGATATTAGGAAAAACTTTCTCACTAGGAGGGTGGTGAAGCATTGGAATGGGCTATCTAGGGAGGTGGTAGAATCTCCATCTTTGGAGAGTTTTAAGGCTCGGTTAGACAAAACCCTGGCTGGGGTAATTTAGGGGGAGTGATCCTGCTTTTTAGCAGGGGGTTGGACTAGAGGACCTCGTGAGGTCCCTTCCAACCCTATTATTCTATGATTCTATAGTCATATTTATGTACACCCATAAGCAGTTGTATTGCTATTCTTTTATTTGGAATCCCAGTTTTTACATTTATGTTGGAGAACAGTGTGTTGATACATTTATTTATTAAATAACTTTTTACTGATTTGTGTCAAATTACATTTAGCAGGAAATGTAAAATTAGTTAAATTCACAGTCAGGATTTTTTTTTCTTTTTCTCACTGACTTTGTGCTGGATAGGTAGAAGAAAATATTTATTAAAACAAGCTAGTTAAATGGTTTGACTTCTTTTAAAACTTCAGCAGCAAATGTACTGCTTGAATACTTTTAATTTATATGATTTTATTAAATTATAGCAAGTTTTGCCTTAGTCATAATTTTAAATAAATTCATTTCTGAAGAAAGTACTTGATTTAAATAAAACATTTGTTTAAAATATCCACCTTTAGAAAGACACCTCTACTGTCACATATTCAGCCACACAGACCTATGTAGGTTTATTTAAATATTATGATAATTCATACACTAGGAATATGCAAGTCCAGATAGTTCTGAATAAAAGCGAGAGAACATGAATTATCCATGCGTTGTATAAAAAGATGGCAATAACACATCTTAAAATTTTATACAGTTATGTATCCACTCTCTTAAATTTCTTATTAGTGAATTTCTTTACAGTACTTGTTTCTGAATTTGATTCTGAAGGTTTTAAAAAAAAAAGTTTTTAAAGGGACAATTTCAACTACAATGTTGCACTCTTTTCTGTGAAAGTATTTTACTTTTTTGCAAGTAACACCTAAGATTACTATAGATGGTTCAGAAGGTTTTTTCACTTTGTGTATTTGTTATTCTCTGTTTCATGTTTTTGAGCCTTTCATACAACAGCAAAGGTAATAACAGTTGATAGTAACATCCCAAAAATTAGAGGAGGGGGACAAACGTTTAATGCCTGATATTGCTTTTGACTCCTTTTTAAAGAGAGTCACAAATTTGAAATCTAGTCAATTTGACTTCAAAGGTGCTCCCAGAGAGTTGCATTTCTTTTAAATTTGGAGATCTTTTATATAGGATTATAGCCTGTTAAATGTAAGAACGGATTATCTGCCCTTTTTAGTTCCAGTGAATTATGGGTTAAAGAGTAGCTGTTTTTGTTTTGACAAACTTGTATTTTTTTAGATAATTCTTTAAACTTAGCCTACCAAAACACAAGTTGGAGAGAATTCAGAGATCAACAAAAATGATGGGTTTAGAGAATAAATTGTAATTGGGAAAGTTTTGGAGATGAGAATTCATTTAGGTCTCCTTTAAGTTTCTTCTCTAATTCATTGTGACCTTATATTATTATTTTTAAGGACAGTGACCTATTTATTCTCATTAGTCTGCAAGGACTACGTCCTCATTGTGGCACAGCCTTCCTTCATCAGACTAATGGCAGATTAGAGTGCTGATTCAGGCATATTCCACCTGGTCGTCTTTTTAACAGGCTTTTTCATGTATATTTGTGTAAGAAAAATAAATACTTCTCTAGTAGGTATTGAAATCAAATGTATGACGCTAGATTAATGGTAATGATGAAATATTTTCATTTATAATGCTATAACTTTTCCATGTGGAAGCAGAAATAGGTGCTTCAATTTGATCGTTCAAATCAGATTTTACTATAGCAGGAGGGTCCATTGTGCATGCTGATTGTGGAGTTTATGCCTTCCAAGAATTTGTGGAATAAAAGTAAAGTTTATCATTTCGTGCAAGTTTATAATCCAATAGTACGGATGACCAATAAAATAATTACCTTTAATAAATATTGTTTTTCATGCCTGAAGGACTTGGAAACTTAATCTTATGGCCTATAATTATCAGATCTGAGGGTTACTGTTTTCAGATTATTAATTCGGGACACAGTAGGTTCTCATATGAAATAGAATTTCTTTTTCTGCATTGATGTTGAAACTCTTAGCCAATTACTGTTTTTAATTAAACTTGAAAATGAAATCTTTCTTTTCATTTGACGGCTATCCCAGACATACCTGCCAGGAGCTTGATACGATTCCTGTGGCAAAGCCTTCCCTGATGGGGAGTCGCAGTAGCACAAAATACCCACAGCCTCCCACTCAGTGGACTTGGAAGTGACCAGAGCAGACTCAAAAGTCCCAGGAGCAGGTTGATGAGGGGCTGTAACTAGAGTGCCTAGGAAATAATGTGATTGAGTACATCTGAGTGAGAAGCCATTTGACCAAAAACTTTACCCATCCTTTCAGAATAGGAGACCTCTGCTTGTCTTCTGCACCCCCATTATCACTTAAATATTCTGCTACAGAAGTCTTGCCCAATTGTGGCTGACGCCAGGAAACAAAGAACAGGCAGTGGACCCAGCCTGGCTTTACTTCAAACTTCTGTGAGAAATAGGTAAATGTGGCCTAGGAGACTGCTTATGTTTGCAGTCCGTTTCTCTGTTCCCATGGGAATGAAGAGGCAGCAAGAGTCGGTAGGACAAGGAGACAAAAAGTTGCTGATGATGGAGGCTAAGGGCATGGCCACACTATAAACTTAAATTGACCTGTGTTAGGTCAACTTACAGCTGCGGTGGTTCATGTCCACACTACCTGTCTTCTGTCAGTAGTGCACTTTGTCACCCAGGAACTCTTCAGCTGACTGAAGAATGGGATCTGTAATGCAGCCCAGTTGGGCGCTAGTTGGAGTCCCTACTTGCCTGGGCTTCATTATCCATTTCACAGTTCTAGCATCTCCTTATGAAATAGACAAGAATGGCAGCCAGCTGAAGTAACTTGCAGTATCTGCCTGGACACTGCCGCGTAACTACACTGCAATAAGTGCTAAGCCTCTCCTGGCGATGGAGTTATGTCCGTGTAGTAGGGCACTTTCATCCGTGGCACTGAAGCTGCAGTATGTATGCTGACATAATTAGCTCCCTGTAAGCTGCCTTACATCAACCAAACTGTGTAATGTTGCCAAAGCCTAAAGACCCACTCTAGTTACAGCTGCAACAGTTTAATTAAAAGGGTAGTTTTAATTCTAGTTCATAAACTAGTGGCAAGCTTTGTATGGATGCCTTTTTCCTTTTTAAACTTGGCTTATGCTGGTTAAATTTGCTTCATTAATTTTCCAGATGTAAAGTAAACTTTTATAACCCAATTCCAAAGGGGTAGCCGTGTTAGTCTATTGTAGAAAGACAACGGAGTCCTGTGGCACTTTTAAAGACTGTTAGTCTTTAAAAGTGCCACAGGACTCTGTTGTCTTTTATAACCCAGGCCTCCATGCTATGGTGACCAGAATTTGTAGCCTGGTGCCTAGTTCTGCTGGGGAAATATGGCAGAGGAGTGCCCTCTGTTGTCTAAAAATAAAATTGCAGGTGCCTTTGCTGGGCGATTGGTGGATTTGGCAGCATTTCAGGGTTGGGTCAGGCACCTTCCTTGGAAGCTGGATGCCTAGCTGTCCGCCAATTGTCAAGCCCTGTTATAACTAGTTTAAAGCATACAGATGCCCACACAGGATTTTCACTGATTTATTTACAAAAAAAAATTAATCTACTTTGTTCAACTGATCAATCTCCCGTGTGTAGGCATGGCCTAAAAGATGAAAAGGGAGTGGAAAACATCCCTGGAGAAGAGGGAAAAGGAATAGAAGTGTAGTGGGTTTTAAAAGCTAAATACAGCAGTCTGAAATAAATTACTTCCATTGCGTACTCTTTTTTGTAAAATCAAAGTCCTGCTAGATATATGAGCAATCTCTTGAGTGTATTTATTTAAATTACATTTTCAAGGATAAATAAAATTAGAAAAATAGTAAATACCCAGAAAGATGATAGGCAGAGTAGAATGAGCTAAACACTGACAGATGAAAAGTGTTAGACTACCATGTTCAGTATATCTACACTGAAGTCTGAGGTGTTACTGCAGCACAAATAGAAATATGTGTGCAAGCGTGGCTAAAAATTGCAGGGTAGAGGTGGTGGCAGGAGTCAGCGTTGTCTAGTGAAGTGAGTATCTTCTTAGGATCCCTGACAGCCTGTGCTGCTGCATTTACTCTGCTTTTTGCTATTGCTGCAATCAGACCTTGTACACCCAATGTGCGGAGGACAGGGTTTGAGGAATGCATGGATCTATCAAATGGTGGACTTCAGTTCAAAAAGGATGTCAACTACTAAACAAAGATGTTGAATGACTTCAGTGCGAAACTAATTAATGTAGCCATGCATTACTTAGCACAGGATTCTTCCCTGCTCCATCAACTCCCAAACAAATATCCTCTGTATTTGTTTAGGACAGTGTTTCTCAAATGGGGCACCCCAATCCAAAAGGAGGTTGCAACACTCACGTGCGTGGGGTGGGGCGTGGGTGTCATGAGAGCAGCAGCTGCTGCTGCTGGCTGGGCACCTAGCTCTGAAGGCTGCACTGTTGCCGATAGTAACACAGAAGTAAGGTTGACATGGGAGGAGGGATGTCATTTTTGGGAGGAGGGGTCATCATAGCTGGAAATAGTTTCAAAAGGGGTCTCAAGGGGAAAAAAAAAAAAGATCCCCCCTGGTTTAGGAATTGTTTTTAAGAAGTAGGTATATACTGCTAAATCGGTAGTCAAGGTTTTTTGGGAGATTGGGTAGTGGGTACAAGGGAAGGAAGGTTATGTGACAGTGAGAAAATGAAGTCTGTTTCAAATATATAGAGATGTTCAGCACTTTTACATTCAAATGATATTAGGCATATCGGCAACTCCTCCTTACTCAAATACCTGAAATTTTACTGTTTTGAAAACATTTATGTGATGTATACAGAACAGGTTAAAGATACTTGCAAATGGCTTTGCTAGGCCTCGGCTCTGTCCGTGTGAAGAATACACGCTATGAAACAGTATACACTTCTGGCATATTAAGAAAGCAATTTATTTAATTGTACAGCAAAATTGATGAATCTCAGAGCATTGGGGAATGTATTCTCTGTTTTTTCAAAATAAAACACTAGTAGAAGTCACAACTTAATCCATTGTTTTACTTGGATTAGAGGACACTGTTCGCCGCAGACAATTTATGAGCTGCTTTTAGGGTTTGGGGTGTCATGTTGATCTGGTAAGCTTGCATTCTGGTAAACTAGCATCATATAATTATGTTGACATGTAGTGATGGTGTTCAAACCTGAGGATATGTTTAAGAAAAATCTATGCAAATTTTCTGCACACAGTTCAGATGAAGCATAAAAACACTGGCGAGACAATCAATATTTTTAGTGGTTCAGATTTGCTTATTGGAGTTAATGATTTTAGATTTGATTTACAGCTGAATTTGCTTGGAAGTAGGGCATCATATGCTGAGATAAAGCATCAAGCTGTTTTAAATTAGATACCGAGCATGCTCATACTGAGTACCTACTCTTAGGATTGCAGTTTGTCTCAGGTCTCTGTTAAGAGAGCTGTCATTGAACTGAAGAGGAAGAGAACATAGCATGGATTTCTGTCATATCAGAGAGGATATGATTTAGCTTTGGAAACTGGAGGCTGAAGATGGAGATAAGCCTTAATTTTGAGACATCAGTGTTCAACTACAGATTGTTTTTTGGTGAGTTAATGTTAGTCCCTTTTCTTTCCTAATGTTTCGGATTATTTTGAGAGCTATTGCTGACAAAGGTGGTGTACTTTCCACTCCCTCTCCCCACCCCTATTTGTCATGCAATATATATTTTAATGTATTAAACTGAAGCTTTCTATAAGCAAATAATATAGCAATTTTTACTTATGAATTCATGGGGTGTTCATGAGAGTTTTTATTAAGCAAAAGGTTAATGTTTTCTAAAAATCACTAGGTTGATATTTTGGTCAGAAAAGTCCATAAAAACTGTGGGGGTTTTTTAAATTACCTGCAATTGCAAAACTACACTACGTAATACCAATATTCACTGCTGCTATAAGGTATGGTGAATCCTTCTCTTCTTCTTTCATGCTCTAAGTTTGCCAGTGTTAAACATTCTGGTTTTATCTGTTTGAATATAAACTGCATTATAGAGGGAGTTCACAAATGTTCTCTCTAAAAGAGAATTTTAATTTGATATTTAAGACTTCTATTTAATATATGGAATGATGCTGAAAGACATCTATTGTACTTGGCTTCAACAGGAATTGCAATTTAATAAGCAGCATAAGATAATGAAATCTAACTTTTGGTGTATTTTAAGTAATCTTGGCAATAAACATGTTAATTAAATGTGATGACTACTTTCTATCAACTAAGACTTTCAGGAGGGAGTCCTTGAAGTACTGTTATTACGAGTTATAGTTCTGAAAGTACATTACACCTTTGATAGTGAATGAACTATAACAGTTTTGAATATTATTAATGGTGCTGTTATTAGCTAATGTTCATAGTTCTCATTTCAAGTTTTATTGATTTATATTAAGTAACCCTTGAGAAGCAACATTTGCAATGCAGCATTACTGTTGTCCAGTGTTCGTAATTCCTTACATCCATGAATAAGATCTTGCTTTCCTCCAGTAAGATACAGTATTCTTCAAGACTATCTTTCACTCTGAGTGACATCAAATAATTTTAAGATTGTATTTTCTAGACTATGTGAATTAGGACTCAAAGGGGAGCAAGGATTGAATTGCAAAATAAATACATTTTAAAAAGAAAAAAATAGTGGGCTCTTTGTTTTTTGTTTTGTTTTGTTTTTGCAGTGGATAAAGCTTATGTATAAAATGAGAAATGACAGCCTAGGAAAGAGTACTGCATAAAATGATCTGCAATACATAGTGGATCACAAGCTAAATTGGAGCCAACAGTGAAACACTTCTGCAGCCCCCCCTCCCCTCCCTAACCTCAAATCAGTGTTCTGGGATATATTAACATAAGTGTTATAAGCAAGACACAAGAACTAATTCTTCCGCTCTACTCTGCACATGTGAGCCCTCAAATGGAATATTGTGTCCAGTTCTGCCTACCACATTTCAGGATGTGGACAAGATGGAGAAAGTTGAGAGAAGAGCAACAAAATGATTAAAGGTCTAGAAAACATGACCTATGAGGAAGGATTGAAAAAGCTTTCATTGTTTAGTATAGAAAAGAGAAAATTGAGGGGAAATGTACCTTTTCAAGTACATACGAGGTTTTTACAAGGACAAGCGAGGAAAAATTGTTCTTGTTAACCTCTGAGGCTAGGACAAGAAACAATGGGCTTAAATTACAGCAAAGGAGGTTTAGGTTAGGTATTAGGAAAAATCTTTCAGGGTAGTTAATGTAGGGAGTTTGTGGAAACGTTGCATCGTTTGAGGATTTTTAAGAGCAGGTTAGAGAAACACCATCAGAAATGGTTTAGATACAATTTGGTCCTGCTGTAAGTTCAGGGGACTGGACTAGATGACCTCTTGAGGTCCCTTCCCGTCCTATGACTCTGTGTAAATAGTCTCAGTAACTTCGTGGGGGACGAGGGGGGAGTTATATTTCAAATATAGCATGCTAGAAATGCCTGTTTACAATTCACTTAATTAGTGGGTTAGGACTTAATCCAGCATCATCTAGAATTGTGAATGAGGTGTGTGGCAAGTGTATGCTCTCTCTTGACGTTTGAGTGGGAGAAAGTGCTCCTGACAATCATCTTGACTAATGGTTTTTTTTCCTCATTCCTTTGAATAAAGAGAGTTCAAATTCTTCTTCCTGAGTAGATTTCTTTTGTCCTGAATATAGAGGATAACTATAGTTTTACACAACGGGTGCATTCTGCAGTCTTTCTTGTAGTGTTCTCATCAGTTTGCTTTAGCACACTGCTTTTTGGTCATATGTTCAATGAAGTAGTACATTTCTGAATGCCCTGGTTTTTCTCTGTAGGAAGGGATTGCTCTAGCTGGAGAGGAGATGTGACTCTGGGGTCGCAGGACAACTGATATATAGCTGTAAATCTGAAATGCCCCAATCTTTGGTTTCCTATTGTTCTTAGCTTATTGAATGTTAATTTTATGAAAGTCTTTGTATTTTCTCTGTCCAGACACTAATATTAGTTTAATAGTTGGTATAATTTTTTACTGTGTACTTGGTTACTGATCTCTTTTAAAGTGAGTGAAAAGTCTGGCTTGAAATTGAAAATATTAATTCCATGCCCACCTTAACACACATGGTTGTCATTTGCAGAAAATATATTTTTCAAGCCAATATATTATGCTGAATTTCCCTTAGATTTCAAAATGCCTTAGCCTGAGTTGAAAACCTAAAGATCCTACTACTAAGGGGTTATGGAGTTCCACCTTGAAGACTTCTATATACCATAGATGTTCACATCTGTTTTATAAAGTATACATGCATTATATGGAATTAAAAATAATGAAGATATTTCCCTAGGGTCTTTGGAGCATACAAGTCAAGGGATGATGGAAAAAACCCCAATGACCTGTGGTGGCATACCTATGTAAATAAATGGAGAATCACCTTTCTGGGGGAAAAAAAAAATCATCTTTTTGAGATTTTAGTTATATGGACTCTTGAAACAATGTCTTATGGACATCTAATCCTGGAAGAGTGTGGACCTTAAAGAAGGCATTTTGGACATAATGAACTTATGGTTAATGTTCAAACAAGTAGGGGATGTGATACATTTTTTGTCTTTTTATGGGAGTGATGGGATAGAGTGTGAGAAAAGTTGCATTGATTTTTGTTTCTGGTAGCATGCAGAATATGCTCAGTCATTTGACTGGCAATATTGAAAATCATTTCAGCTTATTAGCAAAATGTAGATTGGTTTGCGAGGGGTGAAAAAATATTAATGGATTTTTTCCCTGAGGAGAGGGGGTTGCTGATTTATTCAGTGTGCTTTTCAGTAGGTTAGCTAAACAGTAGGATTTGAATTACGAACACCTCAGGAATGGAGATTATTGGTAACTGAAAAGTTTGTAACTCGGAACAAAATGTTATGGTTGCTCTTTCAAAAGTTTGCAATTGAACACTGACTTAGTACAGCTTTGAAACAACTATGCAAAAGAAAAATTCTGCTTACTTTTATTTTTTTTAATAGTTACTAAGTTTAACAGTACAGTACTGCTTGCTTTTTCTCTGCTGCCTGATTGCATACTTCCAATTCAAAATGAGATGTCAGTTCAGAACTCTGGTGTTGGTGACTCTGAGGTTCTCCTATTCTTTCAGAAGTGCAGCAAAATATGGATGACAACTGCAATGTGTAAAATCAAAATCTGTTTAATAAATGATGCTGTAGATTTATAAGAATGTATTGTTCAAGACAAGTTGCTGAAATTTACTTCAGTCTGTTAGCATGCATGCAGATATGGAACAGAAAAAGCCTGTAAAGTCTCATTAACCCTAGAGATGGATCCTAATAGCTAAACACCTATAACCTACAGCATTGTTTGAATAGCTATCAATTACGTGGCTTGCAAAACTTGGAAAAATTAGCTGCACCTATTTGTATTGATTTATGAATGATTATTTGGCTACATATAGGTATAGCATTTAATCTGCCTGCCAGCTTTCTGAGTGACTGAAATTGTTTGGACCGCAAAAGTTTGTTCTTTTCCATAGGAGTAGCTTTATAAATGAGAATGTACTACTAGCACACTGATGCTGTACACCAGATGGAAAGCTGTGACAATTTTAAACTGAAGTTAATTTCTAAAAAAACTTCGTGCTTTGCATTCTACTTCAAACCTGCCTTGACCTATTTTAGACAATGTGGTAGAGCCTGATGCTTACAATGGGGTGAATGTCATATTTGAGTTAGGTTCTCTCCTCCTCTCCCATTGTGTGAATACTATTTTTTTACTGTTGTGAAGTGAATTGAATTCCTGACTTTTCCAAAGGAAAAGACCTACAACACTACTTGTTGTAGTATCACCGTTTACATGAATAAAAATTATGGTAAGAGGAAAAAGATAAATTATTAAACTTAATTGTTTCTATAGGGAATTGGCATAAAGTTAAGGGCAGTCATTTGAATTTTTCAAAAGCAACTACATGATCCATTATAATTGGGTTATTCTTCAGCATCTGATCAGGGGTCCCAGTGTGAATTATTTTTGAGTCTTTCTAGCTTTCTGTGTTTGTACCAGCAGATGGAGCTATTGAAGATTGATTGCTGGATGCATGAACTTAGAATCTCTAGCATTGTTTTTCTAGTCTTTCAAAATCTGTTAGTCTTTAAAAGTGCCACAGGACTCTGTTGTCTTTCTACAATAGACTAACACGGCTACCCCTTTGGAAGTATCTCCATAGTTTGAAATTAATGTTGTGCTGTGGAATTTGGCAGTTAGTTACCATACTATACTAGTCCCATACAGTTAAATTACAGCTTTGAATTTAGAGGAAAGATAGGGTCACCCAACAAATGATCAGTCATTTTTCTTCGCTTCATCAAATGATGGCTTTTGGCCTTTACAAAATAGGTTTTTAATTTAAAATTATAAAAGTCCTTCAAATATGAAAAACGAAGTTCTCTGACAGAGGCATGTTGTGAAACTGAGGCTTTTGTGCCTCCCAGGCTGGGAAACAAGTCAGTTGTTGTCCATGACAGGGACCTGCCTGGGCCTCTAGGGGTTTTAGCTGTTTTTAGTCAGTGACGGGTGAATATTAGGTATAATTACTTTAGCAGGAATCATGGAAATGGCTAATCACTTAGAGCCAGAGGGTGTTGCTAATGAGTGTTATACCTGTATCTCATACTGAGCAGAAGACCACGGATGCCTCAGAATAGGGTTGAACATTGTCAAAGAATGAAGCTTATCAAGGATTAGTCTTGACATGACTGCTTTGGGGAGGAGAAACTGTTCATGAGCCTCTAGCCATGCACTTTAGATCAAAAAGTGGAAACGTTTTTCTCCTTTTTTTTTTAATGTTAGGCTGAGTGATGAAAAACTGAGTAAATATTCACAGCATATTCAGGGGCATGCTTTGCCAAAAGGTATTTTAAAATCTTTTATATAATAGCTTTGCTTTGCACATTCATAGTTGTCCAGAGAAACTAAGAACCTCCCTACTGCTCTAATGAATATGCACATTAAATATTATGTGTAGGGGGCATTTATAATCTAATGCACACTTCAGTTTTCAATGCAACAGAAGAAAATGTCTTTATTTAAGCGTTTAGTTCAACTCTCCAGAAAATTACGTTTGCCTCACATGTTCTTGAATTTTAATGTAATAGTATGCTACACAATGGAAGGACTGACTCATTTTTGTTTCTTCCTAAACTGATGTTGTAGAAAACTACAATCTGATATTTAGGAGGGTAAAAGCTAATATTTCAGTCTATGGTAGAAAATTCAGGGGGCTTGAATGCATTTAAAATGCCAATTGTGTGAAAATACTAATGTTTTTTACTGAAGATTAACAGTTCGCTATTTTTCTTGGACACAGTCAACTCAACTTTATTATTTTTAATATGTATTTAGAATCTGTGTGACTATGGGGGTACCCCAATGCCAGTAGTCATGTTGTCATGATGTATACAAAATATGATATAAAATATAACATTGGAGAACAATATCTAACTGATATTCTGCTTCTTTCTGTGAGCTGTTCCTTTCACCAGCTTGCCTGGGAAGTGGCCCCCCGTGCCAGCCGTGTTCCCCGCTGAATTTTCAGATGACCACCACTTTTTTTCAGTGGAGGGGATCGCTGGCACTGGCTGAGGGTCGGGGAGGAAGGGCCGGCATGGGGTTCAGCAAAGGTTGCTGACCCCTGGATTAAAGGGATCGTTGCTCTTGAAACCTCAAACGTTGGACCCTGCAACCAATGGTTTGAAGTGTCTGGGAACTGAGGTGAGATCTGTTTCTGCAAAGAATTTCAGCAAATTACAATACATTTTAGTCTTAAAAACGTATTCTTACTTCCATTTGTTTGTAACCATTTTCATCCTTACTCATTCTATTTGATTGCACTTACATGTGTGATACTTGTTTAATAATCTGTAAACCAGTTCAGTTTTTTGGTTAAAATTAGGTGTGTGTTAACCCCATTTTAGCTGATAAGCTTCTGTGTACTGTCTCTTTAAAGAAACAGCAAACTTCTGACGTGTTCAGCAAGAGGGGTAGATGATATGCAGTGGTTCTGCACCTTTTTTGAGTTGACACACATGGCGGTGGGATGTGACCCTGAAGGATACACCAGCCCACCTCCCCCAGGATGAATTCAGCCATCTCTCCGGCTCTCCGTGACACACTTACCACTGTGTAGTGACACATTAATGTGCTCTGACACAGGTGGTTAAGAACCACTGCACTACAGGGCAAATTATTTGGGGGAAATTTGGGACTGGAGAGGTGTTGGTCACCTAGAAAAATGTAATTGAGTGGTGGAAGCCAAGGTATGACCTGCATGCTTGTGCTGGCTGTTGGTATCAGGGCTTTAAGACACAGCAACATAGCATTGAAGCTACTCAGAGTTGCAGGACAGGTGGTAATACAGTGCCTTACTTGTCTGGGCTGAATCCCAAAGTCTTTCTCACTCATTAATCATGTTTTGTATTTACACTCATTCACAGGGTTAGTACAGATTTGGATGGTTTCTCCCTTTATTTTGTATCTTCAGAAAAAGTAGCAAACATGTATGGATTCTAGAGCAGTATATGAGCATTGTAACATAGCCATGCTCATACGTTTCAACAAATGTCCTTATCAGTATAGAAACTAATATGAATAACCCAATGAAATCCAATCAATACCCAGTGAAAAATAACCACGGTGATTTCTAAGATGTAAAGTAACATATTGAATAGATGTCCCTTAAACATAACTCAAGATCATCAAATTAACTTACAAAATATGATGCTCATTCTAGCATCTTCTTAAATATGATTACTTGCTAGTTCAAAATTGATTTAGCCTATGATCAGATAAGATGCTTGATCAGCCTAGTGTGTTTCCTATTTGAAACTACTTTATTAACCTTCTATAAATGGCATCTAACCTGCCAAATTAAGATGTGTACGGAGGAAACCTGTAAAAGGCATCTAAGTAGCTTCACTGTGAAGTGTCCCTCCTTTCACTACAGAAGCAGAGATGTGAAAAGCTTATTCAGAAAGTAAGTTGTTTGAAGTTTGTTTTTATTTTAAGGAAAACTTCTTAATTGTCTGAGCATTATTGAACAGCTGTTTTGTTAATAGAAATTTGACTGAGCTAAGAAGCTTAATTTTCATGTATTGGTCTAAATGGAAATGTTTTTGTTTAAATTTTGTTTGGAAATTGTTTTTTACCTTCTCACCTGGAAAAAATAGTCTGAGAAATCTCACTGGCATACTTTTTTCATGCTGTGTTTAGGTATTCTTTAAAAGACTTCATTTTCTGCAACAGTTAATAGTTTTTTTCATGCCCAATTCTTCAGAAAGGCTTCTGATCTCTTTCGCAACAAAGCAAAAACCAAATTTCTTTGGAATCTGTCATGCTGAGACTGTCAGAATAAGTGTTTTAGTGCCTTTCTATAATATAAAGGTTATATAAATAGAAAGCATAATTTATTGTAGGGACCATTTCAGTTACCTCTGCTGAAATGTGCCAGCTGTAGAACAGGTCAGTAACACAAGGGTTTAGGGGAGGAAATATATAAATAGAAATTCCCTGAGGAGGTTGTGTAGACAGGTAGTCCATCATACCAGATGAAACTGTCCGGAGTTCAGAATTCCTCATCTTCTGAAAAGTACCCCATAGAACCATTGTAGGGGCATGGATCAATAAAGAGTGCCATCTACTGAATCACCAACATCATTTCCTGCAGAATCTGTTAACTGCTTGAAGGTGTCCAATACGAAGGCCTGTCCATTATATATATGGCTTTTGAGGTCTGATTGGATTATGACCTGAAAAGTGATACTGTGTGGGTGCGGCCTGAAGTTGGTGCCCAGCTCCTTACCGTCCAAGAATAGTAAATATGAATGGTTGCTTTTAGGAATATGATGGCAGCTTTAGTCAAATTTAATCTTACCATTCAAGATAAGCAGAGAATTGATTCCTTGTCTCCCAACTCACTAGCCAGCACCCTAGCTGCTGGACCATACTTCCTGTCAAATTGTTCCATAGCACTTTTTTCATTTGTTACAACATGCATCTGTGGTGTTTTGATCTATTGAAATACACGAGGCATAGCCCTCAAATTCTTATTAATAGGGCGTGTTTGCTGAAAAAAAAGTGAAAATGGATACCAGTTTGCAATTTCTTTTAACTGAGCTGAAATAAATACATTTTTGTCACTGGTTGCAGAGAGAAATACCAACTATGGAGCTGTGGTTAACCAGAGTAAAATAATGAAGAAATGGAACAACTTAGTCTGTTGTATTAACTGAACTGATTGAGGAAGGTAGATCACCTATTAATTAATGTATTAAAGTTGTTAGGACTTCCACAGTGGTTAAAGTATAATTTGATGGGCCCTGGAACCGTCCTAATCTCCAGGCCCCCTTCTTGCATGTGCGGGCCCCAGTTATGAGTGCAAAACAAACTGTTGAGCGCCACCAGCTCTTTTCTCACGAATGAAGCACAGCCTCAAATCCACGACATCACCCCAAACTGTCCACTAGTGCCCACATCATACCCCTCTTTCCCCATGTCCTCCTCAGCCCCCATCCCCATTCCCTAAGCTCCCTGCCCCACTCCAGCCCTCCTAACCCCCCACCCCTCAGCTTCCCCGTCTTCACTCCACCCCCTTCAGCCCCCCCACTCCCTCCACACCTCTCCAGCCCCCTCCGTCCCTAGCCCCCACTCCAGTCCTCTAACCTCCTCCTTCCCTCCCCAGCCCCCCACCCAGTCCCCACTCCAGCCCTTCATAGTCCCCTTCACCACTACCCAGCCCCCACCAAAGTTCCCTCTAATTTTTGGTAGGCTGTGTGCACAAAAAATTTCTTTTGTGCAACTTTTTTGACCCAGAGTTCAAATGTGTGCGCCGTGATGAGTGCACCCAAGCAAGTATAATGCAAAAGTAGTTATGAAAAAGACAATTTGTGTGGTAATCTTTGTGTATAGACAAACACGAGCATATCTAGATGATAATATAATAAAGGGGTGAGGGGCCACATTGTAACTCTTCTCTCGCTCAGAGGGCCGACGAGCAAGTTTTGAATAGACAAGGCATAATAGAAATTGATCTTACTATTCAATAAAATGTAAACCATCAAAAAATGAACACCAGTTTACAAATTCAGATTGGTTCTGTAAAACCAGAAACTTACTTTTCATACCTAAATACAGTTCTCAAATAATACCCACCCCCCCTACAGTAACTGTCATGTGTCACTTTCACAACTGTACGCAACAAATGTTCACTTAATTAAACCATGTTTTGTGAAAAATTGTATAGAACTTGCTTGTTTTTTTCAGGAAACATCGGTGTGTACAGATGGTAGGAGAGTGTGGCAGGGCACGGAGAGGCCGTGTGTGGAGGCAGGAGAAAGAATGGGGAGCAGGGGCAGGGCAGAGCTGACAGGAGAGGGCGGGGTGGGATGCCAGGGGAGCATGGCAGGTCAAGGGAGGTCAGAGATAAATATGTGGGGTGGCAAGGGGGTGTAGAGCCCTTCCCTGATCCTCTCCCCCCCCCCATGTGCGTGGCGGGAGCTATCCCTCCCCCAGCCCCCCATCCTGACCCCTTGCTCGAGCGACTCATGCTGCTCCGGACCCCTCTATTCCCACCCCCGTTCTCAAGCTCACCATGTCCTCCACCACCCGCTAGCGCAGCGCCTTGTGCTTCCCCTCCGGGCTCTCAGACACCACAAGCGTCAGGGCAAGCAGGAGCAGCTTTTAGGCAGTTAACAGTACCTTTTGAACTGAAAGGAACTCAAGATTACTGCAAGCTGACTGCCTCGTACATCTCCTGGTAAGCCATTGAATGGCTCTCTAAGATTCATGTCGATTTAAAAAGTGCATGCAACTCTTCCCAAAGTAGTCCTTAAGATTCTTTCTTTAGCTCTTCTGGGACTTGCATTGCATCTGAGGCTTTTCTTATTGGCCAAAGCTAGTTGGGCTTTAGATCCAGAAACCTAACAGGTGCATTCAGGGGAGGTCTTAGTGAATCCGGGGCCCCGAGCAAAAGTCAAGGATGGGGGGGGGGGGGGGATGACACATGGGGTGGGGCATCCTTGACTTTTGCACACACTCTTGCCTGGGCCCGCCAACCCCCCCATCCCTTCCAAGGGGTCCTGCTTCCCATCCCCCAAGGGCCCCCTGGCCACCAGGTTCCCGAACCCTACTGCGGGCTCCCTAGCCAGCCTGCCATGGGTCGTCACCAGGCTCCATTGCCCCCGCCCACCTGTCCTGGGCCCCAACCAGAGTGGCACTGGGCCTGTTCTCCTGGGGGGCCATGGGCAGTTGCCCACACTGCCCACGAACTAAGATCACCTGTCATGGGCTAAGCCCTCCCACATGCCCCCAGATGGGGAAAGTCTGAGGGGAGCAAGCAGGGAGGGCATCTCCGTAACCCCACAAAATCAGTGCAGCACCCTTTGGGTTCAGGGCAACACGGCCTAGCGGCCAGAGTCAGTACGTAAGCCCTTTGTGTTCAGGGCAGTATGGCTTAGCGGCCACAGAGTTAGTACACAGCCCTGGAGGTTCAGGGCAACACAGAGTTCTCATGGAGGATGGTGCCCGGGTAGGGGGGCTCAGGCCCTCCTGCTCCACTGAGCCCCAGCCCAGGGCCCTCTCGGTGCTGGGGTTATGGCCCCAAGTCAGCGGATCTCCAGACTGCAACACACTGACCCTCAGCCAAACCACTCCCAGCTCCACAACCCAGGCCTCCTGGGCTACTTCCTACCCAAAGCAGGGAGTTGTCCTCTGGCGTGGTCCCAATTCGGGTCTCCTCACCTCTGGTACGAGCTGCCAGCCGCTTCTCTGGAGATTCCTGGAGTCAGTAAGCCGTAGTCAGCGCCTGGGATTCAGCCTTGGGGCAGCTGTCACTGCGTGCTTGCTCCTGGGTATGTCTCTCCCCCTGCCTGGGGCTGACACCACTCCTGGTCTGGAGCTTCCAGCGTAAGTCCTCCCTCTTTGCTGGTCAGCCCAGACTGAGCTGAGCTGCTCCCTTTTATGTTGGGGCAGCAGCCTGAGCATGCCCAGCAGGGCTGGGGGGTGGGGCTTCTGCCATCCACAGAGGTTGCTGGGCCTTTCTAGAGTGGGATAAGCTCATGGTGTCACACCGCCTGTGGGTGCATTGGCTGAGAGTAAGTCCCACAGCTTGATAACTGGTTGCATTTGTTTTACTAACCCACTATGGATTGTTCCTTCCAGATAACGTTTAACACCAGATGGTACGAAACAGCATGTTGACCCTCTCTTTAATGGGACATATTCTATTCTGGTACGTGACGGGTAGAAAGGGGAGAGAAGGAGAGTAATTGGGATATACATTGGCTTTTGATTAGTGGCAAGTCAGTAGGCAGAATGATAATGGGAAGGAACAGTACTGCTTCCTTCCTTTCCCTTGCTTCTATTGGTGACTTAACTCCTTGTAGTTTTAATGCACCTCACCCCCAACTGGGTTCAACCCAGTGGATTACCCCTCAAGTTATATGGGATATGGAACTATAGTAGAGGAAATAGTGATTGAGGCTCCTGTGAGAGCGTTGATTCCACCTTGCTCATCTCCATATTCATGAACGTTGCTAGCTGCTGAAATACTAGTTTGTGTGTGAAGCCCTTTTCTTCTTAGAAATGTTGTTCTGAGAGAGGTTTGTCTGTGATGTGATGTGCTGTCAGTGGGTTGGTTTGAAGAGTTTGAGGTCATGTCTACTAATATTTAAATCTGTATGTGAGCTGTTTCAGATTTGTTATAGAGCCATAGAAATGTAGGGCTGGAAGGGACCTTGAAAGTTCATTCCACCTATGCTAAGGCAGGATTACCAATTCTGACAGATGCATGTCTAACATGATTCGACATCCTCACTGGTTAATTTGTTATAGAGCACAAGTATCCTTGTAGTTGTTTTTCCTGTTATCTCCTTTTCTGCAAACTCAGGTGGTTTCTTGTCCGACTGTTGGTGAATATGGATGACAATTGGGCCTTGTCCTTTATGACAAATTTTTACATATTTAAAGATGTCTTCTCTAGCCTAAAAATGCTAACTTTTTTCAGCTGTTCTTCATAAATCATGTTTTCTAAAATAATATTTTTGTTGCTCTCTTCTGGACTGTCTAATTTGTCCACATCTTTGTTAGTATGGTGCCCCAAACTGGAAACAGTACTTACACTGACCTCTCACTTGTGCTGAGTAAAGCAGGACAGTTGCTTCCTGTGTTTTTTATATACAACACTCCAGTTAATACATCACATAATGTTTACCTTTTTCACAACAGCATCATACTGTTTACTCAATAGGATGAATACTTAATGTTTTCAATACAAAACTGAGGAAAAGACCCTGTTCAGGGGAATTTTAGTGTTTGTCTGATAGTGGGTGCCATCATCATATATGATGTTTTGCGGACTTTAGTTTCAATATTAAATTAGTTTTGTTTCATCAGTTAAACTGGTAACATACAGATGAAGAAAATGTATATTAGTAAATTATTACTATGCTGCATTAGATCACTGATTTATTAAATCTGGTGTCTTGCTTGTGGCAGAAGCAAGTATTTAATTCTTTAGAAGGAGACTAATAATCAAATCTCCTAATGCACTTGGTCAAATGTGAAGTTATATAACTAATGTCTGTTGTTCAGAAAAATAGATGTTTTACAACTGTCAGAGTACACAGTGTGGATTTAGTTGTCTTTTGACTTGGTTTTCACTATTTTGAACTTAAGTGGGAATTGGACAGCTACGTCCTGGCATTGGTGAAAAAAATCACCAAATTGACCTGATTTTGTTGTATAAATGTATTCTTGATATGTAGCACTGCATTTATATTAGTCTTACTTGGTTTAAGCAGGATATTAAAAACCTAATAATGTGTAATAAAAACCACTCATTTACAAAGAACTATAGGTAAATAGTACTTGGCTTGTGCTTTATAGAAAGTCTGAACCGAAATCTTTAGCAGCTGGGGTGATGGCTTCAGGTACAAGTACCAATAAAAGAATCTCAACTCTTCATACTTCCTAAATATGTACATTGTTTAGTACCACACATTGTGAAGTTGTTTGCTTATAGTAACTGGTGCGCTGAAATTTGTAGTTTAATTTAGACGTCCTCAGGACCTGTTTTTCTGTCATTAATTTGTAAAATTTTAGTAATTTTTGCTGAGGTAACTTTTTTAAAAGCATTTTGCTTAATTTTGATCTTGATTTTTCTCATTTTTTACTCTGCTTCTAAATAAAGGAGGCCCACAAGCTCTAAAACTTATCTCCCCTTGTCTTCTCTCATTTACCTCTCACATTTCCTATAATTAAGCTTTACAGAAAGTTTCTACTGAAAACTGATTCCACTAACATGTTTTATCCAGGAATCAATTTTGGGTGGGAGGCTGCAGAGAGATAAGGTACCAGTGGTGCTGTTATAAACATCAGAATACATTATCACCACATGCAATATGTTGTGGTGGTTTTCAGAATTGTGGTGGTCTTCTCCTTGTGTCAAAATAAGACGTTAAAGTAGACTCTACAGAGTGCATATGATTTTTGTCTGCTTTTAATTGTGACGGCTAATCATTGTTGAGATTTTCAATTATCATTTGATTTCTAAATTAATCTCATTTCAGTAAATTGAGGGTCAACTCAGGCAGGTATTACTACCATAGTCTGAAAGTTTTCTTCACAACTGTGAGAGGAGAGAGAGTTATTTATTTATTTTAAATTAATCTTGGATTTTTAGGGCCCACACTGGCATGCCCAAGAAAAGGTACTGATTTGCCAGCCATCAGTAAGCCAATTCAGTTTGAGCCCTGTCCATAATTAGTAGATCTATGTTCCTCTCTTCACTATGGGCAAGTCCATACTATTGTTTGTTAGATTGTTCAGAGGTGTAAAGCAGGATGGTTTGATTTAATTCAAGGCAATTTTAAATCATTGATTTAAATCACCAAGAGAATCATTGACCAGAAGGAGCCTCAGCCACTGAAGCCTTGCTGAGCCACAGGGACCCCCCTTTACTGGTCAACTTAATTTCTCTGTTAGAACAGTGAAATTGATAAGTATGCCAACTCCACACCGCTCTAAAGGGACACAGTGTCCCCAATGACGCTGTGCCACCTTACCTTTGCTGACAGTCGCCCTGTGCTGCTTGTTCAGGCGGTTTTGTTTGTAGGCAAAAGTACGCTAGAACTGTTTTGTCGACAAAAGCTGACTTTTGTTGACACAACTTCCTAGTGTAGACAAGGCCTAAGTGTCGTACAATACAGCATGTCAGTGGCAGAACAGGAAATAGATCGTTAGGAGTCTTGACTCCCACTAGTGTCTTAACCACTAGAATGTTGTGCTCCTAAATGTACAAGAATGTTTATCTTTAAAATGTAATTTGTAGAAAGGAAACTGGCATCTTAAAGCAAGAAACATGTTTATTATGTATACATTTCAGTACAAGTAAAAATGAGAGATTGCTGGTTAACAGTTGTTAACTCTCTTTGCAAGTATTTGTGAGACCTTTACTTTAGAGGTAAGAAAATGACCTTGTATTTGTTTCCTTTGTTTCTGGTGAAATACTGAGAACTGTATATATCCAATTTTGAGTCATTCCTTCCTGTGGGTTTTCTTTAAAGTCATTAAGACTAAGGAAATAAGTCAGGGTAGTGATTTATGGGAATACAGAAAACTTCTAACTTAAACTTCAGAATTAGGTCACAGCCAAAACCCTGAAAACTATAACTTTTTTCATGGCCATGGTATGTATAGATAATTTTATGTTTTTGTAAAATTATTGTATGCCTATCAATTTGTACTAGAGTCAAACATGTGAAACTAGGACAGAATTATTTCATTACAATTGATATTTTATAGTCCATACTGAAACTATTGCTTACAGAAACAAACATTTAGAGAATTTAAGTTTTATGTTTATGATTAAATGTACTGAACTGCACCAAATCTGAGTTTGGTCCAATCAGGTCTATAGTAAATAGTTCTCTTACATGCAATATAGAGGATTTAGAGGGAAGTCCTTAATATCCAAATATAGTTTCTTTTCTCTTGTGCATCTGGGGTTGGGGGTAGAATTAATATGGATCCATAACGTTTCTTTCTTAGGAAATACCTAAGTGACATTAAGAAATCTTTAAATCACTACTCTTACTTAATTCTGGGCCATCTCTTTTTTCATGTTGTTCAGCTTGTACCGGTATATAGCCATGCTCCTCTAGAATTTCCATAATTTCTCAGACTTCTTTAGTCGTGCAGCATTTCTTACTGAACATCAGTAGAGGGGCAACTAGAATTGACATACACTAATTTTGATTAATATGGGTTTGTGCCAACAGTTGTTTTTCCTGAAAAACTTGATGTGGCATTTCTGATTTAAATAATCCCACATTCAACCAAAACTTTGGCTTTTCATATAGTTTTTCATGTTCAATTGGCACAAGTGTGCCAAAAGAATTGGAAACAAAAATGAATCTGGCCACTGTTGCTTGTCATTGGGTTTTACTATGAAAGGGTCTTTTACCATTCTGTTTAGAATACTCCACAGATACTTTTCATTGGCTCTTTGACCTTTGTTTGCTTGCTAACAAAGAATTTTTCCCTTCAAAACTGGTACGGACTTAGTGCTACTGGGCATTTCTGCTGCTTTGCTCTGTTCTATTCCTCTGTTGTCATAATCTCAAATGTAAATATACAATTAATTCTCTTACAGTTAAGTTTAATGCATTTAGATTACTATTGGTCTTGATGAGTTGAGCAGTTGTTGGTTTCTCAGGCCGTTTTAAAGATTGAGCTCAGTAATCTTTAGCTCTTTAATTTTTGATGACAGTCTTTTAGTCACATTTCTAAATAGTGAGCTAGTTGCATCAAGGCAAACACCATATAAGTTTTACAAATATAAACAGAAAAGAAAAAAGTCATACACAAGGTACTAATTGTTAGCAACCTATTAGTTATAGTAAACTATTAATTTTGCATAATATTGTCTGATGTAAACCATATATATATATATATTTTCTTACAGCATATATATAAAACCCTATATATATTCTGACAGCATCTGTGTCAGCGGCTTTAGAGAACGGTTTGAAACTCCCATAATGGAGACTGGGTCAAATGAGTTTAGTATTTTTCAGCTAGGAGAGTTCCAATCATTGCTTTAAAGCTCATGTGATTAATAAATCTGTTAGTCTTTAGAAGTGCCACAAGACTCTGTTGTCTTTCTACAATAGACTAACACGGCTACCCCTTTGGAATTTATCAATCTATAGTTAATTTTAAATGATTGGAACTCTCTTAGCTGAAAAATACTAAACTCATTTGACCCAGCTTCCATTATGGGAGTTTCAAACCGTTCTCTAAAGCTGCTGATACAGATGATTCACAAAATTAGCACTTGGCCCTGGGAATTTTTGATGGTCAGTTTTAAAACATAAATTTACAACTGATATTTCCATGTCTACTGCTCATGGCAGCTAAGTTGCTGAAAAGTTACCTAATAACGATAGTTGTCTTTTGAGCAGGTAGATCAGCTTGAAATCTTGAAAAATATGCCTTTCACTTGTAATGTAGGGATATTTCTCTGACCTATGATTCATTTATAGAAGGCTTTAGTGCAAGGTGAATAGTCCCACTGATTTAAATTTGGCCTGCTTTTCTGAGAGACTTGGCAGGTTCAGCAGTTTTTTGTATAAGGAACATGAAGAGTCCTGTTGAAAAAGAGTTAGATTGTAGTGATTCTTCAGAAAGATATTTATAAGCAACAGTGAAGCATTATTAATTGCATGATATTTCCCGATGCAGTATAGATTAAGCTTTTTTCAACCACTTGGGGGAGTAGAAGCTTGTGATGGAGTTTGATGCATGAAGTGGGAACACTATTTTGTCTCCTGCCTCACGATTCACCCCTCTGTGCTGAGCAGCAGCAGATTGTGGAGGCTTTGCTGTTCGCATCTGCTTGAAAACCTATTTTGTGCTTAAATAAAACACTTAGAAAATCAATTAAGTGTCATGATTGCTTCTTGAAAGACGGCCACATTCCATATTTATGCTTTGATTAAAAGTCATGAAGGATGCTTTCGAAAAGGAAGGGAGGAAAATAGCTCATATATTTGGATTAGTCTGAAGCATAAGTAGATTGTAGCTGCTGCAGTCTTATGTAGGAAATTTTTTTTTTTTTTTTTTTTTTTTTTTTTTTAAATCTCTCCTGCCCAACAGCTGTAGTTGATGGCAAGCTATCTTTTTGTGGCTGCAGTGTTAGATTAACCATCAATACTGAGGTGGCTTGTCATTTTTTTATTTGCCTTGTGTTTAGTATAAATATGGCAGCTTATATAAAAATGAATGGCAAGCTGGTAGCTGACTGAGCTGCAGAGGTTTGAAAATCCCATCCCAATTCTACTCATCCCATTTTTTCCCAAGCATTTAAGCTAGAAATGGATTATAACTTTCACCGAAGGTGAAGGGAGGACCCAATTACATTCCCCTTTTCTCAGATGTTTTCTCTTCCCTTTCAGTACATCTTTTTCTACTTTTGTCTCCCATGTACATTGCTATGAAAATTATGTATGTTGCAAATTAACAGCTCTGAAAACTGAAGTCCTGCATTTACCCATAGAAGAGGGAAACTGATGTGCAGTGTTTGTGTCTGCTTCCCTGACAATGTCTGCATTTTAGCCTCACAGGGTCAGAAGTCTCTGTGCTCATTCGTCCTTGTCTTCCATATTGAGGTGGTCTGAGACAGGGATGCCAGGAGGCAGGTTTTACAATGGATCTTCAGTCTATCTGCTGCTTCAGAGCAGAACACCAGCATGGACTAGGCTTCTCCTTTAGAAGAGCATCCCAGTTCTGCTTATTCATGTGCAGGCAGGCATCCCTCTTCAGAATTCTTGAAATTATTTTGGTCACGGCGTTCAGTTAGCAGGGAGGGAGCATCCTCAGAGAAGCAAATCATGGCAGTTCGCTCAAGTGCAAATCAGCAATCCAAAGCTTTCTCTGCACCGTTTGAAAGTGTATCAAATAATATCAGATACAGTTTAATAGTCTGTACTGAAAAGGACTGTTGTCAGCTAGTCCTGGATTAATTTAGGGCAGTGATCCCAAACTCTGAGGCACATCCCCCTATGGGGTTGTCAGGAGGAATGTTTGTAGGAACAGGCTGGGGGGCCCTGAGCCAGCCCCCATGGGAGGGCAGGAAGGGAGTGCCACCCAGCCCAGCTCTGTATCCAGCCCTAATCCTACCTCTAGCCCTAGCTCCTTCCCATCCCTAGTTCTGTCCGAGCCTCACTTTCAGCCCGAGCTCCTCTGCTGAGCTAACTGTGCATTCATGGCAGGTGGGGGGCAGACGGTCTGTTACTGGTAAGGGGGAGACACAAAAGCAAAAGCTTGTTGACCTCTGGCCTACGATATGTCTACACTTAATGCTACAGCATCATAGAGGCACCACTGTGGCACTTCAGTGTAGACACCATCTATACTGATGAGAAGGATTCTACAATTGTCATAGGTATTCTACTTTCTCGAGAGGCAGTAGCTTGGTTGACAGAAGATATCTTCCATCATCATAGTGTTGTCTGTGTTGAGGGTTAAGTCAGCTTAAGTACACTGCTCAGGGGTGTGGATTTTTCAGATCCCTGCAGGACTTAGCTAAGCAGACTTAAATTTTGTAGTGTAGACTGGGCCTCAGAGGAGACATCTGTATTTTGCCTGATCATAAAAGACTTTTCTAACATAGGACTTTCTCTTTGTGAATATTCAAAGTCCCAAGAGTTGTTCAGTTTGGGTTAACTTTGATACTTCTGCAAAAACTACACCATAGTTCTTAGCTCTGTTACACCTCCCATTCTCTCAGTCCTGAAATTTCTTTAAGATGGTCTGACCAATGGAAGTATTGATGCATATGGAGATACCATGACTAGGCTATTTTCTGCATATTAGGAATGACATTGACAAAATCCAACTTCGTTCAGACATAAATCTTGAAATGACAGATATTAATTAGCTTGCCTTCACATATTACGCTTAAGAATGCCCACCCCATTCAAGTTCCAAAAGGGTAGCCATGTTAGTCTATTGCAGGAAAACAGAGTCCTCTGGCGCTTTTAAAGACTAACAGATTTATTTATCGTGTGAGCTTTCGTGGGAGAAAATCCCACTTCGTCAGACGCTTGAAAGCATCTGACGAAGTGGGATTTTCTCCCACTAAAGCTCATGAGATAAATAAATCTGTTAGTCTTTAAAAGTGCCACAGGACTCTGTTTGCACCCCATTCAGTAACTTCAGTGTTAGAGGTCTTTACCACGTCATTAAAATCTTTGAAAAAGGTGCTCTTTTGCTGCCTGTCTTTAAAGTAGTGACCTTATAGCACAGATTTCTGCTTGTAGAATCATAAAACTGAGGGCTGTTTTGACCCAGGTACAGTATCTATACTGTACTTTTCATATGGATAAAGTGGGCTTTTCAGGTGAGCCTAATTTTTATTCCTGGAGTAGACTCTGTATTTTGTAAAACTTTGAAGATGGCGCTCCTTGTGCCTAAATCAATCATGTGCCAAAAAGGTGGTCTGGTACATGTTGGGCCTCCAGGTAAACTTAAAACACACAAACCTATTCCATGAGTTCAGCTTGTTGTTTGTGCTCTTCAGCAGTAGGGCATCAAGATGGACAACTTGGTCCTTCAGAAATATAAGTAATTAAGAGTCTTATTTGGCAAACCCATTCCCTAAAGGTTGTAGCAGCAACATGGGCAAAAACCACACACAACTTATGAAAAAAAAAAAAAAGGCTGCCACATGGTTGTCTGTTAGTCACAAAATACTATGTGATAAATATGCAGATACTGATTTATTTGATAGTAGGAAAGTGGATTCTGCATGTCGGAGAAACTCGTTGGTGCAAAATGCAACACTTGTATAGTTTCTCAGGACAAAGAGCAATGAACAATTTTATCCCTCCTTGATAACAGGATGATGACAGAATTTCCTTGTCAGAGCTATATGTATGCTTGACAGAAGAGCAGAATAATTATTTTCTATTATGTAGAAATGCTTTCTTTTATATTAAGATCCTGCTTGAATTAGCAGAATAACATTCTCACAATCCATTGGACGAATAGGGATCGATGTCTCTAAGGTATGATCGGTAGGTTTTAGCATTAATCATTAATTGTCATGTTAGCCTGCACATTAGTTCTGTAGTATAAAAATGTAAAGTTTGTTTCAGGTGTGGATGTTCATTCACTTGGCAAATTCTGCAGATACAGGAAGCGAGTCCTTGCTAGTGACTGAATATTCCTACATAAGAAGAGATGTTTTTACTTAAATGAAGCAACAGAATGAGACTCCTTTCAGATTCAGCACCCATTAACATGGGGTAGAGATAAGGTGGGTGAGAACAGTCCATTCCTTTTTTCTTTAATGAACAGGTAGTATTAGTCCATTCTCTACCCACTATAATCTAATACATTTTTTTCCCTTTAACTGTTGTGATCTTATTTCTTTTTGGCTGCTGCAGAAATAGGTAATCCTACATTGTCTGGTGTCCACTGAAATCAGGACTAGCATCTTTTTTATGAAACTTGATTATGGAGAAAATAGCAAAATTATTACAAAGGTCTTAATGCCTCTGTTCAGTGCTTGTGAAGGATTTAAGCTACCTTGAAAAGGGCAATTGTATACTCACTAAAAATGAGAAAAGTTGTCAAGGATATTGCAGGCAGAGTCTTTTTGTTTTCCTCAGGACAGATCTGTAATGGGAGCTGGATGAGTGTTTCTGTGTGATGTTGGCCCATTGGGTAGAGTGGGTGTCTATTAGTATGTGTGAACAATAATTTGTTCTATATTAATTGCTATCTGGAAGATACTGTAAACTCTCTTCAGAATTGTTTGCTTTCAGGAGTGAATTCTAAAGGTCTAAAATCTGTTAGGATATTTTGATTAGAAAGCTGAGACCTTTATTGCCTCATTTTGTGTGGAAATCAGAACATGACTCACTGCTTACTGCAATATTCAAAACATAATTAACTGAATCACAGTTTCTTCCTTTCCATCCCTAAGTACCGGATGAAATCATTTCAAAATGAGTCAGTATTTTATGAGCAATTCAAGTTGAACATAGAGACCTACTCTAATAAATGACAGTAAACTAAAAAATTTGCTGTTTGCCTAACATAATTTTGACATGATTTTTTAAAAAGTAATTGTACTTCAGTATTTTGCCTCCGTAGGCTTAATGTTTAAAATCTATACCCTTGGTTACAATTTTGTGAAAATAGCTTTTATTGCTCGATGCTTCTTGTTTCATAACACTTATCGGTAACGATTTCTTACTGGAGGAAACTGAGTTAGTGATTTGGAGCTGCAATAACATTGCTTCTCTAATGTGACCTCACTCTGGTATCAGTTTTCCAGTGAGGCTAGGAACCCTGACAGCTAGGATGCTTTTTCTCAGTTTCAGGGCTGTGCAGTGCTCACGGGGGAGCAGCTTCAAAGACAAAAGGGTTGTGCCTCACATCTTTTCAAGTGCTGCTTTTGTTTTTTGTGTTAAGCTTTTGGTAGAAAATGAATTTCCCTGAAGACGGGTGAGTAATTCTTGTTTTGTATACATTACAACAGCTAATGATTATATAAGTGATGGATTTTTATTTTATTTTTTGCTTTCTTGTGGGGGAAAACAAGTTGACTTTAAATTCTTATGCAAATCGAAATTCATAAAGTGCTTTTGAGGATGTATAATGTTCTACGTTAGAAGTTAAAAGTGGAGAACTCAAGACTTGGAACAAAAAGAGCTACTTATTTCAGATTGCTATCTGTAAGTGTATGTAACTTGAAGGGTTAGGATTTTTAAATACAACTTGTTTTTGTTTTTTTAACCTTTAGCGGGTATCTTTTAAAATGAACTGCTACCAAAGGAAACTTGCATACTTTGTGTAAAGCAATTTCAATTACTGCTATCAAAAGCATTTATATGAAATCTGCAGCTACCAGTATGCCAGTTGGTGGTTTTAATGTTTTCATAGATGGAATATTCAGTGCATAATTACAGTTCAGTACTGTAGCTGTGTGTATTTTTAATTAGCTTGCAACTATAGCAATAAAGGAGAAGTTCATTAGCACCAACATATTGGTGCCTTTTTGTTACTTTGTTTCTAATCAGCTGTTGCTGTTATGGGGAGTGTTGACAATTCACAGTAGGGAAAGTGTTCCCAGGGAAAATGTTACTTGTAAGCAGCAGTTGCTCTTACAGGGTGTTGCAGCAAACAAGTGTCTACTGTACCTCAAAATACCAAAATTCATAGATATCACGGAACAGAAAGGTAATGCTGTGATCCTGCCATATAACAAATATTACATACCTTGAAGGTGGGAGTGTTTGCAACAAATGTACAGAATTGAAAAGGGAAAATGGATCCGTTCTCAATGAAGCTATCTAAATGGAGACTGCAAAAATATTTTTTAAAACCTTATATTCAGAGCTATGAAAGCGATCAAAGTGTACGTGCATGGCAAACTTTGCATTTCTATTTGCAGCTTTTTAGGTATAAAGTATACTTAACAAATTCCTATGTCCTACAGACTATTTCTTCTCACCACAAAGGTAATATGCAATAGCTTGCTTTCATTTTCTATTACCCAGCACAGAACAAAGCCATTGAAAGGAAACCTTCCAATGGTAGCTTGCTGTCAACACTTTTGCATTCTGAAAACCCTTGAGCAGTCTCATATCATGAGAAAATTATTTTAAAAATCTATAAAGTAGTGTTCTGTTTTTAAGGGCAGGAAATTCTACTTGCATATCTATAGATACATACAGGCATATTTTATGAGAAAAGCCTGCATATTTATTGTAATAAGGATATTAGGTCTTGATGGAAGAATAAACATAAACCCTTCTAATCAAACTTTCTGGAGTTCTTAGAGAATAATGAAACATCATCTTTTGTAGATGTTAGATATAAATTTCTGGCAAAGTAGTAAGTTCAAGATCAAATACAAATGATCTGAATTAGTTCTTTACGTAGCTAGGTGAATGTAATATTTTTACCTTTCAGACGCTGACACTGGTACTTCATATGTGCACCATTGACTAATTAATGCAATAATACTTGATACTGTATAGTATATAGAATTAGTATTGTGTTAGTAATTGATATGATCTGACTGCCTCCTAGTGCAGTAATATCTTTTTCATAGCTCTGCTTTTCACTTATGGTGAATTTCCAGCTAGAGCTAAAAAAAAATTTTCAGGAAATATTTAATTTCTTAAATACAGTGATGCAAATATGTGCATTGGTAATTTTGTTAAGCTTTCTAGAATGATTTTAAATGTTCCAGCTCCATGTTATTTTATAATAGCTGTTTAGCTTTTTTTAATTTGGTAATCCCCTGGATCTTCTAGTGCTGATTAGGCTTAGACCTGTAAACCCTATACATATTTCCATATCAGAGGAGCTGCTTAAATGTTATAGAAGATGAAAGACGGGGGAAAATGCGAAATTTAATATCAATTTTGGGTAAACATTTAGTTTATTATAAAGTAGTAAGAGGGTAGCAAATAGTTATGTTTAATTATTGAATGAGCACATGGTCAATTATCATATAACTCAAGACACAAAAACAGAGTGATGTTTCCCCTGCTAGGCCAACTGGAGATAAGGGCACTGGATATGTGATTCCCTCCCCTCCCCATTGTTTGTTTGGTTTTTTTTTTGTTTGTTTCTTTAATTTTGCCGGAGTTTCAGCTCTGCTACTTATATTTATCAAAAGAGAAGAGACAAGTATTCCTCTTAAACTGGCAAAGATAACTTTGCTCTAATGATTTATGGTAAAAGAAAAGCAAGTGAAATGAGAGGAAAAGAAGCAAGGAGTTTTGTGGCACTTATAAAGATTAACAAATTTCTTTATTGCATAAATTTGTCTGTCTTTAAAACTGCCACAAGACTTCATGTTCATTTTGCTGAACTAGACTGACACGGCCACCCCTTTGGAACCTGAAATGAGAAGAGGTGTTCTTAAACTTATGATGTAGGACTCATTGCATCACACAGGTGCTAATGTGAAACTTAAGATTTCTGTTACATTGCTCAATGAGAGTTGTGAGGTTTGCATTGTCTTGGATTTGTTCTTGAGTCTGCGTCAGAGAGTATATAGTGGGAGGGAAATGTAATGATCTAGCAGTTTTATTTCTTCCATTTACAGTAGTAATGGCTTTGTTCACAAGAAAGGATGCAATAGAAAAGTGGGCTCTGAAATGCAGCTGCTAAACTATTAAAAAATCCGAGCAAATGCTTTTAACTGTTCAGAAATCTAACTTGACTGAAACACCCTAGTGTTTTTAATGTAGTATGGTTGAGGATTGTTGAAGGATTAGAACAGTGTACTTCACTTTTAAAGTATTTGTAGTGATGTTAAGTTTTATGTGATTTGATTGAACCTGTTGTGGTATCAGCATGACTCTTTCATGCGGAATGCGTTTTATCTTTTGTTTAAACCACTACTGCATTAAAATAATTTAATCCCTGTTTAATCATATGATTCATGTACACAGTTCAGAGTGTGGAAGCATGATAGAACTTGTAGATAATGAGAGATGTGAACACTTAATGGTATTTTTATGTTAATTTCCTTTTACTTGGATATAGAAACAAGTTTTATTTGTAGCCATGTTCACAAGAATGAACTTTGTGCATGTGCAAGCAGATCTAAGTAGTTTTGGGTTTATTCATTTTATAATGTGGGGTTTAATTTTCCCATATTGAAATACCAACATGAATTTTTCATACCTTAATACTTTGTAACAATCTTTCTTGATCTGACAAAAGTATGTTCATATGTATAGGCATATATATTGAAGCCAAGGAAAGAGGAGTTGTTTCTTAAAATGTTTCTATTTGGTAAAATATATTTAGGCAAATTAAATTTGGTAAAGGTTTTTTTTTCTGCAGCTGTTGTATTTAATATATATATGTTTTGGTTTTTGTTGATTACAATTGAGATAGCATCTCAGAAGTAAAAAATTAGGAGCCTGACAGCAAATTTCCATGGAGTTTTATGACTCTTGAGCAAATTCTTTATGTCACTGTCAACCCAGCAATAAATCAAGGTGTAAACAGAACATCCCTTTGCTAGTTAGTCCCTTACAAGTTACCTAGTTCAGGTTATCAGTTTAAATACATCATTATTTCTCTCTAAGTGATTATAAATTGAGGTTTAGTTGGTACTGAATTAAAATATTTTTGATATAACCCTTAACACACTAACTTTTCAGAAGTTTATAATATCTGATTCCTCTAGATTTTTTTTAAAAAATGTGTTTAGTGTATAATTTATTAGTGCTAGTCTTCTGGAGCTGATTTTGTACTTTGTCACGCAAAACATTTTTTGTCAAATACATGATGCAGAAATATTGATTCTAATTTTTAACCTAATGTTGAATTCTCAATAAATATCACAGATTTATATTGCTCATATTTGCTAACAATACCAATATATTTTGTTCGGGTTCAAAACATTCTAAACCAAGGAGATCTTTTTTCTCTTACTACTGGTAATCTACCAAGAACTTTAATTGAGCTTTTGCCATTTAAAAAAAATAATTGGTGATAATTTTAAAGTAAAATGCAACTGTCAAAGTTTATCTTCCTTAGTAACTTTGGAAGCCCTGTTAGAGTTCTCTGGATAATTTGTACTGAGCTCCAGTACTTTAATTAAAAGATTGAACATTGGTGTTCTCTTGGTTAAAGATGTCATTTCTCCAAAATGTTGCTTTACCACTGAAGTTAAGTAAGTGCTAGCAAGCAACATATACTTTTAGGCATCTCAGTAAATGTCCCTTTGAGTTGCTCAACTTTCACTTCTTTTGCTTTTGTGATATTAACATTTCACTAGTTTCTGTTATCATAGCCCAACAGGACTTAAATTCCTAATGATAAAAAGCACAAAAGAAGCCACTTTACATAAGCCAAACAAAAATCCTTTCAGACCCTCTTTATATATCCAAAGAAGCAGAAGGAGGGAAGAAATCAATTTTTTCATTTGTGGATCACCTTTTCATAAAAATTATTTTTGTGACTAAATTAATTACAAAAATTTCAGGCCTTTCTTTCTGCATCAAAGAAATTTAAAATAGCAGAGATCCAGTATTTTCCCTGTCCAGATCCTCTAGTTTAAAGTTCAGAGTGTTTTTCCCAGTAGTGTTGGAGAGATTTGGATGGGACAAAACACTATCAGTAATCGGAAATGGTTGCTGATTGTAAGTGGAATGATAGATTGCCGAGTTGGTATTTTAAAACTTTGCTGCTATTTGATTCCTTAATGCTGGTTAAATGGTCACAATCCTAACAGGATGGTAAGAAATTGTTTCCAAAGGCTTGTTTCTGCACTAAGACTTTTTTCTACAACTTCCCACCTGCGTTAGCAGTAGCGTAGATGTGACTGTAGGCAGCTGCTGGTATTTTAAGCACCCCATCACAAGATCAGTCAGAGCAGGTCTGTATTAAGAGGTTTAAAACCCCAGGAATTGCATAGGTCTGGTCTGTAGTAATGTTTTTTTCATTGTTACTGCCTTGTGGTGCCTGGAAATCAGTGTTACCAATAGGTGGTGCTTCCCAAAGAAATTTCATAAGGTGGGTGAGAAGTACTGCAGTAACTGAAAATGAGACTGCATGACATCAGCAGAGCTCACGAATGCCTATCCTACTTCTGCAGTATCCCAGATGTTTCCTAAGCTTTGTTCTGGGATCACAGCACTACCAATGCAGGCTTTGGTTTAGCAACAAGATTGTGAATGTTTACAAAAGTTTTGATAGCTCTACCATCTCCAAGAGCAGCATGACATTAGTTCTCCCAAGAAAGTATTTCTATAATGTGGAATTAAAAAAACTGAGGTCCAGAGCATCTTCATTTTTGTGTCCATATGAAAGTTAGTGCCTAAGAGAGACTTCCTTTCTGTGCATGTTTTCTAGTGGTGAAAAGATAAATGAGTAATGAAACATATGGTAAACTGTAGTTAATGTGTCCTGCTGAAAGCAAGTTAGTAATCACTTAGATCTCTATTAAAACCAGTTTCAACAAAAATTAAGAAAATTGTATGCAGTTTTTTAAGAATTTAGCAATAAGATTAAGGTTCCCGACATAAGTGGAATGCAGCAACCTGCTCATTGCCATACTGCTGTGTTTTCTAAAAATAGATGCACTTTGATAGATACTCTAAGTAGTTCCCACTATGCAAGTTTCCTTGTATCCTTGTTACATTACTGATTTTATGCAGTCATAAAGAAATTACCCTCTGATGTTATATAAGTGGCTTCATTCTGAGGGATTGTCTAAACTCAGATGTTTTGCGCTTACGTAGTTAACACCAGTACAACCCCTTGGTGTAAATATACTGCTCTAGTATAAAAAGTGTCTTTACCGGTGTGATGCTAAGACCTTGTGTACAGAGAGAAGTTGACCAGCACAGTAATTGCAGATTGCTCATTCCATTGTAGCTAATTTAACTATTCCAGAGTAACTCGCCTATGTGGGCATTGTGTTGTGGAATAAGTGAGTGTTTGTTCTGGATTACTCTTTCCAAAGTGAAGTATGTATTCTTCAAAAAAGTAGCTTTAAAAAAAATTTCCTGATAGGGTGCTCACCTGACAGAGTTATTTTGGAATAGCTATTATTTGTAATGAGGTGCACAGATCTGCAACGTTAGTTTCTGCTCTTTGCAGCCTTGAAGGCAGACCAGACTTGTCAATTAGTGGCTGGGGATGTTGGCTCCAGTTCTGAAAAACTGTCAGTATAGATATCATTTGCCTCTTCAGCTGCAGGCGGGCAGACTGGCTCTTCTTTGCTGCATAGCAAAATTTGAAAGAAGGGGTGAGGGAGTCCTTCCTGAGGAAGAGAATAAGTTGGGGCATGCATAGCCATCTGTGAATGGGAAAAAAAAGAATCTGTTCCTTTGCATAGAGGAAACAGGCAGTTACTCCATCTTGTTCCTAATTTAAAGGGGAAAAAAAAGATTAGAAGGCTACAGAGTAGTTCTCTACTGCAAATATACAATTAGATTCATGAGGAAATAACTGAAGGTAGAGACCTTAAAATCCACACCAGCTGCCATCAGTGAAAGCAACTGCATAACATCCGTAGACTTGAAGGACTCCAGTCTCCATATCCCAATTCAGCAATCTCACAGGTGGTTTCTAAGCTTTGTTTTGGGAGTACAACAACAATAGCAATACAGGTCCTTTGGTTTAACAACAACGAAAGCTCATGCGATAAATAAATCTGTTAGTCTTTAAAAGTGCCACAGGACTCTGTTGTCTTTCTACAAAAATTTTGGTAGTGTTAATAGCATCTCTCAGACAAGAAGACATCTGTGTCTGCCCTTTCTTATGTGACCATCTTATCCAGAGCCTCATGGAGAGTCAGTCAAAGATGGTAACATCTAGATACCTAGATGATAAGGGTGCTGCAGAGCCACGGGTCTGTGAAAATCAAAATCAGTTAATGCATCCTCAGCAGATTCCCTATCTCTGCATGGAGATATACTGTCCTCTATAGTGTTCCTCATTGCAAGAAATAAAGGAGAAATTGAGTATGCTGTGAAAACAGACAATATTCAGATGCTTCTGTCTCTGCTGGGATCAGTGGTCTCCTGTGTGGATGTTCTTTGTGGCCCTATACTCCCATAAGCCACCACTAGGCAGCTCTTTATATCTCCCTGAGCTATTGCATATTCACCTTTCAGTGAAGTTATCCCCCAAAAGGATTCAAAGGTCATTTCACATGGTAGATGAGTTCAAGCAATTTAAAGTCAGGCTCTCTAATAAGGAAACTAGTTAGGACAGTTGTCACTGTAGATGCAAGCTTGGAAGAATCAAAGAATGTTCAGGAGATGTGTTCCAAATGTGTGCAAGCACAATGTAAGCTGGTGAGACTCAGGACAATCCAATATAATCTAAAGGCTCTGCTCCCTTACCTGGTCTCCCCTTATATGCTGATTTGGACAGAGGAGAATATGCAGTCAGTTTGCACCCTTCACATCCAGGAAAAAAAAAATGTTATGGCCTATTGGTTCAGCTGGCGTAAGTTGGATCAGTGATACTCAAACTGAAGCTCAGGAGCTGCAAGTGGCTCTCTAACATGGCTATTGTGGCTCTTTGCAGTGCGTAATAAAAGTGTTATTTAAGTAACAACCAATCGGTGCGTTTACTATATTATTAATCAATAGTAGAACACTTGGTTCAAGTCATTGTGGGGGGGGTGTGAGAGAGAGAGAATTAATAAATGAAACAGTGAATTCATGCGGCTGTGGCTCTTTTGGGTAACGTTAATTGCTAATTTGGCTCCTGAACCACTGTGATCTGTGTGTAACTGAGTTAGATGATCCATAATGGAAACTTTACCTAGGAGTATTTTCATCTACCAATAAAGGACTTTGGTCTCCAGCTGCTGATCTTGTTGCCTCCCACTTGAAACACAATTTCTGTGTTTTTCTTGACAGTGGTATCATAAAGTCAAGGCAACAGAAGCCTTGTTGCAAAGATGTCCAGCAGATACTCTTACATGCTTTTCTTCTACACACCAAAATGCTGCAGGTCAGGAGAGAAGCAGCTTTGGTTATTCTGTATTCAAGGTAGTGGTTGAGGTTTGCACACTGGTATGTAGGGGAAGGGACTTGTCCCTATATCTGCATTGCTACTACAGATTCTCAGATTTCATAACTGGATTTGGTTAAGCCTGACAGTCCAGACTCTCCAGAGTTCAAGTTGCTGCTTTGTGTAGTATTCTTTATGTAGCAGACATGAGGTGGATTTCATTTCATTTCTTCTAGATACCAGCGTCATGGGCTTTTTAAAAAACAGCCTCTCTTCTACATTCTCTTGAAGTGCACAGTGGTCTTTTATATGATTTTATCGGGTTCTCAGTGCCATTACAGACTCTGTTTGAAATACTCATGAAGGTGTCTCATTATTTCTGAACCATTAAGGAGTCCTCTTTGATAGCAATCATGTTAGTTTGTGTTTGAGTTAGGAGCTCTTTTCCTGGAATCTGTTCGGCATCTTCCATACAGAAAAAGTAGCACTCTGAGCTGACCCTGTCTTCATGCCAAATACTAACTCCAAACTCGAGGAAATTGTCCTTCTGGCTGGCTACATTGCACCCAAAAAAGAAATTGTGGCATTTTTTCATTGTCTGCAGAGCTGTACAACTATATGTTCATCTTACAGCTCGGTTAGAAGGACAAACATTGTATTTGGTGTTGTGGAAAGAAAGCTTTGGAATTTTCCATTTTCAATTAATTAAAATATTTTATCTTGGAAACATTCAAGTCAAAAAGTGTAACTCCTCATTACAATATCAGAATTCACTCTGCAGAACTGTGACAGCTTTATGAACAGACTAACCACAAGCTGTGTTCCCATAAAATTCATCTGTAGATCAGATTGTGTGTTCTTAGCATCTTCAGAATTCTACAAGTTGGGTGTTCAGGCATCATCTGATGCTGCCTCTGATAGATGGGTGCTCCAAGCTATAATATCCCAGTAACTTCTAGGAAGAGATTCCCTTCCACATCTATACATAACTGTATGTAGTATACCTCCTCTCCCTTCTCACTCCTCCATAGTGGACACTTCCTTGAAAGTTCCAATGTCATGGATCTATGGGTGTCATTGCAGGTAAGAACAGGAGAATTTATCAATGTCTCACGTAAAAATGTCCTTTCGAGGAGTAATGAGGTCCACAGATCTAAGTGACAGTGCATGGGCAGTTAATTGGAGAAAGATATTGTATTAACTGCATTGCTCACTGGATTTCTTGCTGTGCAGGAAGATGGTTTTTTAGTCTTAATGCTTAATTGTCATTACCTGAATGGAGTGATTAGTTTTCCTAGGCTATGGAAGTATCTCAACTGGTGGGTCCTCAGAGGTGGAACCATATCTTCCCCTACCACCAAGAGGTTTGGTCTGCCTCTAAGAGTTCTTAGAGAGCAGAGACTGTCATGGCTCTGTGGTTCTCATTAGTGTAAGAAAGGAAATTTTCAGTTAAGGAACAGACAAATGTTCCCATTGTGGAATATCTATTCCAGAATAGCTCTGACAGTTAATTTCTCCCATGTAGACAGCTCTGAGTTTTTACAATGCATGCAACTTTTTACAATAGCACAGCAAATTTTTGCAGTAGGGCTTTGCGTCAGTGAATTAGTATCTTTTGTTTTTTTTTAAATAAGGACAAGTCCTAAATATTTGTGCATATTCTTTTGTTTACCCCTGATTGCTAAATTGGGACCTTTGGCACTTGCAGGTTGCTTGGCACATTAATATTTAAAATATATTAAGATTGAAGGTTTAGGACCTAAGGATGTTGTAACTGCTACAGTGATAAAATGAGAAGTCCTTTGTTTCAGATACTCAGAATAATTATTTTTCTTCAGACCGACTTAACAGCTAATGCAAAGCACATAGTAATATAGGGAACTGAGTGTTGCTACTGGTTAAACAATTTTTTCTCTGGGGTGAGATGAATTTTTAATATAGGTACTATTTATAGGCTTAGCAGAATTTTACTTTTGTTTTATAATTTTGGTGGAGAATATCTGTTTACTTCACAGCCTTTTTTCCCCCCTCAATTTAAATTTTCACAGTTGGGAGGTTGAGGGGATCAGACTATTTAATGACAGTAGCTGAGATTCAAAAAATTAAAGTTTTATAACAGTTAAAATGAATTGTCAACATCACCTCTCAAAATATTTATTTGATTTAAAGATATTTACTTTGCATAAATTCTCACACCATTTTTCATATTTTGTCTATGAATTTAGACTATTGATGGAAAAAATGTATATCTTTGTGTGGTGAAATTGCCATTTATCAATAAAAATCTAATCCTTCCAAGCCTAACCATTTTAAAAGCAAATATGAGTGAGAGCTTTATTCTTAATCCAGTTCCTGAAAACAATCATTCCTATAAATCTTTTTTTTTTTTTTTTTTTTTTTTTTTTTTTTTTTTAATTAGACTGGTTTGAATACAGATGTCAAGAAAAGGACAGATTCTTTCATAGGTCTTTAAGATATATTTGTCAGTGTTACTAATTGCCTATGTCCTATGTTAACAGTAGTGTTGTCAGAAAGCGGTTATTGTTGAACTTGTTTTCATCAGAAAATCACAGCTCTTGGCATCAGGTTAACAACCAACATAGGTTATTTATTGTTCAGTAAACTAAGTCTTGTTTATGTTAATGGAATGAGTCTCTTGAATAAATCTACTTTTATGAACAGATGGACACTGTCAATTAAGAGCTGGAAGTGCTCCTATAACTAGGTTTCCCACATAGTGGTGAAACCTGCAGTTGGAATTGCTATCTTAACTAACCATTTATTTTGGAAATTAAAACAAATCCATTCCCCTTTATTTTTGGAGAAGATGTATAGTGCAGAACAAGCTGGACAGATGTTGAAAACTATAGAGATGGGGATGTATGAAGGGAAGCGACAGCCCAAAAAAATGGTTTCCAAAACTTGCATATCCATTGGTTTGAGGATATTGAACAAATTGTTTCAGGAATTTGTGATCCTTCTTCGAATGATTGCTCTCATGTGCAGTACACTTAGGTGTGCGCATGCCAAGTGCACGAGGCTGCCGAAAGGTTTTTCCCCGAAAGGGTTGGCTGCTGAGCTGCAGGTGGCGCTATAGCAGCTCACTATATAAGCTCAAGCCGACCCTGCCCTTGCCAGTTCCTTCTTACCGTCTGTGATGGCCGCTGGAAGTGGTACATCTAGTTTCGCAAGTATTCCCCTTGGGGACTAGCGTCCCTTGAGTACCTGTAAATAGTTTTCTGTTCGCCAGTTAAGTGTTAGTTCTAAGTACCATTAGATAGTAGTCAAATTCCAAAGGGGTAGCCGTGTTAGTCTATTGTAGAGAGACAATAGAGTCCTGTGGCACTTTTAAAGACTAACAGATTTCTTTTTCACATGAGCTTTCGTGGGAGAAAATCTCAGTTCATCAGACGCTTTGAAGATGGGAAATTTACAGAATGGGAGGAAATTAAATACAGGGGAGTGTATGACATAGGGTCAGGTCAGGCTGTAACAGAAAATCAAAATAGATGTTAGGATTCAAACACCGAGGAACAGCATATAGAGGAAGGTGAGGTCAAATTACCTGTTGTAATGAGAGAAAAATCCGTAGTCCCTATTTTAGCCTCTCCAGTCCCCAGCCAGGGAGAGGGGACTATGCCAGGCTTCACTGGTCACAGGTCTTGCAGGAAGCCTATGCCTAGGGACAACCCATACTCAGCCTGCCTGAAGTGCCGGGGGGAGTTCCACCTCGGTGAGCGTTACAAACTTTGTAGAAGTTTCAAGCTGAGAATGCAGAAGGAGGGACCACAAAGGCTTAAACTTCTCGGCGATCTGGCTGTGACATCTGTGACCCCATTGATCGCCAGGGTTGATTCGGCTGATCTGGCTGGCTAAGCGGGTGTCCCCTTCCTCCCTCACTGCTTCTCATGGAAGAGGCTCTCCAACCACCAAGTGCATCGGACGAGGGCCCTAGCACTTTGGCTGATTTGAGGCGACAGCCCCATCATCCCGGCCCATCAGGACCTTGACCCCACTGGTACTGTCAACCTCATCGGTGCAGTCAAGGGGCAAGTGAACGCCCCGCCTAGACAAAGCCCTGCTCAACATGGAGCCATGGCACCATGGGGCACAGCACCACCCTGCCCCCCCCGCACCCCTCCCCCCCAGAGCGAGCAACTGTCTTCAGAGTCAGAAGCTTGTTCCCTTATCTCTGAAAGAAGTAGGCCCCGGCGTAGCTCCCGCTGTGAACCCGGTGGCCGCCACAGTGGCAGGTGCCACAATGGCCCTTCTGGACACCCTGGGCGTTTCATCAAGCCCAAGGGGACTGATCATGCCAATCCTATTCGATGGCATCAAGGTCATGATCCCGCCCGACATACTCGGCGAGTGTCCCACCGATCGAAGGGTCAGGGGCTGCACGGCTTTCCTCCCACCTACAACAAAGACGGTAGAGAGGAAATACTTTTTACCATCACAAGGTATGAGCATTTTATACACACTCTACTCCAGAATCGTTGGTGGTGGATGCAGCCAATGAGCGTGAGTGCCAGGGACAACAAGGTACGACCCCAAAGGCCAAAGATGCTAAGAAGCTGGAGCTCTTTGGTAGGAAGTGGTACTCCACTGGGGGACTCCAGCTTTGCATCGTGAACCAGGAAGCAATCCTCAGCTGCTATGCATCCAACTCCTGGTCGATCATGGAAAAATTCCAGGACTCTGCGGGCCAGAATTCCAAGGGGGAATTATGGCTATGATTAAAGGAGGAAAAGTGGTGTCCCGGGCTCTACTTCAATCTGCCCTAGATGCAGCGGCCCGTACGATGGCCTCAGGGGTGTCCATGAGAAGTTCATGGCTCCAAGCGTCAGGGCTTCCTCAAGAAGTCCAGACTACAATCCAGGCCCTCTCCTTTGAGGGTCCAGACTTGTTCTCAAAGACAGATTCCGCGCCTACAGACCCTAAAGGACTCCAGGGCCATCCTTAAGTCTCTGTGCCTTCACATATCAGTGACTTGGAAGAAGCAGTTTAAGCCCCACCCTGCGGCCAGGCCCTACCTCCAGAGGCAAGACTTTGATAGGAGGGCAACCACAGTGGCCGGAGATCAGACTACTCCTCAGCCCGCTCCCAGGACCACTCGCACCTGTCAACTGCGCCTAAGAAACAATTTTGAGGATACGCTTGAGGGTGGTGCATGAATCGGAGACCAGGATCCAAACCAACCCTTGTTTTCCAACCGCCTTTCCCATTTTTACCCTGCGTGGTGCAGAGTGACCTCAGACCTTTGGGTCCTGCACACGATTCGGTCAGGAAACTCTTTACAGTTCTCCTCACTCCCTCCCTTCTGCCCACCCCCCTCCCTCTCCCTTTCCAGGGACCCCTCTCACAAACAACTGCTTCTGCAAGAGGTGCAAACATTGCTCGAAGTAGGAGCAATGGAGGAGGTTCCTCGTGAGTTCAGAGGCAAGGGGTTCTACTCCCATTATTTCCTTATCTCGAAATCCAGTGGCAGCCTCTGTCCCATTCTGGACCAGAGGAAGCTCAACCAGTTCATGAGGTGGATCCGCTTCTGCAGGGTTTCACTGAGTTCCATCATTCCCTCCTTGGATCCGGGAGATTGTGCCAACAAGCGATTCCTACATTTTATAGTAGGCCAGAACCATTTTCAGTTAACGGTCCTACAATTTGGCCTCTCAGCAGTGCCACCGTGTTCACCAAATGCCTGGAGGTGGTGGCTACCCATCTTGAACATCACGGCATTTGAGTTTTTCACTACCTTGATGACTGGCTGCTTAAAGGTCAGTCAAGAAAACAGGTAGAGGACCACATCTGGATAGTGAAGGATGTCTTCGGGCAGCTGGGTCTGGTAATCAATGAGTCAACTTTGACCCCCCACCCAGAGGATAGAATTTATCAGAGCAATCCTCGACTCGACCAGGGCGAGAGCTCTGTTGCCCAGATCACGCTTTCGAACAATCAGATCCTTGATAGAAGGGTGGGAGCAGTGTCCTCTCACGACAGTGAGAACACGCCTAAAACTGCTGGGCCACCTAGCCTCCTGCACCTATGTAAGTACACCAGGCTAAGACTATGTTCCCTCCAGGTGTGGTTGGCTTTGACATACCGCCACTCACAGGACAACCTCGGTATGGTGGTCTCCATTCCCCCTCACAGGCTATACGCCCTCAGATCGTGGCAGGATCTACAGTGGGTATGCGAAGGAGTACCTTTCCAACCCCCTCCCCCCAACTGGCAGTATGTCTAGTCATCGATGCGTCAGACCTGGGATGGGGTGCTCCAATGGGCCACCGGAGGACAGAAGGCAGACGGAGCAAGCAGGAGTTGTTGCTCCATATCATCATAAAGGAGCTGAAGGCTGTTTTCCTGGTCTGCAAGACCTTCCAACAGCACCTGGCGGGCAAGGTGGTTTCAGTCAGGATGGGCAATACAATGTCAGTGTTATACATAAACAACCAGGGCGGTGCCTGCTCAACCAGGCTCTGCAAAGAAACGATCATCCTGTGGGACTTTTGCATCGCCCATTCAATCCACCTGATGGCATGATCCCTTCCTGGTTGGTGCAATACCTTGGCCGACAATCTCAGCAGATCCTTTTTGACCCACGAATGGTTGCTGCAGAGGGATGTTGCCAAGGACATCTTCCAGAGGTGGGGCACTCCCCAAATCAACCTCTTTGCATTGAGGGCCAACCTGAAATGCAGGAGGTTCTGCTCCTTCCAGGGTCAGGAGCCAGGCTCGATCAGGGATGCCTTCCTAATCAGCTGGGCGAAGGGCCTGCTCTGCGCATTCCCCCCGACCCTTCTGGTGCACAGGGTATTTGTAAAGGCCAAGTAGGATGCAACAACATTAATTCTGATAGCCCCAGCGTGGGCTCATCAGCAATGGTTCTCCATACTGTTGGACTTGTCAATCCATCAGTCAGTTACCCTTCCTCTGCTCCCAGACCTTCTGACTCAAGACCACAGCAGGCTGAGGCACCCAGACCTGCAGTCACTTCATCTGACAGCGTGACTCTTCCATGGCTAAACCCAAGTGAACTGGGGTGCTCGAGTTCTGTGAGAAAGGTCCTCCTTGGTAGTAGGAAACGCTCCATGAGGGCAAATTATGATGCCAAATGGTCTCGCTTCACGCACTGGGCATGATCCAATGGCACTTCACCCTCACGGGCGCCCGTTTCATGCATCCTGGACTACCTGCTGGATCTGAAGCATCAAGGCCTCTCCACGGCATTGGTAAAGGTGCATTTAGTGGCCATCTCAGTGTTTTACCCAGGAACGGAAGGGATCTCAATATTCTCGAACCCACTAATGAAGAGATTCCTTAAAGGTCTTGAAAGGTTATTTCCTCCAACCCGGAAACCTGTATTGCAATGGGACCTTAACCTCGTGCTCTCGAAGCTGAAGGGTCTCCTGTTAGAACCGCTGGCATCCTGCTCACTTTTGCGCCTGTCATGGAAGGTAGCATTCCTGGTGGCGATCACATCAGCCAGGAGAGTGTCCGAACTCCGAACACTGACCTCTGAACCACCTTATACAGTGTTTTTTAAAGATAAGGTGCAACTGCGTCCGCACCCAGCCTTTCTTCCGAAGGTTGTTTCATGTTTTCACGTGAATTAGAACATCTTCCTTCTGGTGCTATGCCCGAAACCACACGCCAATGACAGGGAACATCGCTTCCATTTCTGGATGTTAGGTGGGCTCTACTGTTCTACTTAGAGCGCACAAAACCATTTCGGAAATCCTCACAACTGTTCATAGTGGTGGCGGAGAGGATGAAGGGCCAACCTGTCACGTCCCAGCGCATTTCTGCCTAGATCACAGCCTGCATCCAGGAATGCCACAGCTGGGCAGAGGTGCCAGTGCCAGCAGTGACGGGCCATTCCACAAGGGTGAACGCATCATCAGTGGCCTGTCTAGCCAATGTCCCGATCCAGGACATTTGCAGGGCAGCAATGTGGTCCTCAGTACACACGTTTACGACACACTATGCTCTCATGCAGCAGACCAGGGAGAATGCAGCTTTCAGTCTAGCAGTCCTGCGCTCCATGAATGTGTGACATCCGACCCATCATCCTTGCATGGTAAGGCTTGGGAATCACCTAAGTGGAATGCACATGAGCAGTCACTCGAAGAAGAAGGTTGTTTACATGTAATTGATATTCTTCAAGATGTGTTGCTCATGTCCCTTCCACACCCACCCTCCTTCCACTCTGTTGGACCTCCGGCAGGAAGGAGCTGGAGAGGGCAGGGTTGATTGGAGCTTATATAGGGAGTTGCTCTAGCGCCACCTGCAATTTAGCAGCCGACACTGCAGGTATTCCTAGGGGAAAAACTTTCCCGCAGGCTCGTGCACGTGGCGTGTGCGCATCTAAGTGGAATGGACATGAGCAACAGATGCAGATACGAAAATAAGTCAGTGCTTTGATACAACTTCTTTCGCACCTCACCTAATACCATTCAGAACTAATGTGTCATGGTCGCTATTTCAGCATTTGTAAAATAAATACGATTCTAGTGTGTTTTACATAAAATAAGATATGGGGGCACCACAGAACAAAGTCATCCAGGTTTCCAACTGTGAACAGCCAAGCCACAAAATGCTTGGTAATTAATCACTAAGTATTGGGCAGCTGATTAAAATTTTCATAAGATTTTATGCTAAAATTTCATCATGGAGATTCTGGTAAAATGAAGAATGACATAACCTGTTATTTAAATGACCTTGCTATAATAGCAGCTCTTATTGTGCTACTTTGACCGATCAACCTTTTAAAATACCTGACTGAATGCATTATATCACACTCAAGTGACTCTAAGCCCTTAGCAATAAATCTGATTTCCAATATAGCACAAAGCATTGCTGCTTTTAAAACCTGATGGGTTTTTAGTAGCTTGTCTGCATTTACTACATGAATGTCTCTGTGCAGTTAAAGAAAAAGGAATACTATGTATAAAAGGTCTAAAGAAATGTTTTTTTAACTATGAACTGTTTAGTAGTGTATTTCCCTTTTATTCCCCTTCCATCCCTCAGTCTTAGTAAAAAAGAGCCAGTGATGATTACTAGGATATTCATAAATTACTTCAGTTTCTTCATAAGTTTGTCCTGCTCTGATGTGTTCAGTTGGTTGGTCATTTTGCGCTGTGACAGGAAAATTCAGACTTGAAATTAATGAAATGTTACGTGTAGGAAAACGATGCTTTCTTTTGACTTGCTGACTTATGCTGTTGTGCTATTCTGTTGTATAGTGTAGCTGGCTTTAAAAACCAATGGATTTTACGCTAATCTGCAAATGCAAATAGTCATGTTTGAATGGGGGAGCCATCCTTTAAGAATGTTAACTTATTCAGAATCCTATTTAGTCTGTAAACCTGTAATTATACTGGTTTTGAATTGTTTCAGGGAAGCCAGTGCTGTATGTGAAACTTGACACAGCTAGAAATTAGGTACCTGGAGAGAAATGCTGAAATTTGATAATGCACTTCGCCCTTACTCCTATGGGTGTTGGGGTTTCTTGTTATATGATTGTGGAAAGCTACCTTTTCAGCTGCTGATAATTGCAGAGGCAAATCAAGGCATGGCTCCTGAAAGAGGATGCACTCTTCAGCTTATCCCGTGAGTTTTATTGGACTTCAGTTACCCCATCCTGACACTGCAGCCATTAACTTGTCATGCTGTGACTCCTTGTAGTATGCCACTTTAAAGTGCTTATCTTTAGTAGTCTCATAGACTTTAAGGTCAGAAGGGACCAGTATGATCATCTTGTCTGACCTCCTGCAAAATGCAGGCCTCAAAACCTCAAGTCAAGGTAGGCAGAGTCCCCTTTGTGCCTTCCCTGGGGTCGGTCCACCCTCTTATAACTTGAAATGATCATGCTTCCACTGGATCTTGCACTAACTATCTCAGAGTTGGAATGATTTGCTAGCCATGTTCAGCGTCGAGTTAGGTTGTAAATTTCAAGTTTACCATAAACTATGCAAAGATTGAATCCTAGTATTGTTAAACTATATAAAATATGGAAGAAATGCATATAAACATAGACTTGTAGTTCTTTTATCTTTGTTGATGAGTTCTTAACATTTGTTTTCATGCCAAAATTACTGAAGTTTACTGTTTTTTATTTTAACAAGGTCCACAGATCCATGACATTGGGTACTCTGGTTTATTCAGCCTGGAAGGCAGATCAAACTTATCCATCAGAGGTAGGAGCGATGTGGCTCCCACCTCTGAGAGAGACTCCAGCCAGATTCCATCTGCCTCTCCAGCTGAAAGCAGGCGGACCAGCTCTTGCTTGCTGCGGAGCAAATTTTAAAAAGGGGGGAAAAAAACCTCAATCTTCAGTCTGTCAGGGGGGTCTTCCTTTATCTGTAGAAAGGATTCCCTTTCTCTTGAGTTGCTAGGACTCTCAGTGCCCCCTGCTCAGCCATGTGCAGAGCACCAGGACAGAGAAGGCTGAGGGCAGGTCTACACTGCCCGCTGTTTTCAGCAGCAGTCGAAGGGAGAGATGCAACTTACCTAAAATAACTTACGTGTCTCCCTCTGACTTCCTTACACCTAGAATGTCCATTGCAGTGAGTCAATTGCAGTGAGGGGGCCTCCTTTCAACTCAGCACATCTCTGCTTAGCAGGGATCGACTTCCCTATTGAGTGAGTGGGTCTTCACAGACCCAATCAGTCGATCGGGAAGGTTGAAACTGACGATGGTGATTTTCCCATAGTCAGTGAAGACTAGCCCTGAGAGGGAAAACTAGGGGTCTCTTGCACCTTCGTTGCTGATTAAAAGCCTGTTTTGTGGACCCCCAGGCCACTCAAGTATCCAGACAAGGGCAGAGTTTCCAGCAGGCTCCCTCCCCAGAGAACTCTTAGGAAAAAGTAGCAGCAAAACCAGCCAGGCCTATCACTGGTGAGAGCAGCAGCTTTGAGACAACAAACAGATTCCTTCCTGCCTCTTACATTTAGAGTGGGTAGGTGGAAGCACGGTATCAAAGGGCCAGGATGGCTTCCCATCCAGCTTCTTGCTCTTACACTCACAGCTGCATTTGTTGACTGCTGAGCACTTGCCCACCCTTCCTCGCTCCCAAACTCTTGCAATTGCATGGAACTATAGAAAGGAATATGGAAACATAGTAGGGGGAGAGCCTGGTAAAGGGCTCTTAGGCCCAACCCATTCCTCTATACTACAGCATGTCCACTTGCCATTGCTCTCTCCCAGTGCATCAAATGGACCAAGAGCTACCCTTGAATGTCAGACTGATCTTACCTTGTGGGCACCCTATCTCCAGGCTATCTCAAGAATCTTGCTCAAAGCATGGGGACCCTGGGAAGTCCCCTACTGGTCCCAGTCCAGCACAAAACCCATTTTTTCCTCAGAGTAAGAAATCTGCTTCAAAGACTAATCTTAAGGTCTTACTCCCTCCCTCCCCATCCTCATCCATGGAACCATCAGTCTGAGGAAGAGAGAAAAGGGAGTGTCATATGAAAGAGGTCTCTCAGATGTTCAGATCCCTCCACCATAAAACACACACACAAGAGCACCCCATCCCTTTCATCTTCTGAAGAATCTGACTTCACGGGATTCATCTAGGAGATGCATTGAGAAGCACAATGTGAAATTGGTCTCTCTCAACCTGCATAAATCTGCAGAGTGCAGCAGGACAAATATTTTCCAGTATCTGGTTTCCCAGTCACCTTCAGAATGCAAGAAGACAGATTTTTCAGTTCCTGATTCCTCTGATCATCCTTGCAAAATGAAGCACTGGGGATAATCAGTGTTCAGAAATGACTAGGCCATCGACATGCTGTTTCCGCTAGGCATGCATATTTGCAGCCTCACAAAGGGAATTTTCCCTGTATGAGGGAGAAAGGTTGGCACTCCAACTGTGAAAGACTCAATAATAAATATTAACACTCAGACTCAACTTTTGGGAAAAGTGTATTGATATACACTGAATTAGAAAAGCTATAAATATTCCTGTGCATACATCCTGTATATGTGTTAATGGGATAGGAATTTCTTGCTGCAGCAATAGATTGGGAAAACGTCAGGCTGCTGACCTCAGCTGCTGCTGCCACAGGTCAGCAGGCCTTAATTGTTGGTCTGTCTTTCCCAGCTGTCGCTGTGAGTTACCGGACACTAATGTCCAGTTAATTGCTCCCAGCTTCTGTTGCAGTTCGCCAGGCCTCACTTCTGCCTCCTTCCCACACAGATGGTCATGAAGTAAGAAGAGGGACTGTGGGTAAAAGAAATGGCAGATATTGAGAGGCATTTTGGCCTGCCACTTTTATCTTCTCCCATATGGCTCCTGGCATCCATTTTGCAAAGTCAAATGATTTGTGTGTGTGCAGAAGTCAAACTGAAAGTGCTGCTGCATGCTTTCACAAGGAGTGAAAACTTGGGTGGATGGCATTTCAAAGCATGATCTCTCTCAACCTATTAAAGAGTTAAGAGTTTTTGCCTGAGGAGTTGTCAGGGCATGCGCATAGCCATCCTATATCTTTTATGAATAGGAGCAACAGAACCTGCCTTCTCTTCAGTGGAAACAGGGCCTTCCCCCATATCATTCCTACTCCCCTACCCCCGCCCCCCATACAACACTGTGTCTTGTCATCGTGTAGCTCAACAGATCCATAAAGAAATGAAAATTCAAGACGGAGATGTAAAAATCCACATTAGCTGCCGCTAATGAAGAGGATTGCATGATATCTCTAGATTTGAAGGATACCTATCTCCATATTGCAATTAGACTCTCTCTCAGATCCTAAATTTTGCTTTTGGGAGCACAGCGTTACCAATTTTCCCTTTGCCCTAGAGGTGTTGAAACTCCTGGTGAAGTAAGTTAAGTCTCAGTGACATATGTGCTTGCCTCTCATGTGAAAGCAAGGTGTCAGGGTTATCAATAGGATCACAGAGCCAAGCAACAGATGCATTGTTGCAGAGATGGCCAAGGGAGTTTTACATGGGCTTCCCTCTCTTTCTGTCTTTTCACCAAAGCACCAGAAGAAGCTCAGGAGAGAAGCCGAACTTGTAATTGTGGTATCCACATTCTGGCCAAGGAAGTGTTGGTTTGGAGCCTTGTAGTGGACTGGGGTCCCACAGGACTTCCTGCCACAATAGCAAAAGCAGGTGGGAGTGGGATTAAAGAATCAGCCCTTGCAGGGCTCTCCCTTGGTTCTCCGACTTCCTTGACATAGTACAGAGACCTCCCATCTACTTGCCATTTAGAAGGAATATGGGCCAACTGTGCAGTCTGAGCCTACCTTCCTGGCTCTTGAACTGAGTCTCTTAAACCAGCAAGGCATAATCACTTTTGTTGCTCTTTCCAGTACCTTTTTCCAATTTAATATGTTTTTTTTGGATGGGTGACTTGAACTGCCTGCAGTATTCAAAGTGTGGACATGCTATGGAATTATATAGTAGCGTTGATATTTTCTCTCATCTATCCCTCTACTAATGGTTTTTAGAGACCTACCCACAAGGATTCCCATATCTGTCTTAAGTGTTAACAGCTAATTTCATGTCATTTTGTTGCCCAGTCACCCAGTTTTGTGAGATTCCTTCATGATTCTTTGCAGTCTGCTTCATATTTAACTATTTTGAGTAGTTTTCTCTGTGGGATGATTGTTCTGCTTAGCCTTAGTACTTAATTTTCTTTATTGAGGTAGGCTGTAGACTTTTTCACTAGCCTATGTTAGTGTCACCTCCCCTGCCAGTGATTAACTGATTTGGTCTGCCTCGAGGTTGGATCAAGAGCAGAGACTCGTGGATCTGTAGATCTCAGCCTAGGAAAAGAAATTTTCCAACAATGCATAGATAAATTTTAGTATTCTGACAATGGTAAATGAAAATGACTTACTCTCTCCACCGGAACATAAGAATTGTCATAGTGGATCAGACCTGAGGTCCATCTAGTCTAGTATCCTGTCTTCACCAGTGGCTAGTGCATTTTCTGACAATGCGTAGATAAATTTTAGTATTCTGACAATGGTAAATGAAAATAACTTATTCTCTGCACTGGAACATAAGAATTGTCATAGTGGATCAGACCTGAGGTCTATCTAGTCTAGTATCCGCCTTCACCAGTGGCTAGTGCTAAATGCACAGGAGGTGGTATGAGTGGCTTTTAGTGCTGAAGCATGAAGTTTAATACCTCTTCCAACCTTTTTTATCATTAGATATTATAGTATCTCCGATCAATTTGTGTGGGAGAATCCTTATTTACTTTGGGTGTTAAAAGGCTATACTTAATTATGTAAAACAGTTTGAGAGAATCAAATGAAAGGTTATATGGAAATATAAATATCTAAACCAAATGAATATTGAGTGGGGCAACCTGGCCAAACTGCAAGCTCATCAACCTTAGCAATTGCTACTATAACTATAGCAGGATTTGCAGACATGGAGAATGTTTCCCTTTCCAGACTAACTAACGTTTTTGACTTCCATTTTGACCTCCATCCAGACTTTTAACATTAACAATGAACAGATAAAACTTCATAACTGTAAATATTCCAGGGAAATTCAAAACTTGAATTAAAGTCAGTATATCCTTAAAAATAAAATTGTAATAGTTGATCAAAAGAGACTTAACACAATTTAGCCTTGTGTGGAAGAATTTTCACCAGTGTGGCACTGAATTGGAGGTATGTAGTTTCTATTAGAGCGGTACTAGAGACATGCCTTGGGTTTTTTGAGTCAACAAAAATTTGATATTGTGATATTTATGGTTTCTGCTATTGAAGCAGGATGGAAATGATGGGAAATGTTTCCAGTGTGATTGATTTTGATAACGTTGCATACTTGTTAGCAACTCAATCACTTTATTCAGTTGCTCACAGACATCTTCAGCTAATACAATCTCATTCAGTGCTACTTCAGGCACTGTAGCTTTTGGAACTGTTGGCTATGCAGTAAGGGATGGCACGTTACTCTATTTTGTGATTCATGGCTATATGAAACAAGATACCTAAAAGATGCTAGTTTTGACATGACACAGTTGCACACCCTTCCCATTCTGCACTAGCCTATACTAGATCATCTAGTGCTGTCCAGTTGAAACATGATATCTTTAAAGAAACACACTATTAGAATATTTGTGGTGACATTTATTTATCACTTTAAAATTATTGAAATATTTTTTACAAAACTTTAAAGTTGAAGTATGACCCATCTCTTTCCTCCAAAATGGGGGGTTGTGATCCACAGTGTAGGAAATAAGCAGATTCTAGAGTGCATGAAGTACTATAGCAAAACTGAAAATCTGTGTGTGTGGCAGTGAGAAGGTGGGAGCAGTGACACTTCTGATACTTTTCCTTCTCAAACTCTATCAGAAGAAAATGCATCTTTTTAAAAATTATGTAGTTTATAGAAATTAGTAAAAGTGCAGAGTGGATAAGCGTACACTACTTTTTAAAAAGCTTTTCAGAGGAATTAACTAAAAATCTATTCAGATTCAAGGAAACAAATTAAGGAACCTGGGATAAGGCAATACATTGCCCATTGGGCCATTGCGGTGTAGCTAAGCACTCATGAAAATAAATGTGTAGTTGGGTGGGAGGTGTGGAGAAGTGACGGCACACGTTCCATTCTTATAGCAGTCTTGCTGGCTGAGATGTAAACAGGTTTTGCAGTAGAGAAGACATGTACATAGATTTATTTAACTAGATTGTGTAAAATAGATCGATGGCAATTGCCAGTGCTGTCAAATGAGACAAGAGATATGCCTGATGGGTGTTATGCATGGTAAAATTGGGCTATTCTTTCCAGTTCTGTTCCTTCCCATCCTCCACTTCCATCCCTGTTCAGGGACCTCCTCTTATGAGCAACTTCTTATATTGGAAGTGCAAGTGCCCCTAAGAGCAGGAGTAATAGAGGAGGTTCCTTAGGAGTTAAGGAGGAAAGGGTTCTACTCCCAATATTTCCTAATCTCAAAGGCCAAATGAGCTCTCAGACCCAGTCTTGACCTGTGAAACCTCAACAGATTCTTGAAGAAACTGAAATTTCACATGGTATATTTGGCTGCCAACATTCACTTCCTGCATCCAGGAGGATTGATATGCTGACCTCGACTTGAAAGATGCATGCTTTTATGTATCAATAGTCCTGTCTCAAAGAACGTTCCTCAGATTCATGGTACTCCACACCCATTATGAATTTACAATTCTTCTTTCTGGTCTGTCAGCTGCCCTCGCTTGCTTACCAAGTGCATGACAGTCGTCACCACCATCCCGAGGAGACGACAGATTCAGGTGTACTCGTATCTAAATGAAAGGCTTGTCAAGGTCCACTCTGGGGAACAGGTAGAGGCACATGTGATGGTGATATGGTTGATATGTGGCAGCCTGGTTCTATTGCTGAATGTCCCCAAGTCATCCCTATCCCTGTGTAGAGGATAGAGTTTATAGGAACTTGTCTGCACTCATGCTAGGTCATTCCTGACCAAACAGACAAACTAGACAAGATAGTTTCACTCCCTTCTTGGGTTATTGAGTCCCTCCTGCGGTGGTATATGTGAGGGTACCCTTCTCCAGACTCCCACCCTTGATGTCTGTGTTCACGGACACACCAGTGTTGGGTGGGGAGTGCATTTATTGACCGTTTGGTCCTGAGCAGAACTTTCGCTTCACATCAATGTCAGGGAGCTGAAAGCAGTTTGCTTGGCTTGCCAAACCTTCTAGGCCCATCTGGAAGGCAGATGTGTTTCAGTTATGACAGACAACACAACAGTGATGTTTTATATAGAATAGGCAGGGTGGCTTCTCTCCACTATGCCACAAAACCTTCAAGCTGTGGGATTTCTGCATAGCCCACTCCATACACCTAAAGGCATATTCCTTTCTGGGATCCCAGAACAAACTGGCAGACCATCTCAGCAGATCCTGTGATCATGAGTGGTGTACTGCCCACATGTTCAGGGTTTAACTGATTGCTGTATTTGGGGTTGGGAAGGAATTTTCCCTCAGGGCAGATTGGCAACTCTTGAGGGTTGTTTTTTTTTTTTTTTTTGGCTTCCTCTGTAGCATGATGCACATCTCACTTGCTGATGGAATCTCTGTACCTTAAAATCTTTAAATCATGATTTGAGGATTTTAATAACTCATTCATACATTAGAGGTTTATTACAGGAGTGGGTGGGTGAGATTCTGTGGCCTGCATTGTGTAGGAAGTCAGACCCGATGATCACATTGGTCCCTTCTGACCTTAGAGTCTATGAGTAATCTATTCAACTGGGCATTGTGAACAGTGTTCTTTAGCTCTGGGGATTTCCTGCAGAGTCTTGTTGCAAACAGATCTATCTGGAGAAGTTTCAGCAGTTTTGCTCATTCCTAAAACAAACCTAGTCTTGATCCATGTGAAGAGTAAAAGAAAGGGAAGAATTCTAGGTATGTATGGTCAGACGGATTTTATTTCTATATTGAATCAAGTCTGTGCACACCCCTAGTTTGTGACATACCATACTCAATGGGGATCTGATCATAACAGAAATCTTTCCTAAATCCCCATTTCTGGCCTTCAGTCAACTCTCCAAAGCTCATCATTAGAAGCCAGCTCTCCATGGACTAGGGCCACACCAATTCAAAACAGCACCAGACTCTGCCGGAACAACAGATGAACAACCTACATGCATACCTCCCCTGCTACAATGATCAGCACCCTCCATAGCACACCTTTCGCAAGATGCATGGATCCAACACGTGCTTATCACAATATACAATATATCTCATCCAGTGCACTGCATGTCACAACAGTTTTGTGTGGGTGAAACTAAATAATCACTAAGCTCTCAAATGAGTTTACAGAGGAAAATAATAAGATTAAAACTCCCTCCTCCAAACCCAAAACAAAAAACACCACCATCCTGTGGGTGAATGCTTTTTCCCAAAGCGATTACTTTCTATATCAATCCTCACCCTCAACGGAAATCTGCACAGAACTTTCAAAAGACAAGCCTGGAAGCTTAAATTTATAACTCTGCTCAACACAAAAAGGCATGGACTGAATGGAGACACTGGATTTATGGCTTATTACAGCAATCTCTAACCCCTTCTTTTTGTCCCATGACTATAGAGGCGGTGTTGGTCTCTTACAATATGTGCTACCTACTTATGCTAAACGGTCTGTTCCCTCTTGCATTTTGCTGTGGGGCTGGGAGTTCCTTTTCTAGATCTGAAGGAGACCTCTTTGTGACTGGAAAAGCTTGTCTGTTTATCCAGTAGAAGTTGGTCCAGTGGAAAATACTACCCCGCCCCATCTTTTCTCTAATATTCTGTAACCGACAGGGCTACAAGAACACTACATACATATAGATCAAAGTGATTGTTAAATAAGAATGTATTTGGTGTGTAAATCTCAGGAAACCAAATGGGATCCTGCATCCATTGTCTTCATTTACCTATATCCTGTTATAATGTAATGGTAAACCTTTACATTGTTTCTGTAACTAAATTAATTAGAGCCTTGTGCAGATGGAATATATGGATCTGCATCCAATCTACATCTGTTGGAAAAAACTTTCAGCCAACTGGCTGTCCTCCCTCCTGGTCTTTTAGATTTAACTGCATCCCCATATCAGCTGTTTCAGAGCCAGCAGCCCTCCATCAACTGTTGAACCCTTGCCAGCCCAAACAGCTGATGACCCCTGCCTGCCTAACAGCTGATCAGCCCCATCTCCCACCCTTCACTTGTTGAACCCTTCAGCAGCCTAATACTTGATCAGCTGTTCGCTGCATCCCTGCCTGGCAGCAGCTCCACCCCAGCCCCAGAAGTCAGAGAGGCCCTGAGCTCTACAAGAAATGGTCCATGGATATTTTCAGAGGCAGATATCCACAGATTTTCAGGGCTCTGTAAATAACCATCAAATGAGAAAAAAGTCTTAGATATGTAAATGAAGAACTTTAACAGGGAAGTGCTAATTTTAGCACATTTGAAGTCAAGTGGTCATTGTATGTGATGCTTAAGGTTAAGATTGTGTCACTGTTGTTTTTAGTAAAAGCCAGAGAGAGGTCATGAACAACAAACAAAAAATCACAAAAGCTGAGACCTTTCCCTGACTTTTAGTAAAAAATAACAATGTAACAAGATGGGGCTGACAGATGCAGGACAGGGGGGTTGAATGGGGTGGGGGAGAGCAGTGGGAGAGGGCTCTTCCCCAGAATCTTCATCTCTATGTTTGGAGTCTTAACAGGGCAGAATAACAAGAAGATGGAGATTGCCAGAGTTTTTCTGTGTAGCCCTGAGAGACTTTTGGGAAAGTGGCAGATTGCTACATCTGTTACCATTTGGAATTAGACTGTGATTCACCTTTACCTATATATTTTTTTATTTTTATTTTATTTTATTTTTGTTTTTTTCATAGCTAATACACCTTAAGTTAGTTTCGTATAGAATAGGCTTCCAGCATTGTGTTTGGTGTGAGAGCTATAACGCAAATTGACTTGGATGGGTGACTGGTCTCTTGCACGGGTGGCAAGATAGACTAGAGCAGGAGTGTCAAACTTGTAGTCCACAGGCCAGATACGGCCCACAAGCCTCTTCCATCCAACCTGTGAATGCTCTCCATGAGATCACACTCTCTCCCTAACAGAGGGAGAGAGAGAGAGTGTTCTCGCAATATCGTGGAGCGCAGTCTTGCATACTCATGCAATGCCATGAGTGTGTCAGGTTTCACGACATAGTGGAGCACCAGGTATGCAAGATTGCACTCCGCAAGACCACACTCCCTCCTAAACAGAGAGAGAGAGTGTGGTCTTGCAGTATTATGGTTTGTCAGCAACAGCCGGATACCGCCCAGGCAGCGTGGAGATGAAAGAATTGATGCTTGGATTCAGACTACTAGGACAAAATGTATGTATATTCAAGGCGTTGTTATTTATATATATTTATGCAAGACTGTGCATTTCTCCCTAACAGTGTGAGTGTGGACGGCAAGTCTCGCATACGCAGCACTCCATGGTGCTGCAAGAGTGTAGGCCGTAGTATTTTGATTTATGGTACGTATAGCCCACTTGAAATATATTTAAGAAAAATCTGGCCTACCATAGCGAATGAGTTTGACACCTTTGGACTAGAGTGTGTAAGGAAACTGTCTATCACATCATTGTAAAACCATTTTACTACTTTGGGCGTTTACATTTATTATTGGATTGATAAATTCTAACTATAGACCATACCACTAGTTTGGGCTGTCTGCTCAAGAAAGTCTGCCTCAAAGAAGGCACTCCAGCCAGTGTGACACATGATGATTTATAGTAAATGTTGGATCCATACTTAATAGGAATGTATTATAACATCAAATTAGTTGAGGGAGTTTTCTATTTAAATTAAACTCCAGGCTTTCAGGCAGATTTAAATTGGCTTTTTGATTAAGAAAGGTCTCATGGAAAGAAAAGCTTGGAATTTCAAAAGTGCTCTGTACAGCAGAAGCAGTCACGTGCTTTCTAGAGCTATCTTTGGAAATATATTCATAGAGTGAAAGAATTTGAGAACAGTGAGCTTTGAAAAAATGAAATAGGAAAGCAACTGGACATCAGCAAGTGGTAAACAACCTTTACTATATTAGCAAATGGAAAAATGTCACATGTGTACTAAAATATGTGAGTGCATGAAGGGAAGCAATTCCAAATGCTGATAGTTTTTCACAACTTAAAGTGAGTATCTGTGTGCATCCTTCAGAATTATTGATTGTCTTTTTTACTCGTTGCCGGACTGACAGTAAAACTTTTTGATATCCACCTCTTTTCCAATTCAGCCATGCAATGGTTCTCAAACTTGTTGTTAAAAAACTCTTAATTGAAAAAAGGCTCATAATAGATGGGTATTTTGAGTACTGACTGGAAAATGCTTGCATGTGCTATTTACTGTGCAATGTGGCATTACGTTTTTAGTAAAATGGAAGTAGTTGAACAACCACAGACCACATCCTTGCTAACGGCTGTGCATAGAGGCTGCTTTTACTTACATTTTTTTCCAAATTCAAATAACTTTCTATTAGGTAACCATAAGTTCCTGCATTTACTTCAATTAGAAAATAAAAGTTCTTAGGCTGGAAAGTAAAAATGAGAGGCAGAAGTTGCTGACATACTTTTTTTCCAGCTCAGAAATGAAACATTGTAAGAAGTAGAACAGTGTTTGGTCAGACTTGCTCTGCTTGTCTCCAGTTTAATTTTACGTCTGTGCAGAAACTTAGTGCCTTTGAAGAGAGAGGAGAGATGCATCTGTCCCATTACTTTTTCTGGAATTGGATACTGCAATTTTTACGCATAAGTTGTGGTAGAAACTATATATGGTTTTTGCTTTTCTTGCAAAATGGAGAAAGGTTAAAATTGAGTGTTCCTGAATAAATGTGACACATGAATTTTGTTTGCTTAATAAGGATTTGGTTGGTAAAACATGAAGTCTTTTAACATATACTCCACCCCCTTATTAGTTGTTATGTTACTGTCTTGATATAATACCTCCTTAAACGCTGGCTTGTTAAAAGAAGCAGGATCTGTATAAATGAAAAAATATGGCTTTTAGTTCATAACATTATGCTTTGTTTTTTGTTAGTATTTTTGCAGTGAAGCACAACTCATCTTTTGCTTTAAGATAGTCACACTGGAAATGAGTAAATAAGAAAGCTCTAGTGTGAGTAACATATAATATGTGCAAAGGTGAGGCATGAGGGAAGCAATGAAGTAGCATTTAATTTTGTTTAAGTGAGAGAAAGCAAATGTGCCTATGAGGGTTCTGATTGAGCTCCATTTCTTGTAGGCCAGGAAAATTAAATCATAAAAGATTCTGGTTGAATGGGATTTCAGGTCATCATCTAGTCCAACCCCCAACCTCAAGTAAATCATCGCAGCCAGGGCTTTGTCAAGCTTCACCTTAAAAACCTATAGCAAACGTGTTTATTAAGAAAGCCAGAAACCAAATGTCTTTGATCCCTCTTGCCACTTCTGGCTGAATCGTGCTATTCCATATGAAATCTGTTCTTAGTCCTGATTCCACAGCCTCCTGCCCCACATCATCTATCCTACTACTGTACAATGGTTCTGTGTATATTTCTTTCTGTTCCAGCTACTATCTGAGTTGCTGACCTCCCTCTGCTAAACAAAACAACAACTCTCTGCATGCTATTCAATATAGTAGCTCATTCACGGTATTCCATGTTTTTAGTTTTTTGTGTTTAAAAAAAAAAATCCTGGAATTGTCAATGTTTTCCAAACACTAGAGCTAAGAAGAAATCAGGTTAAAAAGTGAGGAAGAGGGGGATAAAAACAAAAAAAATTGTATTATATGCATTTTATTACAGTATAATTGAAAATATTTTAATGTACAAAAGTATATTTTTGTTTCTGACCTAGTAGTTTTTCCAGAAATCCTGGTTTGTGTATACCCACATAATTTTATTCAAAAGAGTTTCACTCGTGTTGAGCCCCTTCCTGCTCAGAGGTAGTCTAATTTTGAAAATATGCACTCTGCATCAATAGATCCAGGTGTTATACCTGAAGCTTGTTGTGCCTCTTCGTTGAAGTTGGGAAGTGTGTCTTGACGACTGTTTCAAAAAGCCAGCACATGTAGTTTTGCATTTTCAGGGCTCACATAAGTAGTAAATTCCCCTTTCAGACTTGAAATTTCCTCTTTAGTGGCACATTCTAACATAATGGTTGTAGTCTGCTGCAAAAATCACCTTGAGGAAGGGATGCAACATCTGGTACACATTCCAAAATAAAATCTTCAGCACCAAACACTTCGGGGTTCAGGTTATGGGCCACAATCTCTGATTTCTTACTGAACATTGTGTTGAAGGTTTGAGTGCTTTTTGGTTTTCTCATGACTGGAAGATAAGGATTTCTAGAAACAGCTGGGTTTTCTTGCCATATGTTGCTCCTGCAGCTTTTGTGCTCAGTTCAGCTAGATTTTGGTTGTCAAGCTCTGGTAAACATCTGTTGACAAATGTGTTGGCAGTTAGTCGGAGAAAACTCCAGTGTTTTCTGTGTGTCATGCAGTGATTTCAGATTTCGATAGTGAACATTACCTTGGTGTGCAAAATCTGGCGGTCATTTTGGTTCTTTGACAGTCTCTTCAGAGTTTCTTCTTTAGAGCCCAAAACCCTGGGGATGGAGATGCATTAGCACAGTCCACATGTTAGTTACATGACAGGCAACAGGGATAGGTAATTAGCAGCTGTCTCTGCACTCATCTCACACTGTGTAAAACAAAACCTTTAACTTTTTTACCCACTTAGAAACTGCCCCAAATCTAGTGACGAAAGATTTCAAGTCTTTTCATTTCTTCGTTAGCAGTAGCTTCTGACAGTGCAATGATAATCAGATGAGCAGGATGGGTAATATGTAGCAGCTTCAGCTTTTGTTTGAAATTAAGCTCCCATGCAAACTTAGCCATGTAGGAAGCAGTGTGTGTGTGTGAGAGGGGGTGGGGACATTTTCCCAAGTTAGTCAGTACATCTCAAACATCAAAACAATGTGGGTTTATTTGCTTTGAAAATAAAAACACAAGTTCATTGTTTCATTTATTATTTTATATAACTATTATTCTCACAGCAAAATGACTTAGCAAGTATTATTTTATCAACTACAATTGCTTAATAACAGTAAAAACATCCTAATTGATAATTTAAATTGGTCAATAATTAAATCAGTGTGTTAATATGAGCAGCAAAGAGCTGCAGAAGATGTATTGAAGAGCCACTGTGATTCAGGAGCCTAAGTTTGAATGTAGCTATCTCAGTGGCATATATAACAGTTAACTGTATGTATTGAGTTGAGGAATGTGTGATCATAAGTATTTATAAAATATCCAAGGAAGTTTGATTTTTGCCTTTTGGATGTAGGCATGAGCATATTGTTGAGATAGACCAACTCCTGGCATTAAAATAGGGCCAATTCCTGAGTGTAACTAATGGGGTTACTCTGTTTTACTGATGTAATCAAGAACAGGATTTGAACCTGTGTTTTGACAAAAACGTTGTTGCTAAACATATAAGACAAGGATGCTTTATTTCTGCTTAAGCAAAAGGAACAAAGAGTTAAAATATCTTGGCTTCTAACTCCCTGTAATACAATACTTACCGCACAGTACAAGTACAGACACACAAAAATGCAACTCTGTAATTCTGAAGTGCAGTTTTGGGGTTGTGGAAAACTAGAAAATGAACATGCTGAAACATTAAAGTGAAAAATTTGCCTTAATTTCTACTGAGTTGTATAAATGAGAGGCACATTATCATAACGTAATATACAAAATACAGTGCTTGTGTGGAGACCTAGAGTGGAATTTTGTGGGTCACTGCGTGATGCCTAAATTGAACATACTGGAAATTGTGACAATTCAGTAGTAGCCTTTGATAAAACTTTCAGTAAATCAGGCTTCGACAAATTCTAGGTGCCAAGTCACCATGGCACCTGGGATTTTGCCCCAGCACCTAAGAGTGCCAGGGGCAAAGCCCCACCCACCCACTATGCAGAGCGCGCTGGGCTCCTCCTCCCATGCCGCTGAAAATAAGCTGCTGCTGGTGGCTCTTTCAGCGGCGTAGGAGGAAGAGGGAGAGACAGCAGTGCTTCCCCTTTCCACTGCCATTGTCGCTCCCTCTTCCCTGCCCCCAGCGCCGCTGAAGAAAAGCCACTGCTGGGGGCTATTTTGGTGGCGCTCAAGGGGGAGAAGGGGCAGGTGACAGACAGTGGCACTGGAAGAGCACCAACCCCCCACGCTGCTGAAAGAGCCCCCAACAGTGGTTTGGCAGCTTGTGGAGGGAGATTCTTTAGTATGCTGCTGAAAAAAGGCCACCGGGGGGGGGGGGGGGGGAAATCTCTCCCCTGCAGCCTCCCTCCTCCCCCCAACTAATATGTCAGGTAAAATAGTGTCCTGGATGCAGGGAGCCCCGATGTCGTTCCCTGTTCCCTCTTTCACAGCCTCCCAGGGGTGTGTAGAACAGCAATTTCAGCTGCTCTGTGCATGCAGGTCAGTTTCCCCAGGTGGGCACAGGAAGGGAGTGCAGGTGATGGGAGAGTGGGGACCCCATGGGGGCCAGGGGCTAATGGAAGGGGGTGTCACACTGTGAGGCTTGCTGTGTAAAAGAGGTCACCAATACAAAAAGTTTGAGAATCACTGTTTTAAATGTACTCTGACATGGGCAGGAAGGGGGAGGTGGGAAGGTACAAAGAAATGGGTTACATTTTTATATCTTTTCCTTGTTTTCGAATATTATATCTATTACTGATTGCACATGAAGCAAGCTTCAATTTTTTAAATGTAGATTTTTTTTTTTTACGAAAGGAGAATTGTGACTAGAGCATGACTGAAACTGCAAAGATTAAGATTTAAGGGTTTTAACATGGGTGTCAGCCAGGGAAATGTTAAAATTTCACTCAGGATTAGTCCAATTATTACATAGTCCTGCCTTGAGTGCAAAGGACTGGACTAGATGACCTTTGGGGTGCCTTCCAGTCCTGTACTTCAATGATTTTGTGATTCTCTTCCTGAAATTAAGATGTTAGGGTGGTGGAGACCAAGGTTTGCAAGATGTGTGGTATTTTCTATAGTTAAAATGTTAGTGTGTATAACTGCAGGTTATGCTTATAGTGCTCTAAGCTTCCATTCTGAACCAATTTGGGGATTTTTTGTAATTTTCTGAAAGTTTCACAGTAAGCTGACATTTTTCAGTGTGAGGTTATTGGGGAAATTGGCACAGTAATAATGCAGTGGATTTTAAAGGCATTTCTCTTCTACGAAGAGAGGGATTATGTGTCTTTTATCAGTACTTCTAGGTAAATAGGTTTCATAGCAAAAATGAATGCTGTAATTTAAATCTATCAAAAACTAGAAAAAGGAAATATTGGCAATTTTTTCCTAATGTTTACTCCAAATTTTTTGAACTTCGTTAAACAAACAGTGTCTCTGGAAATGAAGACCCTATTTCAGGTAGGGAATTCATATTGCAAAGCATTTGCTGTCGGCTGTTTTGCATTGATTTTATATATATATAAATATATAAATATATATATAAATATAAATATATATATAAAAATAAATGGTTTATGAGATGTACTCATGACCGTTTGATATGAAGGCCTTTGGAAGTATCTGAAGACATAAGGGTGGGATCTCCCATCACTTCAGTTAATAGGGTTTAGAGTTTCCATACACAATTATAAATCCCTTTGACATCTTCCTGTATCAGGTGCAACAGTAGTTTGATTTGAAAGACACATGCTTTCTCCCTGGTTGCTTATGTGACTACCTTGATTCTAGTTCCAAAGGGGTGGCTGTATTAGTATATTGCAGAAAAACAGAGTCCGGTGGCACTTTTAAACACTAACAGATTTATTTATCGCATGAGCTTCTTCAAAGCGTCTGACGAAGTGGGATTTTCTCCCACAAAAGCTCATGCGATAAATAAATGTTAGTCTTTAAAAGTGCCACAGGACTTGATTCTAGTACCTTGATACCTTGATTCTAGTATCTGAATGACACAAATTAATGTATTTATCCTCTCAACATACCTATGAGATAGGGAGGCATAATCGCTAGTTTGCAGATGGGGGGGTGAGGTGTAGAGAAATTAAATGACTTGCCCAAGGTCACTTTGGATAGGAAACTTGTGGCACAGTGGGTAGGTGAACCCAAAGATCCAGCCTCCCAGTTCAGTGCCTGAGCAAAAATGCCATTGTTTCTCTGTGCTTTTGTCTAAACCACAAAAGTATCGATTTTGTTACACACGGAACACGAAAGAAAACCATCTTGTAATGGTTTGTTTGATTTTGTGTTTTTTTGACACTTTGTGGTTACACAGTCTGTCTTCAGAACCTTGAAATCAAACATCTTTAGATGAAGTCTGATTCTGGTGCGAGAGAATTATGTCTAAGTTGAAATTCCATTTTCATCTTTTTATTTTAACGTCATTTTATTTTTGTTGCATCTTGCAATATTTTTTTTTTTTAAAAGCCTTGGGCCCTCCATCTTTTTCCTTGTCCGTTTAACTCCTTGCACTAACTTTGTATCACCATGCTACTTGAAGTTACTGTGTGCAGAGGAAGGGAAGGGCCAGAATAACACAGGGACATTTATCATCTCCTGCTTCTAAGATAATCATGTTTAACTTAATGCATTTATCAATGGGAGATGTTGACTATCAGCTGCCAATGTGATGTGGCCATGAAAAAGCTAATAGAGTCCTAGGATGCATCAGATCAGGTATTTCTAGTAAAGATAGAGAGCTGTTAGTATCGTTCTACAATGCTCTGGTGAGACCTCATTTGAATATTGTGTGCAGCTCGGATCCCCCCCCCCCCAGTTTTAAGAAAGATGAATTCAAACTGGAATAGGTGCAGAAAAAGAATCTGTGGAATGAAAATCCTGCCTTATGAGAGGAGACTCAAAGAGCTTGTCTTGTTTAGTCTAACCCAGCGGTTCCCAAACTTTTCCTTTATGCAGACCATTACATCGTCATTGAAAGCTTTTGCAGACCACTACGTAAGCAAGCAAATTTAAACTTTTTTAACTATCTGTGGCTGATGGGAGTCAAATTTGTATATGAAGGGGTATTAAAAACACAATTATTTCTAATAATTTATTATGCTCACTCCAAATATTGCATCATTGTACTCATCACAGTACATTTACCTGCAGTAATTATCCCTCCCCCCCCCAACCCACGGACCAGCTGCAGTACCCTCCTGGACCACCAGTGGTCCACAGACCACAGGTAGGGAAACAATGGCCTAACCAAAAGAAGGTTGAGAGGAGATATGATTGCTTTCTATAAATACATCAGTGGGATAAATACCAGGGAAGGAGAGGCATTACTTAAGTTCAGCGCCAATGTGTACACAAGAACAAACAGATATAAATTAGCCATCAGGAAGTTTAGATTTGAAATTAGACTCAGGTTTCTAACCATCAGAGGTATAAAGTTCTGGAATAGCCTTCCAACGGGAGCTGTGGAGACAAAAAAATCTAGCCAGCTTCAAAACTGAGCTTGATAAATTGATGGTGGGGATAGCATGATGAGCCAGCCTAGTTTGGCAATTGACTGATGTTTCACTACTTGCTGTACATATACCAATGGCCTGAGATGGGACATTTGATTGGGGGAAGGAGGTGTTTTCTGAGTTATTAAAGTGAATTCTTTCTCAGGTGTCTGGCTACTAGTGAGTCTTGCCCACGTGCCCAGGGTTTAACTGATCACTGTATTTGGGGTCAGGAAGGAAGTTTCGCCCAGAGCAGATTGGCAACTCTTGAGGGTTTTTTAGCTTCTTCTGTAATATGATGCACATCTCACTTGCTTTTGGAATCTCTGTACCTTAAAGTCTTTAAACCACGATTTGAGGATTTGAATAACTCAATCATAGGTTAGAGGTTTATTACAGGAGTGGGTGGGTGGGGTTCTGTAGCCTGCATTTTGCAGGAGGTCAGACCAGATGATCATATTGGTCCCTTCTGACTTTAGAGTCTGTGAGTAATCTAACTTGTTCCCTGCAGTCAAGAAGCTAGGCATGTAGCCTGACCCTTAATTCTCCCATATCTGCATCTGCCAGGTCTGTAACTTTACTTAGAACAGTGGTTCCCAACCTTTTCAAGCCCTTTTTAACCTCCAAACGTTTTGTGGACCAAACCCTGCTACAAACTCTGCCCACATATCAACATTAATAACACCATCATAGGACCTAATCAAACCAGCTACTTCATTAGGGACTCATTCACCTGCTCACCCACTAATGTGATATATGCTATCATGTGCCAACAATGTCCCTCTGCCTTAAACATTGCACAAACTGGACTGTCTCTGCACAAAAGAATAAATGGACACAAATCTGACATCAGAAATAAGAACATTAAAAAACCAATAGGAAATCACTTTAATCTCCCAGGCCACTCAGTAATGGACTTATCTGTATGTATTCTCAGGCACATTTACTCTAGCTCAAGGCTTCAAAGAGAGTTCAGAGTTAGAATTCATATGCAAATTCGATGCCATCCATGTGGGTCTCAATGAAAGCATGAACTGGCTTTCCCATTACAAACATTAAATTTTAAATGGACCACAGGGATCCTCCTTTGTTTTCCATTACTAACAGTGATTCTCACCTCTCTCTATCTCGCCGCTTTCTGATATGTTGTGTTTGAATCTATACAACTTGTTTGATTTGCTGAAGTAATCTGAACTGATGCAGTGAAATATAATCACAAGATTATCTTTCACTCCTATACTGTTAAGTTTTTTTTTTTTCAGTGTAAGTTTTCTTCACTCTGGCACCTGGGAAGTGGGACTTTGCCCAGAAAAGTTTCATACTGCACTTTTAAAGGAAATCTAATGTAATAACAGAAATAATGCTTACTCAGTAAGAATTTCCTTCATCAGGATGCTATTTTTATTTTCCATGGATCCCCTGTAGTAGCCTTGTGGACTACCAGCAGTCCACTGAGCACAGGGTGGGAACCACTGACCTTAGAATTTCCTCCGATAGACTATATTCAAAAAGGCCCCATCCTGAGCCTCTGCTGTAACTCTTATTCTGTAACAACAGGTTTTTACCTTATTGGTCAAACATGGCTATGATCAAAAATACTTCCAGTGTAGGAAATCTTGAAAAGTTACCAATACATTGAAAGGTTTGATGGGATTGACTTTTGCCTCAAAAGTAGCAAACTGGAAGAGGCAGCAGCCACATTCCAAGGAATGCCCAGCATAGAAATAATTTTGACAATTTGCATCTGCTGGTAGGAGGGTAGAAAATCCAATATTACAGAATGCTTCAAACCACTTTGCACTTAGTCATAAGTAGGCTTGTGCCTGGATAGAATTTCCTAGCTTATCTCCATTTTCTTTTTCTCCTACCAGAATTAGCTAAAGTTGCATTGGGATCCCAGGCGTACATGATACTTTCATATGAAGCAGACACACTTCTGGAAATACAACTTTTTTTGTATAGGCAAAACAGATGTGTTTATACTTTTTACACATTTCTGGCATAGTGATCAAATGAACTCTATTCTCATGTTCATGGCATCATTAGTCAAAATAGCCTCCTTTTTAGAAAGGTTGTAGTCTTTCTTATAGACTTAGCTTATCTTTACTGTCCTCCCTTTCTTTCCATTCATTCAGCATTAACCTTAGTCTGTCTCTCTTGTGCAAAATCTTGGTACTGCTGGTGCAAGAATCTTCTCTTATAGAGCTCTTATTATTTGGAACAGACTTCCTACATACGTTTGTCTCGCTGACTCATTCTGTTTTCACATCTGAGGTAGAAGTATACATACGTTTCCCTTTTCAGTTTCTCCCTTCTTCTGTTATTAAATTACATGAAGGATCTTGTGATACAGTTTCTACTAAATACTTCATGCAAAATACATTTGTACCATAGTAGGTATACTGAATATTTCACTACTCCAGATTATTCAGTTTTAAATCTAGATGGCTATTCTAGATTTCAGTTTGAGCTGCTTTAGTTTTGCACCAAATGTTATAAAGTAATATGTCTTCCCCACAGTGATGGGAAGAATGTAGAATATCATTTCAAAACCATAGATTTTAACGTATTCTCTTGTCGCATGAATTTATTATGCTAATACTTAATGACATTTGCATTCATTATGATACCATAAATGACGTTTAGGGGTAATATGACCATGGACTGTAATTTATTTTTGCTTGATTCAATTAAAATAAAACATGGGGGGGGAGGGTGTTGTGTGTATTTAGCAGTAATCTGTTTCTTTATTCTCATTTTTTGGCTCTTATGAGTTCATAATGTTTCCTAACTTTATGAATGCCATGTCATTTTACTTGGAAGTTTTAAATAAAAAAATACCAACGTCCAAATTAGAAATAATTAGCTTTTTTTTAAATCCCTAAAGCAGAGATAAAAAGTCAAATATTTTATTTTCCTCTCTAGCTCTGAAATCTCTCTAAATTGTTAGGGAATGTTTACAATAAGGGTTTCAATCATATGAATAAAGCAAATGAGCATCTCTTTTAACTATAAACTGGTTGTGTGGTTTCAACTGTAGTGTGGATAAGGATATAACTTTAACACCACATAAATGTTCTATATTTGTAGTTGCCAGTAGTTGAATTCCAGGCATAACAATGAATTCTTAAGTAACTGTCCAGTTACTTTCCGTCTTTGGCCCTTATGCCATAGCCTTAAAAAATTGTACCGAAAGCTACAAAATATGTAACTTTATAAATGCCATATCTCTCTTCTCCACAGTCACAATGAACGGAAAGTGACCTGCAAGCATCCAGTAACAGGACAGCCGTCACAGGATAACTGTATTTTTGTTGTGAATGAACAGTAAGTGAAATGTGCTTTGCACAGTATAAAATACATGCATTCTTAATTGATATTTCACAAGGACTTCCAATCATTAAAAAAAATCAGTTGTGGTATTATAATCTAATTCTTTTGCACTCTGCTAATCCAAGATCAAAGCACAGTGACACAATTAAAGAGAAAAAACTAGCTCAAATGGGGCTTTCTACGTTTCAGTGTAGTACTGTGGCCATTATTTTACTGGTCACTTCAGTTACCCTATCCAGTTTTCATGCAGAGTTAACAAAGATTTTTAGCAGGGTAGTCCAGGAAGCTGCCAATAGTTCCATTTTTGATGATCCATTTGCATTTCTCTGGGGTATGTTGACATTCCATTCCTCCTATAGCAGCTAGTACTTCTTTTCCATTTAATTCTAATGGTTCCACTGCCCTGTCAAGAAGCTTCCTGAGTAGGTGGATAATAGATTAGTTCGCTACTGTTTCAATTACTCTTGCAGAATAAATCATAAGTGACTTCCTTTGACCTTCCTGAAGGAGTAGGGGGACCAAGAATTATGTGCAGTAGTAATTCCTGATCCATGGTTGTCAAGCGGAGCATTGTGTACTTAGTCAAATTACCAGACTGAATCTCAGTAATACTTAAAAATAATCTCATATTTTCACTAACGTGAGATTGCTGTGTGGCATTCTCTTGCTGACTGTGCTTGTGGATAAATCTTGAGTTTGCATTAGTTTAAAACAACTTCAAAAATTTCCTGAACTACAACTAAGTTTGGCTTTGCTATACAATTTAATGGCCTTTTTAATACTTGGTGTTGATAATTTTCCCATGACACCTGAATTGCTTGCTTCAAAATTGGAAAAGTAGGACACAGCTGCTATTAGATAAAAACCTAAGGATACTTTTTAATAACAGTTTGCACACACAGCAGGGTCTAGTGTTGTTGAATATTCTGTTCTCAGGACTGCTGCAACTATGACATCTGAAGAAAAGAAGGAACGACCAGTAAACACAATAAGTGAAGCTTCCAACTCCAATTTGACATCAGATTATGTTGTCCATCCAATGAGCCCTGTGGGCAGAGTAAGTGTCAAGTTCTATCCAATACTTATTAGTGCAAAATTATTTCATGAGTCTGTAAGATTGCAAACAGTCCTATAAATAAAGAGAAACTTTCTAATTAATATTCTGTTTAAAAAAGAAACAAAGCATATGAATATCTCAGGGCACCTGATGACCTGAATGTTTTTTATTTGGAAGCTGAGGTGTCTGAAATAACTTATCACTAAAACTGTAACTTTTGTCACAGGCTTCTTGGTTCTTATGACTTTCACATTCTTAAATTGTCTTTGGTATTAGATGACTTTGTATATGAGCATGTCTTTGTTTGAGTGGGCATACAGGTAAGTGTGCACGTGGACAATTGCACAGCCCTTTGAAAGTTTTGATCTAACAGCTTCATGGAAGAAGTATGGAAGTTCAACAATTAGCAAGAGATTTGCTGCTGCTCTTGAAGGAGGTAATGGGAAGAGATCAAGAGATGGTGTGGCAAAGATCACATATTAACTAGTAACCACCAGTACTAGAATTTCGTTGTAACTCTGTAGACAAATAGCTCCATAGCCCATGAAGTCATAAGCAATATGTGTTTTGGTGGGGGGTTGAAGACTGGTCTTGTTGTTAAAGCACAGGACTAGAAGTAGGAAGCTTGAATTCTTTTCTCAGCTTTGCTCTGTTTGTGGGATCTTGGATAATTTAACTACTTTGTACCTCAGTTTCGCCATCTGTAACTGGGAAGTAATACTTCCCTGCCCCTCAGAGATGTTATGAATCAAAAGGCTTTAGAATTCCTTGGATAGAAGGTAATATAGAACCACAAATTTTGTTTTCAATTAGAGGCGACTTTGTAGAAGGACAGTTGACTTACTACAAAAATAAACATTTGCATTGGGTTTTCCCATAATAGTTTCATAATATTTAGAAAAACGTTAAAGCCATATGACACCAAGGTTAATGATGCGGTGAACAGTGCCAAATGTCTTTTAGTCAATAGTCAACATTTCTTGAGTATTTTTACTTGCTTAACTGCAAAAAGAAAAAATAAATTACTGTTTAAGTAGGCACTGAAAGCTTGTATCAAGCAAAGTCGTTCTCCAGTAAATGAATCAGATTTGCAATATAATATGTACTTTTTAGTGTCAGTATTTAACTGAGAAATAAATTTCAGCAAGTTTGGATTGAAACCCTGTTTATTTTCTCAGTGAAAAAATAAATATTCTACAATTGACCATAAAATAGGGCATTCTGAGCATATTAGAAAGCATGTTAAAGCAGCTTTTGTTTTAAATGGTCACAGTTAAATAGGTCAGGCAAAAGCTTGACCTACATTTGAACCCTTATCAAATGAGAAAAGACTTCCAGATTCTAGAAAATGCCTTAATTTAACAGTGTTGCTGAGAAAATAGTAGCAGTGTTTAGTTTTTTTAAATGCTACTGTTAAGTATGACCTTGGAAGTGTTGCTGTGTCCCCGAAGGGGCAGCCACAAAGCACAATAAAATCTTTTTCTCAGAACTGTGCTGACGACATCAGTGATGCTGATGCAAAATGATTACAACAGAGCTGTGTTAAATGAATTATGCGAGGTGAAATGTGGATGATTGGAAGGGGAAATGTGTTGATTTCCACTTGAGACACACTAAAGAAATTGATTTACAACTTTTATAGACAAAATTAAACAACATACTTTATTTGATAGACAGTACACTAGGTAGAAATAGAAATTGCCACTGGCTATTTAATTATAGGCCATTGTCTAAATTCTTCAGTTAGAGATTTTTTACCTGTTTCACTAAATATGTGATATATTGACCTACTTTTTAGAAAAATCAGACTTTTGCTTTTATATTAAAAGCTGTGCTCATTATTCTTTGTTTGTTACTAAATTAACTACTTAGGATGGCCACGTGAATATATTTAAAGTAACTTTTGAATGAGTTATCAAATATAAACTTGTTTGCATTATTGTTCCATTTTTCATAGTCCATTCTTAGAAGACAAATGTCTGCAACATAGAAACCCAAGTTGTCACTAATCACCCTCTTTGATGGCCATTTCAGAGGGTGACTATTATTCCCTCTCATGCTTAGAAGTGGCCCCTCTGTGATAGTATTGGGGAACTTAAGCACAGTCATGAGGAACTACTCTTCTTGCTATTTTCTCTCTCATGCATTATAATACTATTTTATTCACAGCCTCTGAGACATAAGTGTTAATTAGATTGCCCTGGCACCTCTCTATATATAGCTAGAGGTTGGCATCAAAAGTGATAGCACAAACTTATTCAGGCACTCCATAAATTAAAAACTACATTTAGTTACCGCTAAAATAACCAAAAATATCAGTGGCAATTTATTAAAATTGTTTGTAAACTCAAACCTTTTCAGAGATGGCTAATGAAAATTGCTAATGGTTTTATCTAATTAGCTGGAGCTGTTGAGGAATTTCATATTTCAGATGGAACAACTAAAGCTCAGTTGAGACAAAAGAATGTTACAAGGCTCTGGAAGTACACTGCTGCTTTCCTTATATTAATATAAAAGAATCCACAATTAGCATAACTATATTTGTAGAAGATTCTATCTTCAGCTTCCCTCCCCCCCCCCCCCCAGAGAGAGGGAAAAAAAAAAGGCTGAGCAACTATCCAGAGGCTGATGGAAAAGATTAGGTGAGCTGAGTGAGACCCTTGGTGAGACCATCTTCTCTTGCTCCCTTCTTCTCTTCTCCCCCTCCCCCAGCATTTTAAAAAACTGACACTTTGTTTCAGGTCAAACACAACCTTTTCTTTCATTTCTAGCCATTTCTTCTTTTAAAAAGGAAACAGTCTAGATTCACAAATGGATGGAGCGGCTGCTTGATTTTCAGCTTTTAGATCAGTGGTTAGGGCATTACTTTTGATGTGGAGGACCTAAGTTTAATTCCCCTATCTGCCTGGTGTGCAGCAAGTATTTTTACTTATCTCCCACATTGCAGGAGAATGTCCTGTTTATTGGATCATAGGGTATTCTGGGCAAGTTGGTCTGCTTTTGAAGCTGTTCCACTGTGTGTAGTCATTGGAGCAGGAGGCATTTTTGTGAAGGACACTTAGGTCACCTTGTGAAATTTTTTGACTGAAACTATTTGGCAAACTTGTATAAAATTTTCAAGTAGTTGTGTGTCAATCAAAACTGCATTTTGGGCCAAAAATAATTAACTTTGGTGAAAAGTTTCAACCAGCTTCATTAATCAGAGCTTTAATGGGGCATAGGGAAATGTGTTGAAAACAATGATGAAAACCTATAAAAATAATTCATCATAATTTGAATTATATTTGTCACAGCAACTTCCTAGTTTTCAAATTCTTCTATATAGCTGTCACGTGATCTTCAGCTTATTCTGACTTTGCTTCCTCCTTCCCTCTCCTTCTTGTACAATAAATCTTCTGAGCTTCCCTGAGTTTTCCCGAACAAAATGTTGAGCTTTAGAACAATTACTTTTGTTTTGCATTGTATGTATTTTAAATTGCTTTAGCTTTTCCCTAAATCAAGTTATGTTCAGTTTCTTTACTTCCAAATTAACTTTAAAACAGCCTCGTAACCCTTTCTTTTCATCTTGAGGGTTTGAGTCAACCCCTTAATAAAGTTTTTGGAATGTAAACCTTTTTTTGTTTTAAGATTTTATGCTGCTGTTCACAGAATAATGTTCTCAAAAACTGCATGTTGTTCTTAAGGTAAAATATATTAAGCAATGTTCCATATTCTAGTACCTTATGAAAGGTCCTTCTGAAATCTAATAAGTATCCTGTTCGTTTCCATAAAGATGTTTAATAAAAGTACACTGTGACATTACAATTGTTAATAGTTCAGGCCTTACTTAACTTGTAATATTGCAAATTTCAAAATATTAGGCTTCTACTGCAATTTTGACAGCAGGAGCCCTGCTATGCTCTGGATAGACAGTGAGCCCCAGGTGGCCAACAGCAGACAACTGCAGAAAAGTAATAATGGACTTTATTACCACAGAAATAAGGTGCATTATTACTTTTCTACAATTTTCTATGGCTTGTCTGCAACTCAGCTGCAATTTTTTTTACAATTATCCCGCAGTTCAACTAGGGCCTTATTAATATATCTATGTTTTGCCAACTGGATAGAGAAATAAATGGATAGCATGCTGCCAGGAGAATGCAAACAAATCAGAATCTCAGAAAACTGCTTACAGTTTTTTAATCTTGTATTAAAGTCTGTTTTTCCTCCCTCATCTCCTGTATTTCCAGTGTTACTGTCTTAATATTGTCTGCTACTTCTTTGGAAAATACTTTGTTACAGGCAGAGCTGAAATGCAACGGGAATACAGTGGGCACACTACAGTATTTGTCCTTCTGAAAATGAGTTCCCACTGAGATCTTGTTTGTTTATTAATGTGTTGGTTCCCAGTTGATGAGATACCTCTGCGCTCTGTTGTTATTCTGTAACATCTAAGTGACGATCGTACCCCCATTGCTTATTTTATGGAATCCAAGAGCTGTCCCATGCATGGGTGACTAAGATAACACTTGCTCATCTGAGAGCAAAGCCATAACTGCCCATGTTCAACATTTGTGTTGAATGTGCCATTTCTGTACACTTTTCTAATGTATTTCTTTAACTTGTGGAAATGTTTCTCTGAATTAAAGCCTTTGCAAACCACAACTCAGTATAGCAATCCAAATTTAGAAAGCACCTTCACAGAACAGCCCCAAATCCAGGCAATAATTTTTGGAACACAATGTTGTAGACAAGAAACAAAAATGTGTTTGGTTTTTTTTCCCACATTTATAAGGACCTTTCGTATGAGTATTTTACTGCTCTTCACAAACATCAGCTAAGGCCTTAACATACCCCTTTGAGATAGTGAGGTATCTCATCAGTGCTAGATTGAGGAGCTGAGGTGCAGAAGTTACATGACTTGTCCAAAGTCAAGCAGTAAGTCTGTGTTAGAGCCAGGAAAAGAACCTGGACACTTCCCTTGCTCTTGATGAAAGCGAAACTTTGTGTTAATGTGCTAGCCTTTAGCCATTTAGTTTTTAGCAGAATTTAAGCTTTAATATTAAAAAAAATTGGTTTCTAGCCCTTGTTTGCAACAGTAACTTTTCCAAATGAAAACTAATTATAAACCAGTGCACAGTGGTATTCAAGATATGGTGAACCACTCCAGTACCTCTGCTATTGCTCATTGCTCTGTAGCAGGAGAATGAAAAGAACAAGGCTTGTTAGTTTCATAGCTGCTATTTAATTTCATGCTGTGGCTGCTTGAAAAAAAGCTACAAGAAGCATCAGCAAAAGGTGCTAGAGTTACAGGGGAAGAGGAACCACAACAGCTGTTAGAGCAAGTGGTAGAGTAGTAAAAATCTTTTCCCTTTTGTAGTGACCATGAGAGAGTGAATGGGAAGATTGTGAAGGGAGAACAGACGGAACAAAAGCTATTTCAGCAGAGAGTGATATAAGGAAAAAGAAATCTCATCAGAAGCAGGAGATTGCACCCTTGAAGCAATCTGGCCACTTTCCCAATAATTGGAGTTGTGCTGGGAACAGAAGAAAGCTGTGTTGTGTTTTGTTTTATTTTTTTTTTCCTCACCATGGTGTTGCTCTGGAGCACCTTTTTAATCACTGCTATCTATCATAGTTATAGTTTTCTTGCTGCTACTTGTAATGTCTTATAAGTTAATTTTCGAGTCCTGTCTTAGAACAATGTCAACTATATTTTTATTTTTAAAAATTTCTATTAAATCTCGGTTTAAAATATTTCGATCCTATTAGACTCTGGGAGTTGTCTTTCTTACTGCAGAAAATTTAGAGATCCTGGAGCCAGCAGAATTGGTATGGCAATTACCGTACTCATCTATCTAAAAAGGAACAAAGCAATATCCTACAATTCTGAAGGGGGATCATGGATAGAGAACAAAAATCTGAGGAAAGAAATGTATGATGATTTTCTACACTTAATGGACCCTGATGCTGTATTTTCTAACATGTTCAATTCCGTTTAGACATCACGATCTTCAAAGAAGATTCATAATTTTGGAAAGAGATCAAACTCAATAAAGAGGAATCCTAATGCACCAGTCATCAGGCGGGGGTGGCTTTACAAGCAGGTATTCATAATTTTTCCTTGTGTATTCTATGAAGGGCAATAGTTTGTGAAAACTAGTGTTAGAAACTTTGGAGTGAAGTTGGCAATCTCTTGGTTCATGTGTGTTGCCGTTCATTAACTTCTATCTCCTACCTACTGAGTAGAATACGTTCCAAATACAAAGGCAGATAGCAAGCGCCAAGTAGTGGTTTACTTTCTGTATTTCTTTGGGAAGCACAAGAAGAGAAAGGTACAGTGTTTTAACATCAGGGACCTGCTACGGCTGAAGGATTCGAGGATGGGTGTCTGCCTGGCAAATACATATTGGAGATGAAAGACTGAGTTCATTAATATAACTTTGCTGGGAAAATGGGGCAAGAGTGAGTGGCAAAATGTTTTGCTCTTTTTTATTCTGGGATGGCTATTTGGAAAAAAATTTGGCTTGAACTTCCTTAATATATATATTGGGAATGAGTGTTGGAAAAGTGCTTTTTTTAGTCATTAATTATATTAGGGAAAGATTGTTAGAGGCATAAATAGAAGTTAGGCACCCCACTTCCTTTGAAAGTCAGTGTCTTAATCTGGCATTTCTACTTCTGAAAATCTCTCTAGCTGATTTTGCTTTCATTGCTTTGCAATGAATCATTTAGGATTATAAGATTTTAGTGCCAGGAATGCCTCTTTTTGTCGTAGTACAGCACCTAGCACGTCATGGTAGCTACTGGAAAACAAAAACACGAGGTTTTTTGTCTTGTTAGGTGAAAACAGAGTAGTGTTTCTCAGCCTTTAGTGGATGGTGGGGACACCTCAGGGTACTAATTACTTTATGCAGAACACCTGAGAACTTTCTTGGAAAAGCCAGTAACAGTGGCAGATTTAAAGTGCCCCGGGTGCATCAAAACTTTCAGGCATGTGTCAACGTTCGCCACCATATGCCTGGAAGCTTTTCTGTGGCATTTTAAATTACCTCCACCCCCTCATCCCGCCCGTGGGGGAGGGGTCAGGATGGGTTATGGAACCCCTGCACTATCGCTACGTAACACTGGTTGAAAAGCACTGAAATAGTAAGTGGGGGAGGCTTACAAATCGACCCACAGTTGTCTGGCACAGTCCTGGGAATGGATGGCCTAAAATAATTTTTCTCTATTCTTTTAGGGACATAGTTAAAAACATTGATCTCTTAACTACATGAAGCTCTGGCTGATCTTCAGTTGGGGTGGTAGTGGGTTTTACCCCATATTTAGATCTTCGACATGCTTTTATGCAGTCTTTGGATGCTAAAGACCATCAGGTTGGGTTGGTTATTTCGGCTTTCCTGTCTGGCTACTTTAGTTTTGGAATTTTTGTTGTAATTTCATTTCTTAATTTATGTCCAGTTTAATGTCTTCCTTGAAAAAAAATTGGACTGAAGAATCTTTGTAGTGGAATGAATAGGTTTAACCCCAGCGCAAAATGTTCCAACCAGTGGATGTATTCTATAGAGAGAGATAAAAATCACCAGAAAGTACTTGTCTTATTTACATCATGAACAGAATTGTTTAATAAATCCTAATAAATGAGATGGTCAGTTATCCTAATTAAAATTCATAATGACAACAATTTTTTACATTTAGCAGAACAGTATAATTTGGCCAGCAAAATTCTTGTTGATGGGTAAGAAGGGAAGGGGGGGAACAGCCATTTGAATTAAACTCCAGTTTAAATTAAGAAGGGTGGCAGAGAAAAACATATTTTTTTCTGCTGCACTTTACCCCACTCACATTTATTTCTCTAGCTAGTGTAATGGGGAGACAGAAGACTTTGGGCAATATTCTGTATAACTATTACACTCCCATTCCTCCTGCACCTCAGCGAAGCTCTGTGCAGACCAGAGCTCTGTCTTTTTATGACTTCAAAAATTATTTGAATTAAATATCAGGGTTATTGTACATAAATCCCTGGTACATGGATGTTAATAGTTTCCAGTCAATTTTAAAGAGTACACCATATGCTTTTAGTAAAATAAATATTTAATGCACACAGCACCGTAAATAGTATTTGGAATTCTATGAATAACTTCTAAAGAAAAGCTATTAGATAGTAGATCTACTATTGTTCTAAATATAGACTTCCCCTTTTGTTTCTGTTACAAATATTCAGATATAAGCTTTAAACATAACGTGTATCTTATTGTGCACATCAAAACACATTCCTTTCTGATTTTCTCTTAGAGATAGATGATTTCTCAGTCTTTATAGTGTGACCATAGCGTATGATGTGTGTCAACTTGAAGGTGTACATTTTTAACAGTGAGCGTGAATTAATAACTGGAATAATTTACCCATGATGGATTCTGATAAATTATAAATGAAGATCAGCTCTTTTTTCTAAAAGATAGGCTCTAGGTATTATTTTAAGGAATAAGTTCCAGAGGGGTATCCGTGTTAATCTGTGTACAGCAAAAACAACAGAAGTCCTGTAACACCTTAAAGCCCATGAAAGCGTATGCCCGAAGAAATTGGTTAGTCTTTAAGGTGCCACAGGACTTCTGTTGTTTTTATTTTAGGGGAGGTCTCTGGTCTTCCTTATATAGGATGTCAGATGAGATGATAATGGTCCTTTCTGGCCTTGAAATCTGAATCTTTGGAGACTGAGAAATGGCATCTCAGTCCCATCAAACTCTTCAGAACCCTACAGGCAAACAGTCTGGGGATCTCCACAGCTAGCATTCATCCAGCTGTTGGGTTAATAGTTGACTGGGCCTCTCAGTTGCTGATAAAAGAGAAGTCTGTGCCGTTTCCAAAATGTTGCAGAGATTGGGATCACACCCTAAATATTCATTTCCTTGATCTCTGTAGAGCAATCTTCTCCATATAAGCCCAGCAAAGGCAAGCAAGAATTCAGAAACCCTCACCTCACTATGGCTATGTCTACACTTGTTAATTTAATTCGATTCAAGTCGATTTAGTTAAGTCGACTTAGTGCGTCTACACTTAAAATTAAAGTCGACTTAAAGGGGAACTTAGAAAGTCGACCTAGAGCGTCCACACTGGACGTCTAGGTCGACTTCTAGGGGCTTAGGAGGACCTAGGGGAGGTCCACGGGGGCAGGGGGCACCCCTTGCCCAATGCCAGGGGGCTCAGCCTTTGCCCCATTGTACATAGGTACAATGGGGCAAAGGGCGTCAGGGACCCTGGCAGGGCATAGGGGTAGGGTGGGCAGGGCTCTGCCGTGCCCTGTGGGTGAGCATGCCAGGCTCCCCCTGTGCCCCCTCTCCCCCCCCCCCGGCAGGGAGGGCATTGGTGTAGCCCTGGGGTAACCCTAAATCAGCTACCCCACAGGGCTACCCCACGTCTAAACTGGCTTAAGTCGACTCTAGGAAGTCGACTTAAGCCCTAAGTCGAATTAAAATAAGGTTTAATAAAGTCGACTTAATTTTAATTAAGTTGACTTTATTTTCCTTAAGTCAACTTAAGCCAGCTGCTTAAGTCGACTTAAGAAAACTGTAGTGTAGATGCAGGGTAAATTAAGTCGACATAAGCAAGCTTAAGTCGACTTAATTTACAAGTGTAGATGCAGCCTAAGTGTAGTCCCATTCTCTTTCTGAAGCAGAATCCCCATTTAAAGTAGTAAGCTGATACTAAGTATATCTTCCCCAGGCTTCAACCTCATACAGTCTAATTGTATAATCCTCCCTCATACTATGTATTTTTTAAAAAGCTATAATTTTAAAATATGGATTTGTCATGTTCAGACACAGCCTAAGATTTTAGTGAGAGGAATGGGACTGTTTTGACCCACAGTGTTGTGCAGTGTTTCCTTTATTTCTAATGCTATCAGAAATTTAGTGAATCTTCCAAGTTTAAAAGACTTGTAAGTTTAGTTTTCACAGAAATTGTTGCTGAAAAACCAGACTCTCAGTAAGTGGAAGCAGCTCTTTCATATCTTCCTCACTGAGTTTCTTTTCCTCCCATTTAACAAATCTGTAAATTTGTAATATGTTAGATTTGAAAACTTGGTCTTCAGTGTATGATCACTTGATGGTTCAGAGAGATTTTCATGAGCTGAGCTACTTAAGGTTGGAGTAAAATCAATTATTAAGAATGGGGTTCAAATCCAATCGGTATCTTGAGATTCATCATCAGCTCCAGGAAAATTTATTAATCATAATAGAAGTACAATTCACACAAATGAATTAGTATTTTGTGTCTTTAACAGTATTTGGATCACTTTCATTCTGTTCTTTTAATAAGTCTAATAATACTACAAACATCTTAACTCCTTTTTCATTGTGGACTCTCCAAAGACAAAAGACTCTTCAATTTTCTCTTTCGTATCTAGTATATTTATATTTCTACCTTGACATGATGGGAGATGTTTGATGTCAATAAGTGCAGTGTATATGTGCATTGGAGAGGGGAAAAAAAGTGAACTCCTCAAACTCCTAACCAAGTTCTAATTTAAGTGAATTAACTTGGGACAGGGACTGGGTGTTGTCTAGGTGGTTGTGGAATCTCTATCATTGGAAGTTTTAAAGAGCAGGTTAGACAAGCACCTGGCAGGGATGGTTTAAGAAGGTACGTGGTCCTGCCATGAGTGCGGGGGACTGGACTTGACATCTTCTCATGGTCCCTTCCAATTTCTGTGATTCTATAGCTACTAGAAGTGACAAATTCATTCCTCCCCTGTCCCTCTAGGTCCATAAAATGTTATCCTAGTGGAGGGTTTCCTTAGTAAGTAAAGCTGAAGTAGTACTCACTTATATCTAGTACAGGCATTAGGACTTAACCCTCACAGCAGATACAATTCTTGGTTCTGCATCAGTCAGCTGCTGAATCCACAGGGTTGTTCTTAACTCCTTTATTAAACCCCCTACTCTCCTTTGCTCTCTGTGTGCCTCAACTCTCAAGGTGACTAGGGTATTGCCTGCCAGGTAGGTTGCCGGCAATGAAAAATTAAAATACAGCCCCAGAACATGTACCGAACATACCTGACAAATTCCAGAGGGGTAGCTGTGTTAGTCTAGTTAAACAAAACAAATAAGTAGTCCTGTGGCACTTTTAAAGACTAACGTATTTATCCATTTTATAAAAGTGCCACAGGTCTCCTTGATCATATCTGGTAACTTAACACCTTATTCTGGACGTTTCGGGGTCTTTGAGTTATTCTGCACATGTAAGTATCCAACTATGATCCATGTCTCCTCCCCACTGCTTCTCTTCCATTCCTCTGAAGGAACAAAGCTGTAGGTCAGAGATGGCCAAACTTTCCAACCACTGAGACCACCCATCCCTGCTGGGCAGAATCCTCTAGCCGCATCACCTGCTACAGGCAGAAGTTCTGGGCTCTCCACCCCAGCCTAGTAGGCAGAGAATGAGGGATGTGTGGGATTCTGCTAGCCATACTTCAACTGTAAATGAGACGTGCAGCTCATGCACCAGTTTGCCCACCATTGTTGCATGCTGCAGTAGAAAGCACGTGGCTTACACTAACACGCTGAAACCATGTGGTTCTTGGTCAGTACCATCACTTTACAAGCAGCCTTGAAAATTCTTTTTTTTAGAGCTATGTAACTGCCACCCCAAGTGAAGATCAGCCAGTGCTTGATGTCGTTAATGAATCTGTGGTTTTAATTATCTTTCTGAAAAAGGTAGAGAGAAACTATTTAGGCCATCCATTCCCAGAACCATGCCTGACAATTGTGGGTCAATTTGTAAGCCTCCCCCACTTCCTATGCCTCTATTTTCACCTAAAAAGACAAATTCCTTTGTATAATGAAGGGTCATGGCTTTTGGCTCATCAGAAACTCTTGGTCCTAGTCTCGATAATATACCGTTTTGTGGTGAGATATAGATTGGCTTCTCATGGGTGTGTGAACCTAAGGCAAAAACACGACTTCCTGAAAGACCAGAATAGCATTATTGACCTAACATTACCAAAGGCAGCCCTACCTTCAAACAAGTGCTTTAAAGAGTTACCAAAGCATTCCAAAACAATCAAATCGGTAACATTTCTATCTTTAGATTAGTTTACAAACAGGTTTGATCATTTGTCTGAATAGTTAGAAACATTTAAATTCAAGACATTGAGTGTGTCTTAATACTAGAAGAGTCATCTGAGAGGCGCTGAATGTCTTTGCCAGTATCTGTTGCTGTGATGGTTTGCTCTTGGTTGTCAAGACAATCATTTTTAAGCAGCATTTTTTAGAATCACTTCCTCTAAGACAAATGTGAGCACGAACAGCTCTGCTTAAAATAGCTGGTAATCAGAACAATCAGATTATTGTTGTGGTGATGCTGTGATGACTTTTTTGAATAGCAGATGTCTGCCTTTGATGCTCTGCAACTTCACATTTTGAGCTATGTGCTGCTAATTTGCATGTTTATAAATTTTCTTTGAAATGTTTCCTTCAAAATTGTGTCTGTCATCTTCACATTTAAGCCACAAGTCATTGTGGGGTCACACTTCAGGAAGTAGGCACATGATCACTTGAGAGACACAAATGCAAAGAGTGCAGATTATTAAAAAAACATTCTGCAAGAAGGAAATCTCTATCAGCAGGATGACCTAATAGATAATCTGTCAAGAGACTGGAATCTCTGTTTGAAAAAGAAGGGTGTACATGGGTGTGCAAATTGTTGTGCACGATTATTGCCATTGCATGTTCAACATTGGCATTTGCACACCAATGGTTTAGACCTATTTTCCCATATTACTGTAAATACATGCAGAAACTTGTTAAAATGCATGCTGACCCATAGCCTCATTTTTTGTGAAAATTAAGCCCATTGTATACTTGTGTGTTAATATCCCACCAATCTTTTTTCAGATATTTTGGTTGCAGACGAGCTGCTTCTCACTCCATCTATCTCAGTCGAACTCTTTAGTGTTTAACATGCATATATTGGTATAAAAATCCAGTTAATAATGGCTTCAAAATTTCATTGATATTACATCAGTTTGCAATTTGTTTTTGTTGAATTTACTAACTGCTTCTTTACTTACTTACTAAATCTTGAATTCTTACACTGGGCTTTTCATGAATACTGTTTCTGTGTTGATTATAGAAGGTAGCTTCAAAGAATGTAGTCATGAATGGTTGTCAACATTTGGGTACTTCGCTTAAGAGGAGATTTGGATACACAGTGAAAGAACAGTGTGAATCATGTATTTAAATATCTTCCAGACGAGTCCTCGGAGTACCAAGTGTTCAACCACGTCTATCCCCTCCCCCCTCCACTTAATTCCTTCTATACACACAGGCTTGGCATATACCCTTTTATTAGAGCTCATTAATGTCCAGTGGAGCGCACACATGTCGAGGTAGTAACAAAAAGTGAAGTTAAAACATCCTGAATATAGCTATTCAGATAGGAACATTTAATCAAATAATGGGTGGGAAAATTTGCTAAAATGTGCAATAAATTCCTGGCTGAGCTTTTATTTGAAGGTGTATGTTTGGTGAGAGCCAAGTATATAATCAGAATATTCTCAAAATGACCCCGGCTAACTCCATCAGTAAAGGAAAATAATGTATAACGTGTTTGAATTACACTACCTTGGGGGGTAAATATCTAACAAGGTGATTTGAAGAATAATGCATCCAGATGTGGTCTACCTATAAAGTAATCTCTCATCTCAGAAATTTAATGTACTTCCCTTATTTCTTTACATAATGCTCACTATTTTGTATATATGTACACTATAGGATGTACACTCACCTATAGACTCTTAAGGTCAGAATGGATCAGTATGAACATCTAGTCTGATCTCCTGCACAATGCAGGCCACAGAACCTCACCTATCTCCTCTTGCTGTAAACCTAACCTATGACTAAGTTATTAAAGTCCTCAAATCATGTTTTAAAGAGTTTAAAATAAAGAGAATCTGCCAGCAATTGTCATGCTCTATGCTACAGAGAAAGGCGAAAACCCCCCAGAGCCTCTGCCAATTTGCCCTGGGGAAAAACTCCTTCTCAACCCCAGTGTGGCTATCCGTTAAACTCTGAGCATGTGGACAAGACTCATCAGTCAGACACCCAAGAAAGAATTCCCTATAACAGCTCAAAACCTACCCCATTAATTGTCCCATGGCATATCTACCACCAAGAGCCAAAGATTAAACAACTGTCAATTGTGCACTCTCAACTGGAGGTTGCAAAAAGTAGTATCCGTGATGGGGCTGCACCTGTGCAGAGCCGTGTCTCATGCTCTCAGGCAAGGGCATATAAGGCGGTGTGGACCCACTGCTTCTCCAGTCACTTTTCAACCATCCATGCCTTGAGATGGAATAATGGCAGCATTTTCTGCTTTCATCAACTTTTCTGTATTGCTTTGTTATTTTATTCATGTTTTAGCTAGTTATTTTCTTAGTGGTAACACAACTTGTGCTTGGAGGGTTCCTACCTCTCCCCACAACTTTTTGTCTTCCCCATTGTGACCTCTGACACTCTTCTCTTTTATGCCTAAGCCCTGGGGTTTCAAGCCCAGCCAGACTTGCCACAGGTCTCTTATCTCATAATAAGACAGTCTAGCTATCTTGAGTGTCTCAGAGAAACTCATGTCCCATTGTCATGTACAATTCACTCAAGTTTAAAGGCAGGTCCTACAAAAATAGAGAGGCTAGACTGAAGCTCTTCTTAATAAGAGGTTCCTCAGCTGCAGCAGGATCTGTTATATCTCCCTTCCCCAGCTCCTAGTACACCAGTCTCAGTGACTCAGGTCATGCTGGTAACTTTGGGAACTCCAAGGCTGGGTCCAGGGATAAAGCCCTCTAAAAGAAGAAAATCCCTGTCTCCTTCCAGAAATCTAAAAAGAGGGGTAAGTCACTCATACAGCCAGCTTGGAGACACTGTGTCCTGCAGTGTGTGCAGCCAATACTCCAACTGACATGAGTATCAAATGTTGGCATTGCTTAAGAAGACCTGATTGAAGAGACCTTCAGTTGAACAGCGTCCAGGGGCCCCTACCTTGGTATCATCTGGCAGCTCTAGGCAACAAAGTGCATTAAAACCCAGAAAATCTAAGTCTGCCTCAAGAGCTCCAATATTGTTATCCGCTCAGAGCCATGGAAATCACCTGGATGATTGGATGCCTGCCTGCCTGCCTTTCCAATACCATCTTGCTCTGGAAATCAGCACTCCGAGTACAGACGTTATCTTGGTGTCTCCAGTACCTCATGCGCATCCCCAGTTGTTCATCAGTTCCCATTCCGGGCCCTGATGCTGCATCAAGCTCCTTCCACTTGTTCCTCTAGCACCTTCCAGATTCCTTTCCCCTGAAGACCTCATCTTGGAGTCTCCTCTCTTAAGGAACATTTAAGAGCCTCTTCCGGTTACTGCTTTGACAGCTGGTGACTGAGCTCTTTCCCGTCAGATAAGGATCTGATCTACTGTCTCAGCCCCATACCATCACACTGCTCTAGGGACATAGCCTGAGGATGATTTCCAGAGCCCAGCCGATGTTCTGTTTTTCCTGAGCATGAATACCTTTCCTCTGTTTGCCTCCTGTTGGAGCCCTGGATTCATTATAGCAACCAATTTTTAGGGTACCAGCTTCAAGAAACACCAACAAAAATCTGCTGGTACCATGACAGCTGCCAGCTCCCCAAAACCACTTAGCAGTACCATATGTAAGCTCATTGCACATAGCATTCTCAAATCATGCTATATTCTTTGTAACAAATTGGAATCTAAAACCAATTCTTAATTTTTGTCAAATACTTACTGTCCAATTTCTGTGTAATGACAGTCAATTAAAAAGAAGCAGACAGCTTTCAAATATACTATCTACAAATGTATTCACTTTACAAGAGCAAAGGATTTGCTATACCAGAACCTTCAACTCCACTCTTCTGCATCTTGGCCTGATGAGTCAACAGAAAGCAAAAAGAAAATCCATAGTGTTTTACTACTAGTAGTGCAATTTGGGCATGATTTGGGGGATCTTCTAAATCCCAGTAGATATCAATTGAAGCCCTTGAGTAAGAGGAATATGTGTTGTGTTGAATGGCTCAAACAAACAACTTTTAAAATAGTCTCACAGATTAAAAGAATGCTTTGGATTAAAAAAAAAAAACTTTTAGAAGCATTTAAAGTCTTCTAAAAGTTAATAATGCCCACTCAGTCCTTGGAATCAGGATCACTCGTGTCCTAATCCCAGATGCACTTCTGATGTAGTCTGAGACCTTGGTTGAGCAAGTCAGTTGACCTTTGTGCTTGTTTCCCCATCTGTGAAATAGGAATACCTCAGACAATGCTGAGACTTGATTCTTTAATTTTTCATAAAGCATTTTGACATCCATTGACGCAAGCTTCAATAAAGTGCCAAATAGTCTATTTATGAAAACTATTTGTGGCATAAAAAGTCTACTAAGTACAGATAAAATTATTTAGAAAAAGTAGGTTTTGCACTCTGGCTGATTTTTGTTTTTTTAACCTTGGGAGCGAAGCTTGAAAAGAGAGGCCAAATATTTGCTGACGCAACTTGTTTTGATTTTGTACTGCCGTCTTTCTTGAGTGTATATCAGGCTGAGTTTTATTGTAGTGCCATCATTGAATATCCCTTTAAACCCCATTTGCTTTGAGAATATTTTAAAATTCACACTTACCTTTCTTCTGGGAGTATATTAACATATTTATTAAAGTCTATTTTACCAGGATGTGCACACTGCAAAGTTTCATTTTACCTATATTGCAGTGAAGGCAGCAGTCCTTCATTCTGAGAAATGTATTGTAAATTGGTTACATGCATAAAAGCAAATGAAATTGGTTTAGGAATTCATTTTTCTAAGGTTGGAGAGAAATTTGCTTTAAGTGTCTGAATATGATAGTGTAGGAAGTTGGGCATACACTTGATAAGAGAGCCAACAAAGGATAAGGTTAGCTTGTAAAGTACTGACACTCATAATTCCTCTAAAAAAAGGTACCTGTTTGTTTCCTTCTCTCCATTTACTGTAAACTGCAGTCTCTAGCTTTTTAAAATAATGGGCCTGTATTTCATTTAGTCTTAAATCAGATCACCTGTAGGCTTTATAGATAATCAGCTGCTGTTTAATGTCAGGACTGTTAAGAAATCAAATGTACATAAAGCATGCTCTTAACCAAGAAAATCAATGGATAACAGAAAATCACTGCAAACCAGGACATGTTTTTAGGGTGAGGCATTAATTTTTGATCATGTGGAAAATGCTTACTTGAACACTTTGATTTAATATAGGATAGTACTGGTATGAAGCTGTGGAAGAAACGGTGGTTTGTGCTTTCTGATCTGTGCCTCTTCTATTACAGAGGTAAGTTTTCTTTAGAAAGGTTTGTTTTTGTTACTTTGGAGGGGGGGAAATCTTTGCATCTTTTTTTTTTTTTTTTTTAAATTGAGTTGTTGACATAAACAAATGAGTCTTTGAAATAAAAAACCAACCAAACAAGGAGTCCTGTGGCACTTTTAAAGACTAACAGATTTATTTATCGCATGAGCTTTCATGGGAGAAAATCCCACTTCGTCAGATGCTTTGAAATAAAGTTAATCCTGTCTTCTAATTGCTGAAAGGGTGCAAAGAGCTATTGGTTAACCTGACATGTAAAATCAGCACACTATTAGAACTGGCCGCATTTCCTGTGTCAAATTAACTGTTAGTCTGTGGTACTGGGTGCTGTTTGGGGTTCCCTGCCCAATGTCCCCTTCATGTTCCCTCCACTTAACCCTTTGCCCATCACACGTGTCCCCTGTTTTGTTATTTGTTATTCCCTGCATTCACTTGAGTCCTGAGCTCAGTAACTCCTCCCATTAGGTGGCAGTATCAGCTTTTAGCCATTATTAGGCCTGTGCCCTCCCACATCCCAGTACCCAAATAGGCTGTTAGTCTGACTATGCCAAAAGGAAGACAGGAGGCACTGAGTGTAGTTTAATTAGGCTGCGACTTTATTCTTAAATCTCTGGGAGTGCATGGCAGATAGACTGGTACAGTGTAAGTAATTCCATAACGCTTGCCATATACTCAGAGGTCTGCCCTTTATTGATGCTGGTCTCAGCCAATCTGTTTATGGGATCCCCCTCCTCCCCCCCACATCCACCAGAAGTTCGCCTGGTCCAGATAAAAGGGTTTTTTTCTGGCACAACTCTGTGTAGAAGTATCCCCACTTCCCAGTCACCTGTGAGGGAGTGCTGATTTGGTCTGTTTTTCCTTACTCCTGTATGGAGCAGATAGCCCTTCGTGGGGAAAAGGGGGGAGAATTAAAGGAGCAATAAACTGCTTTTCTGCCACCCTTGCAATTAAAGGGGTAGCTCCTCCGTTAAGCTGGAGAAAGGACTCCACCCCTTAACGTGCACTGAGACATTCTCACTTTCTTATTTGGTTGTGTCAAAGCTGCCTTTGTTAGGCAGAGCAAAAAGACGTCTAATATCTCGCCTCCTTGTTGGTAGGGATTTTTTTTCTTTTTTTTTATTACTTGCATTGTTCATGAGTAGATATGCCAAGGTAAATTTGATTTCCACTGCAAAATGATAGACTGATTATGTGGCAGTTGACTAAAAACTGGTAGGAAGAGCAGAAATTGGGATGCTTGTGGTGAGGAGAGGGACAGAAGACATTTCTCGGATCTCCCAGCTCTTTTGGTTACTTATCAGTGTCTGAAATTATAGGAATGTCATATGTGGTATTCCGAGTGTCCACTTTTGATGCTGTTGGTGAAACTGGGAGCAGTGGTCAATGAAATTAAAATACCAATGTGAAATATGATTCATGATTTAGATTTTCAAAACTAATCAATAGTTTTGGACTACAGCAGAAGTGTGTGACATTTTCAGTTTGTTTGGAGGTGAAAAAGATTGTACTTGTTGAAAAATCATGGCACAGTTCTATGCTAATCGATGTAAATTAAGTCTCAAAGCAGAAAAGCTCTTCGTAATTCTGGTTAGTTCAAATTATGAATTTATTGGAATGCAGTCACCGTGCTTGCACTCATCACTCAAAAGATTACATGTTGTTTGATAAACCGCTGCTGAGTCAAAATTAGTCTACTCGGTAGGTCTGTAATTTAGGCATGAAGACATTGGCTGAGCTTCAGTTATTCTACTTAGCTGAGTCCAGTTCATATTTTGTGGTTTCCCTTGTAATGTGTGCCTACTTTTAGGAAGTCCTGTAAGGGTATGTCTATACAGTCCATGGTATTTTTATTTGTTTAATACTCTAGGTTGGTTGAATCTAATTCTTTTCCCCTAATGCAACTGAAAGTCTTTTATTGGAATCTAAAAGTCTAAGGGTATGTCTACACAACGCACAGCAGTGAGCTTCCTATCCCAGATCAACAGACGTGGGCTAGCTGGGCTGGTTATAGCACTCTGAAGAAAAGCTGTGTACATCAGGGCTTGACAAAATTGCCACCCAGCTTCAAACTAAGGCGCCTAGCTGGGACAACCCCGCTGCCAGTAAACCTCAGCTGTCACTTTCGGCAATAGTGCAGAGCCCCTCGCTGCTGAAATGCTGCTGAATCTCCTGACCGCCGTTCCAGGTGGTGGTGGCTCTATTTTTAGGTGCCAGGAGGCATTCTGCCACTGCACTTCCGTGATGGAGCTAGGCACCATGCTACAAACCCCAGGCCCATGGCGACCTGGTGTCCGGGGTTTGTTGAGCCCTGGTGTAGATGGTGCTTTAAATTTGGGCAGGAGCTTAGGCACTGAAACCTTTGGAGCTGTCCTTTCAGCCATTAAACATAAATGCAACTACAGATTCAGAGCCCTGTTTCCAATTTTCTATTTGTTCTATGCTTGATTAAGGTGGTGTTTGTAGTCTAGATAAGAAATACAAAATAAAAGCAGAGCGGCCTAGTCTATATAAAGTAAAATAAAAATTATTTTAACTATCATTTCATTATTGAAATGAATTTTAAATAAAACAGTTATGACAATAGTTTAGTTATTAGAAATGGTTATTAAAACAAGCATACAAATTCTAAACCCTCTCCTTTTGAAGCTATTGATATATTAGGTTAATACTATGTTGTTCAGGGTTTTAGATGAAAAGGAGGAAAATATGCACTTGCTCTTAGATTGCAAACAGCATTTCTAGTTGTCTCTCTGACTATAAAACCAATTTTAAGAGGTTGATAGGGTTTAGTCCAAAATTTTACCATGTTAAAATGTAATGTTTAGCCCTGAGTTAAGGGTAAAAATAAAAATTATTTCATTGTCATTTTTCAATCCTTAGAGAGCATTGTTTATCTGTTTTCACTGGGGAATAAGACTGACTGCTTTCGCATAGAAAAGATATTTCTTGCAACAAATAAAAGGTCTTAGAATGTAAGATTCTTTTCTATTTGTTTCTTTTATTCAGACTCTGTGTACAAGTGCAGATAGATGCAGTGGGCAAAATAACATAGGTCAAAGCTTGTATGATGGGAAATGGATATTAAAAAATCAGAAAAGTAAGCATAGCAGTATGCATCTAACAAAGAAACTGAGTTCCCCACCTGAACAGTTGTGCATTGTATCAAAAATGGGTAGTGCTTTTATGAGTATGGCTTCCCCATAGGTAAACAGGCTAGTTTAATCTAGCAAAAGGAAAAGGTGTTTCCAGAACACACCAGTTTATTTGGAGGAGAAAACACAGTTACCTTTTCAAGATTTTTTTCATATTGTGGAGTAGGGATTTAAAATGATGCACAGCACTTCTTAAGGTTTTGTCTTCATAGTGAGTTAGAGAGTGAATAACAGCCCCTTTAGCCAAAGTCTGTCAACCCCAGCTGGTAGGCTCACACGAAGACCTTGGGTATGTCTACACAGCAGTGTTAGTTAGCTTGGGCCTGAGCTCAGGTCAAGCCTAACCTCCCACTGCATCCCCCACGAATTATGCTAACCTATGTCTCAAATTCAGGATCTGAGCCCTATTGGTCAGTATGTACATGAGGCCCCAGCTTGATTCAGGTCCCAATGAGGTGGAGGTGGTACCAAAGATGTCTGCAGAAGCTTTTTTGGTCTGTCTCCCATTTGCTGCCTTGATAGAGCACGCAGCCCGTTATGCCCCTGCCTTAGCCTTTTATTTGGACAGAATAAGAGCCTTCAGAAAAACTCAGACTCTTTACCTCCATTGCCGATCGATCAAAAAGTACTGCGATTTCAGCTCAGGGATTCTAACTGGCTCACAGGTTCTGTTAAACTCTTAGAGTTGCATAACATAACATTCTATCTTTAATACACGCATATTCTGTGATGTCAGTCTGTGATCTTCTCCAAGGGTATCACTAGATCAGAAATCTGCAGAGCAACTGCCTAGGCATCTGCATGCACCTTTGCAGAACACTATGCCATAGCGGGGGGTTCGGCTGCAGAGGCCAAATTCAGTGCTACAGTACTATCAATCATATCAGCAGTGTTCAAACTCTTTTTCTCAGAACCCAGTTGAAAAAAATTATTTATGCCTGCGACCCAACAATTACATCTTTGAGCAATGCATTCCAGTCTTTCAGCAGTGTCAGCAGGGAGCACCATCACGCAGCACTGGCTCCTGACACAGTTTGAAAACCACCGATCCATACCATGTTTAACTCTGAAGTCCCAACACCCAGTGGTGGACACTGGAATCACCTACAGTGGAGCACCCATAGGGACGCTACTAAAAAAACAGTTATTCATCTTGTCTAGTAATGATGATTCTCTGGTGTGTCTCTCTCCTTCCCTTTTCTCTGGAGTTGTTATAAATTGACTCTGTGATAGAGAAGGAACTGAGGAGGGATTACCTGCACATGCTGGCTAGCCTCATGTAGAGTGACCAGATAGCAAGTGTAAAAAATCCAGACAGAGTGAGGGCAAATAGGTGCCTATATAAGAAAAAGCCCTAATCAGGATTGCTGGTCACTAGCCTCATGGCAGTTTGGGAGTGGTGCAGACAAGACAGATTTCTGCCAAAATTATCTGATCTGCAGCGCAGGGATACATACACACTTACAGTGGAGCACTGAGAGGGACACATTTCAAAGAACCATCGTTACTGTACAAGGTGAGTAACTTTGTTTTGTTGTATGAATCAAAGGCAAACTTTTCATGTTATCTGTACGTACATTTTTTTAGTTCATCTGACTCTAGTAGGGTTAATGTGCTGTAGTTAGTTTAGTGTTAAAGGTATATTTTCTTAATTGACATAGGGGTTGAAACATTTATGTAGGGCTGCATCATCTAGTTAGAGAAGACTATGAGATGATATTGAGGCATAAGTTATGAAGAGAAATTCTGTACCTCAGAAAACAAAAATTGATTTTGTAAATTGCTTTCAATTATACCCTTGTTAAACGCATAATTAGATCTCAGAATAGGTGAATGACATGCAATTAAAGTGTCAGATTTGCACTACTTAGTGGCTTTTATGTGTAAGTCTGAAATTCTGTGGAAACGTTAAACAATTCAGGATAGAGATTCTTTGGCAGAATGTGTAATTTGATGTGTGTGCGTGTGCACGTATACATATATATTGTATGTCTTCGATCAAGTTAATGCTAAAGGAGGAATGTAAATATATTAATGAGCATTAACTGTTGTCATATGGGATTTAAAACATTGTCTTGTAGTTCAATATTCTTGACTCCAGCCAATAATTGGAAAGGATGTACAAATTGACTGTGAGGATGTTAAATATTACTTTAAAATGTCCTCATGTAGTAAGTAGCAAGTTGTACTGAAAAAACAATGGGATGCGAGTGGTTCTTTCGTCACTGTCTTCTGCCTTACACTTATTCAAAGACAAGGTGGGCAAGGTAATGTCTTTCCATTGCACCAAGTTCTGTTGGTGAAAGAGACAAGCTTTCAACCTACACTGAGCTTTTCAGGTCAGGGCCAGATTTAGGGGCAGGCAAGCTGGGGGCGGTGTTTTTGTTGTTTGTGAAAGGGAAAATAACACTTAACCATACGAGTAATATTGGTCAGCCCTATGTTGTTGCATAATTCAATTCCTTGATGTTAGTATATCTTAGTTATTCTTAAAATTAAGAAGTTTCTATAAGCTTAGAGGAAACTATTTTTTTCCTGTTTATATATAGCATGAATAATATAGATCCTAGTATGCAAATTTTTATGACACGGATAAATCATGCATGCAAATTGTGCATAAAAGTCATGAAATGGACCGCAAATGCAATAAAGAAGTTATTCAAAAGTTTAACAAAAGGGGAGGGGTGCTGAAGACACTCCTCACCTACGGCACCATTTAATCTGTGGCTAACTCTGCTTCAGTTATACTACCTCTACATCTTTTTCAGTCATTTGTGGCTGTGAACAATAGAAACTCTTGTGACTGGGGAGTATTTTACACTTACTTTCTGCTTAGGTTTGACCTGCAAAAATCCGTGCATGTGACTGTCTCATTGGCTTCATTGGGATTACTCACATTCATAAAAGTTTTGCAGGATCAGGGCTTGACTTCACACAGTTTATTACAACACAATAAGAAAAGCAGATGAGAATTAGGCCCCAGATTTTATTCTTCTCTAAATCTGTGTTTGTCTCGTGTGATGGAAACATTAACTGAGAGGAAAAGAGAGTAGAAGTAAGTATTCGGTTAAAAAAAAAAAAAGAAGACTAAAAAACATTCGTTCCCTTGTGCTGCTTAATATGATACTTACCTATTCATGTTTGTCCTGTGGATTATTGACATGATGTAATGCTTTCATATTAAAATCTTTAAGAAGTTAACCGTGCACACCATGAAAAGATCTGTATTTGAACATTAATGGCATAGCTCTTCTATTCTAGTTTGCCTTGTAGGCTACATGCTTAATTTGGAAAATACTATCATTGTGCTTCATAGCTATCATTAGGAGCAGGCACTGAAGACACTTTATGGACAAACTGTGAAAGTATATCTTAAGGTATATTAAGGATAGACAGGAACTGTCAGTGAAATTCAATATTCACCCAGTAATTTGAGTTGTATTAACTGCAGATTCCGTTTCTCCAGTAGCCTGAATGTGTCTCTATGGTGGGAGAGGAGGGAAATTTTGTGACTTGATAGTTAAACTTATGCTGAAAGATGCAGTTAAAGCAGGATTAAATTTCTGTTTTCCACTTCAGTGATTGAATTTAGTATCTGGGTTTAATACAAGTCTTCCAAGTACAATTGAATTTTCCATAATAGTTTATTAGTAAAATAGCTATGTTGGTTTTCACAGGAAACATTTTAAAATGAATCTCCTGTGGCTAGTCTAAGTTGAGCTGGGTTGCTGGGGCACTCACTGCTGTGGCATTATGCGTCTCATTAAAGTTGAGTGTGGATGTGAATGGGGAGGACGACAGGACGATTTGACAGTGAGACTGCCTGCTGACCCTTTAGTAGCACCTCCTGCACACCCACTCCCAGCCCCCTACCTAACACAGTTCCCTGGCTGATCTAAATGTCCAATTCATCTGCTCAGTTTCACATCCACATTCTTTTTCTTTCCCTCTCCTCTATAACTTGACTGTCTTGTGCCATGAAAAACTAGCCTATTCAACAATCAATCTGGTACCAACGTAAAACATTCTTTCTGGTATTCTCTCTGGATGCAGGCTAACTGTTGAAATCTGTCATCAAACACTGAATATAGTCAAATTCTCTGATTTTCAAGGAATGAAAAAATCCACTTGACATGGAGGAAAGGGGTATTTAAATGTATACACTCTGTGTAGAAAACAAACTGTTACTCTAATAATCTATTGTATTTTAGATGAAAAAGAAGAGGGAATATTGGGTAGCATACTTCTACCTAGTTTTCAGATATCGATGCTTTCTTCTGAGGATCATATTAACCGCAAATACGCTTTTAAGGTGAGGGCATTCATTTTCACTTTAAACGAATATATGCATTCTAGACTGGAGTGCAGAAAACTTCTCACTTTGGATTTATGCAAGATAGGACAGAGAGCAAGAGCCTCTGAGATTAATTTTGCATAGTACTATGTGCAGATGATCCAAACTGTGTAGTCTAATATGCAAATAAATTTGCTGTGGAAACAGACAGATAATTGCTAAAGTTGAAGAAAGAGCTTACTGGATGTATTTCTTCATTTAGCAGCTTTTTTATTTTAATTCACAGCTCTTAATAAGCAGACTTTGGTAGCATGGAATTGAAATCTCCATATGGAGCAAGGCTATGTCTACATGCCTTGCAGTTTTGACTACAGGCATGTAAATTGCAAGTGTGCATTATAGTGCTGCAGTTTAATTCCACCATGTGAACTCTGTTGGCATAAACTGAAGAGTACCTAGCTGACTTTAACTTAGTGCTGGTTAAAGAGGATTAAGTTGATGCAAAATAGGTACCTCTTACTTCATGTCTGCAGCATTCACATGGGGGCGTGAACGGTTCGGCATTCTAGTGCATGCTGCATTTTAAACCGCCTTAGTCTGAAATGTAGGGCCACAGAGATAAGGCCTGTGACATGTTTTCCTCAATTGTGCACATGTTTTTTTATGAAACTGGGGTTACTCATAATCGTGTTCTTTTTAATTTTGGGGTGGAAAGCACTTGCGGTATTCACTATCATGTGGATAGATATAACAAAAAAAGTGATTTTTTGCATATATGTCTAAACATTAGACCAGTGGTCTTCAATCTGGGTGATACCGCCCACTAGTGGGCTTTTTGTGATTTTTGGTGGGTGCTACAAACAATTAATTTAAGGACAGTGGCAATTTAGAAAAAGTAATAATTTATGTAGGTGGGTGGTAAACTTACTGCAAATGTGAAAATATTGAAAAATTGGGCGCTGATCCAAAAAAGGTTGAAGACCACTGAATTAGACGAAGCATTTTATATTGAATGTTGATTTTAGTTTGCATATTCTTTAATCATGAGTAAAGTCACCACTCATATTCTCTCCTTACATGGAATTTCATTTCTTGGCTTTGAGTTCCTTTTTTGGCTGTCCTTAATGACTGTTGAGCTGTACAACACTGAAAGTTATAATGGTGAGTACATATTCAAACTTCGTGTATTGTTCAAACTGCAGAAATTGTATGACTTAATATATTATTTATACTGTTGTTAATGTTTTATGAACATCACTATTGTATTTTTGATAACAGAAAGATCATGAATCATCTCAGCAGGATGTATATTTACAGAGAAGCAACAATTACCACTTTCAAGCGAATTGTTTTATTAATATAATTGAACTAAAAGTGAAGCCTAGTAAATGACCTTGTTCCTATACAAAATGTTTTCCATAAATTATTTGTAGTGTTTTCATAAAACTAACAAAAATGGAGTAAGAAAGCAATAACATTTGCCTTTTTTCTTTTACAGAAATTTTGTCTCTTTATTACAATGACCATGTCATTTCCAATCAGGCAGCTCATCCAAACATGAGGACCTATTATTTCTGCACAGATACAGGGAAGGAAACGGACTTATGGATGAAAGCCATGATAGATGCAGCGCTTGTACAGTCAGAACCTGTGAAAAGGTAATTCAGATGGGCAAACTAGTGGAATAAGGAGTTAATTTCCAATAGTGGGTTTGAGTTCGTTAATTTAAAATATAAGGTGCTTCAGCTGTAGTTCAGCCCCAGCAAGGGTAGCAATGATGAGAGCACTCATGAGGTATGTCTGCACTGGAATTAGACACACACGACTGTCCCATGCTAGTTGACTCAGAGTAAAGAGCTATTTAATTCTAAGACCCTCCCGTTCACAGGCCCGAGAGCTCAGGCTCAGCCTAAGCCTGATCATCTACACTAAAGCCCCTTAATCCAGTACTTGTAGCCTGAGCCAGCTAGCATGTGCTAGCCATGGGGTTTTTAATTGCAGTATAGATATACCCATGGTGGCTGAGTTTCCAGCTTTTAACCCTCCTCAGAATGACATGGCAGTTAAGTTGTTAGCTGGCCTCAGTATTCTGAACACAATTGTACTCCCATTCTTGCTACTAGCACTTGAGCTGAACTAATGGCGAGAGAGGAGAAAAATATTCCTGTGAACATGGTGAACACAGTGAAGGAGAAAAGGGCAGAAAGGTGCACAAATCAAGTCCACAGGCCATTTTAACATTTATAAAGCTCAAGAAAGACGTTGGCAAACTATACATGTATGTGATTAAACTCATTTCTGCTTCAAGATTCTCATGTCCCTGCTCCAGGTAGTATGCCGACTTAAAAAAAAAAAAAAAAAAAAGTCCATAAGGAACACTCTGATCAGTCGTACTTCGGGCTGAATGCCAGTAGTATTTTGTAGACATATTTATCTAACCTGTAGTCTTTTGAGAGCTTCTCCATCATGAGCGTTCTCACTGACCCTTTTATTTCTGCCCAGTGTTCAAAGAATTAGAGGGATCACAAAAGCAAAATAACTAGCGAAGATTCAGACTATACTTAGATTTAACGTTAAATGTAAATAAAACAGAAAAAAAAATCAGACCTTTTAGCTTTAATCCCAACTAGCATCCTTGAAAAACACATAAGTTAATATTAGCTTGTGATTTCTTGCATCATCTTAAAAACTGAATATTAAAATAGAGTAATTTATGTGTGTAAACTTTTTGTTGAGGGATCTAAACACAGATTGCAAATAATTAATCCTCCCAACTCTCCAGTGAGATAAAGTATGGTAGATATATGACCTGAGATGCCTAGCATAACCCACACTGCCAATGAATGTTAGGGCAGGCTGCAAAAAGTAAGCAGATGCTCTGAAAACTGGTAGCTAACACTGTATTTACAAATAGACTAGATTGTGCTGATGCCAATCTGTCCAATCATTACTTTTTCCATTGATATCTTACATTGTATGTCTTGTAAGATTAATTGCAATTTTGTAATATTGGTATGAATATTATAAAGGGTGGCCCATATTCCCTACCATGTCACACCTCCCACAAAAAACTGGGCCAGAAGGGGTGTCCCTAGACACTGCTGCATGCATCATAGGAATTCCCCATCCTGGAAAAAACATAATATTCATAGGCACTCTGCCAAATGCCTCCCCAATAATGGAAAATGCCTGGATGGCATATAACTAGTTTTTTCTAAGGTGAGTTGTTTTAGATTCTGGATTTGTATAAGATTTCCTAGGAAAGCTGAGGCTAGTCTTACTCTTGAGCCCATCCTCCCTCTTAGCCTGTGATGAATATGAATTCTTTTTCCCTTGAGGCTTATGCCTGTCATGGTTTCTATTCTCCATGAATGTATTAGCAATTTCCTCCCACTTTAAAAATGGTATCAGTTTTTATTATGTATTACTGCTCTGATATGATCAGAAGCTATTTGGAAAAGCTGTTTCATAATAAATAAATAAATCACTTTTTCAAAACTGTCCTAAGACTTTGCCCCTTTCATCCAAATTTTCATATGTCCAAACAGTTTATGAGCAGTCTCCAAAATAGGTAACATTATCTATTAGTTTAACATTTCTAAATTAGTCTATAGAACTTGAGAGTAATTTAAATCTTTTCAGTAAGATTTCTTTAAACTTTACATAATGCACAGTATCATTTAAGGCCATTTAATTAAATACCTGTCTGGCCTTTCCAGTCAATCTGATGAGAACAGGCATTTTTCTCTCCTCAGGAAGTTGATGAATATCACAGAGTCTTTGAAACAAGACAGAAATTCCTTAGCATCTTCCCCTGCTCTGCCTCCATCATGCCGTGGTGCCTGGCCCACGGCCCAAGGGGAGGAGGTGTCCCCACTCCTGAAGTGCTGCAGGCCGTGGCATTGGCTCCTCTGTCGTCCTATACAGCCCATGCCCCAACACAGTGCTGAGCACTCCCAGTTGGGGGGATGGAGTCCCTACTGTTTATGGAACGCTGCACTGCTGACTGGGCCCCGAGCTAGGGGCCCTCCTTCCTCCCCCCACAGTGCCAACTGGGACATGGGCCCTGGAGCCCGCTCAGCCTTGGACCACCGCCCTCCCTCCCTCCCCTCCCAGCGCCAGCCAGGAAGGGGCCACCCACCTCCAACAGCAGCCCAGGGCCCCCTCTACCCTCCAGCTCTGGCGAGGCCGCAGGCCCCGGTGCCCTCCCTCTCCAGTGCTGGTGGGGCTGGGTGCCACCACGGGGGGGTGGAGGGGGAAGGGAGAGCAAAGAAGTGAGTAGCCCCGGGCCTTAATCCAGCCCTGGTTGTGAAAAGAAGAGTGGTTTTTTGCTGTGGCAGATTTGTTTGCTTTTTCCAAGACTAGAAGCTGAAGGTTGTCAGCATCCAGCTGTTTCTGATGGCACCTTTCCTCAACAGCCAGCTGTTCCATCCTTCTTTGGAAAGTCAGGATCTTGATCCTCTTGTGTTCTTAAAAGTTTGCATAGTACAGTAGAACCCCAGTGTTACGAACACTTCGAGAATGGAGGTTTTTGGAACTCTGAAATGTTTGGATCACTGAACAAAATGTTAAAATGGTTCTTTCAAATTTTATAACTCAAATTGACTTAGTAGAGCTTTGAAACTTTACTGTCAGAAGAAAATATGGTGCTTTGCCTTTATTTTTTTAGTAATTTAACACAGTACTGTACTGTATTTTCTTTTTTCCTCTGCTGCTGCCTGGTTGTATGCTTCCAGTTCCAAATGAGGTGTGATTGACTGGTCAGTTCGTAACTGGTGTTTGTAAGTGTGAAGTTCTACTGTATAGGCTAGGTCTTACGGTGGTTGTTTCATAGTCCTCTTCCTGTCCCATTGATGATCACATCAGCTACTTCTGAAATTTGACATTTTTGCACTAATTCCCATTAATGAAGTTTCGTATGTGCAGTACTTTAAAGGCTAAATTTTTCAAGATCAGTGAAAATATATACTGTATGTACTGAAAAATATGTGGGAACTGCTCCTATACATTTCACTAGTGTCATTTCTTAAGTCAAATTATAACACTTTAAATATTAACCATTTTACTAATCATTTTACCAGAATCCTTAAGCTAATATTCACTGAATATAATTGTTGAGATATGGGGCATCTACTTTCTGTCAAGGGTGGTTGGAGTATAGAACAAGGAACTCAAGTCTCCTTGCTTCATATTTTAAGTTCACTAGCCCAAAAGGAGTGAACAATCTTTTATCAGTAATATAGGCCTCAACTGCAAAATGGTCCCCACCCCTGCTGTCCAGATCTCCAGTTTTCCTGTGACAGTTTCTGTATTCTAATTATATCTGAATACCAAAATCTAGAACACATTGAAAATAAATATAATTAAGTTACATAATTGAATAAATTTTAATTTAATATCAATTAACAAAAGAAATACTTTGGGGATTATAGTATTCATCTTCATATTTAATTAACTGAAAAGCTTTGTTTTCAAGCTTGCGTAACTTGTACAGGATTTTCAGTTTGTTGCATCAAAGTACTCCAGAAATGACCGAGAGGGATCTTATGAGACGTTTCAGGTCCAACTTATCTAAAGCTGGCTTTATTTGTAAGATACTTTAGAGTGGGACCTCTTTTCTCCTGATCCTCCGCTTGGCCGAGGCAGCAAATCATCGCCAGACCTAGAAGGCCAATTCAGCCTACTTACGAGTTGAATATCAGAAAACTTCATGTCTTTAAATGTTAGTGGTTGAAGAGGGGGCGGAGTTGGTAAACAGAGGATCCAGGGCTTCTGACCAGCCAAGCTTCACTCTTGTGTCCGCTCTCTTCAATTTCTCCATGCAGTAGTTTTCATGCTATTATAGTAGTGGTGGATGAAGGGATGAGGTAAAGACCTGAGGTAGGGGGAATCTGTGAGTGCTGCAGAAATCTGTGATGTCTCAATAATGGGTTTGCAAATTTTATACGGTGTCTTGCTTATCTTAAGCTATGTTGCAGTGTGTATTGTGGGGAAGTAAACTGAAAGAAAACTGTTAACATGAACTAGGTACCTTTTTGGTTCATGGCAGCGGCATCCATACAAAATAGTCAGATCACAACAATTCACATGCCATAGTTGCCAGGAGAATGTAGATAAGCCCTTTTTTGTGTCAGGGTTGCAGGATTTAACCATAGGTGTGTGAATATATTGATTAACTTTAAGAGGTTGATACTGCAATTCTGATGTATGCAAAACTAAAATTAAGCCTCTTGAAAGGCACAGCAATGGTCTTGAAAAATTAGTTGAGCAGATACTTTTCAAGACTAGCAAAGTCTTTTAGGCTTTTGTATCTGTTAGCTATAACCAGGAAAAATATGCAGACATCTGTTTCTGATTGATCAATCTTTGGGCTATCAAAAGCAGTCCTTAAAAATGAACTGTTTAGCAGGATATGACCTTATACATATACTGTAAAATAAATACTATTGGATCCTCAGGCTGATCTGTTCAATATTAGATCTATTACCTCATCTTTCGGTTATGTAATGTTTTGGCATTCCCATAGCATATGGGATAAAATGCTCTTGGTTGAATCATCTCTTTAGCAGGCGTCTTTGTCATTTTATTTTATTTTATTTTTTCTTGCCAGGAGTTTTGTGTATCCTAAATATAATTTTCCTTTAGAGCCTGTACTTCAAAGAGAATAGATATACTTAAGAGAACGCATACTGTCCCCGTATTCGTCCAAGCTGATGCTCAACACCTTACTTCCATGCCTTTATTTTCTGAAGTTAAATTACCCGTAAATAAAATATGTTTATTTAAATGTAGAGGTTTGACTGTGTCACTAGAGATGGTGTTCCAGGAGCTCCCTCATACCTAAGCTCAGCAGTTTGTTAAACTGTGCATTTCAGCTTTTAAAAAAATCCAGTTTATAATTTTTCTTTCTTTTGCGGATATGAGAAGGCCTTCACGGGGAAAAAGTATTAAAAGAATAAGAATTCCCCTTATCCAGTTTTGTCATGAAATGATTTTAACCTCCTATTTAAAGCCCGCTTAAAATAAAACTGAGTTTAAACTCAGGGAAAAGTTAGTTTTTTTACTTCCTTCTGGATAATTGATCTTGAATGATTAATAGCTTACGTTGAAGGTGTGAGTTCTCGTGAAATATCCTATTAAGAGCTAATGAGAAGGAAGAACCTTTGATAAATTCCTTTTGAAAACCCAGGCTGGGTCCTAATTGCCATTCTTCTTTGTCATCCAGGGAATAATTTGGTGAAAATTTTCCTGGGGATCTTTGTATGCACAGTGAAAAAATACTTTATTGGTGTGTTTGAGTGCAATGATAGCTATGGTTTTCCCCACTATCCTAAATATTTTAAAAAATTGAAATGAAGTATTTTTGTTACTTCTGTAAGTAACGCGTTAAGTGTATTTAATACTGTAAGGTGAATATTAATTTTGATTGAATTTATTTTGTCCCATGGGCTTAATTGTAATTGCTCTTAACAGTCTGGCTTGGTTAATAGTAGATCCAAGTTTAACAGGGGTCCTTAGGGCCCTCTTGCAAGTAACTAATCTCAAATACTTTATCAGGAGTCCACTAAAACCTGTCATTCATAAAATATAACCAAAACAGCCTCTTGAGATTGATAAAACATCAGATTACAGTAGAATTTGGGAGTTTTGAACACCTCACGAATGGAAGTTGTTCATAAATCTGAAATGTTCATAACTCTGAACAAAAGCTTATGGTTGGTCTTCCAAAAGTTTACAACTGAGCATTGAGAGCTTTGAAACTTTACTATGCAGAAGTGCTACTTTTAACCATCTTAATTTAAATGAAAAAAGAACAATAGTTTCCTTACCTTATCAAATCTCACTTTAAACTTTCCATTATTGTTTTAGTAGTATACCTTTAAGACTGTACTGTACTGTTTGCTTTTTTTCTCTGCTGCTGCCTGATTGCATGTTTCCAGTTCCAAATGAGATGTGTGATTGACCAGTCAGCTTGTAAATATGGAGTTCCTGACTCTGTGGTCCTACTGTATTTCCAAATTATATTACCAACAGTTTAGTGATAAAGCTTAGCAATGTAGGGTTTTTTGTCTGCCCTAGTGATAATGTTGTCAGCATTGCAATAACGTAATTTTCTTGTGCTGGTCACCTAGTGCAGTACATTATTTACCTGAGATTGCTGTGGCCTGTTGTTTCACAGCCAGGTCAGAAAGTAAGAGATGCTTGCAAATCTAATACGTGTCTGTTTTCCATACTAAGGGCTAGATTGTGCCTCATTAAAGTACACTGAGTAGTCACTTACTTCTTGACTATCAAAGAAGTAAGATACTATATTGAGTTTGTAAAGGTGGAAGAATCAAGTCCTAAATGATTTGCACATGCATTTGTAGCAATGTAAGAGTTAATTTCATAGGATTGTTAAATTTGTTTCTGACTTTTAGTATCTAACTTAGTAACTAAAGATAGGAAACAAGTAATCCCAGCCTGCTCCATCAAAAGCCACGTTGGCATCAAGCAGGATGGCAGAAATGGAATATTTTTACATGGATAGATTTATTTTAGGTTCCTAACATTTTCCATTGTAAACATTACTCCTTTTATTAAAAAAAGCTCTGCTGCCTCTTTGTTTGCATCAGGAACTTGAAATTTGTCAGGGAAATAGTTCAGGTGTCAGGGAAATAATGTGGCTACATAAAAATCCATTCAGACTTTGTCATAGAATCATAGAACTGGAAAGGACCTCAAAAAGTCTTATCTTGCAGTCTCCTGCACTCAAGGCAGGCCTAAGTATTATCTACCATTCCTGACAAGGGTTTGTCCAACCTCCTCTTAAATATATCCAGTGACAATGTCCCAAGGCAATTTATTCCATTGCTCAATGACCCTGAGAATTAGCTTTTTCATAATGTCCAACCTAATTTTCCTTGCTGAAATTTAAGCCCATTGCTTCTTGTCCTATTCTCAGAGGCTAATGAGAACAATTTTTCTCCTTCCTCGTAACAACCTTTTTCTTCTTTAAGTAGTGTCCCTCTGGGTATTCTACTCCAGATATTGGCACATCTTTCATTAGCAGTTTTTATCAGCAGTTCTTACACAGATCATGCATGCACCATCTGCCTCTCATGGCACCCTTGGTGCCCTTTTCAGTGTGTGCAGCCGAACCATCTCAATGGAGCCCATAGCAGTTCTTTTTTAGCTCCTTGGGCATCGCATGTGGCCCAGAGCGGACCAGGGCCAGAAATGTGAAACACTGCAGTGGTTTGGCATCTGGAAGCTCCCATGCTCCAGCAAAGGTAAGTGCTGAGCAGGTGGGGGGAAGGGAGGCGGGGTAGGAGCAAGGCCCACTGGAAGCTGGGAAGCGAGCTGGGTGAGCCAGGAATGGGGGCCCGCTGGCGAGCGAGGAGGCCAGCACCGGGCCCTGGAGTGTGGGGCCAGACCAGGCACAGGGGTCTGTCCTGAGTATTTTTCTACAAATTTAGTCAGTTTACTTTTACTTCAGTCCTATTCCTTATATTCCTTACCTGTTTTTTAAAGAAATAATTATCTTTCTTCCCACATATCTTCTCACATTGCTTAAGTTAGCTTTCCTCTTCTCCTGGAAGGTGCACCATGCCAGGTTCACCTGGCTCCAAACAATGCACTTCCTGCGGGGACGCAGTGCCAGCATCTGACAGACACTCGGAGTGCATCAGATGCTTGAACGAGGGACTCATAGCTCAGAAATGTTCTCATTGTAAAAATTTGAAAGCCAGAGCCAGGCATGATAGAGACCTTCGACTGAAACTTATGGTCATGGAGTGATCACTCAGGCCTGCTTCTGACCCCGTCAAGGCAACTCCTCGTCACAGGATAAGCCCAGCAGAAAAAGACACTCAATTCTACCTGGAACTGACCATGCCAAGAAAGGAGATCAATCAAAGAGGCTAGAGGTTCCCCATGTACACTGGCCAGTATGATGCCAAAGGACCATCAGCTCTCTGGTATAGAGCCAAGTGGCATGTCGAAGCAGCCTTGCTCCACAAAATTAACAGTCTGCAAAATGGTAACAACTGCTACAATGCTGGGGCCAACAGACACTTCAGCACCAACAAAAGTTATGGTACCACCAGTAACCACATTCCATAACTATGTTGACATCTATCCTCTGCACGGTGACGACCTTAGCACTGAAACAGCACCACAAAAACACACCGAGAAGTGTCGTCATGAGCAAGAGAGAGAATTTCTAACAACCTCTCATCTGTCTACATTCAATGGGACTGATACTTCTCCAGTACATTTCACCCAGGATGAGCCCATCTCTTCTATCTCGTTCTCTAGTGACAATGAGTATGAGAGTGAAGAGGCTAGATTCTCTTCCCAAGATTCCTCACTGGATCTGCAGACAGCCAAAAATGAGTCGCATCCCAGATATCTAGCACATCCTTGGTTTATATTTCCATGGTTTGTGTCACCGTTCCCCTATCCCATGCAGTGGCCTGGATGGGATACATGGTCTGCATATTCTACATCTTACGGTAAATCATAGACGTCCCATAAACACAGAACCTAGGTCACCAGCAAGATCCATCCCAACAGGTGTTGAACCACCTGAACTTTCAAAAGAAAGGGAGGAAGGTATGCAGCAGGAAGCACCGCCACCTGTACATAAGTCATCCTCCCCAAATGAGACTATTGTCTTTCCACCTCCTACTACTGATGTTAATGATTTCAGGCAATTCCAAGAGCTGTTAAAGAGAGTGGCTGATAATCTTGAGATCCCACTCCAAGAAGTTGCCAAATCACGCAAATGGCTGAAGATCCTACAAACCTCAGCCTCTTTCAAAATCACTCTCTCTATGGACAATGCCCTCATCTAACCAGCCAATGACATCTGGCAAATGTCAGCCAGTATTCCATCCACCTATAAAAGGACTGAAAAAAATACTGTGTCCCCATTCAGGACACAAAATTCCTTTTCACACACCCAGCACCTTACTCCTTAGTTATAGAGGCAGCCAGTCAGAGAGGCAAGCAACAATGCTTTAAATCAACACCATAAGATAAGGATGACAAACACTGGACCTACTTGGCAGAAAAGTATACACTTCACCAATCCTGCAACTAAGAGTGGCAAATTACAGAGCACTACTATCGAACTATGACCACAACAGTTATATGAAAATATCAAGTTTTACCCAAAACATCCCTTATAACAGAAAGGAATAATTCAAATCCCTCATAAGAGGGACAACTGATCACATTACAGGCCTCCCTCGAGGTCACAGAAACCATGGGCAGAACTGTTGCAACTGATGTGGTCATGCAGTGGGTGTCATGGCTCCACTCCGCAGCTGTACCCAAACAGCTGTAGCCTACCCTAGAGGATCTTCCTTTCAACAAGATCAAGCTCTTCTCTGAGAAAATGGACGAGGTTTGCGCACCATGAAAGATTCTCAAGCCGCACTCTTCACATGATATATATACATGAGACGAAGAGAGTCATTTTAGGTGCCAACCTTATAACTCCAGATATCAACATTACCCACAACACAGGCAATGTGACCAATCTCACACCAGACAAAGACCACAGTGATACTGACAATCAAATCAGCATCCATTAACAACCCAGGCTACCCCCTCAAAGCCTCATCTTTGTGGCGTTGGTCAAAGGCCTGCTTGAGCTATCCTATTGTCCAGACCCCAGAATTATGACACACACCATTCTCTTCAAGTACTGATTATGCCCTTTCTACCAAAACCTGACAAATACCACAACAGAGCGATATGTCTTAAAAATTGTCTGATTGGGGTATACTATCCCCTTTTTATATCCACGCCCACTACCTAACCCCTTCCCTGTCCCCCCTTCAGGGACCTGTCTCACGGGCACCTATTAGAACAGGAGGTCAAACACTACCTGCAAATAGTTGACATAGAACACGTCCCTCATCAACGCAGAGGTTTCTATTTCCTATTACTTCTTAACCCAAAGAAAGACCGGAGGATGAAGATCCATCTTAAGCCTCAGAAAGTTGAACAACTTCATAGAGGTCCAAAAATTCGGGATTGTTATTCTATCTACCATAATGCTGGCACTAGAACAGGAAGACTGGTTTGCAACCCTCAGCCTTCAAGATGCATACGTTCACATCACTGTCTGTCCGTCACGCAGAAGATTCCTGGGGTTCACATTAGTAAACAATCAGGGCTTTTTTTGTGATGGTAGACAGGGGTACTGATATGGCTCCAGCTCCTGATCCGGCGGCCCCAGGTCCCTCGCCAAATACTGGCACTTTTTTTTTTTAAATATCAAAAAAAGCACTGGAAACAATTACCACCACTATATGGTACTATCCTTCAGCCTTTCCACTGCTCCAAGGTCTTTTGCAAAATATTCACTGTCATAGCAGAGTATCTATGAAAAGAAAGGATCATCATATTTCCCTGTCTGGATGATTGCTTGATTAAAGGTACACAGTCAACTGCAGACCATTCAAGCAGTGCAGCTTAGAAAGTCACTCTTTCGAAAAACTAGGACTGAAACAACAAGAAATCCACTAGAACCCGTGCAACAATTGGAGTTCATAAATGCATACCTGGACTCCCTCAGAGCCAGGACATCTTTACAAAGAGACAGATTCAATGCAATAATGAATCTGGAATGTACAAAAGACAACCGCTCGCACTTGTGTTTGCACATCTCCAAATGGCACATACGAAAGCCACCACCTTTGTAGTGCAACATGCATGATTACAAGTGTGAGCCCTACAACTATGGCTCTCAACAGTGTATCAACCACACAAACACTCATTACACACAAAAAGTTGTAATGCCAAACAAAATCAAACTATCATTGAAATGGTGGACACAGCCCAACAACTTAATAACAGGGATCCCATTCACATGGGAAACAGCCTCAATCATGATCACTATAGCTGCAACCATGATGGGCTGGGGAGCACACCTCCAGGAACACACCGTACAAAGAAGATGGTCCCTAGATTAAACAAACCTACACATAAACCTGTTACATGCAGTCCACAATGGATGCCTTCATTTTCTACCTCTTATAGCAGGCAAATCTATAAAGATAATGAAGCTTTTCTCTTAAGCATGGAGCACGGGGCACTTGCTGGTGGACTCCTCTGTACTTTGAAGTCTTTAAATTAGTATTTCAGGACTTCAGTAACTCAGTCTTAGGTTACGAGTCTATTACAGGAGTGGGAGGGTGAAGTTCTGTGGCCTGCATTGTGTAAGAGGTCAGACTAGCTGATCACAATGGTCCTTTCTGACCTTAGAGTCTATGACGACAACATGTACATGTTTTACATCAGTCAACAAGGAGGAGCAAGATCCAGCTCCCTGTGAATAGAAGCAATAAAACTATGAAACTGCTGTATGCACTTATCAACATTTCAACTGCTTACTTACCTGGGATTCAGAACACCACTGCAGACATCCTCAGCAGGCAGGTTGGCAGCAATCACAAGTAGAACTACATAACAGGATCCTGAAAATCATTTTTCAACAATGGAGTCGCCCCACAATCAATTTGCTACAACACAGAATTGCGAATGCCCCTATTTCTGCTCAAGAGCAGGATTAGAAAGAGGCTCAATGGGAGAGGCATTCCACCTCAACTGGAATGCACATCTCCTGTGGATTTCCACCCATCCCACTCCTACCCAGAACCATACACAAAATAATCAAAGAGAAAGTGGGAATAATTATAGCCCCAACATGGCCCATACAACCTAGGAATGTAAAGGTGTAAATGTTTAAAGGGTAACTAGATGTTTAAATGTTTTAAACAGCTGGTTACCATTTAAACTGGAGGGAGAGGATGGCAGCTGAGCTCAGCTCCCCACCAGTAAGAGCAGCAGGGCTTGTTCCTTATGAGCAGCAGCAAGGACTGGCTTTGGGGGGTAGGTGCAAAGCCCAGCACCTGGGGACTTGGAGGTGGGGAGGGATAGCTGCAGCTGGGCTGGCTCCCCACCAGTGAGAGCTTCTGGGCAGCTGTTGCTGGGCTGGAAGGGAGGAGCCTAGCTGAGTGGGTGAATAGTTACAGCTGAGTTTGTTTGTTCCCCGCAAAGGGGGGAAGGTGCAGAGCCTGCTGTCAGGGGAGAGGGGTAGCTGGGCTCCACTCCCCTGTTGGATTCCACCCCTCCCCACCTTGTGAGGAACCGAACCCAGCTGTGACTATTTCCCTTCCCACTCCCGCATGGTTCCCTGCTTCCCTGCCCCACTAGCAAGAGCTGTCCAGATGTGGCTCCCTCCCTCCCGTGCCCCCCCCCCCCCATGTTTAACTGTTTAAATGTTTTGTTTTAGTATCTATTTTTAATGTTTAAATAGCTTTTAAATTAAACTAATTTTACACCCTAATACAACATGGCTTACTTACCTGATACAAATGTCAGTCTGCATACCAGTCTCTCCCCCTCTGCTCAACAAAATCTCCTTATCTCAGGGCAAGGGGTGCCTCCTTCACCCAGTTTGATTGATCGATCTGGTTCACCTTGGAGGTACATATTCATACAAAATTGCATTCATTCTTTAATTCTTCCAATTGCCTGGGTAGTTTTAATTAGCTTAGCTATGTCAGTTGTCTTGAACAAGAGAAACATATCTACAAAAAAAAGGCCCAGTTTCTCTCTAATACTAGACTGCATAATTAGTTAACTAGTCACAAATGTAAAAGTTAGTCTAGTTAAGCTAGCAGTTGTGGATTTGGTAGGAGATTTAAACTAGCTGATGTGTCTGCAATCTATTGGTATAGGAGATGGTAAGTAATTAATTACTAATATGCAGTGGGTTTTTTTGTGATGGTATGGAGGGGTACGGAGTACAGGCACCTCTTTTGCTGGCCCCACTTCCCAGCTGGGGGGGGGGTGGAGTCAGCAGGGAAAAGGAGCACAATGCTGGAAGAAGAGGGGTGGGAGAGGCATTTTCAAATTTACTTTCAAGATATGAGTATCCAGCACCCCTTTAAAAAAAAAAAAAAAAACCACTAAAAAAGCACTGCTAATATGTGGTAATATCATCTGGTATTAAAGGGCACGATTCTACTTCCTGTATAAGCATTTCACCAGTGGAGATTTGAAAATAAATGTCCAAAATTCTTGAAGAAACTATTGGAGCAATGGCTAAAACTTTCAAAAGGGAATAAGATTCCCCAGTCTTTTAAATACTTATGAAAATTGTACCCAACATGATTTCATTTCAAAACAACTCTTAAAGTATTTATGGTTTAAATGAACTTCTGGAATGATGCTTAATATTTGTCAGATGTTCAGGCCTGATGTTGAGAACATAAATGAGTGTATATTTGGATATGCAATTGATTAGACTGCATTAAAATAGAATTGGTGGTATGCATCTCAATGTACCATTTGCACATGCAATTGTTAGTTGTGACAGGGCATTAGCTACACAGTTGTAAACATAGGGCTCAACTGTCCCAGTGTTAAAGCACTCTTGACTTCTTGAAACACTAGAATTTAAAAAGAAAATCATTAAGTTCTCAAGGTACACGTTTCTAGAACTTGTGTAATATAAGTATGGTATAACAGTTGCTGTTTGGTTCTAAAAAGATATCATTATTTTGTGCCACAGTTCTGTAGTCAGCAAATATTTTCCTCCCAAAATTAACGAAGCCACAAGTATTTTCCACAAAATATACAACAGCTGAAATGACAACATACCAGCGAAAGCTAATTGATGTCAGTGACCATATGAAGTTTAAAATAATGTACCCATTATATGCTGAAATGACTAGCATAGGAGAATTATGAGCTAGACAGCAACATAATATGCTGCCATCTGAAACACTTTGGTTTGAAGTCGGTCTGGATTCCAGGCTGTTTGCATTCCAGAGGCTTTGAGCAACAAAGTGTGTGCTATTCCAAAGTCATGGCCTTTGTGAAATTAACATCTGCTCTTCCACTTTCTCTAGTTTGATGTTCTCCCATTTAGTGGCCACTTACCATGATAGCATAATCAGGAGTTTGCCTTGGTATGGATGTCCCTTAAATGGAAAGAAATGGAGGGGAGTTCTTAACCAAACCCCCACACCACCCCACAACAATTGACCATTTAAAACTGGCCTGGATTATTCTCCCAAAAGACTAGCTGTTGTAGTTTAATGTGAGTAGACAATGGTCTCTTAGAACAATCTGGAATCCATAAAAATCAAGGGATTTTTTTTTCAAAAGCAAATACTTTATGTAGCTATGACATTTTGTGTGCAGTATATTGTTATGCCATTCTTTTCTCTTTTCAGAGTAGAGAAGATAACTGAAAACACACCACCTCGAGATGTGAATAACATTTCAAACCACAGGGTGTTAATTAAACCAGAGGCACAGAATAATCAAAAGAACAAAGAAGTAAGCAAAAATGAAGAGAAAAAGGCTCTGGAAGCTGAGAAATATGGATTTCAGAAAGTTGGACAAGATAAGCCATTAACTAAAATTAATAGTGTGAAGTTAAATTCAGAATACAGGACCTTACCAGTGAGCACCCTTCAGACTGGACACTACAGGCCAGTTCATTTAAATGGATCTGAGAATCAAGCGGTCAATATTGTGGCGGACAGTGGAGATGGAAGCCAACACAATGCAATTCAGCCACATGTGGTGGAGTCTGAACGAATCATACAGAGAACTAATTCAATGCTTCAGTTAGAACAGTGGATTAAAGTCCAGAGAGGAAAAGGGCAAGATGAGGAAACAAGAGGGTAAGCAATTTTACTATTTTTTTAATTTAGATTTTCTGTCTAAATATCTTAGATTCTTTTTCACTTATGTAACTAATTCAATATTACAGTCCTGTTAAGTCCAGTTTTTGGCTTTAAGAGGTTATCTTGCATTATTGTATACACTAGTTACCTGGATACACTATCTAAGGAGACAGTAAGATGCTCTCAAATAGTCCCTTAGCCGTAATAAAAGTTGTATTCAAAGGGCATTGCCAGCTAGTTTTAGGAGCAGAATTTAGGTTGGTGAGGAATACATGAATCCAGGCAGGGGTCATGGGACATGTTTGGTTTTAAATTCAGTGTTGCTTGTACCTCTAATGTTCCTTAATAGTGTGGTGTGCCTCATCAATTACATTGATTGATCAATTCTTTTGTTCATATTGAATGAAATACAAAGAGTTCAGCCCCCATTAATGACAAAAAGTAAATTAGATTATTAAAACAAAATGTTTGCTGAAGTACATCTTTGACTTCAGTGGGTACTTAAAAAATGACCCCAGGAAGTGAGGGATGGAAACTCCCAAGAAATACATATTAAACACAAATCACATACGCCTATTTCAGGGGTCAGTAACCCAAAAGATAAGAAGAGCCATTTTAAAAAACTCCTTCAATAACCAAGTGTTTTGAGAGCTTCAATAGGTGTAACTTCCTGGTAGGGGGTGAGGGGATCAGGGCCAGGGTGTCTACCGCAGGGTTTCCCAGTGGCTGAGGGGGGTGGAGGCTTGGAGCCAGGAGCCCAGAGCCTCAAGGAGGCATCCAAAGAGCTGTATGTGGCTCCAAAGCCGCAGGTTGCAGACCCCCGGCCCTACTTAAACCATTGGGTTTGTGTGCTTCTTTAAGAAGAACATGTGGAAATCAGGGAATCTTACGATCCCAGGATTACCATAGCTAGTAGATGCTTTATATTGTCAATTTAGGTGATACCTGTGAAATGCACGGGTTGTTGGAATTGACTTGCCTTCTCTCCCCCTTCCTTTCCTTCTCCCTTGTCCACTCCTCTCCCATTGGTGAGGATTCGGACACCAGAGGGAAATCATGCTTCTTTTCCCTCTCTTGTCTCTGCTCTTCCCTCAGCTGCCCTCACTCTGGGATCAGTTCAGTGGTGAGTAGTGGATTTGATGCAGTTGACAGGGGGAAGCACAGACAAAATGCATAACACCATATGAGGAATTAGAATACTGAAGCTAGCATTAAATATCCATGTGTTGCATATGAAGCCTGGTCAAAACCCCCTTTTTGAGTGTACTCAGCCTCTACTACTGTGTAAACTTGACCTGTAGTTAGAAATTTCCCATTCCAGCACAGAGAATGGGAGAGCCTTGATTCTTTAAAACTCTTGCTTTTAAACACTTTTCCTTGTAAAATCCCTTTTTGTGAAATTGCCTGAGCACTGTTTTTATAAACAGGCTTTTCTATTAAAATACTTTTATTTAAGCCTCTTACTTTAAAAAGATTTGGTGACATCTTTTTAAAAATATGTTAAAAAAATTAAAGTATATCCTAAATGTTACCATTTGGAGTTTGTCAGGCAGATTCATCTAATTTATGTCAATAGCTTTCTTCTCTACATAGAGCCATATTTATGGACTAGCACCTGCAAAGACTAACAGAACAATTCATTGCTTATTCAGAAAACTTTAAAGCACCTCTATGAATGATTGAGACTATTAAATTGCTGTGTTGCTGGCAATTGTTCTCCATGACAGATGCAGAGGGATGTCACTTTCAAGATGTCTAACAGGCTGTATTGTATGACACCCTAAACTTGAGTTCATAATATTCAGTTCTCAAGTTTTCATTTTAAAAAAATTAATTAGTCAAACATTTTGCTTTCAATTAAATTTTTATGTGAATGTCACTACAGGACATATATGAGAGTTGAAAATTATGTCCTTTGCATTGTAGGGGGTACACAGTAAGGAAGGAGGTAGGTTCTCTTGAATAATCTATTTTCCTGGAATATTGTTAAGATCTGTTTCTTGCAAAGCTGTGAAAGTTTACCTTCCTCTGACTCTGTTATTAAAGCTCTACAACAGCCCCATCATTAAATATAATTGGTAGCTGAGGGTCAAATAGTCTTCGTGATATATTTGTGTTGCCAGTTGTTCAAATTTTAATTTTTACTACACAGTAACGCTTAAACCTTGACGTTGATCACATTATATATGCTTGGGCAATGATAAGTTTTGTGATGTAATTAGATCTTTAAAATTGGAATTAAAAATTGTGAAACACATGCAGGCAGTGATAATTGAATAGATGTTTTCAATTGTGAAGTATTAAACCTCCAAGTCTCTTCAATTTGGATTCCTCTTAGCATTGCTCCAATATTATATTATGCTGGCTGTATTTCAGAACAAACTGATTCCATCGTGGGAAATATGTAGTGGAAAACATTAACTAGCAGAACAGAACCTTCTTGACCATAGCAATCATAAATTTGGAATAAATTGATAGCACAAAGATTATAGTTAGAAATGAATCTTTATCTAAAGCTAATAAGAAAATTGAAAGCAAAAGGGAGCTTGTGCCCGTCTTTGCTTTTTTATGCTATATAAAGGTGTGCGCTGAAGCTTTTTCCTTTTTTTCAGAAAAGGATTTATAATGCTGGTTTTTTTTATGTTCAAAATTTTGGCTGTGTCCGGAGTAGAAGATTCTGATTGGAAAAGCAGTGAAATCCGGAGAGAATGAAAGTTGAGCTATTGAAGGGGGAAGAAAGTTTTAATGTTTAGAACTGGGATTGTTTTGTTTTCAGTAAAGTTGGTTTTTTTAGCTTTTTGGGAGACCTATTTAACTTCCATTAATAACGTATTAGAGAAGACCAGCCTTTGTTTAAAGATTCACCATCCTTAGCCCTTTAAGATTCCTTCGACAAAACATCCAGGAAACCTCCCAGAGTTTTTCCAGCCAAAGCAAGGAAGACAAAACTTGATATCCCCAACATTTCAAAGGTTTTTAAAATAAATAAACAAACAAACAAAAAAACAACGTTAAGGCTTAATATACATTGTTGTGTCAAAGGCACAAGCCCAATTTAAAAAAAAAAAATCCTTACAGACCACCATGACAGATTGCCTTACAAATAAAGTCTAATTCCAAAGGGGTAGCCGTGTTAGTCTATTGTAGAAAGACAACAGAGTCTTGTGGCACTTTTAAAGACTAACAGATTTATTTATCGCATGAGCTTTCGTGGGAGAAAATCCCACTTCGTCAGACGCTTTGAAGATAGGAAAGTTACAGAGTGGGAGGAAATTAAATGCAGGGGAGTGTATGACATAGCATCAGGTCAGGCTGTAACAGCAAATCAAAATAAAGTCTAGAATGTCACGGCTTTGGTGTGTTTGTAATACTTTTTTAGTTTCAGTAGTAGGTAAGTTACTTTTCACAACAGTAAGCAACTGAAAGAACGCTTTCTAGGGTGACTTTTAAAGAGGAGCGCACAGTCCACCTTTACAATTCAAGATAATCCAAGCACTGCACAGGGAGAAATAATAGCATAACTATTAATCCCTGAAATTCTGTAATCTCTCCCATCCCTTTTTTTGTCTGTCCTTTCTTTGTTTATACTAACTTCAAATTAAAATCAGTAGATCAGGAGAGATCAGTAAAGTTTTCTTAGGGCAGATTATACAAGCCATTGAAAGTCTCACAAAATTGCTCATGTACAAAAATAAGGTTTTGTAAAAGCATAAATTTCTTCAAAGAATATATAATAAAGGCTATCTAGGCATTAAAAAATAAATTGGAAGGTGTTTTCTAGTACTGCATCTCATCTTGCTGTTTTTTGTTTAGTTTTTACATTTTCCTATTTTATGTTTTTCTCACTTGCCACAAACGGAATATTCAAGAGAACCAGAAAAACTTTGAATAATAAAAGTTTCATCAAAAAATCTTATGAAAACAAGTTTTCCAGTCTTTTGTTACCTTAATTTTAGATGTTAAAAGTAACAGTAGTAGATATTTTCAAACAGAAGAGTGATTCAGCTAACTTTTTTTTACAGTTGAGAAATATGTGCGCCAATGTATGCATACTTGCAGTCTGTGTTATAGTGCACTCTTTCTGAGCATATTCATGAAAATTGGTCCTGTATATACTTGTGGATATCTCTACCCTATATTTTGAAGAGAGAACTTGTTTCCTCCACTTTCCTCTATACTCCCACATGAGGCAGTTTCTGTTCATAAGAACAGGACACTTGTTTTCTGAGGAAACCATCAATTTTATTGTTTGATTGAGGGGTACTTTTAGGCTTGATCTTGTAAGGTGGTGCCTATAGGTCTGAGAGAACTCAGCACATCCCACTATTGAGCACGTAGAAAGCATCTCAGCCAGCTCTCCATTTCTAGAGTTAACTTCCAGACTTGAACAAATCTCGGAGCCCTCTAACAATCAGAAAGCTTAAACCAATTTTCATCTTGCAGAAGTGTTTCTGTATTTGGGTCATCTGTAATGCCAGCCATAGAACGGTAGCTGCCGCTCAGCAGCTTACATGCCAGATTACTTGACTGCACTAGTGTCACTGTTGCATACACGACATCTTACTTTTAGTAGAGATTTTGTGTGAGATTTAGGATTTGGTTAGATCAGTCTTGCTGGTATCCCCATAACACTGACAGCCCAGCTTGGGTTTAATCACTGGATTGAAAGGAGGGATTCATTAAAAGATGTTTTCTCTAGTGCTAGTAATTAATAAATAAGAGGTAGGTGTTTAAGACTTCTGAAGTTTTGGAACATATGAACCAGTACTGAGACCAGACATTTTTAAATTGCAATTTTTCATACATTAAAAATACAGTTCCTCCCCCCCCCCCCAATTAATTGGGAATTTCAAAGAAGTTTAAAGGAGTCAAATGCCCACTTTCCACTGAATTGGAGTTAAAATTCAATGGGAGATGAACGTCTAGCTCCCTTGGAATCCTTTTGAAAATTCTTAAGTTATAAAATCATAAATATTATAAATAGCTAAAAATTAATTTGGCAGATCCCTGGGAAAATGTAGCAAAGGAGCATTTGGATGTGGGTTTTTTGTTTTTTAAAGGTACTGACTTTTTCATAATTACTACAATGCAAACTCATAGAAGTGGGTGTCTGGAAAGAGGATGGTCTTGAGAACTGACGTGTGAAAAACTAACATTTTTGTGTATGATTAATTTATCTAGTTTCAAAATGAGGATAATACTTTGGTACATCTCAGGGAGATTGTGGGGATTGATTCATTAGTATTTGTAAAGCACTGTATAGCAGTTTCCATCTGTGATTCCTGCAAAGTCTGCTAGGTTACAGTAAATGTTCATGAATTAATTACTTTGCCTAACTTTTCTATTTTGCATGACTAGAAAGGAAACAGCTACTACAAAGAAATGAATTTTTTAATATTTATTTTGTAAGGCTGTAATTACACTTAGATCTTAACTCTGTTTTAATGTGCCCTTTGTCGTAACCCACTAATTTTCAGTTTCAGGATTACTTACTGATTCAAACAGTTAAATGGCTCTGCGTGATGGTAATGAGATGTATAGAGCCTTTCACCTCAAGGCTGTCGGTTTGAATTCATCCTACGTTGCATGTGACTGGAAGATACCATCTGTTGGCTGTTACATGCCCTAATGTTAAACCGGTTAGGTGGTGGTCTTCTCACTAGAAAAGTATCAGCGTCCAAAGAAATCACCATTACAAATGCCATTAAATGGAAAACTTCATGATAGTCTTGGGCCACAGAGTCTGACCTAACTTCTCATCCTGTGGAAGACGTGCCTCCAGTTATAGTTGAGGCATATTGATGGTTCATTAGGGAAAACGTCACATTGCCGCTCGAACTGTAACTGAAGGATTCCACTTTTCAGGGCTGTTGATATGGCATCAAATTAAAGAGGAGTTTTACATTCACGCCCACATTAAAAAGTGTTTTTAAAAAGCTTTAAAATTATATTGTTTTATAATAAAAAAAATTTATTTGTTTATTCTGCTTGGGCTGATTTATATGAATATTTTGTTATCTAAGTTTGCAGAATATAATTGCATTAGATCATTACTATGATCTTTCTGCCTTATTCTAGCTATAATAAATAAATGGTTTTGCAGTTATCCACTTTTATAGATAGTCAGCTGAATTTGTATTGGAACAAACAAAATAAGACTTTAGGGCTTAAAAGCCTTTAAACTAAATCAGGGTTGTCAAACTCATTTGCTGTGGTGGGCCAAATTTGACTTAAATGTACTTCATGGGCCATACAAATATATATCAAAATACTAGGGCACTTACACAGCATCGCAGAGCGCTGGGCATGCAAGACACCTCTCTCCCTCTCAGTTAGGGAGAGAATGTAGTCCCGCAGAGCACAGTCATGTGCCGGATGGAAGAGGTTCGGCCCACGGGACACATGTTTGCACCCTTGAACTAAGTAATTCACCTTGGAGATCAGAAGAAATAAAAGTAAAAGATCATAAGGCTATATTTCCTAACCATCTGAAACTCCTTTTGAAGTCCAAATGAGTTTTCGGGTTATCTCTCAGAAATTGTCCCAGAAATGGGTACTAAGTAAACTGATGTGAAGATGGGATTGGTATGAAATTAAGTTGAATAATTAATCCAGCCAGTGAAGAGATCCAGTTCCATCATAAGTAGTGTATTCATTTGGCATAGTTGGTTCTTTGTAGCCTTTACTTTTCTTTTGTGTGATGGAGGGAATAGATCTTTTAAAATGTGGTGCCTATAGTATCTGAACAGATTATAAAGTGTTATGTATAACAAGGATGGAAAGAAATTGGATAACTTTGTATTCCCATAATAGCAGTATTCTTGACTATTAAAGGAAAACTCTTGTTTCAGCATAATTTCATATCAGACGTTACCAAGGAATATGCCAAGCCACCGACCCCAAGTTGTACCGCGTTACCCAGAAGGCTATAGAACCCTGCCAAGGAACAGCAAAACGAGGCCAGACAGTGTCTGCAGTGTGACGCCATCGGTTTATGACAGGACCATAGGACCAGTAGCAGCCGAAGATAAACGGAGATCCATGCGGGATGACACAATGTGGCAACTCTATGAATGGCAACAACGTCAATTTTACAATAAGCAAACCACTCTTACTAGACATAATGCTTTAAGCAGTCCGAAAACCATGATTAATATTTCTGATCAGGTAATGCATTCCATTCCTACATCACCCTCCCATGGTTCTATAGCTGGTTACCAAGGATATTCCCCTCAACGGACATACAGATCAGAAGTATCCTCACCGGTGCAAAGAGGAGACGTAACCATTGACCGCAGGCATAGGACACATCATGCTAAGGTGAAATGCTTATTTTCTTGAAATGTAGTTAATAATGGAACCATTTAGTTACAGTTTTCTTCTTTAAATAGAAACTGCTGTGCTACCTGGAACCAGACTTCCCTTGTTACTATGGAAGAGTCTGTTGAAGCAGATTTCATAATAATGCATATATTGTTACATGCACTGTTTTTATGGAAAGAATCCTATATTAAATGCTTCTTTAAAAGAGAAATATAGTTTACAAAGTCAGGTGTAGCCTTTGTAAGTGATGGGAGAAGTTATTTTCTCTTAGAGCAGGGAGAAATGTTCTCTTAACAGTACTAAATTTAACATTGTGCAACATACTCTTCTTACATTGCTGCCAGAGACAGTAAGCAAATTGGTAATCCCATTAATCTCCTTGGTATTTTAAGGGTGTGCAAATAGGCTTCTGGAAAAAAAGGCATTGGGAATTTCTGGGGTTGTAATCAAAGTCCAGTCTGATCTTTGGAAATGATGGTAATCTCTTCCTCAGCATACTCAAAGAACTGAGTCCTTGCATTCCTTATCCCTATTTATTTTTCTCATCATCAGTCGCAAGTCAAACTAACATTCTAGTAACTATTAAATTATCCAGTGAAACGATTGAACGCCCGTAACAGTTAACCTTGGCCAGCTGAAGGAAAACGGGAATAGGCTAGAATCATAAACGTAGATCCCTGCAATGCTTTTGGTAGACTAGTTATGCTTATTATGTGTATCTTGTTTCTGTAATTGAGAGCTTCTTTTAAAAACTCATGCTGCCGGAGAATGTAAAACTAAGAATTTTCCTGGACTAGACAACAGTAAGGTACTCCGAGATTTCATTGAAGCTGTCCCTTGAATTCTAACCCAGGATTCTTTGTCAAATGTTGTGGCTTGCTGCAATACTGAAGCACGGACCGGTTTTCAAAAGCTTTAGAGGTCTTTGAATTGCTTTATGTGTGTTCCCCTCTGGGGCTGAAATAACTACAACCAACAAAAGAACACTTTTTCTGTTTTGAAGTCCACTGCTCGTCACTGCTTTCAAAACTGAACTCAGTGTTTTCTGCTGCCCTGAAAAAGAGCATCGTAGCACCCTCTATCTCTTATATAACAGTGTCTGAACTGGGAGCTTTTAGTTTACTTGTATAATACATTTTGCTAGGGTTATATATTCAGGGCTTTTTTTCCAAGTTAATCTAGAATGTGCTCTTTATTGCCAGCTACTGATTTTAAGTTTTCTGGTTATTTACTTATTAATTATACATCATTAATTCCTTTTCAGAATGGACAAGTGGGGGACTGAATGGTTAGGATTGATGGTGTTGAAATACAAGATTGAATCCATGTCAGCCTGAGAGAGATTGAAAACCTAGAAATGTTTCATGACATACATTAACTATTCAGTGATCCGTCTGGTGCTCAAAAGAAGTGTTTTCTTAAAAAATACCACCATGCCTGATACCAAATCACTCTTGCTGGCAACCTGAGTGGAAAGGATGATGCACTGAATGAGCTATGAAGACTGAAGTACCTTCTTAGCATTCGAGGTGGTCCTTCCAGGGCATGGATTCAGGCATCCTGGAGGATTTGAGTTGCTTTTGAATATATTTTGTAGCTCAAGAGAGGACTTCAGTACATACCCAGAATGACATTCGGTATACATGGCAGGGAGACACCTGTGGCTGCCCCATGCCTGCTGACTCGGGTTAGCAGGGCTCATGTTCAGTGCAGTGTAAACTTCCGGGCTTCAAGACCCTGTGAGGTGGGAAGATCCCAGAGCTCGGGCATCCAGCCAAGCCCAAATGTGTGTACTCTGCAGTGAAGCAGCCATGCAAGCCTGAGCCGCTTGGCATGGGCCAGCCATGGGTTTTTATTTGCACTGCAGAGATACTCTGTAGCACATTTCATAAGAACAAAATTGATTTGGAAAATTAAATTCCTGTTTAACCCTCAGTACAAAAGACTTTGGCAGACAACCATGGATTATAACGTGCAGTCTTGTTTTTCCATAGCATGTCTTTATGCCTGACAGAAGGTCGATGCCAGCAGGTCTGGGTTTACAGCCTGTTACCCCTCAGAGCCTCCAAGGCAAAACGGTGAGTGGAACATCTGTTTAGTACATGATTTTTTATTTAAGAACAATCCACAAAATAAAATATGCAACACTGCAACATTTCTCTTTGTGGACCTTGTATCACATGCAGTCTTGAATTGCCAAAGATTTCCAAACCAAACAAGTTGATTCTTTGATTATGCTGAGGATATGCAAAGAACAGAAAGGGATGGTTTTCAATTAAGGTTTTCTTCCAACAAATACAATTCCGTTTCTGGAAATAATTCTCACTTACACATTTTGAGTATCTTACTTTGAAAACATCTAGGACGGGGGCAAGTTTTCTATTTCATGATTTTTCCAGCATGCATTTGACAAAGAAATCTACCTCTCCTGGACTTTTAAGAATAGTATATCTGTGCTCAGTGAAAGAACATGCTCTTATTCATCTATATGGCGTATTTGTCTGAGCAATAGAATTGACTTCCTTTCATTAGATATTTTCTATTAATGGTATTGTCAACTCCAAGATCCTAAAACTCATCTCCAAAACTTGAGACGTTGGTACCTTAAATCCATGTGTAATGTCCCCATGCACAGTACAGGTCTCATTTCCCCTATGCGCGTGCTCCCTGAGTCCACTATTGCCCTCCCACTGTCCAGTGCCCCCACCCTCCCCCCTGCATCTCACAGCCCTCCACACCAATTCCAGCAAGCTGCTGCAGCTGCTTCTTTCTGTCCTCGGGCTCCTATCTCCAATAACAACTTCTAACACTGCGGTGCTGTGGAGAGGCTGCTGAGCTGGATAGATAGTAAGGGGGCATTCCAGGGCTTTGCCTGCTTAGGGCAGCCCACAGGTACAGTAGGCAGCGTCTATGGGCGGCAGCCAAAGGGAAAATTCCTGAGCCTGCCTGTATTATTACAAGAGCTCCCAGAAGCTGTCTGATTTACATCACTCACAATAATTTCACAAGGGTTGGCAACACTGAATCACTAGCTTAATGGTTTGGGTTGAGCCTGTTTGGGTTGAGTGCCACAGATATAATTTTTACAACCCTGAAGGGCCATCAGTCTCTGCCAGCAGCCCTCCTTCCCCTCCTGCTGCAGCCAGAGGGAAGGAGTTTAGTAAGGAGGATCTCCCATCCCCTGGCTGCAGCAGAGAAACAGGGCACTCCACCTAGAGCCTTAGGCCGTGGCTTCCTTCTGGAGTCAGGGGAACAACAGGTCAGTGCTCCCCTTCGTCTGGCTTCAGTAGGGACCCAAGCAGAGCAGTTTGCTGTGCTCCCTGCCGCAGCCAAGGGGAGCGAAGCACTGATCTCCTGTCCCGTTGGCTGCAGCCAGGAGCCAAACGTACTCCACCTGGGTACTTAGGCAGCATGTCCCTTCTGCAGCCAGCAGAAGGAGAGCCGAGGGTCACAGGTTGGAAACCACTACACTAGCTGATACTGGGAGTTGGGACAATCTATTATTCATTGTGATTCTCTGTGATAAAGTATGCATACAAACCAAGGATTTTTATTAACGTACAATAAAAAAAATTTACTTAATTTCCAAATAAGTATGTTCATTTAAGAACTCCACAGAAAATGTTTTCATCCTTGAAAATTTGCAGTTTTATATTTACTCTCCAGAGATTCCACTGTCTTATATCTGTGAATGTAGTCATGCAGTATAATTAGTACTTTTTAAAACATAATTTAAGTTTTAGCTGAAAGCCTGTCCACTTTCACTGGGAACAAATTTTAACATACATTTCAAGTGAACTAAATCCTTATTATATGTTTTCTGGAAATAATACTCCAGTTGGTACTGAAATGAATAGTAGAAAGTGCAAGATTTAACCATCATGGAACCTGATTCTTAGGTTGTGTTTTTTCCAGTGAAAGCTGGATGGGGTTGACCACTGAGCCGAATAAAATTCTTTGCTCCCTCTACTGGATCTCTACAATTTATGCAGCTTTACTGATATGCATTTTGTTTGTGATTTGATTAAGGAACATATGAGCTTGTTCTGTGTTGCAGCAAAGGGATAGCATACACTCATCTTACGTTGTCTGTTTTTCCTCCCCATTTTTTTCTTTGAAAATGTGTATGAAAACAGAGTAAAAGTTAGTCTCTTTTATTCCTGTGGGTTCTTTTCCCTACTTGAATTCACTAACTCTCACAACAGTCACTTGCTGTAGAAATAATTGGCCTCTCATAAGATTTACTTTAGGTGGGGAATAAGCTACAAGATCAGGTGAGCAGTTTGTAAAACAAAGGTCTGGGATCTTTTTGCCGGGATTGCTAAGAAAGGAAAGGATCCTCAGAAAATTGCACAGGCAGAATTGTTCCTAAAGAAGTGTTCGAAATTATCCAGGAGATACCAGTTGCTCCTGATTATTCTTTCTAAATAATCATGAGTTTTCAATATTGTTTAGTGAGAGTCTAATCTGTAAAATGTTGGTGACTATAAAGGTACACGGTCAAGGAATATTTATAGATTAGCTGTTTATAATAAACCCTTGAGGTGGTGATTTGGAAGTATTCTTTTTTATTTTTCTGACACTTTCTTCCATGCCATACGCTTGTTTTGATGGTCTTCGGTTATTCTCGTTATTTAGTAAAACAAAATGGCTTTGAAATGTGTCCTGGCTTTAAAAAAAAAAAAAAAAAAAAGGCACATGCAAAGGATTACCAAGGACTTTTTGAAACAGATAAAAAAAGAAAGTAGGTCACATTCTCAACTTAGCAACCTTGACAATGTTTCTTTATAATAGTTTGGTTTAGTACAGGGTAAACTTCACTATTTCTTCCCTGCTTTTGCTGTTGTATAGATCGGTGTTTCCCAACCAATGCACTACAGCACACTGATGTGCCATCAGGCTTGAGTAGGTGTACCACGGAACTTTTTGAAAAACTACTTGAAGAGTTCTGGATTGGCTCTTGATTATTTGAGTTCATTTGGAGACTATCTGGTGGTGCACTTCAATGTCATTAAGGGCATCAAGGTGTGCCACCGCATAGAAAAGGTTGGGAACCACTTGTATAGGTAACTAGTTTCTAGGGGGTTGGAATATCTGGCAGGTGGGTCTTGGGCACGTACTCAAGGTCTATTTGAGTGCCATGTTTGGGGCTGGGAAGGAATTTTCCCTGGGATCAGACTGACACAGACTTTTGCCTAACTGTAGTATGGGGCATGGGTGACTTGCAGCTTTTAAGGAAGAGTAGGACCTCAGAGTTGTGAACACCATGGGAATGGAGGTTGTTTGTAACTCTGAAATATTCGCAACTCTGAATAAAACATTGTGGTTGTTCCTCAAAAAGTTTACAACTAAACATTGATTTAACACAGCTTTGAAACTTTACTATGCAGAAGAAAAATGCTGCTTTTAGCAATCTTAATTTAAATGAAACAAGCACAGAAACAGTTACCTTACCTTGTCAAGATCTTTTTTAACTTTCCCTTTATTTTTTTAATAGATTATGTTTAACACAGTACTGTACTGTGGGTTTGGGGTTTTTTTTGTTTTTTTTTTGTTCTTTGCTGCTGTCTGGTTGCATACTTCTGGTTCCAAATGAGGTATGTGGTTGACCAGTCAGTTTGTAACTCTGAGGTTCTACTTTAGTGTAAATGGTGGATTCTCTGTAATTTGAAATCATTAAACCATGACTTTGAGGACTTAAGTAACTCAATCAAAGGTTAGGTGTCTGTTACAGGAGTGGGTGGCTGAGGTTCTGTGGCCTGCAATGTGCAGGAACTCAAACTAGATCAAACTGAACAGGGCACAGAGGAACATCCGGAAGGTGCAGTAGGGCCTGGGCTGGCCTCCATGAGGAAGCAAGGAGGGAACACCACCCAGCCCTCTCTGAACACAGTTCCCCTCTGCCTCTGGCCACAGCTCCCAACATAGAGCGGGGGTTCCAGACAAATTCTATTACTGCTAAGAAGGGTATGAGAGGAAAAGCTTGAGGGCCACTAGATCATGATGGTCCTTTCTGACGTTAGAGCAGAGGACCTCAAACTTTGTCGTTTCTTAGGGGTACATGGCAGGGCCTGAGCCAGCCCCCATGAGGAGCGAGGAGCGAGTGCCACTGTACCTTACTCTTTCCCAGCACTGACTCCCAACCTTGACTCCAGCCTCGGTTCCCAACCTCATGTCCCAGCCTTAGCTGCCAGCCATGATTTCCCAGTTTGGACACTAGCCCCACTTCCAGCTTTGGCTGCTGTTTCCTGCTCCCAGTCTTGGCTGCTATGACGTGGTTGGGGCCTCAGCTTTGGCCCCTGGCTCCTGGTTGCAATTCCCGATTTGGCCCATTGCCACTGGCCGCAGCTGGGAACAGACATGGACAGGGGTACGGGGGGGCGCATGACTTAAAATGTTTGGAGACCACTACCTTAGTCTGTGTCCATCTTCCTTCTCTCTGAAAAAACACCAAATTGGTACAACGTTGTGGTGACCACATAGATTCTTTCTCCTGCAAGCTTTGAGCCCCTTGGACACAGTATTTGAATTTCTGCTATATGAGGTTCAAATGTCTTGAATTCTTATAAATTCTATATTGACCTTTTGTTCTGAGTTCTAGGGAAGGGAAACTGTTTGGGGAAAATACTGTACTATAACTTTTAAAGTAATTTAATACATCATTAGAAGTGAGAAGATGCTTTAGTTTAAATAAGTGTTCAGGATGCCAATTAACTTGTTCTCCACTCTTTGGCTTCTCACACTGCACTCCTTCAGCCAGAGGAGCTCACGCTGCTGCTAATAAAGCTGAGACGGCAGCAAGCAGAACTGACTAGTATCCGGGAACACACACTAGCACAGCTCATGCAACTAAAACTTGAGGCCAACAGCCCAAAGGTCAGCTATGAAATAATGTGTGCTATGTACCATCCTCACGCTGAGCCATTCATTAATCAAAGTTTGCTGTTGTATCATTAGTGCTAAATTCTCTGATTAGCCATGGTCATAGATTAGAATACCATTGTTGCCTTGCATATGTGCTATTCAGCTATTAACCCTTTGAGCTTTTTAACACACATCTTGTGGGTACCTTATTAAATCAGAATACAGATAGGAATACTTCCAAATGTATTGTTTCCACAAAACTGGGAAACAAAATCACAGGCTCTGCAAATCGATTAGGTGAAATAGAGTAAAATCAGTCATAACTTCCATAAACAAATGTATTGTGGTAAATGATAAACTAATTTTAATTTTGTTCATATTGCATCATCTCAAGTGTGATTTGTTTTTTTATAATCTTGGTTCAAAAGTAGGTCATTCATTAAAGCACTCAAAAATACCAAAGGGTTTATAGTTGCTATGTAGTCCATGTCTAGAAAATCCCCATGAACATACTGGTTTTCTGTGTGTGAAGCAAATCGTTACTAAATTCACTTGAATAAAAATGGATATTGCAAACTAATACCTATTCAAACAAAACTATACCTTTTTCTATATATCTGCTTCCTTGTCTAATTTAATATGCTTGGCTTTTTAAAAATTGAATGTAGCAATTCATCTGAGATTGTAGGAAATTGTAATTATCCATTTTCTCTTGAGCTCAAAACAGTTTATGTAAAAATACATACAAATATAACATGAATTTTTATTTAAATTGAAAGATCACTGGCTAGTATAACTCTTTCCAGACTGACCTTTTCATACATTCTGCGTCTTCTGTCTCTTTTCTTTGACTGCTACCCACTAGAATGAGATTCTTTCACATCACCTTCAAAGGAATGCCATATATTTGGATCATCAGGTGGGATTAGCAGCTTTTTCTTGTATCTTTGTGACTGTGTGGTTTTTGCATGCTACTGCCAAACTGGAATGAGATATTTAAAGATGTTTTCTGTGAACTGAAGTTGGGTATTTTATGTAATATATTACCTTATTTACACATCGCCAAAAAAATCTTAAATTTCAATGAATTGGTTGTAATGAAATAATAAATTTAATGTCCAAGTTCTTTTGTATACCAGAATGTATTTTTAATTCTCAGGTTCCGGTTTATTGCTGCTGTCCATTGTTTTCCTGTAACACAACTAACTAAAATTTCCTTACCCTTTTATCTTAATAACCAAATTCATAAGATACTTCTAAACTGAGAAGTGTGACAAGCATACATTTCATAGAGAATAGCTATTTCTGATTATTTCAGTGTATTCAGAACAAGGAAAATTCAGAAGTTCCTTCAACTTCAAGACCAGAATTTAAAGAGGGACCTTACATTGGACCAAACTTGGAAGTATACTTTAAACAAAAGGCAGTCTAGCTAATTTTGGTTTTTGCTACACTATTTGATCATCAGTTATGTATGAATAAGACTTTAGTCCTTCGTAACTCGTTTATTTCTCTGGCTAGATCTTAGAGTGAGGCATAATACTATAACAGACACAGTGGTGTATAGAGAAGGGGAGTGTGGGTAGGGGGGCATGCCCCCGGCGCCAGCCTGGTAGGGAACACTGTGTGGGCCATCACCAAACCCTGCTCCTATGAGCTGCTTCTGCTGCATTACCTGAAAGTCTCCGCTCCAGCTTCCTGGACTAAGCAATTGGGGAGGGGAGGCGCCAAGGGAAAAGGTTGACCTGGATTCCCTGGAACTGGCTGCTTGGAAGCAGGAGGGGTCTGCCCCACATGCTTCCTGCTGCAGGAGATGAGGCTGAAAAGCTGCCTCCAGCCATGAAGGAGTTGGCGAGGGAAACTCTGGGGACTGCGACTCCCCCGTCCAGTCTCCTAGAGCTGCATGTAGGGGACCCCAGCCACAGCCAGGGCTTCCAAGTTCCCTGACCTGCCTGGCTGAGACAGGAGATGCACTCAGCATTACAATATGCAAATTCCAAAGGGGTAGCCATGTTAGTCTATTGTAGAAAGACAACAGAGTCCTGTGGCACTTTTAAAGACTAACAGATTTATTTATCGCATGAGCTTTCGTGGGAGAAAATCCCTCTTCGTCAGACGCTTTGAAGATAGGAAAGTTACAGAGTGGGAGGAAATTAAATGCAGGGGAGTGTATGACAGACATAGCATCAGGTCAGGCTGTAACAGCAAATCAAAATAGGTGTTAGGATTCAAAACACTGGGGAACAGCACATAGAGGAGGGGGAGGTCAAATCACTTGTTGTAATGCGAGAAAAATCCATAGTCCCTGTTTAACCCCAAGACAACTGAGTCAAATTTGCATATAAGTTCGAGTTCTGCAGTCTCTCTTTGAAGCTGTG
>ML685821.1:2741961-2757252 GCA_007922175.1 Pelusios castaneus
CACAGCTTCAAAGAGAGACTGCAGAACTCGAACTTATATGCAAATTTGACTCAGTTGTCTTGGGGTTAAACAGGGACTATGGATTTTTCTCGCATTACAACAAGTGATTTGACCTCCCCCTCCTCTATGTGCTGTTCCCCAGTGTTTTGAATCCTAACACCTATTTTGATTTGCTGTTACAGCCTGACCTGATGCTATGTCTGTCATACACTCCCCTGCATTTAATTTCCTCCCACTCTGTAACTTTCCTATCTTCAAAGCGTCTGACGAAGTGGGATTTTCTCCCACGAAAGCTCATGCGATAAATAAATCTGTTAGTCTTTAAAAGTGCCACAGGACTCTGTTGTCCATTACAATATGGTATGTAAGGGAGGGTGGGAGCTAGGGACTGGGAGTGGCTGGCTAATAGGTGAGGTTGAAAAAGCTACTTCCAGCTTGCATAAGCTAGGGAGAAGGGGCAGGGGTGGGGGCTGTCACCACCCCTCCCCCCCAACCTTAGCTGCTGTGCGACTACTTGTGGGGGCACCCCCCCCCCCCCCCGCATGCTCTCCACTCATCCTGCGAAGCTCCCCTGCCTCAGCTTGAGCATTGTGAATATCTCAGCGTGAGCATGGGGCTAGCGTCCTCCTAACTCCTACCCACCAAGTGTCCTATGGAACCGCTCTCCCTCCCACAAAAGGAAGACAACAGAGTCTTGTGGCACTTTTAAAGACGCTCATGTGCCCTCTGCAGGGGATCAGCCTTCCCTTCAGCAAGGCCAAGTTGATGCTGATTCCAAATTTTAAATCACATCTGATGGAGATGCTGGGGAAGGAGGGGGGGCCAAGGTGGCACACTAGGCTGGAGCAGCAGAGAAGTGTGGAGAGGATGGGTCCCATCCGGCCTGGCCCTCTCGGGAGCAGGGGGCACAGGAGGAATGACGCTGCCCCATCAGAGCCAGTGCCAGGCTGCATGAGGAAAAGTGGGCACAGTGCACTGGGTTGGGGGGGGGGGGCCAGCAGAGCCAAGCCTGCATTCCCCCCCATTAAGCCTTGCCCAGCCCGCTCTGCAGAGCAGCTGGGGGTCAGCACTGGGACACCTCCTTTTCTGCAGAACAGGTTGGGGGTGGGGGTCAAGTGTCAGCTTGGCCCCGGATGCTGGAGACCCTCAGTACACCACTGAGTAGACATCACAATCTGTTGATATGTGTGAAATAGTTAGGATATCTCATTCGACTTTTGTCTTCAGTACATGATCAAATGATTTGGAAATAGGTTTTGCAAGACAGAGGCTTTTAAACAGAATAATGAGACCTTTGACAAAAATAGCAGCGAAAATGCTTGAAAGGAAATGTAGGCAAAGAAGTGTTGAACAATCAGTTTCTTGTATGAAAATCTCAAAATTGATTTGGAAACATAGTGCATGCTGAATTTTACTTCTTAAACATTACATTTAATGCAAATGATTTTCTTTGTTTTTGCACCTTGATTTCCTATGAATTACTGCTGTGGTCAGGATTTCATTCACTTGTGTAAAAAGAAACTTCCTGGCTTCATTGTCATTTCCTTGCACCTGGAGCAATGCAAACTGAGCGCAAGTTCAGGTGCAAGATAAAATGCTTATTTTCTTGTTTGGTGGTAGTATTTCCACCCATCTTACACTCAGTTTGTGTTGCTCTATGTTGGTGAGTAACAACCCAAGGAGCAAGATAGTGGACAGCCAGAATCTCTGTTAGCTGTGTTAGGCCAAAGTGTTGACCCAGCTCAAACATTTCCAGCTTTAATTTTGTTACTGCTTATACAAGATGTTACTCTGCTACTTACATTCTGTTTTTTAATAAATGTTATGGATTGGTTACAGGGTTAATTCAGTGATGTGTCAGTTTGATATATTACTTTAAAAAGGGAATGACGTATTGTTTGAGACGTAGAAAAGCAGTTCTTGGTTTTCAGTGTGTCACGTAAAAACTGATTATAGAATTTCAGAACTAATACAATTGTATCTTCTAAAGCTGAGGGATGTGGAAATAAATATTTCTATATTGTGTTGGGTTTCTAGTAACTTCATTTGCTGGCATTTAACAATATAAACTAAATCTCAGCAGTAGATCAAGAAAGTGGCTACATTTCACATAAGAAAGAGAGTATAAAATGAAATTGTGGGGCATAGGGTTGGAATAAATGTTCTGGATTATCTGCTCCATTCTTTTCCTCTCTACCTCTGCACTAGACCAGGATTGTCCCATATATTAAATAAATTCCTTGAGACATTGTAAGCTTCTTAAACACCTCTGGTGTTTCAACTATTTCCCTTAGTAAATTAGTCCATTGTCATATTAACTTTATTTTTAGGAGGAAAGAATCCTAATGCATAACCTGAATTTTTTCCTCATTTAATTTCAGCCCATTGCTCCTTCTTACAGCATTTTAGTTGCCTTGAATAATCCTTCACGTTCTTTGATTTGCTGCATTGCAACTCTTCATATACAATTATAAATTTTGTGTTTTGACTAGTCTAACTTCTATATATAAAATTCCCTAAACCTCTCTCCATGGTGCATGTAGCTGCACTCCAATCCCTTTATCTTGGTCGTCCACATTTTGGACTGTGAGGAACTCAGAACCATGAGTAGTAGCTAGTGTCTCCTGACCAAGGCCACGTTGCAGAATTCCACTCTTTCTCAGCACTACATGCAAAACCTTATGTATATGTTTACCTAGAGTGAGTGCTGAGCTATCACAATGAAACATTGCCTATGGTTGTGATTTATTTCACGAAGCCCAAAAAATCATAGAAACATTTTTGACTAGGGGGCAATTCTTTATACTTATGTTTTCCTTGAAGATCATTATGATTTGTTATATTTATGGGTTTTTTATTTTTATATGCTGTAGTTCTTAGGTACATAAGAACAGTTCAGCCCACAATCATCTCTAGATGGCAGTTTTCTGTGAAGTCTCGTGGCCAGCAGGATCCAAAGGGGAAGCCGTCTAGTTCTAGTCTAGTCTAGTTCAGCAAAACAAACGAGTCTGGTAGCACATTTACAGGACTTTCCTCCATGAAGGTTCATGCGATAAATAAATTTGTTAGTCTTTAAAGTGCCACCAGACTCCTTGTTTGTATGGCTAGCAGGAGTGTAGATTACCAATCAAACACGATCTCTTTTAGAAGGGATCCAACCACTCTTTTGGCTGCAATATTCAGGAGACATCAGCGGAGCTGGACACATTATCTGTCCTTTCACAAGTGTCCCCTTGGCACACCATCAGTTACCATAAGCATAGCTTATTTGCTTGCCATCATGTAAATTTACAAATTTAATCATGGCATAAGGATCCAAGGAGTCAGTTATCAAAGTATACTACTAAATCCAATTCTAGTAGCCTCTTTATTGCCTTTTTTCCCTGACTATGCTCACACCTAGCTGTAATAACCACAAATGGGAACCTCAAAATTTCAAATAAAGACAGTCAGCAAGTACTGAAATAAATTTCAGCCAGAAAAGGAAGTTTTGTTAGAACCTGCACCCATTATCAGAGGGTCTTAGAACAGGTCTTAGATCTTACTTGCAATGTATTGGTGATGAAAATCTATGATTATCAGCTATTCTTTTCAGTGAGACTGAGCTATGTATGTTCTGGGTCCTGTCACCAGAGTATATGAACATCTCCCAGATTAATTAGGTTGGCATAGGGATGTCCTACTGGACTGAATGAAGTCTTCTGCTCTTCTCCCTTTTCTGATAGTAGGAATCTCTGCTTGAGGTAGGGATTTTCTGGGGCAAGAGATCATGGTTTTCTAGTTTCAGATATCCTGCTGTTTCACCTCTAGATCAGGGAGTCTGATAAGAAAGAGCTTATAATCTATTCAGTATGCATCTGTTCTTTTATGGCTTTCAGTACTAAAGTGTTTTGCATTCTATAAAACTCTTTAAAGCATCAGAAGTCAGAATGTTGAATAATAGAAGATAACTTCCTGCAGGAAGTGTCCCTGCTTTCCAGCAGATGATATCTGAAATGCAGTCAGCACAGTGGATGCTGAGCAGTTTATCTGTACAGAAAGATGTTAGACACTGGGGAGAATACTTGATTAGCCTACAAAAATGAGGGGTAGGGAAGAGGAGAGACAAAGAGAAGGGAAATTAATATCTTTTAGGTAAAACTCTCTCCACCAAGGGTTTTCTTGGATGTTCAGCAGATTTTAGGTAGGCCTATAATGTTATCCTATGTTCTTTGGTTTTATGCCATTATCTGAGTAAAATGTAAACAAATTTTAAATGCTAACTCTTAAATGGATTCAGCTATTCATGTGTGTCTTGTTTAAAGAGAAATTGTTCACTCTATTTCTCACTTGGAGAAACTTTCATAAACCAAACTGAATATAAAAAAGTATAGCAAAGAAAGACATCATTTATGGGGAACAGCAGGCATCTCTGAGATAGGACTTCTAAATTCTGTTCAGAGTTCTGTTACGGACTTGCTTTGTGGCGTCAGGCATTTTATTAAACTTTTGTACTTTAGCTTGCTTACTGTAATATTTTAATTGACGTTTGTAAAGAACTTTGTATCCTGAGATAAAACACACTATATAAATACATTATTATTGTGCTACAGTACAGCTTTTGTAAAATTTTGGTTTCGGATACTCGTCATAATAAGATTTGGGTCTGTTTTTGCATTAGTACTATGGAGAAGTTGCTGTCTTATCCAGTTTGGGCTCCATTTTGCTCTACCACTTCTGCAGATAATTGTACTGTGTATCTGTGGGTTAGTATTTATAAAAATGCTGAATGAAATGGAATATATATTGCATCATGTCTTGGCATATGCTGAATAGTGAAGTCTGTCAGTTTAGAAATAAGGGTATAAAAATCAGTCATTTTGTTTCTGCTGGAATGGCTTTTGATCAGCACTTCGCAGTGTTTTATATAGAGCAGAGGTCTCCAAAGTGGGAGGTGTGCTCCCTTGGAGGGGCATGGAGGAATGTTGGGAGGGGGCATGGCGAGATCCAGGCAGCCCCCATCAGGGACAAGGAGGGAGTGCCACCAGTCCCTGGCCCAGCCATGGCTTCACATCCTGCTGCAGCCTTGGCCCCAGCTGTGGTTCTGCTTCTGGCCCGGCCCAGCCCCTCTGCTTGTGGCCCAATCACTGCCTCACTCCAGCCGCAGCTCCTGCTCCAGCTTCCAGGGCAAAGCACGGACAGAAGAAAGGGGGGAGCGCCATGTAAAAAGTTTGGATACCACTAATCTAGAGGGTTTGATTCCCAATTGTTGGCTCTCCCAGAGTATTTAGGGACTGGAACTGCTGTTGAGCAGTGGTGACCTTTCCAGATAGTACTATGGAGTTGTGTTAGCTTCCATAGGTAAAAACAGGAAAGGAGATCCCCCACAGAAGTATTAGAGCTACCTAGAGGATAACTCAGTTTCCCAATAAGTTTCAAGCTTTTAGTGTTGGTTTTGTTCTGTGTTAGAACAAAACCAAAACCTTTCAAATGTCTTCACAAAACAGATTTGTGTTAAAACGTTTATTTTTTGATTAGAAGGTCAGGCTTTCAGTGTCCGTCTTTTTCTTGCTCTGGTCAGAAGTCCTGTAGAACCCCGAACCTTAGAAACCTTCCTGATAAAAACTTGGCAGTAATTGATAAATCTCGGTGATATAGTTCATCTTTAAAACAGCCTATTTTGTTGACAATATTTTGGCTCTCCAATTGAAATGATTTTGTTTAAGTTGTCAGTAGTAATTTGTTATATATTGGGTTTCAATTAGTTCTTTGAGTGTTTGCTTATGTCTGTTCCGTGGTAGGTGTGCATGTGTCGCGTGTACAATTGCTAGAGATTTTCCTTGGCTCAAAGCATTCTCTGAAGTCATACACACATGTGCTGGTACAAGGGCTTCTGCCACTCCCATACCGTCTCACTTCCTTCTTACCACCTGTGATGGTTGCCTGGAATGATAATTCTTCCTTTTGCAAGACTTCAGCCCAGTGGTTTGGACTCTTCTCAGATATTTTATAATGATCTTAGTGTACGTAGTTCTTAGTGTTAATGTGTATAGCAGTGTGAATAGTTGTCCTTGTTGTTGATGCATCTCTTCTCCCTAGGGTCTGGGCATGCCCTGGTCCTCAAACTGTGTACCCCCTGTGGCAAGCAGATGCCTGTCTAGCTATCTAAAGTGCCTCGAGGAAAGTCAGGTTAAAGAGAAGTGCCAGATCTGCATGGGCTTCATACCACACACTCACAAAGACATTTTTTCCTGAGGCAGCCCTCAGACCTGACTCAGAAGCAAGCCTTTCCAAATTGGCACCAAGCAATTCAGCCTTTATGTGAAGCACCCCACCAGTACCGTTCTCTATCCCTGGTGCTAGGAAGAAGCATAAGAAGCAGCGCCCTAAGAGAGGGCCCTCTCTGGTGCCCAAGAGGGACAAGTGGGGAGTTGCCAGCAGAGTGATACCCATGCTAGGCCACTGGTCCTTCTCAGAGCCACTGTTTGCACTGACAACTCCACCAAGGGCCCTGAGTCTGGTCCAGCACCCATCTCCAGCTCATGGGAGTCATCTGCAGCTCTCTCTCCTGCAGGCCCCTTCAACTCTGGAGGCCTTCCAGGCTGCAAAGGACTTGATGTCTCTCCTCAACACCCCCTGACAGCCGAGGCCACTAGAGATAGAAGGGATCACGGGGCTCTGAGCTGTACCACAGCACCATCCGGGGAAAACCCTCCAAGGTCCCAGTGCAGCAATCTTCAGCCTGGCATGAATCATCGGTCACTGGTTTCCCCAGAACTACCTGGAGGTGGAAGCAGGTACTGCACCACCAAGGTCTTCGGGGGAAGAATCCTCCTAAGAATCCAAAGGGAAATCCTTCTCTTCACCAAAAACATACTGGTACCCAGTCTACGCACCGGACTTCGACACCAGCTGGCACTTAACTACTGGCCAATGCAGTGGCAGTATTGGAACCTGTAGGGTTCCCCCTGATACGAGGGCCTTCCTTCCCACTGCTGACGCTTGATGGCTCTCCTCTTGGACATAACTGTTTCTTCCCATCTGGCACCAGACCCTGACTTTGGTACTGATGTCCCAGAAATGATCTCAGTGGACATAGTGTAAGTGGAAAAAGAGGAAGCAGCCCATCCTCCGGTGCAAGCCTCTCCCTTGTCGTTACCAGACAAGGTAGTTGCAGACCCCAGTAACCTGCTCCCACTTGGTGACTTCAGGGCCTATCAAGAGTTCCTAAAAAGGGTTACCATGAACCTGAGGCTGGAAGTTGAGGAGCTAAAGGAGTCTATATGCAGCCTAATTGACCTCCTTGCTGCAGTGGTTCCCTCTAGAACCTGTTAATGAGTCTGTGTCAGTACCTGTCTGGGCTCTATGGTAGATCCCTTTGTCAAACTTCAGCACTGTGGGACTTGTTCACCTTGTTGTGTAACCTTTTTTTCCAAGCCCAAACAGATCACCTCAGTAGATTCTTTTCCTCTGACCATGAGTGGTATCTTCACCCATATGATGTTAGGTGTCTGTTTCCAGAAGTGAGGGCCTCACCAGGTGGACCTGTTTGCCCCGAGCAGAACAGAAAATGTTCTCAGTTCAGTTTGTTGTGAAGACACAGCCGGGGCTCCCTCGCTGATACCTTCCTGCTCTTGTGGGCAGACCACCTACTATATGCCTTCCCACTCATCCCCTGGATTCACAAGGTCTTCTGAAAATCAAAACAAGGCAAAGGTTATCCTGATAGCTCTAGTTTGATCATATCAACATTGGTTCAGTGTGCTTCTGGACCCCTCAGTGGCATCTCCACTCATACTCTCACCCGACCCTGGCTTGATTTCACAAGACGTGTCTGGCTGCTTCATCCAAACCTCGCCTCCTTGCACTTGATGACACGGTTGCTGCATGGCTATAGTCTAAAAGAGCAGCCATGCTCAGAACAGGTCCAGCAAGTCTTGCTAGGTAACAGAAAGTCTTCCACAATAGCATAGCCCAATGGAAACATTTCAGTTGTTGGGCCTCCTGATAGAATCTCTCAACATCCCAGTCTTCTCTGCAGTCTATATTGAGCTATCTGCTTCACCTAAAACCTCAAGATCTGGCTCTTTTCTCTATTAAGGTATGCTTGGCAGCCATCTCAGCCTCCCATCATCCAGTGCAGGGCAGATCAGAGTTCTCCCCAGGGCCTGGAAAAATTCCACCCTCAGATTCGTGACCTAATTTCCCCCATGGGACTTAAACCTGGTCCTGTCAAGGCTCTCATGGCCTCCCTTCAAGCCATTAGCATCTTGCCCCATATTGCTTCTATCTCGGAAGATCTCCTTCCTGATGCTGGTGACCTTGGCCAGAAAGGTCTGAGATCAAAGCTGTGATGTCAGAATCCCCTTTATATGGTGGTCTTCAAGGACAAGGTGCAGGTTGTGCCCTACTTTATCCTCCTTACCAAAGATGTCACAGTTCTACAGCAAGAAAGACATTTTTCTTCCTCTCTTCTTTATGAAACCTCACAAGACTGCTGAGGAACATCAGCTGCATAGTTAGATGAGCTCTTTCCCTCTATGTTGAGAGGACTGTGCTTTTCCTCAAGTCTATGAACTTTTTGTAGCAATAGCAGAAAGGATGAGAGGGCTACCTGTGTCATCCTGGATAATCATCCGTCTCCAGGCTTGCTACTAGCAGGCGAAAGTTCCATCTCCAGCCATCATGACTGCTTATTCCACAAGAGCATAGGCTTCATCAGCAGTGCTCTTCACATGAGTACCAATCAAGGACTTCTGCATAGCCACAGCATGGTAGTTGGTTCATACTTTTATGTCCCACTATGCCATCACCCTCCAGGCCTGTGACTATGCCAGTTTTGGGAGATCAATGTTTCGGTCCTCATGGCCAGGAACTCCAAACCCATCTTTGGCGCTATTGCTTGTCAGTCACCTAGCATGGAAATAGACACAAGTAAGCACTTGAAGGGAAAACGGTTATTAACCTTTCATAACTGTTATTCTTAGAGATGGGTCATGGAATGGGGACTTGAGCAACACAGCCTTCTACCCCTCTGTCAGAATTGCCAGCAAGAAGGAACTGAAACTGTGGAACCACTAGCGCCCCTTATACCAGCACATACATGCCGTTCCAGAGAATGCTAGAGCTGATCCTATGGATACCCCTAAGGGAAAAATCTATAGCAACTGTGCACATGTTGTACATACACCTAGCAAGGAATGCATATTAGCAACACATCTTGAAGAACAGCATTTACAAAAGGTTAGTAACCATTTCTTCTGTCACTTTAGTTGCTTATAGAAGAGATCTTAAATGGTGTATAGGGCTTACTACTTTTGTTTAGTATTACCATGGCCAGGGACTGCCATAATAAACCCAGGAAGAAGGGAGATCATAGTACATCATGGAAGATCTAATTCACATATTTCATGTTTCCTCTATCTTCCACTGGTTGGCCTCCCTTCTCAGACAACAATTCCAATAAGACACTTCCTAATAAAAATGTTTCAAATTTTGCCAAAAAAATGTCTGTGAAAAATGTATACAAAAATTAAATGTTTTGTTCACTACATTTTCTATAAAGCGGGAGAAATAGTTTTTGACTAGCTCTGATTTATTGTTTCCTATTTATAGCATATTATGGGGGGACCTCACTGTTGGAAATACAGTATTTTTTTCCTTTCAACACAAGCCAGTCTGAGAGGTGGTCACATGACTCAGAAATTGCCCTCTTAGCATAGAATGCTGCTGACAAGTTGTGATTCTCTGAGAAGACCTTCTGTAAAGAAGCTATAGCAGCAAGTAACTCTGGTTGCACAGGAGGACAAAAACAGAGCCTTTGAGGGTCTTTAATTTAGTCAATATTTAAGTATTTCATATGTGAATATTGCCTTATTCCACTTCTCTTTAGATTTGTAACAATATATTATAGTAATGGGGGGGAGGGGGAATCTTGCTTTAAAATGGTACTGAATGTTACCTGTGGCATAAGGGTCTTTAGCTAGTGGGATTGGAGTAAAAATGGACAAAATGCAGATAACTGAGGAAAACTTCATTTTAATCGAGCATGGGCTTGCTTTTAGGTCTCCAACTCCACTGTTGACTGAAACAGAAATAGGTTATCCTGTAAATTAAGACAGTTGTCTCACTGGAGGCACAGTATGAACTATACTCCTCACATATACTGGAGCCTCAGTATTTTCCTCTAATGCCTTGAAACCCATTCTGAATTAATGAATGTTGTGGGTCAGTAAATAAATGAACGCATTATTTGTAGATCAAATTTAATTCTTTATAGAATAGAAGTAGTATTGGGTTTTAAAGGTAATTATTAAAACTTTACAGAGAAGGGGAGAAAAAATAGTTGTTTTGGTACAAACTGAGGTCTTTACCCAATCCAAATTAGTGAGGAATTACTGATATACAAGGTGGTACCGCTAAAACCACTCACGGATTGGAATTTTTATATTATGGAGAAATTATATTCGCTTGCGTTCAAAAAGTCCATTTCAGTGGGCAGAAGAGCTGCAGACTGTTGTCTGTCACATTGAATTAGTGTGGCAATAATTATCCTGTATAAAAATCCACTATGTATACAGTTATATGTTGAGAGCACACACACACACACTTCCTTTATATCTGGATGTGAAATTGACCTAACACAGGTGCTGATTGAAGTTTTTCATTCAAAAGGTTTTTCTACAAAAATGGTTTATCCAAAATGGACATTTTTTTAAAAAATACCTATTTTTATGAAATTTTTGGCATATTTGTTGGAAAACCATAATTTTTAACCCTAAGCCTGAAAACGATGGTTTGTGCTTTTTCAACAAGTGTTTAAGCTTTTTGAAGAAATTTTTTATTTTTTTGCTTTATCTTAATATTTCACAGGAATTTAAATGTTTATTAGCCAGCTCTACCTAATGCAATATTAAAATATATGATTGCAAGAATTCTCACCAGCCTGATGGCATAAGAAGCCCATTTATTCTGTGTATTTATTGTTTTTTGAATGCCTAATTCCATATATTTTTCATAAATGACCACAGAATGTGTTTTAAACAATTGCACTTGAAAATATGGCAGCAACTGTGACTAACCTAGCTTGAAATGTGCAACAGATGATTTCAAAACCATATATGGGTAAATGAAATATGTAATATAATTGAGAACTTTTGTATATAAAATAGTTCTGCATAGAAAATTGCATTGTTATATTGTAGACTCTGAAAGTACTAGTGTAGATAATTGTAAATTTGATCTTGATATTCAGTGGCTCTAAGGGCTCAAATAACTCATTATATACACACTTCAATATTTTGGGGGACTATTTATGAGATGGGTCTCAGATAAGAATTTGGATGTTTCTTACTGCATATTTTAAATACTCTGTTGCCTTTTAAATTGTTACAAATCTAGCTAGCTTATATCTAAGTAATATTGTAGTCTGGTCACTCAGTATTTTGTCCAGTTCCTGATGTTTTATCTATCACAGCTTGAGTTTATTTGTGAAACATGAAATAATTACTTATTGCTGACATTTACCACCATGGAAAAAAATGCAGCTTTTATGAAATATAAATATAAAATAAATTCTTGTGTGTTTTGGAAACATGAGTTTGATATTTATCACTTATGTTTTTCAAATGTTTAATTTTTCTAAATGATGAAACCTGTAAAAAGCATAAGGTTAAAATTTAAACTGCTGCATTATTAGAAAAAATATTGAAGTAGAGGCTATATTTACAGTGTCATCTTTCAAATCTAGCTATGGTGTAAACTGATGTTTGCTGTATGCTCCTCCTGATTTGAAATAGATGAAAGAGAATGAACCTTTAATCACCATGGTTCACACTATGATTGAGAACTCGGCGCTAAGACCACAACTGTACCAGCAAGTAAGGTCTTGGACAGTGAATGACTTTGCTTTATCATCTGCAAAAATTTTCCTCAGTAGCAGTTTTTGGTTATTCTTCAGATTTACTCATAACATCAGTGTTTCTCTTATTTGTTTTGGAAAACCACAAATCATTCATGCTTTATAAAATGCTGCAATATTGTTAGCATGGCTTTTGCTGAACGCTTTTGTCGCTGAGTAAACTAAGTGTACCCTTTTTGATAATATTTTCTGTCTAGAACGTTTGAGCAGTTGATATCTTATGCAGGTGTTCAGTAAACTCATAAAAGTTCCAACACACTTCAAACTTTTCGTCTTAACATGGTCCTATCCACAATTAGCTTTCACAGGTGCTTCTTTTTGTTCAACACAAAAGCATGTCATTGGCGTTTATCACATCATTTCTGGCAATGTTCTTCATTTTAGGAGACAGATTGATAGATTTTTGTTTGCACCTAGTTAGTTAGCCTTGGAGAAAAAGTGATCAAAATAACTTTGATCTGGAGATTGTAAATCTAAGGGGCGGTGTCCGTTAATAAAGTCGTAGCAAACCTACCAGAGTTCACACTTTTGGACTATCTAGTCATGACTGCAGCTTTTCCGAGATATTATAAGGGGAAATGTGCTGAATGGAAATATGTCTTCAGATTGAGACTTTCATTGACTTAAAAGCATGGCCAATACAAATCTGTATGCACAAACTTACTTTAGACACATGAGTTTTGCTGCACAAAGTATTGTATTTCAAAGGTCAATCTTTGTTCAAAGAAGAGTAACCATTCATATTTAAATGATTGCTGTGTTTTCCAGCTAATTGAACTATGAAAAACTCTGGCTGTCAAACAGTATAAATATTTGACCAGTTCTCTGAAGCTTAGGAATTACTCCAGAATGGGCAGAGCAGTAAACCAAGTTGCATGACTAGAAGGGAATAAGACAAATTTTGCTAGGAAGAACTGTCACTGATAGTGATTAATTTTTTTTTCTGTCAGTGCTCTAATTTGATTTTCATACTTTAAATTAGTATATTTTAAATTCACTACAGAGTGTAGAATATTTTTAAATATTTAGGAAAACAGCCCGATATATTCTTGAGATAAAGGAGAAGTGCTTTAAATTTCTAATTTTTGTTTGGGCTGAAACAATGGCTTGTATTAACTGGTTCCAGGAAAATCTGTTTCCCATTCTTGTGTGCCAAAACGCAAGTTGTCTTCACACAGAACTTTAAAGGATTAGGGTTGGCATGAGAGATGACGGTTCCTCCAGAATTTAGTTAGGATTTTTTATATATATTTAACAGCTGCCCCACTGCTGAAAATTTTTGAAAAACTCAATCAGAATTTCTGTAATGGGTTAAAATAGCCCATCTAAGTATTAAAAATGCTTTTTATAGTAGAGAGAACGATTTGACATTGAAATAGCCATTTTCTGACACCTTGTCAGAGAGCATGAATCTGAAGGGTCATGAAAATTGAACTACCTTCTTACTCCTTGAGATCTGGTCCCTCTAGAATGGTGTTTTGTGACACATTGGCCGGATAGAGCAGAATAAAGTATGTACTGCATAAATAGAGGACTGTCACTTTCACACCTCTCAACTTCTTTTAAAAAGAAAAAGAAAGAAAACCACTGGAACCTAAATATAACTATTCATGGTAATTATTGGGTTAAAAAGAAATTAGGTCACCAAAAATAAAAGGTCACCCAGATCACCATGGACAAATTTTATTCTACATTCTTATCAGATGCTATCTCTTAGCTACTTTAATAATCAGAAATTTATCCCTATGAAATGTGGGTAACAGCTGAAATTAATCAATTTAGAAAGTTGTTCCTGGGTCCAGATTTGAAACCATAGCAAAAGGAATGTAAACAATATAAAGATTCTGTATTTTCCAGTATTTACAAGTCAAACATTTTATTGTGACTGAACTCTAGATATGAGGCAACTCTGTCTGGACCTTCAACTACTTTTAAGGCGTTGACTCAGAAGCAAACTGGTGCAAAAGGTTTAATTTCTAAGATGTATACAGTTTTGAGTGAAAAAAGATTTTAAGCAAACAACCCAAATTAAAAGCTTTGAGAAGTGATTAGGCAAAGAAATTGATCTGGATGATATGGGAAAGATAATGTACATCCTCAGTTCGTGTATCTTAAAGAATTTTTTTATAAATTACAGTATAAATGGCATTTAACTCCTGGTAAGATCAATCATACTTTTGCTAGTAGGAAGGCATTCTGTTAGAAGAGTTGCAGGGGAAGGGGAACCTAGTTGTATGTGTGGGGTTCTGTCCAGGAATCAGGGCTTGTCAACACAGGAACATCAGGAAAATTAATCCAAATTAATTAAAAGTGTGAATTTTCTTCAGTGGATTAGTTAAACCATATTAAGCCCCTTTGTGAGCACCCCTCTTCAGATATAAGGTGGCCTTAATCTGGTTTATCTTGGATCATTTCCAAAATTAAATGGAACTAAATTAAGGCCACTTTAATTCTGAATAAGTGTCTACACAGAGATTTAATACATTTATCCACTGAAATTCACACCTTTAGTTCACCCAAATTAACTTTTCTTGATGCCCACATTTATGACACAGTGCTGGCCTCCTGGACCAACTGATTTACTAATGCTCCAGGAAAAGATCAGTACGTTAAAAGGAATGACAAATGAATTTATTTCTCATTCTTAGCCACTACACTTATTATTGCACATTATTCGGAATGGTTGACTCCTCCTGTGAGACTATGGTTTAGTAAAATATGGACCATCCATTTGATGCAGGGGTCGGCAACCTTTGCTGGCTTCTGTGCCAGCCCCACCCACTGCACCCTCAGTAGGTGCCAGGGGCGGAGCCAAGGACTCCTCTCTGCTGGCCCTGCCCCCATGTGCGGGGCTCCTGTCCCCTGCTGGCTGTGCTCCCCAGCGGGGGGCCAGCAGGCGTCAGGCGTGGCTTCTCTTCCCTGCAGGCCCCGCTTCCCAGCAGGGAAGCAAGGCCAGCAGGGGCTGGGAGCCATGGCGCACAACTCTTGTGGCAGTGGGGGGCAGGGCCAGTGGGGGGAGTGCTGCTCAGGATCGGCCCATGTGCCAAGTTTGGCACACGTGCCGGGGTTGTCAATCCCTGATTTAATGGGAAGTCTTTCACTCCAAGTGGTTATGCAAGCTAAGAGCCAAAAAGAGTTATTTACATATTTGGTCACACTTTCTTAACACATTCAGAGAAGTTCTTCTGTAGGTCAGGCGACCAGCCCTCTCCGGCGGGGCCTGACCCGTTTCTTCGTCCCTGGAAGGGAAGCAAACGGTCCCTGGCCCTCAGGCAGGGCAGGCAGGGAAATAAACTGTCTCTGGCCCCTCGCGCGGGGCAGGCAGGGAAACAAACTGTCTCTGGCCCCTCAGGTAGGGCAGGCAGGGAAACAAACTGTCTCTGGCCCCTCGG
>ML685821.1:2757262-2801503 GCA_007922175.1 Pelusios castaneus
CTGGCCCCTCGGGCGGGGCAGGCAGGGAAACAAACTGTCTCTGGCCCCTCGGGCGGGGCAGGCAGGGGAACAAACTGCCTCTCGCAGTTAGGTTCCTAATTCAGGCCGTGGCGACTCCACGCCTGTCCAGGCTGCTGGGGCGGTACCAGAAGGGGGGAGGCAGGGGGACGCAGGCCCACCCAACTCCACTGCGTCCCAGCCCAGGGCCCTATCCGTGGCAGAGGGTTCTACCACGGGCCTGGCGTAACCCTCACCAGGGGTCAGTAACTCAGGCCCGGGGACCGCCGAGTCATAGTAGGCCTCTCGGTCCCCTGGGCCACTTCCTGCCCCCGTCCCCGCGGGTACCTGGTCAGGGCCCTCATCGCCCTCTTCCTCGGGGTAGTCACCCAGGGGAAGGTCACACAGTCCGGCCACGTCCTCTGCTAATGGTAACTCCTCCAGGTCACTGCCCGCCTCTGGGGGTGGTGCGTCTTCCTCGGCGAAGGGGAGCTCCTCCAGGTCACAGCCCGGTACTGGGGCGGGATCATCCGATTGACCCGCAGGCGGTGTGGGTAGCGGAAGGTCCACGTAGTCCTCCGGTTTTAGGTTCCTGGGCGGCTGGTCTCTACAGGCGGCTCCACCAGGGTCCAGTTGCCCGTCAGGGCCCCAGGCCGCAGGCAGGTTCTCGGCCGGGTAGTAGTCAGGCGGGCGCTGGGGAAGGAGCAAAGAAACACCCTTCCCCTTCGGCTGCCTCCCTCCCTCTGAGCGCCCAGGCGTGGCCCTTATATTTCCTGTCCCGTCCACCTGCTTCCGGCCTGACGGACAGGGTGCCTCTAGCTCCGCCCACTTAGGTGTAACAGGGCCCAGGCTGTCCATCTCCGAGGGGGGCCATACTCCCTCACTACATCTTCCCTGCCCGCAAACCAAAACTTATCTGGGTTCTTTGAATATTAACCTGATCCTGAATAAGCAATATATGATATATGTTTTAACTTTTTATTCATTTTGAAGAAATATAATACTAACCAATTTCCCTTCTTCTTTGGCTAGCTCTTCTGGAAATATTCTGGTTCAGTTAGGTGGGCCTGAACCAATGTTCCTGGTACATAACTGTACCAATAGTAAATTGGAGAAAACTTAGTTTCCATCTCTGCAATTTGAGCATGTTTCTAGACAGTTTGGCCTTTTCTTAGTGCGAAGAGAAGAATATTAACATTATCTGAAGGGGAATCGTTGGGGCAAATTCATTAATACTCCTAAACTTAAAAAAACCACACAATTTGAGCAACTCCCTGAATCAATGTTGACTTTTCATATTTTAAAGATCACACCAGATTTTAACATAAATCAGTAAAAATATTTTGAGTATCAAACATAATGACACTGAAAAGACCAGATTAAAATCTGGGTAGAACAAGCTGACATGCATGTCTAATGTCAGCATGTTTGTGCCCAATACATTAGAAAACGTTTAAAAACAGACCATTGCCCTCTACTCTTTCAAGGACAGCAAGCTGTTAAGTTGTCTGACGCTATTCACCAGATGCACAAATCAAAGCTGATGATGGGCTATTAGCTTATGATGCTGATGTTTAGAAATATTTTCAAAGTTTTGTTTCTGAATTTGTTCAACATCTTTATTTGGGCTACATCCTCTTTTCCTCCATTACCTGTCCCTCTTTGGAATTCTGTGTTGCGTTATGCAAAATGCAGTTTTTACATCTGATGCATAATAAATTCAAGCCACAGTGTATTCTTACTACTAAGGAGATACTGTTTCAGCTAAATTTCATGAAAGTATCACTGAGTGCAGAATAGGCCCCTCTATTCACACTACTTATTGATAAGTGAAAAGGGCCTTTCAAAAAATGTAACTAGAATCTTTGACAGTCTCACTCTCTCCACAAAAAGCCCCAATTTTTTTTGTTTAATTTCCTCACTAAAACAGTCTGTCTCCCAAAAGATGTTGTGAAATTCCATGCCACAAGATTTTATTGGGCAGCAAGCTTAATATAATTTTTAAAAGTTTTAGAAATGTGTATGAATAACATGTGCACTGGTGTTGACTAAAAGAAACACACAAGCATATAAGCCTTTATGCTTTAGGAAATGAACCCTGCAATGGGGGCCTTGGGTTAAGAAATACTTCCCCATGGACATCTTACATAATGTCCATTGTCAAGGTTTTATATCCTGTGATTCAGCAGGCATTGCCTGTTGTCAAAGATGGGATACTGGACCAGATGAACTATGTGTCTGTAATTTTTGAAACCTCAACTTGCTAAATTCTGCTTTGTAGATATATGTTCAAGATTTAATTCACAGACAGGTAGAGTGGTATTTTCAGCATTACATGCTAGCTGTTGCATATTTCTTATTGAATGCAATGGCAGTTCTGTAACACCACTGTAACTCCATGTATACTCAGAAATATTTGCCCCAGCTGTACATGAAGCTTACCACTAACAGCTAGCAATAAACAGTACTTCAGGAGTATTTAAAATGCTATTCACTCCTCTGCACTTTTACGATGTAATTTCACTGCATATTTCAGTGTTAGGAGGAATAGGGCAAGTCAGGACATGGATGGGAAGTCTTCAAGGAAAACTCACAAGTCTGTGGGAGGTGATTGTAGCAGCGCAGTAAGTTGCACTCTTCCTGTTAAATCAGTGCCCCGGCAGGCTGTCAGAAGGGCCGTGTCACCGAAGTTACTCCAATTGGATGCAGCATAAAAACAAGTCGTAGGCTGTTGCTCATTAAATATCCCGTAGCGCATTTTCCAAGAGTATGAGAATGTTAATCGCACATGGCATATGTGATTGCATTGTGCCTATCTCACTTAGTCCTGTAATTGCAATTGAATATGATGGTATTCTTCACACCTTTCTCTAAAGCATCTTTATGCTGTGCATTGTCAATACTGCAGCTGTGTATTGTGATGGATAAAGTAGTTCAGATAATTTGCCATTGTGTTGTATGTGTAAAATGTTATAATTTTACAATATTTCCTATTGTGTGGAGGTGAAGTGCTTCTCTAGACATTTCTGCCTGTTGTGGAATATTGATAAGACCTGAAAAGAATGAGAAAATTTCAGTGACTATTGTACTATTTAAAAAAAAAAGTGCACTCACTGCAGGGCATGCCCCTTGTGGTTGGGCGTGGTGTAGCAGCTCTCTGTTCATCTTGCACGCCATATCTTCAGATGCTCAGGCCCCGAGGTGGTCTCTTTACTTGTGACTTGGCCCTCTGGACAAATCATTTTAAAGTCGCTCCCCTTTTTGTGTGTCAGTGTCCCCACATGACACTGATCATCAGTTTGACATCACTCTCAACTCCCCAGGGCTCCTTTTCTGTTCCACTCTATCAGAACTGGGGCCCTAGGGCTTCAAGCTATAAAAGCAAAACATAAATCAAAACAAAAGCAACTTCAACTGCTTCTCCGGGCTAGACTTTAAAACCATCGTGGGTCCTCCCTAACTGTCCAGTTTTTCTACAAAATTCTGACTCTTGGGGATTGCCCTCCTGAAATCTTGTTCTTGTCAACTTCCAGCCTGTGGGCTGACCTTTACTCAGGCACGCTTGCAGAATTCCCTTCATCCCTGTTAGCCTAGCCCATCAAGCCCAAGATTAAAATCTATCCTAATACCCTTTGCTCTCTAGTACCCAGGGAGGAACTACAGAGTTCTTCCCCTTTCTCCCTGAAGCTCTTTTCTACTCTGAGCTTCCTTGTTTTGTAGAAGGCACATAGCTGAACTCTCATGTTTTAATTTGGTCTGGAACATCCATCCACTGCAACTAGCTGTCAATTGGCCAACATTAACCATGTCATTGCCTGTGTAAGGTAAACACAAATTTAAACTGAATACCATTGGCATCAAAGTACTTTACAAGGAGTTATTCACAGGTATTAAAACACATTCTGTACTTAACTCTTTAAAAATACATTTTGATTTTCTAAATACTTATGTAATATTTTAAGAAATAGGAATAGGCATGGATGATAGATCATCAATCTATTTTAAGATAGATAATTTAAGATTGGGCTTCTAAGAACACAAATGAGCTATTTTTAGAAGCCACAAAGCTTGAAGAAAATTACTTTGTATATCACCAGCCAAGAAAGCTGCATAATATCTAACAGTGTTCCGCAAAGATAAATTTAGGTTCTTGAGAAGCTCGATAATGTCCCTATTGTGTTTTATGGAAATCAGGGTACAGCTGTAACCATATTTTTAGGGATTTGGGGCAGATTTATATTGACCATGTTTACAAGCGCTCTCTTAAAATATTTCCATTCGTCAGTTCTTTTTTTCAATTCAGAAAGGAGGGGTTTGTTTAATTGTTTCTACACTATTAGGGTTTTAGATATATTTTTGTTTTTTTAAAAAATGAGTTATAATCTTAATGAGGTGCAAAAGTGCTGTGGCTTTTTCATATTCTGATACTCATTTTCATTAAATGTGCATTTCAAAGAAAGTTACTGTGTGGTTTTAATATACTATACGTACTTTTAAATTGTCACCAGATGCATTTGCATGAGGTATGTGGAAGTAATGTCTTGAAATGAAACACTTAAGTCTTTTAAATATTTATTGTATGTTTGGAATGCTTCTGTGTTTAACACTTCCCTAATCCTTGCATTTATAAACCTCTGTTGAAGTGGACTCCAGTTAAACAACATACATATGGAGGGGAAATGTATATTTTTAGGGCACAATGAATATATATAAAGAGATATAAAGATATAGAGAGTTTGGCACAGTTACAAAGTAGTTAATGCAATATAAGAAGCATGCTAAAATGGGTATCTATATATGTTTGCCCTTTTAAGTACTTTAAAATATATTGCTAGCAGTCAGTCTAGCGATGAAAAAGAAATGGTAAAAAGTTAATCTGTTGAGCACTTCCTCCTATGATATTTGTTTGAGGATCCCTTATATTGCCATCTAGGATGTCAGTTATATCCTTAGTAAGAAGTGAGTTTGCATGCCTCAGCACAAGATGTAGAATTGTATCCATTTACATTAATTGCTGCAGTACAGTGAACCCTGTCTAAAAAAATGCTGAGACAACAGTGGAAGTTAAAAAACAAACAAACAAAAAAAACCTGACCTACATGCCAAAAAAGTACGTTATATTTGTACATTTTATCCTTAGTTACTCTGGTGTAGATTTGTAACGGTACTTGAACATACTAGATCTGTACACCTGTATTGACATGAAAGACCAGAATAAGGCCCTGTATTTAGATTTAGATATGTATTGGCACATATGAAAAATTATATAGTGATGCCATACTTGTGTTTGTGAGTGTAATCAGCATGTAATTTTGTCTACTACACAGTCCAGATTTGATTGAATTTTTACATTGCAACTATAGCACCTAACATCTTTCTGAAGAATTATGCATGCCTAATAAATTTAACATAATTCTGCTTTGCTGTGATTAGCAAGATTTAATATTTAGAACAGACATTGACAAATCAATGTTTCTGGTTGCCATGGCAACCAATTTCAGTAGCCTGTCACCTAGCTCCACTGCAGAAAGGTAATGGAGGAGTGCCATCTGGTGACCAAAAGTAAAATTGCTGGCATCTGTCTGTGAACCATTTTTGTCCACTCCTGATTTAGAATAAATAACTATCTGATATACCTTTCTCCTTCTGACAATCCATATTTGACATGCTATTAGATTCATCAATTTACAGATTTAAATACTGTGTATTGGCTCAAATTATGTAATGGTACATCATATGTTCGGCATTCAAATGGAATCTGAATTTGGTGTGTTAAAATTTTAATTCTAAGATGAACATTTTCATGATTCTAGTGAAGTTATTTTATAGCATTATTGTTCTTCCTTATAGCTGACTCAAGAAGAATGTAGAGGTACACTATACAAATATAGATCTGAAGAGTTGGACATAGATGTAAGTATTTGTTTCTGGTCTTCCTCCAAGTAATGTTTGTCTTGGGTTTACTGTGTTTATAGTTTGATGCAGAAGTTTCTATTTTGATTATAAAAGTCAGATACAAAAACTACTTACTGGTGCCTCACTGTATTAGCAATTGCTTTAGTTAAAATGAGAGGGAGGGGGAAATTCCATTATAACCCCCAGTTGTCATACTTCTGGGTCTCTCTAATCAATGCATTTTGGCATGAAATTTTCCAATGCTTGTCTGTGCTCAAAGGGGAATTATTTCTGGAAGTTAGAGCAAATATCTCATAGCTGTTTCTGAAGTAATTGGGGTTAGGGAGATACTAGTAGTATAAGTGAATTTATATGTGTATATATACTTTTTTTTAAAGTCCCTTAAATCCTCAAATCTGCCCTTCGATGCACTATTGCCAAACTTGAAAAATCTTCAGCCACTATGTAGGGTTACAGGAAAAGTGGCTGAATTTTTTTTAAAACTGAAATTTGACTTGGACAGTAGTCATGAAATAGGACAGTATGCCCTTGATAGCTTTAAAGTAATTGATTCTGTTTTCACAAAGTTAACCATTTTAAAAATGTATATGGAACACATACTTTAGAAAATGTCTATAGGTCTACAAACAGTGCATCAAATCTTAGACTTGAGGATTTAAGGGACTTACAAATTACACAATCTGAATGTGTAGCAAGAAGTTCCCAAGCTTTGCAACCAACTAGGCCACATATTTCCAGATTTATTTGTTTCTTCCTCTTCTTCTAAAGGAAAACACATTAGGAAATTAAATGTTAAAAGCTGTTGATGAAATGTTACGGTTGTACAATTAAAATCACAAAAATCAACAATGTGAACATGACCGTGTTATGCATCCCATAATTTATTATTTAATCTTCTCTATAAAAAAAATACCCTAAAATGTACCCAGTACTATTTATATCTTAGAATTCATACCATTAAGCTAAGTGATGTGTAACTTAGTTAAATTCCTGTTGCTGTGGGAACATCAGCTTTGGCTTTTTCTGACCTTTAGTGAATTAAAAATCAGATTTAAAATTACATTTACATATGGTTTGTTCCCATTTTAGTTATAAATATGGACAAAACTGGCCCAGTTGGTTTCTGTGCATGACAGAAATGGAAGGTTTTTCCTGTCAGCATACACAGGGAATATAAAATTCTCACATTTCTTGTAATAAAATGTAATTGATTTTACTGTTAAATACGATTTTATACATACACTGCTAGAGTTTAATTCAGAGACAATAGCTTGACTCTCTCTGCTGGCATACATCAATCAGAAATCCACCTGGATGGGAGAAGATCAGAGGAGCACAAGGCGCCAGCAATGTCTACTGCACTCGGGCCCTGTTAGAACAGTGATTCCCAACCTCTGGCCTTCTGGGGCTTTCAGAGTGTCCTGTGCTCCCCTCCTGCTGGCTGCAGGAGGGAGCTACTACCTGAGGTTCCAAGCGGGGCATGTTTTTTGCAAGGCTAAAAGACAAGATGCAGGCTCCTTGCTGCAGCCAACGGGCTGGAAGATCAGCACTTCCCTCCCCCGTCTGTAGCAGGGTGCATGGATTTCACAGCAGGGTCCAAAGGTGCTGGAATCTGCTGGAACTAGAGGGAAGGGAGCACGGGTCTTCTGTCCCCCTGGCTGCAGAAGGAAGCCACTGCCTGTGGACCCAGGTGGAGTGCACAAGGCTACAGGACTGCAGCCAGAGAGACAGGAGATAAACGAAGAGGCAGCCTCCTTGCTGAACTCTTTCCTTCTGGCTTGAAGGATGGGGGGGGTCTGCTGACAGAGAGTGGTGGCTCTTCAGTTATAAAAATGATATCTATGGCCCTTGAGCCAAAAAGGTTGGGAACCACTGTTAGAGGGTCGGTGCAGCCCCTCAGTGCAGTAGGAAGCCCCGATGTGCAGTTCATTAGAATATGTTGTGGATGGATTTCACAGCTGGAGTCAAAGGCTGACTCCCCCAGGAGGGACATGATATAAGCACTGCCTGACTTTCCCCAACGGTTAAATAGTTCTGCTGGCCTGGAGATGCAGTTTGCCTCCCCTTGTACCAGTGCCATGAACCAGACCCAAATTACTTAAACGAAAGGTCAAACATATGGTCTTAGCACCACCAAGTAGAAATAGCTTTAATTTGAGAGAGGGTGTGAAGATGTCCGTTTGCAGCCCCCCTTTTGGGCATATTAACACGCAGTGATATCAAATATACACTTTGAGTTATGTTGTGAGAGTCCACTTGCTTTATGAAACATCCAGTCCCGCTCTCACTTTTACTTATGTTCTGAATATGGTTTCATTTTTCTCTAAATCTCAAACGTAAAGTTATAAAACATCCTTTCATCTTTCTGAGACTGACGCCGTAAAAGTAAAGTGAGTTGTCATCAAATGAATGGAAAAGGTAAAATATTGGTATTTAACATAGTGATCTCAGTCAGGTAAGGCATTGTATCCGGGTGTCTTTTGTGTTCGAGTCAAGTAGTGAAACATAAGAAAATACTTCTCTGTGGCCTGAGTTTAGGAAATAAAACATTGGCAAAACCAGCTACAATGAATGTACATGACTCAGTTGGACAGGACACATTTGTGTTAACGATATTTAGCCTCAACTAATGTGCTTCATCTCTCATACTATATTCAGTGAATAGGTAAAAATTGTAACTGACAACAGATTTTCTTTGTGCCTGTACTGGAATCTTTGTCAGTATAACGGAAGCCCACTACTGATGAATTCTTCAGATGGATGCTGGCCTTAAAATACGACTTACAATGGAAAACTTTTAGAGAAACCATTAGTTCCTCAGAACACATCAGCAGCAGAAATTCATACGTCTGTCTGTTTTTGTCATTTGATGGTACTTAATATTGTGTGTAAACTAAAAGACTTAATGCTGCCTGTCATCTTCAAGCTGATGACATTACAGTCCAAATCTATCACCAGAATAGTTGCACATACGTGTGTCACAGAAGGGGTGTGAGAACAGAATCACACAGGGCTCCTATTGTAGTGCTTTCGGCTTTGATAAATAATTGCTCAGAGCAACCTACTACAATATAGAATAGGAAAGAATGGATGTACTTAGTAATATACAACCCGACTAAGGCCTGCATTGTGATCAGCTGTAGTAAAAGCTGCTGGAAAATCTACAAGATTTAGCTGGAAAATAACTAGTTATTACATTTGACCTGTGCTCTTTGGAATAATAATAACAACAACAATAATAATAATAATAATCTAGTTTAGAGGGCCTTTTCAGTGTCTTTTAGGCCGTTGTGAAAATTCAGTATTCAGGTTTACAGCATTTAAAGTTAAATGTATAATAATACATAGTCTCGTGAAATGGTTTGATACTGTATTAATTATAAACGATATGCAAAATAATAAATTACACTAAACGCAACCATTTTCTCTTAAACTAGACTAAGCTTAGCCGATTATGTGAACAAGATAAAGTGGTACAAGCCCTGGAAGAGAAACTTCAGCAGCTACACAAGGAGAAAGTAGGACAATTATGTTTACCTAAAATAGATGTTATTTTACATGGTTATTATCACAATACTGATAACTAAAGTAAAAAGAAAACCAACATAATGATGCAGAACACTAAAAATAATTATTTTTATTATAATAGTACACGCTTGAGCAAGCTTTGCTATCAGCCAGTCAGGAGATAGAAATGAATGCAGATAATCCAGCCGCCATACAGAATGTAGTCTTGCAACGAGATGACTTACAGAACGGACTGCTTAGCACATGTCGAGAAGTGTCTCGAGCTACTGCAGTAAGTAATAGATTCTTTTGCCAGTAAACTAAATGAGGTGTTAAGCGATTTCTCTTCACGCTGATACTTTTAATTGGGTTGTCTATGAGTTCTTTCTTTATTGCATCCCAGCAAACCTTAAATTCTCTTTCATTTACCTCGAGCTCCTGCTGAGGCAGATAAGAAGAAAAAATGTTCTTTTTAATACCGTCAGTAGGCAGAATCTTACGCCCTAAATGTCTTTTAAAAGGGACAAATGCATACAAACTTTTACTTGGCAACTTTTTTCTGTGAGATGAAGAGTTGGTTATAGAGCGAGTTATATAATATCAATAAGCTATATTTTACTGAGAAGTTCTGATGATAATGCAAGATGCTATACTTTTTCTAAAAAAATTGGCTCATTTGTAAATGTTAGTATAGTAGAGGCAGTTACAGAGAAGTGATATTTTCATATTAAGTTTATTATGTGTTCTTCAAGTAGATGCATCGGTGTGTTCAATGTAGATGAGGTCATGCCTAGCACCCTGGAGTGAGGGGATATTGCCTAGTGGAAGAGCAGTGTGTGCACCTTATGGCCATAGCCCCTCTCCTGGATGATATTAGGTGGCAACATGCCAATCACCCTCACTTCCTTCTTACCGCACGTGTCTGGAGTCAGAGCTGTGTGTGGTTTTCACTTCACAATCCCTCTATTTTTAATGATTTTTCTAGCTGTATATAAATAACTAGTATCCTTAGTATAATGTTGGGTAGATTGTGTTTGTTGGCTGTAATTTGTTTCCTTGGTGATGCCTTCACCAGAGTTAAAACATAGTCCGCTATGTGGAGGAGCAATCTGCTTCAGCAGGGCCCACTTGTACTTGCTGTGTCTAGGTGAACCCTTTCGTTCTTTTATGATGCAAGAGTGGTGTGCGTGGACCCAAGGAGAACGCCTGAGACCACTGATTTTGGTGTACACTATTTTATGCAACTTTAATTAATTAAATACTTGAACACAAATCACTATATTTCAATTGCCTAAAACAACACAGCAAACATTCACACAGCATTCCAAATCCTACAAGCTAAAGCAAAATTATGACTATTCCTCCTCCTATTCCCACAAATTGCTCTGTTAGTAACTTTTAGCTACAGTTAGTATTATTTGCAGACATATTTACCCAACAATGAGCAGAAGCAGCTGCAATAGCATTCTGATTACAGGTTTGTTTTGATACTTCATCCGCGGGTTATCATCAGTCAGCAGTGCAGACTGGTTCCGGTTCTTGTGCACGGTTACCAACCCAAACGATTCTAGGGTGGCCTTCTTTCGGTCCAAAAGATTCCAGGACCGGGGAGCTGCCTCCGGGTGATCAGTCCGACGGCTTGTCAGGGCGCTACTCCTGTCAACTCGGTCCTTGCTGTTCTCGGAGCACTGTTTTTATAGGCACACTCCTATGCTTGCAAAATCATTTCTTAATTTTGTTTTACTTTTGGGTGGTTCTTTTTGTGCCAGTCTAGAACAGCTTTAGGAACTTTCTGCTGCTGATGATTTTGCAAGATTACCCAGATCTACGTCTTTTACATAGCCAATTACTAAATCTGCGTACATTGCTGGGTAAAACAATTTCAGAGCCAGATCTAGTCAAGGACATGTACGTCTCTCTTTTCACAAACCCCATGTCAAGGAGCAGTGTTTGATTTACAGATTGCTCACCAAATAGACTCAGGCAACCAGGGACCGTCATCTGAACAGGTTATGGGGCCTACTTCAGCACCAAGGGCCTTTTCATCCTGGATCTAGCATTCCTCTGAAGAAAAAGAAGAGTCATTCCTCGTTGAGTGCTCCTGTGCTTTCCAACCCAGGTTGCTATATACAGCAGCCACATACTGCTTACTCCAGTATATCTCTGCTATTTCTCTAGGCCCCTTTTATCTCCAGGGCTTTTTCAGGGCTAGCATCCTCAGATTCTTCTTTCTCCTTAGTCTGCATGCACGTTCAAACAGCCGTAAAGTGTGGCTACTTCTTAAGCTCTTTTAATTACAGAGAAACACTCTTCTTCGCTCCTCTGGTCCCAGCCAGGAACTGACCTGCATAAGCCTCTTAAGCTTCTTTTATCTGAGCATTCTGGGCTTTGAAAGACTGCTTCTGTAAGGTCTCTCTGAGTGGACCTGGAGGGCCCACTTTCAGGGCCGCTGGAGCAAGGTGTGGTAGCACAAAGCAGATATAAAACTATACTAGCTCCCAACCTGTTTTAATGTTTTTGAGGGGGGGGGGGCGGAAAACCTTAAAGCAGTTGTATATTAAAATATTTGTTTCTTTCTGTCATAGATGACTATTAAAGCAGGTTAAAATGTGACTTAATGTAGGTGTCTCAAATAACATATTTTAGGAAGAGGATTGCCTCATCACTTGCTCCGAAATTTTGATTAATAGCCCTGCATGCAGCTGAATAAATGGAACATTTTTGTGCTGTGTAAATGTTGTGTTCCCTTCAACTACCACTGTTTTAATGGCAAATTGTTCTCTCTCCTATGTGGTTGGAGGCTGACTAGACATTATGTCATGGCTAGGGAATAGAACTGCTCCTACTGAAAACCTTTGTTAGGTTTCTCTGCTTCCATAATGGTGCAGAAGGCAGGTTACAGACCTCCACTTGTGACGTACATCCTTGACTCTAAACTCTTTTATCCTGTCTCATTTGGAACTTACAGACTCTCCATGGGCTTCTTTACTCAGGAGGAATGCATTTTGTTAAGTGTTAAATGCTTTTGTCTGGAAAAAGATTTGTTGTATTTAACGTTGTGTCAGCTGGTTGTGATTAATCCTGAAGCGGGCTTGCCTAGAGTTAACTGTGACACAGCTGATACAAAACTAAAAACAGCAGTCTGTTTATGCACACTACTTAACATTAGTTAGCGCACAGTCCCCGGGACAATCAAGACCCACGAAGGAAGGCTAGCCACTGGCCACTTTTCACAGCAACTCTGGGGAAGATTGCTAGGCCCAGTTAGCATTTGGAAGTGTCACACAGAACAGGTAGATCAGTTACCAGATCTGGAACTGGACAGAAAACAAGAAGCAATGTGGCTGTCCTGCTCTTTAGCATGACACTACTACTGCTGCTTCTGTCTCCTGCAGCTCTTGACACTCTAAGTGGCTTCTCAGGTCACAGTGCTCCATGACAGTAGCCCTGCCTCAGACTTGCTCTGAAGAGTAAGTACTGCACTTCTGAGAGAGAGACTCATCCTCTTCTCCCTTTCCGCCTCCTCAATCCCTCAGCTAACCACTTAGCTAGGGTGCCACCATATATAATGCTATGGCTGTTTGCCTGGGGAAGCAGGTAGGTTATGTCCTTACCGTAGAACGGGCATGTTCCTGCCATACTCAGATCCTTTCTACAGGTAGAAAATACTAGTCCTGTAACTCCCTGTCTCTGCGTAAGGCTCCAAGCGTGGTCCGCAAACATAAAGTTAGTCAGGACAGACTCCTAAATGAGTCAAGACACAAATCCGTAATCAACAATAAATAGAAGACTTGGTCTGACCCAGGAAAACAAATGAAAGGGGGCATCCTGGCTAGGATTTTCACTCCTGCACACAGCCCATCAGCATCTTACATAAAGCGTCAAAAAGATATATGCAAGTGTTGAAGAAAGAAGGGAAAGTTAATCCTGATTTTCTTGTTATGGGACAATCTCTGTCTCACAAATCTTGCACTTTGAAAGACCAAAAAAGGCACCATCTTATCCTCTTCCACTTTGTCACCGTTTCACAGCTGTGAGAAAGACAAGGCAAAGAATTTAAAAGGGAGGAAATAATTAATTTTGGTCACTGAGTTAATGGTCTCCGGAGGAAGGGACTCTAAAAAGAAGAAAAACTCAAGACCTTTCAAGGTTATGTTAAATAAACTTATTTAAGAACGTCAAACTGAGCACCTAGAAGAACTGGAAGTGACTGGCAAAATCTCAGAACAAAATCCTTGCCCTTTAAATTCTAAGGAGAAGCATTGTGTCCCCATCCATCCACAATTAGGTGATTCAGAAATGCAGAATGAGCATTACCTAGCCAGTCTAGATGACCCAATTTGCAACTTCACAGGTCTGTCTTGCTGTTGAAGGGTAAGATGGGCTGAGTTATTCTGCCTTAGATAGAAGCAGCAGCTTCTTCAGACAGTGGGCCCCAGAGAAGGGTGAGTTTTTAAACTCAGTACCTTTAGATAGAGAATCTACTCTAAGGCACGATTCTAAGGGACATGCATTAGCTCCTTGTCCCTTTCTAGTGTGGTCTTGCTTCTAAGAGCTAGTCTGACTTAGACAAGTAGCTGTTGTTTGGCCTTCCCAAAGGACAAGAAAATGAAGGTAAAGTTCTTCCTGGCAGCATCATGTATAGCAGATTGGCCTCTAGATGCCCTGGAGTTGGTAACATAGTCAGTTGCCTTCAGTGCAGTAGTCTGAAGGCACCTGGAAAAGAGAGTTAAAAATAAGGCTTTTTTTTGTAATACTCTGAGTTAGACATCCTACTTTTGTGCTGTTAAATGATTCTAATTTTAAAAAATCCACCAGTGCATCCTATGGGGGGAAGTGGACACATTGTAGTCTGCTGAACTGGAGGTCTTGTCTGCCTCCGTCGTCTTCAGTTATGTTTGGGGGAGGAATTAAGACTGGAATACAAAGGGTCCAAGAAGGAAATTCTCAGGTGCAAGCTATTTTTTTCACTTCTTTATCTTGTTACCCACAGGGAAAAAAAATACATGAAATGCCAATTGAAAATGGAAAACATGTTTTTAAACAGGACAAAAATGCATTTCTTAATTTGTTCTTGAGAGGTAATGCTGAATTTGCATGCTACTGGAGTGAGGAAAAAATAGGTACAGGTTTTTAAAACTGGTAACATCTTTTTAACCTGTCAACATGCACATGAAATCTTAATGCTACTTTCCTTCTGAATTAAGGAACTGGAAAGAGCATGGAGGGAGTATGACAAATTAGAATACGATGTAACAATTACAAGGAACCATATGCAGGAGCAGCTGGAGCGACTTGGGGAAGTTCAGGTGAGGGAAGAATTGTGTTGTAATGTGATTTTAAAATCTGTTTTGAAATACAAAGTTAAAACAAACCCATCTTTGACATGTATGTTGTATTGTTCCTAAAAGATGATCAATAAGGGGGGGGGGAATGAGATTGTGTCCTTCTTGTCTGCTTCTTTATTTATTATTTGTTTTACTGTAAAGGCCTAAGTAGTAGGGTTTTGGGGGGGTGGAGTGCCTGTTTTCTGAGGACATGCGGAGATATTACAACTTTCATTTTTGCCCTGTTTTTTACTTTGGCGTATGAGGAATATCATATCCAGTCTTCTTTATTTTTTTCTTAATGTGCCCTTGAGGAGGCCACAAAATTGGAAATTTTTTTAAAGCCTTAATTAGAGAAGCAGATGTGTTAAATTTGTAATTCTTCCTGACTATCAAGCAGCTGAGTTAAACCAGTGCTTACAAAACGAAGCAAAAATAGTTTGTCTAAATGAAAATCTCTTCTCCTCTTGATCAGATTTTAGACTTTTGTTACTCTGGATGTCTACCTGGTTATTCCTGGAAGACACTGTAGGTGCCTGCAAACCTAGCATGATGAGAAGTCTTAAATTTTAATGCAATAAGTAGGTGGGATGGTGGAGTGTGGGGAATCCTGTACAGAGGAGCATCACAAACCATGCATGTGCAGATTGGCTTCCCACACAGTACCATGGAAGAAAGATTGTGGGTGGGTGGCAGGCGTAGGGAAAGATGTACATAGCAGACCAATTGGCACAAATCCTGTATGGGTGTGGAGGCACATTGGCCCACAGTTCATTCCTTGGTGTAAAGTATCTTGTTCGTAGGATCTGGAGAAAGACAAACTCAACTCCACACTCAGTCATGCTTTAAATGTTGATCGGATCCATCCACCATCACTCTATACTGATGATGTTCTCCTCTGGCCAGTGACAGACATGCAAACAGCTCAACGTGTGAAGAAATACCTCACAGAAGAGAGCTGTGGTCATGTGTTCACTAGTAAATTTCAATTTCCATTCTGCATTGTGGATTGAGACATTTTGTCCTCCTGTGTCACTAGGGAAATACTATATTGTCAAAGTGCTTCACCTTCATTTTGGAAGATGTGATTTGCAAAGCTGTTGAACCAGGAATCAGACAGCTAGGGTGTCTGAGCAATCAATTGTGATGGTGGCCATTCCACTGCCCACTCTGAAGAGGATACACTAACCTCCAGCGTGTGAAAATTATATCAGTGTGAGTGGACAGTGCCCATTATCAAATTGCTTCTTAAATCCTGGTTCCTTTCAGTAAGGAGAGAAAATCGTGTCCGTGGTGCTATCTACAAAGAGTAAAATTGTTGGTTTTCCCAAAATATTATTCATGTTTTAATGTTTCCTTACTGACAGACTGAGTCAGCAGGTATACAGCGGGCTCAGATTCAGAAGGAACTTTGGAGAATTCAGGATGTCATGGAAGGTTTGAGTAAACATAAACAGCAAAGAAGTTCTACAGAGGCAGGTAAATTGACTGCTTTTATTAACCACATTGTACTTCTAGGGAGTAAACTTTGTAGTTGGCTTTTGCTTGGTTGATTTGCTTGGATTACACAGTTTCACAAGTGGAACTGAAATTGTTTACTAGTTGCAATTAGTGTGTGTTTGAGCCTTTTGGTCAATACAGAGACAGGCTTTTGTGCTAGTTCCTAATAGCTATTTATTGTAAACATATTCTCATGTTTTTTTAAACAGGTACCATCGGGTCAAAGTCTTTTTCAGCTACTAAGTATAAAAATGAGGTATGATTTTAGTAGTTTCACATTTTAGCATTTTCTGAATTAAAAATTATTAGCTGATGGAAAATATTTCTAACCTCTTTTAAAGGTATCTGAAATGTGTATTCAGTATATTTTAATTGGAAGATCCTGTACTGCATTATTGAATTACTTCTGATGGTTAAAGTCCCGGATAGTAATCCTAACATTTTCATTTCTTCTCTGACTTCATATTCCTGTCAATTCATTATTCTGTGTCCCCATTCCTCACTTTTTCCTGTACCCAACTCCTACCCCAAAAATGTAAACCTTGATTTTTTTTTTCCCCAACCCATATTTCATGGGGAGAAAATTTATATTGCCCATGTCTCTTCATGCATAGAGCCTGGTTCTCAGATGTGCTGAGCACCCCAAATTAAATCAGTAGGCTCTCTGAGTGTTGAACCCATCTGAAAATCAGGCCTGTACTGTCTAAAAACCATAGCTTTAAAGGGGCACTGTCAATTTTGTGTTACCCAAAATTTAACCTTGATTTATAAAGGTTATAGAAAATTTAATATGCATGGAAATCTTTTCATAGATACTGAATTTCAATTAGAATGAGTGAGGTAATGAAATCAGTGGGCTCAGTCACAACAGAAGCATATGAGTGCACGAGAAGCAAAAAGTGCAATTAATAGAAATGAAGGCATAACTAATTGAGTAGCGTGCAGAAAGTAAACAGTTTAAATGGTGAAAATGAGAGAAAATGTAAGCGATGTTAGTAGAGCAGTGAAGATTATTAATGTATCTTTTCAGTATGACAGTATCCCTTTAATTGCAGAACGCAAAGCTTATATAGCTACAGTTATTTACTTTTAAAAAGTTATAAATAATTGTAACAGGTGTACACATTCTACAATCTTTAGGAAGAGGAAGTAGTCCCACCTCGTCCTCCACTCCCTCGATCCTATGACTTTACAGAGCATCCTCCCATAGTCCCCTCTCTGCCCAGTGATAGCAGCTCCTTGCTCTGTTATAGCAGGGGCCCAGTACATCTGCTGGAAGAAAAGAAGATTCACCAAGTTCAAGGCTATCAGAGAAATGGATCTTACTGTGTAAGTGGCTACAACTGCCACACTGTACATCAAGCATTTCCCCCATCCTTTGCACAATCACTCTTTTCTTTTGGCATCTGGCTACTTTCGTGTTGTGTAATGCCTTTTTGGCTATTTAGTTTTATTTCTAGCTGCATCATTTGTGTTTTCATTTTTCATCAATACCATGCTTGTAAACATGTTCTAAGAATCAAACACCAAAACAAGACTGTCACAATGATTGAATATATTTGAATCACTTTTTCAAAATCCCCTATTTACTCTTGTCATACTGAACAAACCCCACTTCTGGCAATCAGGTCTCCATTGAAGCCTTTCATAGTTAGTTTCTTGGGGTCAGGGTTGTATCATAATGGTAAAATTTCTCCTTCACATCTGCCAGACTGTTTTTGTAACTTTCGAAAGTCTGTGACAGTTCTTTGTTTCATGTTAATTGCAAAATGGATATCACAGCAGTGAAGCATTGGCATTAAAAAACAAACAAAAAACAACAAATTGAAATTAGAGCAAAAAAACCTGCAAGATTGTTGTTTTGATTTAAGACACTAACACTTAAGTCATTGTTGATTACCTTTTACTGCTGTCATCTTCTAGGGTCCGGATTATAGACTTTATAAGAGTGAGCCAGAGTTAACAACGGTGGCAGAAGTTGATGAGTCTAATGGTGAGGAAAAGACAGAACCAGTTTCAGAATCAGAAACTTCTACAACTAAAGGTTTGTGCCAAGCATATTGATTTCCAACCTGTTTTTCGGTTGTTCGCAAGGAATACAAAATACTGCAGCTGAATTGTAGAAATTGTTATGTATATATAGTATGTTTGTTTGTTTGCTTTTTGTTTATTAATAGCATATCCATTGCTGGATGCAAATGAAACATTTCCACAATAAAACGATTATTTAGTTACAGAAGAGAAGGATTGTTCAGTCAATCAAATCACAGAAAAATCAGCCGTTACACTCAACCCTGAAATCCTTATTGACCCATCATTCGCATCCCACACACGACTCCCCTAAAATTTACCATTTTCTGTCGTTGCCCGTGTTCATTTTTTTAATCCAACTTGCAATAGTAAATTATTAAAATGTCCAAAAAGGCAGCATCTAAATGTATTTCTCATTAATCTTTTAATTGCCTTCTGTCTTGACACTATTTAATTAATTATTCATTAATAGTAATTAATTAATTATTAATATGTTCACAGTACAGATGAAGAAAGGTCAGTCCTGTTGCTGAATGCTTCAGCTTCTTTTTCCTTCTAGTACCCATAAAAACTATTATCTGCTTGGCAAATTTTCTTCACCATGAATAGTCGCTTAATGAATCTAATACCCTTGTTAAAACATGTAAAGTTGTTTTTTAAAAGGTGTGTGTGTGTGTGTGTGGCAAAGACAGTTGTTAAGGTCCTTCAACTTACCAATATGTGTTGCACCCCCATTAGCCAAGTTTACAGAGTATTCATGATGGTGCCTTAAAATCAGCCCCTTTCCCCCCCATAAGACCAACAATGTTCAGTGTCGGTCGGTCACTGGCTTCAATTCTGATGTGGTGACTCAGCACGCACATCAGTTGCTGATGCTATGAAATTTGGCTGAATGTGGCCTAAAGGAATTAGTTTAGTTTATTAGTTTAACTATGTGATTGCATGTTGCATAGTGTGGAAGAGTTTAAAAACCATTTCATCCCTTTTGGGAGACAAAATAATAAAGGTGCAAAACTACACAATAGTATGAAAATTTTTAGCATGACATTTGAGACAAATGTCCACCTTATCACTTGTAGGCCAGCTTCAGCAAGGTATATGCTGGGGTATTATATTTGTTTAAGATTTGAAAATAAATCCCATTCATTTAGTTTTTAAAGATGCAAAATTTATGTGGGAGCATTAACCTTTAGTTTGCTAATCACGTTCATTGAAGCAGTAGTTACTCATCTAACAATATACACAGAATTTGACTTATGTTCCAAATCATTTTAAAGGAGCTATTAATTAACTGAAGAAAAGTAACTGAAAGCTGATTTGATAAAATAAAGGTGAAATGTTGTGGGTTTTTTCTTTTTAAATAACTCATCATGTGATGTCTATGAACTCTGTGTAAGCTCAAGAGCCTGTCTTCTCTTTTACCAATAGATGGTGGTCTAATAAAAGATATAACACCCCACCTCCTGGTCTCATCTCATAAATGGAGAAGTGATTTTCTTGTGTCTGAGAAAACATACCTCACGAAGAGAAAGCAGATAATAAACCTCCTATCTGATACAGATGGTACTTTAAAAAAAAAAAAAAAAGGCAGTACAAGCCTTAGTGGTGACAAATGGAATTTTATTGTAGCTGTTGTTTTTTATTCCATCTGATGAGGACTTAGTTTTCTAGTGCACTTTATTTGGTTTAGTTCTCCTTACTCAAAAAAAATCTCCACAGCCTAATGGAGAGCGTAAGCAGTCAGTTTTTCCTAACGGTCTGCATGCAGTAACAACATATCATTTACACTTGTATTTGTATTGTTTCAGTTAACCTTTCTAAAGCTTCATATCACAAAGCATTGCAACAGAGTTAAAGAGACACCATCAATTTAAAAAAACACACTTCTCTTTAATTTGCTTCACATAGGAAAAAAAACAACTGAAGTTATACTAATTAGGCATCCCGGTTTTTATGGTAAAGGGCAGCCAACTGGTTAATGACTTCACATTGCAATGTTTTCTTTGTGTAAAACAATCATTTTGTATGTGCCGTTTTGCATAACACTTAAGATGCTGTTTTATTATTTTATAGGTTCACATTTTCCTGTTGGAGTTGTGCCTCCCAGAACCAAATCACCAACTCCAGAATCTTCAACTATAGCCTCGTATGTCACTTTGAGGAAAAATAAGAAGATGGATCTAAGAATGGTATTTAAAAATAATTCGCTAGCATCAAGATTTACGACAATGTATTTGTTTTCCAAGTTTAATTTCTGGCCCTTTAGTTAATTTAAAAGCTTTATCTTTCATTTACTTTAAATAAAACATCCTACTGTGTGCAAAGCATAATAAAATGTATTGCCTTAGTCCATACAGTTCATAAGTAAGGAATAGTAGCATTTTAAAATTCACTTGTGCTAGAACCCCTGAAAGCTCATGCAATAAATACATGTGTTAGTCTTTAAAAGTGCCACAGGACTCCCTGTTTGTTTTGCTGAACTAGATTAACACGGTTACCCCTTTGGAACATAGAAGTTATGAAATTTTGAATTGATGAAGTTCTAAATGTTGATGATAAAGCTACAGAACAGCCAAGGTCGGGCTCTTTGATTTTTCTAGTAGTCGCCAGAATTATGGTTAAACTTGGTATTGATCTAGTGCCAATAGGTCATCCCCAGTACTGAATTTAAAGGACATAAACTCCTGCCTTCTATGCTTGGTTTTCCAAAGTGTCTTTCTTGTTCTGGGGCAAAGGGCTCAACCTGTCTTCGTGGATAGCTCTGAGGATTTGTGGATAGCTTTTGTTCATGCTACTCGTCACAGTTGTGAGTGCATTTTTTCGAAGCTCATTCAAACAGATCTTCGATTGATGATGGCTGAGAGGCTGCCATCACTTGCTATTTTATCCCTTGAAAATGCCATTGGCCAATCTTTGGATCTCTTTGACTCTGTGCAAAGGCGAGAAGAACGTTTTGAACTAAAGGGTTAGAGTTAACGTTCTAAGGCTGTCACCTACTGTAACATTGTTTAATACTGGTCCACCCGATGATGGTGCACAGTTCAATTTCTTGATGTTAGTACATTTTAGTTATTCTTAAAACTTGAAAGTTTCCATAAGATAAGAGGAAATAAATTTTATTTGCTTATATATGGCAGGAATAAATACAGATTTATGATCCTAGCATACAAATTCATCAACTTATATGACAGGGATGAATCATGCATCAAAATCATGAATTGGGCTACAGATGCAATAAAAAATCAAGTATTCTTCATGTGCTGTTTCTGTGGGTGCTCCACTTCAGGTGTCAGTGCGTCCTCGCGCTGTGGATTGGAGATTTCTGCACTGGTGCCTTTCTGGGCCATGCACATGTGAAGCATGTCTTGCAACACTGTTAGTGCCCAGAAATCCAAGAAATCACACCAGCATGGGACCTAACAATTGTACTAAAAGCCCTCATATGTCCCTCATTTGAACCCCTAGCCACAGGTTCACTCTTTCATCTGTCAATGACAGTAACATTCCTAATCACCATCATCTTGGCTACAAGAATTAGGTTCCATTGTGCTAACATCAGGCACTAGAACTACTCCGAAGTTCCCCCCGCCCATGGCAGGACACTGCTCTGCAGTCACCTGAAGTGGAGCACCCACAGGGACAGCACTTAAAGAGAAAGTTACTCACCTAGTGCAGTAACCAAGGTTCTTCAAGATGTGTCCCTGTGGGTTCTCCACTACTCCCTCCCCTCCTCCTCAACGCACACTTCGGAGTGTGTAAATGCATCTCCAGAAGGAACTGAGGTGGTCGAGAAGAGTCAGTGGCAGTTGGGGTGCCACAAGACACCCTCCACACGTGTGGCCTCAACCCGTGCTGCTGCGGAAATCTTGGATCAATGGCACCAGGACGCAACAACACCTGGAGTGGAGCACCCACAGGGACGTACAGGTCAAAGAACCTCAGTTACTGCACAAGGTAATTTCTCTTCAGAAGTTTAATAGAGGGGGCAAAGGTGCACACCAATGACATTCTTCACCTGGGGCATCATTTGGTCTACGGCTGGCCCTGTCTTTTAGTACTCAGTACTTCATTTCAGTGAAAGTATAGATATGCTGTAAGCAAGTCACCTGTCCATCTTTTTGATAGGCTAAACAGATTGAGATCTAAATCTCTCACTGTAAGGCATGTCCCTCAGACCTAAAATCCTTTTTTGTGGCTCTTTTCTTTACCACCTTCAATTTTTCACATTTTTATTTTTTATTTTAATTTGGACTGTATGCCAGAACTGTATGCCATATTCTAGTAGTGTCATCAATGCTGTAAACAGAGGTAAAGATGCCTGCCTACTCCTGGGTGTATACATCTAAGGATCACTTTAGTCTTTTCTGCCACATTTTGCACTAGAGGCTTATACTGAGCTGCATGTCCATTGCTCAACGTGAGTTCCTGATAACGCTTTGGAGAATGTGTTGCTGACACCTGTTGTCAGCCATTGGTAATGATTTTTCTAATTTAGACGAGAGGTCCTGTTACTTTTTAGCTCCTTTGACAGCAGGTTAATAGCAACAGTGCTGTTATATTTTAGGACTAAATCAGGTGTGAGGAAGCAACTTGTGGAATTTATGGTTTATTGCTGGACTAAATAGGAAAAAGAATACATGTGCTATTTAAAAGATAATCTTTCATAACAGAAATAGTGTTTGGTAACCGCATAACATTTTGCAGTCCTTAGAATAAATGACCTTGTAGCCTTGTGGATTTTTTTACAATTTTTTCTTGGAAAGTCAATTCTCAGTAAAGTGGAAAAATAGCAACACCTGGATTCACACCTAATGCACGATGTGCTGTGTAAGACTGCAATAGAGTCCTGACTTGGTGCACCATATGCATGAGAGTCCTGAGACACTTTCGCATAAAGCCGTATATTTATGTCAAGCTGCATGGCAGTTTTGTGATGTGGATTTGGAATTAATATGGATTGTAAAATGGCTCTCCAGAGAGGGCTAGTGGAGTTACGCACTGAATCACTTAGTCTCTGGTCTCCAGTTGTTAGTAGCTTCATCTTATTTTATATGTACTGATTATCTGTCTTCTATCTGAGAGATGTTCTTTCCAAAGTGCTCAACCAGAGTGCAAGTAACATCTAGATTTTCTGTATGTGATCAGCAGGGAAAAAACCTCTTCAGGGAATTGTTTGAAACCCACAGAATTATTTTCAATTAAAGGATGACTGACTGCAAAGCTAAATTTTCTTTCCAAATACAATAGAGTATAATTTACAAAAATCATCAAATGTAATTATAAATACATGTATTTTAAGACACTTGTTTTACTGTAAGATCAAGGTGCTATTCATGTATTCTGAAGAAATGACGGATCTTGATAAAAAGGAGCAAGGCTTAGAAAAGGAAGACACCAACCCCACATTTGCTTCTCAGTTCATGCATCTCTGATCCTTCTGCATAGAGAAAGCGAAGTAGCCATCAACCGTAGAGATGGCAAAACTTACGAACCACCTGATCTCTGGTGATGGTGAACTCTGCAAATCAAAACAAGCGAGGAGTCCTGTGGCACTTTTAAAAGTTTAACAAATTTATTTTTCGCATGAGCTTTCATGGGGGGAATCCCACTTTGTCAGATGCTAAAACATGGAAAACTTACAGCAGGTGTCAGCAACCTTTGCCGACCCCCATGCCAGCCACACCCCCTAACCCCAACAGGTGCCAGGGGTGGGGCCAGCAGGGAAAAGGAGCCCGTCCCCTGCTGGCCCCATCCCCTGATGATGATCGGGGCTGGCAGGGGATGGGAGCTGCATGTGGGGGCTCTTCCCTGCTGGCCCCACTCACCTGCTGAGAGTCAGAGCCAGCAGTGTATGGGAGCCCTGTATGCCGCTGTAAATAGGCATGTGTGCTGGCAGTTGCCAACCCCTGACTTACAGCATGGGAGGGAAAGATAAATGCAGTGAAGTATAATCACTGAATCAGGTCAGATTACTTCAGCAAATCAAACAAGTTGTATAGATTCAAACAGTGTGGAACAGCATATCAGAAAGTGGTGAAGTTGAAAGAAGTGAAAATCACTGTTTGTAATGAGAAAGCCAGCCCATGTCTCTATTCAAACCCAAGTTAATGCAGTAAAATTTGCATGTAAATTATAACTCTGTGATTTCTCTTTGGAGCTTGTTTAATTAGCCTGTTTAAGAATTATAACAGACATGTCTTTCACAGAGTGACCAGGCAGATTGAAGAGTTCCCCTATTGGTTTTTTAATGTTGCCATTTTTGATGTCAGATTTGTGTCCATTTATTTTTTTGTGCAGAGACAGTCCAGTTTGTTCGATGTTTAAGGCGGAGGGGCATTGTTGGCACATGATGGCATATATCACATTAGTGGATGAGCAGGTGAATGGGCCCTAATGGAGTAGCTGGTTTGATTAGGTCCTATGATGGTGTCATTAGTGTTGATATGTGGGCAGAGTTGGCAGCGGGGTTTGTTACAGGGATACGTACCTGCCTTAGTGTTCTGTTATATGATCTGTAGTTGCTGATAAGTATCTGTTTAAGGTTGGGGGCTGTCTGTAACCGAGGAACAGTCTGCCTCCCGAGGCTTGAGAGAATGAGGGATCGTCTTCAAGGATAGGCTCTAGATCCTTGATGATGTGTTGCAGAGGTTTGCGGTGGGGGCTGTAGGTGATGACCAGTGGCTTTCTGTTGTTTTCCTTCTTGGGCTTGTCCTGTAGAAGTTGACTTTGGGGTACTTGTCTGGCACTGTCATTCTGTTTCCTCACTTCCTTAGGTGGGTATTTTAGTCTTAACAGTGCTTGATAGAGATCCTGAAAGCGTTTGCCTCTGTCTGAGGAATCAGAGCGAATGTAATCGTATATTAATGGTTAGCTGTAGACAAAGTTAGTATATTGTGGGTCCATGCGGCTACCCATAGCAGTGCTGCTGACTTGGAAATATAAATCTCCTCAAAATCTGAAATTGTTGTGGGTGAGGACAAAGTTCTTATACAATCAGTGTACAAAGCTTCAAAGAGGAACCACAGAGTTAGCATTCATATGCATATTTGACACCATTAACTTTGAGTTGAATAGAGACATGAGCTGGCTTTCTCATTACAAACAATGATTTTCACCACTTTCTGATACGTTGTTGCAGACTGTTTGTATCTAGGAGTTTTCTGGCACTTTTAAAGACTAACAAATTTATTTATCCCATTTCGTGGGAGAAATCCCATGCGATAAATAAATTTGTTAGTCTTTAAAGTGTCACAAGACTCCTTGTTTGTTTTGCTGAACTAGACTAACATGACTACCCCTTTAAAACTGTTTGAATCTATACAACTTGTTTGATTTGCTGAAGTAATCTGACCTGATCCTGTTGTTACACTTCCCTGCATTTACTTTTCTTCCCGTGCTGTAAATTTAACATTTTCTAGCATCTGACAAAGTGCAATTTCTCCCACAAAAGCTCATGTGAAAAATAAATGTGTTAGTCTTTAAAAGTGCCACAGTACTACTTGTTTGTTTTGCTAAACTAGACTAACACAGCTACCCCTTTGGAACTCTGCAAATCAAGGTCCTCAATTTAAATTACTCTGCATTTTAATCTAATAATCCCAGACTCTAAGGCCCCGATACCCCCATTTGGCTCCTAAATCCACTCACATGGTTCTAGTTAAAGGGTTGAGGACAACTATTGACAATATTTTCAAGTCTTCCTCTGTATCACTCTATTGTTAAAATATTTATTTAAATTCATATTAATTTCTATTCATTACTCTATAATTTTCGAAACTTCTTCAAAATTGTGCTCTGTGACATTTTATGCTGACTTTATTTCAGGTAAAAATAAAATACCTGCTCTTTTAGATCTGTCCTCTTCTCATATAGTTTATTTTATTATGTGAAACAAGTTAAGATCAATTTAAACAGCCATTTCGTTTTGACTGAAAAATGCATCTAAAGCTATAGGGGCATCATTTAAAAATTGAACACCCCTCATCTACAGCTTATAGAAACTAGAAAATTACATTGTTAGAAACACATTAATGAACAGTGTTAAATACACATCATAGACAAAGATTGTCATGTTTTTGTTCTGTGTTTGTACAGCGCCAGTTTGTACTGGTCCATGACTGAGAGGCCTAGGTTCCACAATAATATGAATAATAGAGTTTAATGTCCATCAGCTGGTTATTGTAACCACTTCATGTAACCTGGCCAGCTGTCATTTACTTAAGTGCAAAAGAAGAACAAAGGCAGCTGTATCTATTAACCCCAACCCAAGACTAAAAATACCCAGTTGACACGTTAAACATGTCAATCCTTGCCTATACTGAGTGCTCAATCATGTTCAACTTTAAGACATGTTCTGTCATGATACAATTTTTCAGTGTAGATAAGTCCTGGCCGTAAAACTTGTTCTGGTATTTGACCATTCTTAATATAGAGAACACCAGAATTAGGCTAAATGCAGGTATGCAGTGCAAGCATTTTTTAAAATGAACACCCCCATTAACTGCATTGCTTCCAAAAGTACTCTAAAAAAGCATGTTCCTTTCTTTTAAGGAAAGGCCAAGAAGTGCGGTGGAGCAATTGTGCCTGGCAGAAAACACTCGTCCTCGAATGACTGTGGAGGAGCAGATGGAAAGAATAAAGAGACACCAACAAGCTTGTCTGAGAGAGAGAAAAAAGGGGCTAAATATTATTGGCATTTCAGATTTGTCTCCTGCACAGAGCTCATCCTTCGTTAAGAATAATCCAGTTAAGTTGACTCAGGTATGCCAAAAGTATCATGGTGCGCAGTAATGTGTTGGGGGGCAGGAGATGCGGAGGGAAATATCTATATTTTAAAAGGAAGTTACTGTGGTTGCAAAGTCAAATGCTGCTGCTTTGTAGGTGGCATAGGTCTTGCTCTTCAGAATGTCCATTTGTAGCAGGCTCCCCAAATTTTTCTCAAGAATGCAAGTGGGAGAAAGGGGGAGAGCCTTTTTTAACTGTTTGTAACTCAGCTAAACCTAAATGGAATTTCCTGGGATACAGAAAAGGCATTCCTCTATCCTGAGGCTGCCAAATTTCAAAGGCCTGCTGCAAACGATGGCGGTACTAGCGCTTCTCAAAAAAGTTGCAAGACTTTTTCATAATGGAAAACATAAGGCAGCATAAATTCAGGGGTTGCTATCAGCTCCCCTCTTTTATGCAGTAATCTAAAATACATGGCTATCTGCTAGAAGCAAACATTTCCCCTGACATATTACAGTTGGAAATTTTAATTACACAAAAGTCAGGAAGTTTAAAGTTAAGATTTCAAAAGCAATTTTAACTATCTTTTGAATTAAAATGAGATATTTCGGTACAATAGCATGCCACTTGTGTGAGGAAATAGGATGGTTAACTTTTGGTTTGAGATCAAGGGAAACCTAGACAAATTGGAGCATTGGGCCAAAAGAAATCTCATGAGCTTCAACAAGGACAAGTGCGAAGCCCTGCACTTAGGATGGAAAAATCCCATGTACTGCTACAGGCTGGGGACCAATCGGCTAAGTAGCAGCACTGTAGAAAAGGACCTGTGGGTTATGGTGGATGGGAAGCTAGATATGAGTCAACAGTGGGCTCTTGTTACCAAAAAGGCCAATGGCATATTGGGCTGCATCAGTAGGAGTGTTGCCAGTGTATCGAGAGATGTGATTATTCCCCTCTATTCGGCACTGGTGAGGCCACAGCTGAAATACTGTGTCCAGCTTTGGGCTCCCCACTACAGAAAGGATGTGGGCAAATTAGAAAGAGTCCTGCGGAGGGCAATGAAAATGATTAGGGGGCTGGGTCACATGACTTGCGAGGAGAGACTGAAGGAACTAGACTTATTTAGTCTGCAGAAGAGAAGACTGAGGGGGGATTTGATAGCAACCTTCAGCTACTTGAAGGGGTTCTCCAAAGATGAGGGAGCTAGGCTGTTCTCGGTAGTAAAAGAGAACAGAACAAGGAGCAATGGTTTCAAGTTGCAGCTGGGGAGGTCCAGATTAGATATTAAGAAAAACCTTCTCACTAGGAGGGTGGTGAAGCATTGGAAAGGGTTACCTAGGGAGGTGGTGGAATCTCCATCTTTGGAAACATTTAAGGCCTGGTTAGACAAAACCCTGGCTGGGATGATTTAGTGGGAGTGGCCTGCTTGTTTTTGCAGGGGGTTGGACTAGATGACCTCATGAGGTCCCTTCAAATCCAAAGATTCTATGATTCTAAGTAGGTTTTCTTTAGTAACATTTATCAACGTTTCCCTGGTCATAATGGAAGTTTCAGCATAACAATAGAAAGAGTATGCAGTAATACCGCTGATTTTTATTGCAAATATCTCCATATATCACATTTGTTCCACAGAATAGAAGAAAGGATGATATGGTCTCTATTAACATTAAGGAATTAGAGAGTGCCGTAAGAGAGTGTGATTTAGAACAAAATCATGAAACTCCTGCAGAAAAAATAGTACCACTAAATGCTGGATCCGAAGAGCATGATGCAGATTTTACTAAAGAGGTACTAAGTTATATTCGGTGTGTTCATCCCATCTCAAAAATAACTTCTTCCCTAAAGCCAACAAATACTGATCACATCTGTAAATAATATCACATACCCAGTTCAGAAGCCTTTCTAGACAGAGCTTATCTCATGTCTCCCATTTTATTTTGTGACTGAGGTTTCCTTGTTAGACTCAGGGACCTTTTCTTCTTTTTTGATTTAGACAGCACCTAGTAAATTAAATTGTCTGTAAGTAAATAAATAAATAAATAAGAGCAGAGACCATAATTTATACAGCATTCAGTTGGGCAACAATTGTGGCTTGTGCTGATCATAAAAATGGTATTTATCTCAGATTTATCTTGCATCCACTCCAGTTTCACTCTGTTCTAAAATGTCCTGATTGCTATTCAAAAGCATGATGACTTGGGGTGGAGCTAAAGATTGTCAGAACCATGACGCACAATCATGCCTCCTAATAATTGAACATTTTAAAATCTACTCATGCAGAATTTATTTTCCTTTTTTTTTTGCCCAGGTTCTTTTGTTAATCCCCCTTTTGCCCAGGTTCTTTTGTTAATTTCCTTTTGCTGCTGCCTCTCATTTCATCTTCTTCTTTTACCTTTGTTTGTTCTCACTGCTCTTATCAAATTTCCACAGAGTAACAACATAAAATCGTGAGATTAAAACCCACTGATCATCTTTTTCTTTTTTTTTTTTTTTTTTTGAAGACCCCTTTATCTCAAGTACTTGAATCTTTCAAAAGAGTACTACTTGGCATACAAAGAATGGCTGTATCTAAGGGGAACTTCCAAAGCATTTACTCTGATTAATGCATCCAAGCAATTTTGTATTCAAGGGTGGGGGGAGATATGAAAACAATACATAAACTGCAATCCAGATTCGGAATAGTTTCCAGATAGTTTACAGGTCACTCTCAGAATTCATTGAGCCAAATTGGACACGTTTTCTCCTGTATAACTCTCTCTAGGGAATTCCATTGACATAGCTATACTAGTATAATTGAAACCAAAATTTGGCTCTGTTGCCAAAGCTTATTTTCTGAACATTCATTCTCTGCCCACTGTTCAGTATGTGCTCAAATTTTAACTTGTCTTACGCTTTCAACTTTTCTCTTTAAAGTTGACAAAAGGTGATGATCTACTGTTACCAGACGCACGTGTTACAGCTGATCCAAAAGAAGGGAAGGTAGAAGATGGAGTAGAAAAACAAAAGAAATTGGAAAAGACACATAGTGTTGATAGCAGGTAAAATGAATAAATAAAAATATGCTAATTCCATGTCAAACTAGCCCAACAGTAAATTACAGCTTAATAATAAGTATTTTAGTTGGTTTTTACCTTAGGAAGCTTGATTCACTGTTTTATACAATTCCAGAGGGGAACTTAGTGGTACAGGGCTGCAAGTAAACAAGTATATTAAAGTTTTATTTTGTCTATAAAAGGTATAAGAATATGAATGGTTAGATAATATGAAGAATTGTTTTCTTTAGGCATAGATGGGTTCATTACAAGATAGTTTCTATTTTAAGGTTTGATTATATCATCATAGAAATAGCACCTGTTTGACCCAGTTCTACATTCATGGTCAGAGGTTGGTGTAGGATCAGGTCATGGACTGTTTACAAATGGTCTTTAAACTTTCCCAAAGACTCTAAGGTCAGAGGGAACCAATATGATCATCAAGTCTGACATCCTGCACAAGACAGGCCACAGAACCTCACCCACCTCCTCCTGCAATAAACCTCTAACCTATGACTAAGTTATTAAAGTCCTCAAATCATGGTTTAAAGACTTGAAGGAACAGAGAATCCACCACCAATTGAGTCATGCCCTATGCTACAGAAGAAGGGGAAAAAAAAACAAAAACCCCAGAGCCTTCACCAATCTTTCCTAAGGGAAAATTCCTTCCTGACCCCAATAAGGTGATCAGTTAAATCCTGAGCCATGTGGGCAAGACTCATCAGTCAGACACCCAAGAAAGAATTCTCTGTAATAACTCAGAACCCACCCCATCAATCGTTCCATCAGCATATCTACCACCAGGAGCCAAAGATTGGTCAGTTGTCACTAGGCTGCCCCATTATATCATCCCCTCCATGAATTTATCAAGCTCAGTTTTGAAACCCAGCTAAATTTTTTGCCCTCACTGCATGCTTTGGAAGGCTATTCCAGAACTTCTGTATGTGAGTCATGGAAATAAATTGTTCAGGTATGAATCAGATTATCCAGAGTTGTTCTATTCACCAGTTTCATTCTTAGATTGTCTCTTTGTAAACATGGAGAAGGACTCAAGATATTTCTCCCTAACCATCTTCTCCTAGGTAGCAGCTCTAACACAGCTATGAAAGGAAATATAAATATAGCGCACACTCAATGCAATTTAACTTCCTCCTATCCATGGCACATTTGTTGTACTTGTTGTCATGATTCAGTTCCAGCTACCTATTGATATCAGGAATACACTGAGTTCACTATGGATTGGTAATTAGGAGGGAACTTGGTCAACACTTGTTTTTAAATCAAATGTGAGGCAAAAATAAAAGGTACTTGTGAACTAGCTTGGGCTCAGGTGCCTTCCCCAGGCTAATTTCTGAGTTAATATTTTTTTCCTTTTTCTTTGTTGCTGTTTTTCTCAGAACTAATATGTGGGAAGTTTTATTATACATTTGTGAGCAGGTGTTCATCACAGACAAACAAAATTCTTGCTTTGAGATGCAAAATCTAGTCAATAATGTTCTCAGGATGAGGGCTTATAGATTTCCCTGCCTCCTCAAAGCTTTCCATAAGACTCCTATTAAAAGCCTCACCTGAAAGCACTAAGGGCAAGCTTTTTATTGGAGTCCATTGCACTTGTGTGGCAGCTGTCAGCTCAGGAGAAGTCTGGACTTTTATTTTATCCCTTTAGAGGTCATCACCTTGGAGGGTTTTTATTAGCTCCATGATTTCAGACTTGTACTGACTGAAATTTTGGTGCACCTTCTAAGTAACTCTTGCCTCACTGGAAACTGGACAAATAGGTCTTTACTGTTAATGTATTGTGGAGCGAAGCCCTCCCACATGGTCATTACATTCTCATAACACACTGCATCTTCCCTAGGGCCTTGATTTTGGCATCTATTTCAGCGTATGAGTATGGAAAAGATAAAAACCTGTTTAGTTCTAATTTTATAAGGTTGAAACAAAAATTGTCACTTTTTTTTATTCAGGATTTCAAAATTAGCATAGCTTCCAGAAATATGTATTTGATTTAAACAGCACCATCTTATAAATTGGGAGGTTTTGTGTTAAGAGAAGAAAAGTAAGTGGTGGAACGCCAGTTGTACCTCAACATTGATTAACACTTGAAATTAAACTAAATTAAACAAGCTCTAAAAATAGCAACTTTTTTAACTAGCTTGCAGAGCATGGCTCCAGTTGCAAACCACAAAAGCAAAAGCAGTCCAGGAGAGAGTGAAGCAGCCAGTGTTCAAGAGCAAGAAGGGATTATTTCTTCTTTTGAGTTAGCAGTACAGTCTTCAAGAGAAAATCAAGCAGCAGGTATGGAATAATTTGTCAGCTACACAAAAGCAAGAACTGAGATTAAATTTTACATATGCAATATACATTGATTGTTTTCTGATGCTCTGAAATTCTTATATAGTAAAAAGAGATCTAAACTAATCTGAAGTCTAGTGGCACTTTTAAAGACTAACAAATTTATTTATTGCATGAGCTTTCATGAGAGAAAATCCCACTTCAAGGTAGGATGTTCTCCCACAAAAGCTCATTCAGTAAATACATTTGTTGGTCTTTAAAAGTGCCAGTAGACTCCGTGTTTGTTTTGCTGAACTAGACTAACACAGCTACCCCTTTGAAACTAATCTGAGTCTCACATGCATATTTTTTTTTCTATTGGAGGGAGGAGGGATGGACAAAGATCTAGCCAATAGCCCAGTAGGTTACTCACAGAAACATATGGTTTCAAAGGTTTGAATGCAGGTCTTTTGGAGGCAACTAGTTTGAAGATGAGAGGAGGTTCCCAGCAGTTGCTCTTGGCTGGAGTAAATCATTCCCTGTCCATCTCCTGGAAACCAGCCCCCATCCCCCATGTACGTTCATGGTACTGCCTAACTCCTTGTTATTGGTTCCAGTCAGTTCCATGACCTTTAAACATTTCACCAAAGTCAACTATTTCAAGCACACACTTTCCTGCTGCTGATCCTTTTTCCTGACCCTTGCCGATGTAAGCTCCTTGATTGGAGCATGGATACTATACTGAGGAAGGGTCATATGAGCACTAGATTATGAACCATCAAATAAGAGATATTAACGTTAATAACAGTAATATCGGTGTGTGTGTCTCCAGAGGTTAGGAAGCATGCCAGAAGTAGAAAAGACAGGGTGGTTGTGAATGCTTTAATGCCGCACATTGCAGGAAGATCAGGATGGTGGAGGAAGACTAAGTTGGTCATAAAATGACCAGGTAGAATGATCAATATTTGAGGTGACCAGAGTACTCATTGGGCGCCATGGAGGAATAAGGAAAGGCCGATATGCCGTAAGGATAAACAAACAAGGCAAACAGCATAGTCCTTTCCCGAACTGCTTAGTTCAGGCCAGGATTAGGAAAGATCCTTTGTGGTGACAGTAGACGTCATAGGGAAAGATCGTTACTCTGAGGAAGGGAGCATACCGGGGTCGTAGCTGTGTCTAGTAACCTGAATAAAGGATTCTTCGAAATCATTAAAAATGAGTCCTGTGTCCCTGTACTATGTGACACTACAACCTTCCTGTGTGCTGCCTATTCTGCAGTCATTGGACCAGTTACTTATGTGAGCAAATATCTGCCTTAAGAACAATTTAAATACTTTCATTTAAGTAGTATTATTTTAAGTATATAATGTTGATTTTAAAAGTTTCTTCAGATTATTTTAAGCTTTACTTGCATAATACTTAACCTTGCTGTTGGAAATATTTTTCAAGTTATCTAACTTTAGCTTTCTATTTATTTTTAATTTTTCTTAATATGCAACTTGCAGGTAAAAGTCTGCCCTCTTCACCAGAATCCCCGCCATCACCAGCTTCATCAACGCAACCACAACTCACAGAAGGATCACATTTCATGTGTGTATAGTTTCAGAGAAGTACGTCTACTTTTCAGTCATGCTCTTTTTCTGAGTATACTGTGTTGTTTCTCAAAGCAAACTTATAGACAGTTTTATTAAGTCGGATGAAGTTAGTTGAGATGTATATATCAAACAAGCAAACTAAACAGAAATGTATTGAAATGTAGAGCAGCTGCGTATTCCATTGAGGTGCATGTGAATACAGTGCTTGGGAGGTGGAGAATTTTGCCTTGCAAAACCCTTAGAGGATCAGCAATAGTGCCTTGTAGCTACAGTCCCGCCCCACCCCCCCAGTTCCTTCTCACTACCCGAGGTTTGAGTGAGAGCTCTGTGTGGTTCCCAACCTCTCTATTTTAGATGCTCCTAGCATCTTTTGCTTTTGTGTCAGAAGATTACATTCCTGAGAGCAATAACAAGGAGAGTGAATTTGCTGCAGGTGTTAATGGAAGAGCCTCCTTGCATACAATTTTCTAAGGACAAACTGACTTTACACCCAAAACTTTTATCTGAAGTGATTTCTCCATTTCTTTTGAACCAGGCAGTATTTTACCTGTGGTGTTCTTAAGTTGTATTTATCTCCAGAGGACAGGTATTGTTTAGCCTTCTGTCTGGACAGGGCTAAACTGTTTTTGTTTTGCCTTGCCTGTTTGTGTGATATGCAGATAGTATGAAAGGTCAGGCAGTCTCTTCATGGATGATCTCTAAATGGGTAACATCTGCATCCTGACTTCATATGAAATCAGTGGTACTAGAATAATTTTTATACTGGGGGTGCTGGGAGCCACTGAACCAAATTGTAAATCCTGTATATAATGGAAACTATTTCAAGCCAGAGAGCGCAGCAGCATCCCCACACCCATATTTTCAGCACCTTTGTACGAAATAACTTCAGCTATGGCCCTCAGCAGATGCAAGCTAATTGTACTGGAGTGCAAGTCGTGTCAATAGCGTTCCTTAGAGTATTTCAGGATTGGACATTTGCAAGGCTGCTACATGGTCATCCATATGCACATTACAAACCATTAGGCCATTACTACATCTTCCAGGATAGATACATGTTTCAGTAAGGTGGTCCTGCAGTCCTGGACCCTGAGCCCCAGCTCTTGGGAGTACTGCTGGTGAACCATCTAAGTGGAATACCCTGCTTCATCTCGTTGAAAAAGAAAGGGTTACTTACTGTTAATTGTGCCTCTGCAAGATGTGATACAGATATGTATTCCACGATCCACCTCCGTGCCCTCTGCGCTGGAGTCTAATCTCTGGATGTTTGGTGTGAAAGAACTAAGGGGACAACATTGCCTCATATAGCCAGGGGAGGGGCTACGAGCAAGAGGCACAAGTATTCCCCCTCCACAGATATTGCTAGGCAAAATTGTTCTTCGAGTGATTGCTCATGTCAATTTCACTTCAAGTGTGCACGAGCTACCAGAAACTTTTTCCCCAGAGTCCTCTTGGGTTTGCTGTGGAGCCCCCTGGAGTTGCACCACCATGGCGCGCTATAAAAGGGCTCCGCCCACCCTTCCTTCACAGTTCTTTCTTACCGTCTGTGGCGGCTGCTGAAACTGCTCTCTTGCATCGCAAGAACTTCTCTGTACGCTTTCTACTGTTAGATCAGTGTTAAATAGTGTAGTTTTGTTAGGTAGGATAAAGTTAGCTGCTCTAAGTCCTCCTTCAATGGGTGATTAGGGCCCGCCATGGGGCCGGGGCATGCCCCATTTCAAATCATGCAGAGCCTGTAAGAAGCCGATGCCCCTGGAAGACTCACACTCCTCTTGTCTCAAGTGCCTCAGCGAAGCTCACCTCCGGCACCACATAAACCTCCAGCACCATCTAGAGGTAAACCCTCTATGCTTCACGGGCCTAGGTCTCCATGGCATTGCCATCAGGCCAGGTGCAAGCCCAAAAAGAGATGGCACAGCCCTCCAGGTCGTGCTCCCCCCGGCACCACCTGCTGGCAGCAGCAACTGGCATTGCACCACCGTGGTCGCCTCACAGCAGTTGCTCCTCTTCAGGCTCAGAGGTGGAGTCACTGACGTCAAGAAGAAGCACACACCAGGGCCATACGGTGCCAGAGCCCCCTCTGCCCTCATCTCAATGGCAGATGCCCCGACGGTGGCCCTTCTGGATGCCATGGGCATACCATCAGGTGCAAGGCCTCTACTCTGGCAGCTCATATTCCCTGGCCTCAGGATCGAGGGCCTGACCATCACACTCGGCAAGTGCCCCTCCAGAGGCGGATGACGTTTTGGACTCCCAGGATCCCAGCACCACGAGAAACAAGATGGCACCGCGCAGCTCGGCTGGCGCCAAGGGCCAAGAGATTACAGCTCCGTTGCGAGTTTCGTCATCCTCGTCCCCAGATGAAGCCGTGGTAGGAGCAGCCCCAGCTGCAGTTCCAGACGACTCCAAGACACACCAGGAACTGCTGCGAAGGGTAGCCTGCAACATGGGCCTACCGGCAGAGGAGATGGCTCAGGATGTTGACCTGATGGTGGACATTTTGGTCCCAGAAGGCCCCGCAAGGGTCGCCTTGCCCCTTATGAAGACCATCAGGGATCATACTAAAGCATTGTGGCAAACCCCTGCCTCAATGACCCTCACCACCAAGAAGACTAAGAGAAAATATTTCCTCCCTTCCAAGGGGTATGAGCACTTCTACACTCACCCCACCCCAGGGTCATTAGTAGTGTCTGCTGCCAATGAAAAAGAAAGAAAGGACAGTAAGGCCCAACCCCAAAAGCCAAGGGCTCTAAATGCCTGGACCTCTTTGGGAGGAAGGCGTATGCCACGGGAGGCCTTCAACTCAGGATTGCTAACCAACAAGTGTACCTGAGTAGATATGTTTTTAACTCCTGGTCCTCCTTGGGTAGATTCCAGGACAAGTTAGACTAAGACTCTATGGCTGAGCTCTTGGTGATGGTTAAAGAAGTCACGGTGGTGTATAAAGTCCTCCTTCAATCCACCCTGTGTGCAGCAGATGCAGCTGCTCGGTCCATGTCTTCCAGGGTGGTGATGAGACGCTGCTCATGGATCCAGGCATCAGGACTTCCACAAGAGGTCCAGACTACTATACCTTCCCTTTGAATCTATTCTGGTCACTACCAGACATTTGCAGTGTGTTCGCTGCTTGGGAGAGAAGCACGTTCCACAGAAGTGTGGATTGTGTCAACAACTGAAGCCCACGTTGAGAAAAGATAGAGAACTGAGACTGAAATTCCTGCTCATTGAATCAGCCTTTCAACTTCCTGTGCCTCGGCGAGAACCCTTTTTGCAACCCTCTGCTTTGAAAGAGGATGAGTCCAGGCAGACCCTGTAAGTCACTCACAAAAGGACTCTGAGAAAAGGTTCGTGAGTACCGATGGTGTGCTCAGACCGAGCTGAAAACACTTGCTGGCTCAGTCAATCACACTGGTACTCACAGCAGGGCATGTGATTACCAAAGTGACAAAACGAATCGGAGCACCTACAGACACAATGGCACAGGCAAAGAAAACTCGGTACCAGGAAGGTGTGAAGAGCAAAGACCACTTGCCCCTCAGAAGGCTCTGTCAGTGTGGTCATAAATATTGGTACTGCTGACAATACGCTAGGCACCAATGGACCCTACCATCAGGTTTGCATCTCCAACCCTGTTGGTACAAGTCTCATGGCACCTCCTGAGTTTTGGTGCGTGGTGGACTTTTCAGCATTGGATGCGCTAAACGCTTCTCTGCTCAGTATTCCCAATATCGAGCCCACCCAGCACCCTGGGCTCATCAGCAGCCTCCTGCCGCCCACCACCATCATCATCAGTGGAGTCGGAAAATGAACAAGAGGATTTGATCTCCAACATGCATCACACCCACTCTATTGTACCCAGTTCTACAAATTTAAAGAATACCACCCAGCAGATCAACCTCCCTGGTTTGGACAGCCATGATTCCAGCCACTGTTACCCTTTCCAGGGCAATGGCAATATCTGGACTCCTGGCAGGCCAAAAGGCAACAGTTCTCATTTGCCTCTAGCGGAACACTCCACCAACAGAAGTAATACCCTCTGTCAGCTGCTAGTGCCTCCAAATCCCCTGAGTAGAGGAACCAATGAGTAAATGAAACCTGGTGGAAGACAGACCCAGCTGTCGTCATTCTCACCAGCTGAGACAGTCATGCCCCCTCCACCTTCTATGATGGATGACTTCAGAACATTTCAGGACTTGGCACAATGGATAGAAGAGGGTACCCTTACAAGAAGTTGACTGAATCACATCATAAACTGGTGGACATCTTACATTCATCCACAGCTCCAAAAGTTGCCTTGCCAATCAATGAGGCCCTACTGGACCCAGCCAAATCAGGATAGCAGACCCCAGAATCCATCCCTGCAACGTGCAAGAGGATGGATAAGTGATACTGTGTTCTGGCAAAGGTCAAGGAATTTTTGTTTTCACATCCGTCCCACAATTCCAACATTGTGGACATGGTAAACTACAAAGGACAACACCACATCCCTTATGAGCAGGACTGCAAGTTGCTAGATTTATCTGGCAGAAAAGTCTATTTGTCAGCCACCTTCCAATTCAGAGTGGCAAATTATCAGGCCTTATGGGCAAAATGTGGTTACCAAAATTATGCACAATTAAACAGCTTTATTGATCATCTTCCTAACTTGCCTAAAGAACAGTTTAAGGCAATAGTTAATGATGGTTGGTTGGTGGTGAACACATCCCTTCAATCAGCATTTGATGCAGCTAACACGGTAGCCTTTTCTACTTTTAACTGCAGTGGTGATGAAACAGGCCTTGTGATTTAACGCGAGAAAGTGAAGCAGTAATGGAAGACCGGTTCAGAGGTATGATCCTGTTCACAGAGAAGACTGACACTATCCTCCACATCTTAAAAGACTCAAAAGTCACCCTCAGGTCCTTACAGATATACACACTTATTTATACTCATCCCAGTACCCAGCTCAGGACTCCCAGAGGCCATACAAATCAAGGAAAGCAACCCAGATATAAAATATCAGAATCCCAGCAAAACTCTTCAGGCATCTATGTCAAAGAGACAATTTTGGCAGATTGGTTGAGGTGCTTATAGAACACTCTCCCCACCACCATTCATGCCGAAACACCCCTCCCATTTCTTTGGGGCCCAACTTAGTCTGTTCTGCAGCACCTGGAAATGGATAACTGCCAACAGATCAGTGCTAGAGTGCATCCAGATGCAGTACTCCATCCATTTTTCCTCCTTCCCACTTTCCAATCTGCCATCCCCATCCTTCTTCAGGGACCCTTCTCATGAAAGCCTGCTACAGCTAGAGATAGATCACCTCCTGAACACAGAGCCAGTGACTGAGCATCTAAGGGGCAGAAGCGTCTGGTCTCGTAACTTCCTTATACTGAAGAAAAGAGGGGATAGGAGCACTCGACAGATTCATCAAAGCTCAGAAGTTCAAGATCATCCACAATCATTCCAGCACTAGAAAAGAGAGAGTGATTCTCAGCCCTTGACCTTCAAGATGCGTATTTCCACATCTCAATTATGCTGAACACAGGTGTTACCTCAGATTCACTCCTGTGTTCTGAAGGCCTCTGCAAAGCACAATCCGTCGTAAGCACTTTGGTCACGGAGGGCATTTTGGACCTGTTTCAAAGTCTAAGACTGCAAGTCAATGTACAAAAATGAACACCAAGACCAGTCCTGAGATTAGAATTTGTAGGTATGGATCTAGACTCTGTTCAAGCGCTCTGTTCCTACCACATCAGATTCCTCAGTTTCTCCCTCATTGATAGAGACAATACAGTCCAGTTCTCAAATGTCAGCCAGATGTTGCCTCCAGCTCCTGGGACACTTCATGGACATCAGTGATAGTACTTCTAAAATGGCTTCTGCCTCTACTTCCCTGGTTTTAGTGAAGGCACGGATGCTAGAGCCTAAAAATAGTTTCCCTCCTTTCAGTATCTGAATTGATTTAGAGGCATTAGTCCATTTCCTAGTGTATACATCAAATCTGCACTTGCCACACTGGTCAGCAGTCAGAGAGCTCCAGTATTGAATGGGCATTGTATAGCTGGAGTTGTATCAGGGTTAAGACTAGGACTGGAAAACAAGAAATCCATGTCACAGAATGTCGCGGTTTTGACATTTGGTTTCGTTCTGTGTTGCCGTAAAATCTAGATCTTTTGTAAGCTTTTGCAAAAAATTAGAGTGAGAGGCACAAAAAGGTTCAAGTCCCTGCCCTGCATAATTTGAAGCACGGACTTGAATTCGGGTCTTTGAGTTCCCGAACCACTGGGCTATTGACTATTCGGGGGTGAGCCTCTTTCTCCCTGCACCTCATTGAAAATGATAGACTTGCACAAAAAGTTTGTTTAAATAAGTTGGCCTTTTCCAATTAAAAAAGACTTTGTCAAAAAAAAATTCCTGACCAGGTTTAGTTGAAACATAATGAAGTGCTATGTGTGGGATCCCATCTGCTCTGCGGCTGTGGACACAAGTCTCTGTGACCAGACATCTTTCTCTAGGGCTGTCAATTCAACACCTTTCTTAAGCACTGCCCACCCATTTAAAATGTCACTTAAATGTGGGGAGTATAGTTGCTACCCATGACTACTGTATAAAGAGATGTAATTTCCCAAACGAAACAGCAAGCATGCAGGGCTATGAAAAATTTTCCTGTCCTGTAGGAAAAGTTTAATTTTTTTAAAGCCGGAACTAATTTATTCATTGAGATGCAATCTGCAGAGCAAGAAATCCTCTGCAACAGAGAATTTCAACGTTGGTGGGTGCATTCCAGTTCTCATAGTAAGACCAGTTTTTAAGTCAAGGGCTGAGGAATGCATGACGGTTTCCTTGAGTACTGAAATAATATCTATTTAGAGCTTTTACAGTCAGTTAATAAAATGGTCCTTATGGCAGAGGTCTTTGGAGTAGGAAAATGTTGCTATATGGTATCATAGGATTAAGCAGAGAGAATTTATTCACACATTTCTTTGCTTATTATGGCTTCTGACATCAAGACAAATTTTGGTTCTAGGTCGTAAGTATTTGTTACTTTTTAAGCATGCTAATAGACAGTTTAATAGAGTGATGATAAAGTTCATTTAGTACTTTTCATCCCAAACACTGCATTACATCATAGCAACTGAAGAGTACTGTATACTGTTTCTAACCTCGCTAGTCCTTTGGTACAGCATGTAGGGGCTTTCCTCTTAATTTTACATGGAAAGTACTTATTACTGTACTGATGGGTGGTAGTATAAAACTGTTGTTCTTCATACAAAAAAAGTTCAATTTACATGTGTGCATTGCTGTCAAAATGACTTGAATGCCTTAAAATAGGTTGTGGAAATTCTTCTCAGATTCTGTTTAATATCATTTTAATTTACGTTGTAGATGGTTGTAGTGAGGTCAGAAAATCCATCATGCCTAATCCTAAGAGATACTTTCTACATTGTTTTGGTAAAATACAATAACTTGATCCATGTCTCTCTTTCAGCTCTAACAGATACTTGGAAACCATGACTGAAGAATATGGACCTATGGAAATATGAGACAATATTGTAGAGTATATTTTAAATCTATGAAATTCATAGTTCTGATGCTTTTGGCCACAGAGCATCATTTTATCACTTCCTGGAAAATGTTTGTTCCAAGACAGCTTTAAACAGCCCATATGTACACTCAACAATCTGAAGATTATTCTTCCGGTACCAGCTTGCTGCTGTGATTTCCATATACATAAATAATTATTTTTCACATGCAGCCTAAAGTCAGAACCTTAGTTAATGTTTTACAGAATTTAATGTTTTAATTATAAAATCATTTACGTTGCATTTTTGCTTCTTTTAGGTACGTAACAGATCAATTTCTTTTACATATCACCACTAAACCTTGTTTTACCCTTTTTAAATACTGTAGTGTATTGTTTTTGCATATGATTTGTAAAATTTTTATATATGTATTTAAAATGTGCCATTTTTATCATTGCTGAGTAAAGTATGTGCTGTTTCTGCTGTAATTATTTCTTGGTCAGGTTGCAGCATCAGCAGTTACTGCCACACTTATCAACATATACATGAATGTTTGTGCTTACTTTTTCTTTAAAAAAATGAAGTCTAGGTAGTTTGAGGTACTGGGCTTTTACTTGGTCGGAATAGGGTGTGTACAGCAATAAGCAGGTTTTCAATTCCAGTACTTAGTTTGTGTACAAATGTAATTATGTTCATTGTGTATATATTATACAATGAACACATCCCGTGTAAGTATAAGATGCCACTTACTATTGTTCAAATGCAAATGTTCATATCTCATCTCTTTTTTATCATGTTAAATAAATGTTGATGTTCTTAAGAAGTTGTGTAGGTAGTATTTCTTGCAGCAAGCAGAAGACACAGTGTACTTACCCTCTTCGTGTGGGAAGCGCATCTTAATAAAGGTTACGCTCCTATTACGAGATTAGTTGAGGGAGGGTCCAGTCAGCTGTCGTGTGCAGTAGGTCAAACTATATGATCATGATAGTCTCTTGCCTTAAAGCCTGAGTGACACCACCTACAAATGAGCAGCATGTGTAGACTCTCAAGAGATTCCATCTTGCTCAGATGGACAGAGTGGTGCCCACAGCGTAAAGCAAAAAGACAGCCTTATGGCTGGTACTCAAGGAGAAATTTGGGTACCATTCCTGGCTCTGCCATATGACGTTGGGCAAGTCACTTAGTTGCCGATCTGTGTATGTAAGAGAATTGCTTATCCTGTAAGGATGACATTATTAATATTTGAAAGGCACTAAGATATTAGAGCAAAAACCATGTGTGATGGAGAGAGAAGATGATTCCTTAGGGTCAGGCATCTGCACATCTTCCAGGAACCAAAAGACAACCTGAAATCATTGCCGTGCATATCACCTTGGTCCACACACGAATGGTTTCACATCTCCATCCCACACTGCAGTCTGAACAAGTGTAAGTAGAAACTGTTTTTTTAAAAGGATAATGAAAAGTAGATTATTTGAAAGAAAATTGTTTGGGATCCAGACTGTAAAGATCTGAAATCTCTTAAAGATTTAAGCAAGGGTTATGTGCTTCTGTGCGGCTCTTTAAAGAGGTATGCCCATCCTTTCTTTCTTTTATGGTCATACTGATAGTATCCCGACTAAACTAACCCTTAGAAGCCTGATGTTTTCTCAGGAAATGCACTAAGTACAAGAGATGGTCATAGTTGGTGCATCAGGCCACTTCTAACATTGCCTTCTAAAAGTAGGAGATCTGTGTTCCTATTAGGGTACGTCTGCCATTCAGCTGGAGATACACGTACATCCACCTGAGCTGGAAATTACATGCACTAGCTTTGAGCTATATAACCACAGCAGAATAGGTGGTGGTGTGTTAGCTGTCTGAGAACCTAGCTAGAGTCTCACCTGTGATTGTGCTAGGCAGTTACCCCATCGCAGCATGGCTACACTGCTGGTTTTAGTGCTCTGGTTCATTCAAAGCTCGTCTCTGTACATCTATTCAAGCTAGAGAGTATACCTGTAAACTTCCTCTTACTTTCACACCCAGTCCTGACCTTAACTCTACCAAAACAATTCCTCTGCCATCCAGACAGGCACATCTCACAGTTGCCCCAGTATTTTTCCTTTCACTGTGAAGATACACAATACAGGAGGCAGGATTTAGCAACAGAGTGCCACAAACTGAACTGAAACCACACTTCACCTAAGCCACCAAAAAGTCTGAAATAATCATTTCTTCTTGATACCAACCTGGGGTGAATTTTTAACTGATTTCCTAGGAAAGAAAGGTCTGACTCCTTTTACAGCTTCCTAAGCCATCTTTCCCCTGCTTTGCTGATGTAGTCCAGAAAGCTCTGACTAGCATATGCCAGAATACAATAATACCAATACAAAGTGTTGCTAATAATACTTAGATCAAGTGCAGAAGCTTTCCCACCAATTTGCCCCTTTTCTGATTGTGAGTTTGAAGGACTCTTTACTATCACACCTTTCCAGTTTGCTTGGTTCCAGCACAGCTACGAGAGTTGTTTTATATCCTTTTTAAAAAACTTCAATACATTTTTCACTTCTCCCAGAAATCAGATGGTCTGCACTGATTTTAAAACAGAAAATGACTGTTTGCTGAAGACATGGTTCAACTTCGTATTAGTATTTCAATGTCTTGGACCACACCCACTATAAAAGTTGTTGCATTCCCAGTGATGCAGCACATACTTCTGATAAGGCTCTAAAATAAGTGTTTCACTTCAGTGTGTGCTGTGTTTGAGGTGTTAAATTGTGCACCATGGTCTGGGGTGGTTCAACTGTAGAGAAGTGAGGAAATGGAAAAGCACACCAGGCTGTAGAAAATATGA
>ML685821.1:2806503-2825271 GCA_007922175.1 Pelusios castaneus
CCAACCCCTGAATCCTTAGATTGTCAGACTGCAAATGGCTGTTTTATGCCTATGCCTAGGTTATTTTTTTAAATTTCTGATTGATTGCTTTATTGGCTACTGTGCTGACATTTGTACATAGTGTGCTTTTTTTTCCCCTCAAAAGCAGGGTCTCTTAAAGCTATGCAACAGACACATGCTCTACAGATGTTCATGCTCTTCAAAACCAATTACATCTCCTGTCCGCAGCTTTTGTTCAGCACTTGCATTGTTCCAAGAAGACTAAGGAATGTGGGCCTTTCAAATTCCTGAACAAAGTAACATCACCAGAAAAGCTGTACTTTGTCTCTGGAATTTCTTGTGCGAACTGGTCTGGGCCAGTTCAGGGAGCAGATAGATCCTCCAGCAGTTAAAACCTAACTCTGATTCAGTGCCCTGACTATGGGGGAGCTTTCTATTCAAAAGCATGTTCAATTTAAAATTTCATAAATGAACCTGAAAAATACACTTAGATTATTTTTCAAACTATCAAAACTGTTTTCTTTCATCTTACCTAAATTATGGTACATTAATCAAGTTGAAAGTGAATTGTTACTGTTCAAGTTCCGCAAGGCATAACTCGGGTTGCATACAAGAAAATTTTATAGGATTAGCTCTTATTCCATTGCTTAGCAAAGTGATTTGAGTCACTTTATTTTTGCAGGTGGTATGCGGTAGCTCAGATATAAGAACAGTCATGCTGGGTCAGACCAATGATCCATCTAACCCAGCATCCGGTCTTACAACAGTGACCAGTGCTAGGTGCTTCAGAAGGAATGAACAGAACAGGTAATCAAGTGATCCATCCCTTCAGCCATTCCCAGCCACTGGCAACAATCCCTGCCTATCCTGGATATTAGCCATTGATGAACCCATTCTCCATGGACTTATCTAGTTGGGTTTTTAACCTTGTTATAGCCTTGGCCTTCACAACATCCTCTGGCAAGGAGTCCCAGAGGTTGACTGAATTGTGTGAAGAAACACTTCCTTAAACTGACTGCCTATTAATTTCATGTGGTGACCCATAGTTCTTGTATTACAAGGAGTAAAGAAGATTTCCTTATTTACTTTTCCACACCAGTCATGCTTTTAATAGACCTCTATCATATCCCCCTTAGTTGTCTCTTTTCCAAGATGGAAAGGCCCAGGCTTACTAATCTCTCTTCACATAGCTTTTCTATACCCCTAATCATTTTAGTTGCCCTTTTCTGTACATCTTCCAATTGCAGTACAATTTTGTTAAGGTGGAGTGACCAGATCGGCACACGGTATTTAAGATGTATGCATGCTGTGGATTTATAAAGAAGCAATATGATATATCCCTTTCCTAATAATTCCTGCCATTCTATTGGCTTAATGTTCAGTGGCAGTGAAAAAATGTCAGTGAAAAAAAGCCTTGACTAAGACTAAAGTGCTGTCTTTGCTGCATTCAAATATTAAAAATTCTGGGGTGTTACTGTGATATACACAGGGTCCCATCTCAGACTACTTTTTGCAGGTGAATGTGCTGTTCACCTACATCGTAGAAGGGTAAATGGTTGTAGATTTTACAGCTACTTAAAGGAGCCCAATGAGCTGGATCTATGATAGAAACTCCAGTGGCAATCAAAATCATTGCTCCAAGAAGTTTTCTCCCGCAGCCTACCTTCTCCTGTGGCTTACTGCTTTCAACAGGAACAGAATCATTGGGTTGTGTCATAAAAGCAAAGTTCTTTCTTGGCTGTGCTGATACAAAAGCAATTAATCCAAGCTAATTTCCAGTTTCTGCACTGGGGAGATTCATTGTGTTCGAAGTTGAAACAGAAGAGGAAGGGCGCGCACATTCTCAGTTCAAGTTCAAGTATTCTACCGGAAGGGTCCTTAAAGAACTAAGTTAGCCTAGCAACAGCTGCTGCTGCTTCCCCACAGCAGTTTTCCTCCCTATGCCTCTCTCCCTGTGCTTTTGTCCTCATGGCATAGCTCCTATTGTATAGTGGTTTTAAGGAATGAAAGCAAATGATTGCTGATGGGTGACATGATAGTACCTTGAATGGGAATGCAGATTGATTCTGATGCTGAACAATATAGTAAGCCAGACAAAAAAGTGGTGATAACACAACAGAATGATTGTTGAGCATGAGCATAAGTGACAGACGAAAGAAGCTGTGTGATTATACAATTCTCAGCGTGCATAAAAAAGTTTAATATTGACTCAGCGATCAATTTAAAAAATACGAAGGAGGCTGTCAAAATCTTGAGGCCTGGGATAATTGCCTAGATTGTGAGTCAGCCAGAGGCATAATGAGCCATAAGAGACATGGTTTCTAAAGGGTCTTTAGAGAATATTCAGTTCTTTTCTGGTTTTACTTGTATCTGGGTGCTGAGCATGTGCAAGAAATCTGCAAACTCACAAACTTACCGGAATTTTTCACGGGAAGACATTAGCATGCATGTGCTGCTGCCTGTATGCAAATGATGCTATCTGAGGTGTTTTATATGCAAGTTTTAAGGGTAAGAAAGGAGATTATTCCATTGTGGGTAAACTAATTACCTGTAGAAAAAATAGCTCTTCTTTAGTTAGTGTAAGATTATAGTCGTATTAACCACTTTATTAAATGGTCCAATATTCTACTTTTATTACGTATTTTCAAATATTAAAGACTTGATCCTGCAGCCTTTCTTAGGAGAGGATGCCCAGCCTGAAATAGTCTCCTGCATAGGATTGGAGCCAAAAATGGTAGTAAGTTTCACAGCCTCCTTATGATATAAATACAGGGAATCACTTTACTAACCACGAAAACAGTCGTCTTTTGAAATGGAATGCCGTAACTATTTATTAGTGTGCAGCAACAGTACACAGCACAATAGGACAGAAAGTGAAGAATTGTTGTATCAAACTGGAATTAGAGGGTGAATTTCAGCAGGAAGAATGCAGTTATCAGATTTATCAAATTTGACCAACACAAGGTTAACATTCCTAGCTTAGGCGCTCTGGTTCTGCAAGGACCTTCAACGCACTGACTTCAGTGGAGCAACTCGAAGGATTAAAGTAAGACACATGCAGAAGTTCTTGTCTTGTTAATCTGAAATACAGCGCGATGAGCCTTAAGGCTGTACACAGGTAAATAATGAGGGAACAGATTTTGTTTTAGTGGCTATCAATTTCAAAATTATACATGTGGTCTGTTAATGTTGATTTGTGACCGCAGCTGAGACAGATATGCAGCCAGTCTGTATTAATTTTGGAACATTGTATGTGACCGAGTTATCAGCATGTTTACTGTATGGTAGTATTGGTTCAATTCACTATTTGCATATGTTGGTTCAGTTTTATAGAAGGCTGTTGGAAAACAGCCAGGAAGGCCAAAGAATGGCTTTAGATAAAGTAATGCCTGATAAATAAGTCAGAAGGGTACGAAGCAATATCTGAGCTATTAGCTGTGAAGATGCTCTTTCTAGGCTCCAGACAAAGTTACACAGCTCATTTGCCAAGAGCTATGGGGGGAAAAAAAAACTGTAAACAGTTAAAAGCTTGGTGTGTTCAGGTGTGGAGGGTAGTTGTCAGTGAGTGGCTTGCGGGGAACAGACTAGCGGATATCTGCTGAGGGCTAAGCACGTAAGCACGCTGCTGCTTTTTTTTTTTTTTTTTTTGCGGAGGGTGGGGAGCAGGTGAGGAGAGGGAAGAAACCACTGGAAAGTTTCAGGAAATATATACATGCACTGTAAACTTTTTCATTGTTTTAAAATCCTTTTCCCTTATGCTTTTCTGGATTCCTACTGTTAAGATTAAACAGTGCTTTGGTTTAAAAAGGCTGTCTCAGCACTGCATTCACCCCGGTCACAGAATCCTTAAGGGAAGAACTGCAGGAGCCAAACCCAGTTAGCCCTGCGGGCTAAGCATAGTTGATAAATAATGTGCTGTAGTCTAGGGCCTGGTCTAAGAATCACAAGATTCCACCCTGAGAGAGATGACACCAGAAAGGGTGTACTCAGACTAGCAAGGGATCTGAAATGCAGCTAGCCATATTATGAGACATTTTTAAACCATCTTGTTCATTTTTAATTATTTTTGTTAATGTAAAAGGTAAGATTGCTACTAAAACTGTACTGCAATAAGTACAGTTTGCATGTAACGAGCAAATCAGCCTAACGGTGCAAATGGAAAATTTGGAATGGATTTGGATCACACACTGCAAAATGATAACACCTATAGATCTGAATATCCTGCAATTCCAAAGCTTTATAAATGCATATTAATATAACAATGCCAAATGGTTAACTCCACAGCTTTGGCTTTAGGACATTCCAACAGTTCTAAATTAACTAAAAGTAGATCAGGAAAACCATGGGATTCCCATACTTAGCTCCACATTATACGGGCCACCTTCTCAGCTCCTTGGTCAGCAGATGATGATGAAGAGGTGAATGACAAGAGTTGAGGAAAATACCTTTCGGTATATCTACATTACAAGGTAAGCCCAGACTCAGGTTCAAGCCCTAACAGCTCTTCTATCGGCACAGAAATCTCTGACTCAGTATCAGACCCAGGGTCCTAAAAGGATCTAAGCCTGAGTCAAATTGAGAACCCAATGTTTGAGCCCTACTGTTTTGAAGTGCAGATAAAGCCCCTTCTCCCTCCCCCCAGATTCATGTCCTTATAATCCACCAATAGTAGCCCACAATGCTATAGGCCAACTTATTAACTCCAAGGAAACAGAAGCTCCCCACCTTGTTCCAGCATATCACTGTGGGATTTAACCCTTCTATTGATATTGACTTCTGAGCTGCAAACATACCTTAGGAGCACTTTTTAGGGTTGGCGGTGCATACTGATCAAAAGAAGTCCTTTTCAAAGCACACTGCATCGTGATCACAGGCACACAGCCAGATTTGGGCTAATGTCTGGTGCGAGGCCAGTGATTTTAGTAAGTACCAGGAACAACCGCACATACCAGCAGAAAAGAAACTGGTGGCTTTGGATATTTACTGGACTGTTGACCAGTGCAGAGAATGGATTAAATGGCTCAAGACTGAGTGTCAGAACAACAGGGATGACACAACTGCCCGTCAGGCAACTCGCTGACACCATGACTGTTTTAGGAGGAGTTTGACCCAGTCCTGGGGACGGTGCCAAGCACTGAGTGACCAGCAATAGACAATTATTTAGTAAGCTGGAAGCAGACCCTCTGGCCCCAGAAGTCAGCATGGAATTGATGAGAGCCAGTAGCAGGCATCAAATAAGGCAAATGATGTGACTCTGGTGATAAAAATGTTTCTAGAGGAAGCTTGCTCATAAGAGCACTTGCAGCACGCTGTAGGGCTGTATGTGGAACAGCTTTTTAATGTCTCCCCCTGAGGAACAACCCACTGCAGAATCAAGAGCAGAAAGAGAAGATAGAGAGACTGCCCTGGTAAGAGTCTTGCTCAATGTCTGTGTTTATTAACATTGGAATTGGATAGATTTCCACTCTGTCAGTCAATGCAAAGGATATTGTATGCCCCACAACTGCACGTATCTGCTAATGACAGATTACATGCCTAGGCCTTGGCAGCCCTCATCCCCAACACGTCATTCAAAATGGAGACCAGGAAACACTAATGGGCTACACTGGAAGCCATGAGGAAGCACTAGATCACATAGACGTTAATGCAGAGCATCATGCTGAACTCCTTGTGAATTCTGACCCAATCCTGGGTAGCTCCATTCCACTTGTAGATGTGCTGTTCTATCACCAAACATTTGAATACTTCAGTGGAATACACACAGGGTTTCCCATTGGAAGCTTGAAATAATGGCTCTTTGCCAACTGAGCACCCCAAAAACTGTATGTCCTCCAAAATGAGCAATTCCTAAAGTGAACTTAGAGAATGTAGGATGGCACAGCCACTAACCTCTGCCCAAATTTCATTTTTAATTTTTTTTCCAAGTTGTGATTTTTAACCTACCATTTTCCTAGCACTTCTTGCACTGTGATTAACCTAGTTGTGTCTAGGAAGTTTCTGTGGTCTGCCAATATATTGAGGTTCAGTGTCAAAAAGTAACATTTCTGTTCTTGACATTCCAAAATTATTTTTCTGTTCTTCTGCATAATTTGACACAATAATCCTGTGTTTTGTCCCATTCTAAGCCGCTCAACCTCTACAGACTGCAATGCCTCCATAGTTCACCTACACTACAGAAGTCCGGCTCGTTGCACCTTCACAGACCGTTCCAAGAGGAAGTGTTCCTGTGATGCACTTATAGATGCCGTTTTGAACAGGGCCAACCACTTGGTCGAAGAGTTGAGAAGAACAGGAAAGACGTGCCAAGAGGCAAGCAGAAAGGCTCAGGCTGGCTTCAAGCTTTGAGGATAGTGTAGCAGCCTGAAAGCAGGCATTCATGTTGCAATTCCTGGAACCGGAATAGTGATTAAGGGAGGAAGATAGAGCACAACAGAGCAGCTGCTGTCTCTAATAGCCACAAGACTGCAGGGTCCTGTTGCATCCACACCCCAGGCTGTGTCCCCGCTCAGGAATCCTGGTCTGCATTCCTAGAACAGCTTGGACAGCTCCAATCTGACCCCGTGAACATCTGGACTGGGAAAATTTGCTTCATGCAGTCAGTAGTGCTGAAGCCCTTGTGGATGTTCCATCCCCCTACCTAGGCACCAAGTGTGTAGCAAACGTTGAAAGAAGAAAAAAGAGAATAGGGACCAACTGACAAACAATAGTAGGGAGAGTGCCTGGTACCTAAATTAACTATTTGCACTTATTTATGCACTCTGTTTTTGGTTACTTCTAAAGTGTTTGGTTTGCTGGTGTTTTGGTGTGCTAGCAGCAGCTGATCTGACAGGCAAAGATTGAATTATACTTTTCCACTGCATGAGTAAAAATAAGGGGTTTTAATTTTATACAGAAATGTTACTGCCATCACTGCAATGCATTATAAAATGTGTATTTCAAATAACTGATCAGAGACAGGTGGGAGATTGTATATGTGACATTCTCTTCCTGCAATCTGGTCTGGTGTGCCACTGTACCTCATCGATTGCCCACTCCTGAACCCACCCCTTGCCTCACTTTGCTAAGTGGATATCTACTTCTGGGTCAGCCCACACCAGCTTCCTGCGTATAATCGGTCCCAGGCAGTGGAAGTGCACTCACTAGCCACTCAGGGGACAGTCTCCTAGGCTATGTCTACAATGGCAATTGACGTCGACTTTTTAAGCCATGTCCATACTAGGCTTTCATTAAGTCGACTTAAGAAATTCCTTAAGTCGACTTAATGAAAGCTTAAGTCAACTTTATAACTACCACTCATTAGGTCGACCTAAGCCTCCTTAGGTCGGCCTAAGCCCAGTGTGGATGCATAAGTCCACTTTAAGTTGACCTAAGGGCAGTTAGGTCGACTTAACGAAGTGGAATAAGTCGACTTAAAGTGTTGCTACTTGTTAAGTTGACTTTAATAAGTCGATTTAAAGTCAACCTTATTAAAGTCGACTTAACAAAAGTTGACTTAACTTTTCTAGTGTAGACATAGCCCTAGTGAACACCCCGAGGCCCCGGATGCCACACCAGGAACTTTCTGTCCTGTAGGGATCGGGACCCTTCTATGATCACTGCAGGCTCATATGCTCTGGTCCATCAGTGTAACAAAGAAACTGATATGCAATTAGTCTTTGCTGTAAATTAAATGTCTGTCCACACATTCATTCTCTTTCCCTCCAGAGGCCACACTGCTCTAGATAAAACAAACATTTATTTATTGATTAAAGTGAGTATATAGTAAATCAAAGCACAATCAATTAATCAGTCAAGGAGTTTCTCACTACCAAATAAAAGGAAATACTCATTCTATGCTAAAGTTTACGGTAGTAGTCCATTTTTATCTTACCCACATGCCTGGCTGCTGATGGTTTTGCAGCTTGGCCCTTCTGGCCCTGTGGATAGATACAAGTCTTGGAAGTTGCTTCAGGATGGAGATCCAAGCAGGAAAAGCCCTGACCGGTTTAAAGCATGACTTTTTCTTTCTTTCTGGGATGAGGTGATTCTTTTGCTGATCTTTTCCCCTCTTGAGCCAAGGAGCTTAATTTACATTGTCTTTGTTATGCACATCTTCACTGCATACGTGAGGAGAGATAGTTCTGTTTGTCTGCCACCACCTGAGCTACGGCAAATACATGGGGGCATGTTTCACATCTGTACACATGTATGGTGTTGCAGAAAATGTGCTACCATAACAATAATATGAAGCTTGCCATCAGCACTTAAAAAGAACACATGACATATTTAGCATTAAACCACACCATTACATTGCAAGGGTGAGCAAGAAATGTACACAGATCACATTAGGGGTGAGTGTGAGATGCAGCAAATCACAGAATACAAAACCCATGTTCCTATACAGCTATATACATCAATCTGTACATCAATTATTTATATCAGTTGTAACCTTTATGTTCCCATTTAATTTTAAGTTGTTAAATATAAGGATACAATAAAACCCAGGTTAGTTTTCAGGTTAGAGCCTCTAGGTCAGTTACAGAAAATTTCTTTAGTGGAGGACCAGTAGGCAACACTTTGAATGATGCAATGAAAAGAAAAATGATTATTTAAGCAAACAAGCCTGAAATTACTATTTATACAAATGCTACCATTGTACTCGTACTCAGAGATAAAATGGTGTATCAATGAAGTACAGATTATGATCCTGGACCCTAATGATACCCTTTTGATGTTAATTGGAACTCCCCCACAGTTTAGCCACACTACTCTTTTTATATTTCATTATAGTACTTACTGACATTTAGCTACTCTTCAGCATAATTATATTTCTGCCATGTTCTCATTGGCTTTTTACCTTTCAGATTATTTGAACTAACATCTGCACCAATATCCTCTGCATACTCTTGGTTCAGATAACATTTTAATAAAACATTCACAATCCTTGAAAGCTTGCTTAAACTAGTTATAATCAAAACATAATTGTAACTAACTCTTACTTTCCTATAATGCTTTGTCTCCAACTTATTTTTAAACTCTTCTCACTCTAGAATTTCAGTTTTCCATGCTCCTGTAAACTAACTTAGATCCAAAACCTAACTTCTACTAATTTTTTACCTTTGCCATCCTAAAGGCTACATAATCCATACTGTTCCTCCAACACACACCACCACCATTTCATAAGCTGTCACATTATTCAAAAGTACAATGTATGGCAATAACCCACCCCCAAAAAAGCACTGGCCCATTGTGACACGATGCACTTTCATGAAATGCTCTAATGGTGTAATTGTGTGTATGGTTATGAGGCTTCATTGTGTAATATTCCCCAAATATGTGTCTCATGGCTTGAGACAGATGTAGGCAAAACTCCAGAGAGCTGAGGAGCAATTCACACCTCATTAGGACTTGTATAGAACAATCCAGAACAGCATTCCAGAAACAAAGGACTGGCCCAGATGTCAACAAACAAATCCACAAAGGACCACAGTGACTCAAGGCATGGAGTCAAATTCCAAAGGGGTAGCCGTGTTAGTCTATTGTAGAAAGACAACAGAGTCCTGTGGCACTTTTAAAGACTAACAGATTTATTTATCGCATGAGCTTTTGTGGGAGAAAATCCCAAAGCGTCTGACGAAGTGGGATTTTCTCCCACGACAGCTCATGTGATAAATAAATCTGTTAGTCTTTAAAAGTGCCACAGGACTCTGTTGTCTCAAGGCATGGAGGGAATGATACACAGACACTTTGTCACCTGACCCTGAAGTGGTGGGGGGAGGCGCACCAAAAGGGAGAAGGAACATGTTAAAAGAGATTCCAAAGGGGAAGCCGTGTTAGTCTATTGTAGAAAGACAACAGAGTCCTGTGGCACTTTTAAAGACTAACAGATTTATTTACCTCATGAGCTTTTGTGGGAGAAAATCCCACGAAAGCTCATGAGGTAAATAAATCTGTTAGTCTTTAAAAGTGCCACAGGACTCTGTTATGTTAAAAGAGAGATATTTTGCAATCTCTCCCTCTCTCTCTTCTACCTCCATCTGCAAACATCACCAAGCAACTGAAGTGCTGATCACAGGCAGAGGACCTGGATGAAGGCAGATCAGCCAAACTGTGGTGAGACTCATCTACATTCAAGTTATTGCTAAAAGTGTTAAGCTTAATTTAGAATGTGATTTGCCTTTATTTTCTCTTGATCACATCTGACTTGCTTTCTTCTGACTTATAATCACTTAAAATTTGTCTGTACTTAATAAATTTTAAGCTGTATTGGAGACTCTGTTTGAAGTGACAAGGATGGTGCATATCAATCTCTTGGATAAACAGATGAGCATATGTGCTTGCAGCGGGCAACACTGAACAATGTAAAACAGTAGTTCCTAGGGTTGCATGTGCAACTAGGGGTGCTGGATGGAGTTGTACCACTGTAAATCCCATGAGCGGCTGACTTGAGGCACTCACTCGCTGAACTGAGAGCAATTTACATGCTATAGGCTGTGTGTGACCTGGCAAGGAAAGCAGGATAAGATGATGTCCAAAAGGGAGGTATTGGAGTGACACAGCAATTCACCAGTCCAGACTGCAGTGGGGAATGTCACACCCATGCAAGTCTATAATGTGGTAGCTCCCTGATTTCTGTTGCCCCGACATATGCAATTCCCACTGAGGTAGGTATACTTTCTAGTTGAGCATTTTGGCTTAACTGACCCTTGATGTTATAGGCTCATTCAGGGGTAAATGGCTCCCCTTTGTCTTCACAAAGATTTAAAATAGCACAGCAAGCTGTAGTCATGTGGGCATCACTGAATGACACTGGAACCCTAATGAGGCTGTAAATATTGCCAATGGGATTTCAACTGACCAAACACATTCAAACACCAGCCTTCCCTTGCTGAGAGTATAATTATACCTTCTTTTGCCAGGGCCTCTCTGAGATCAGGGTCTAGTTTCGTAAACCAAGATAAAATGGGTATGTGGGGTCCCTGAGAATGACAGTGGGCACTGTGAGCCATCTATGTGTAGAATGGCCCACCTGAAAATGCCAAAATCAGGGCAGGCTGCAAAGGAGAACAGGTTCTCCCAGAACTGGTGGATAATGTTGAAGTTAGGTTCCCTGACCAGTCACAAACAGTGCTCCTGGTTCTTAATCTAGGGTTGGTAATCATTGTAGATGCTCGTGCCTTGGGTTTTCAAACCTAGGGTCCACCCACTTGAGTCCCACTAACCTTGGACATACAGTGCAATGTAAATGTACCCTGTGAGGTGAGGAAGCCACTGTTGCTTGACTTGTGAGGGCTGAAAGTAGCAGTGAGGACCAGTGAAGTCCTGGCCAGTGGCTTAGTTGAGGCATAAGAACCTACCTATAAAAGAACAGATTATGGTTCCTTAAGCAAATTTTACTAATTTAAAATGCTAATTATTCAATGAATGTTTGTCCTACCTTACTGTATAGAGCCTGTTCATTGTGTTTCCTCCTAGCCCAGCACCATGTAAAAGAAAAAGTTCCTTTTCTGCAGACGGGGCAAGTTTGGTAAAGTGAACCGAGTCATAAGAAGATACAGTATATCTAAAATTAGACCTTTTGCACCTTGCTCCAGAGAGCATTACTGTAAAAATGTCTCTTATTATGTCTAGACTGAAATTTTAAAAACTGAACAAAAATTATACTAGATAGTCTTGACTAGAAATCCAGACATGCAGATCATAGCTCTGACAAATGACTGGTTCAAGACATTTCAGGATTAACACTTCAGTTGTTTTGGAGATTGGAACGTTATTATAGCTACCTAGTAATAATTTACCATATCAGATTTTCATTCTTCATTTCAACAAGCAGTGTAAACTATTTTTAGGCGCTGAACTGTCTAGGAAAAGAGGTATTGGAGGGTAACAACTACTAGAATATGTATCAAAATGTTTCAATAGAAGAAAATCATTGATGTTTATCATTTGCTGCTTTTTTTCTGCCTGAAACAAGCAATTAGGAAAGGCAATATGGTACAAAATGCATTTGTAAATGGAAGTATATCCAGCTTTACTGAGAATACTTTGTTTTGTATATATAGTAGTAACTTTCACTGAATGGTTTCAGAGCATTGATTATAGCTCAGGGCATCCCTGTGAAATAGGAATATCCATTTTACAGATGGGTAAACTGATGCAGTGAGAGATTAAATGACCTGTCCAGTGCCATGCAATCAGTGAGGCTGCAAGTAACTGTCTAAGCTGATGATTCTGTGTTGGGCCTCTTAGAGGCACAGCATAGCACTTACCAGTTTGGTGTGAGGGGGCGTCATGGTAGCTCTAAACTACCTTTGTGTCCTCACAATTCGGGGAGCTCTGCAGCCTCTGGTGCAATGTAAATCATCTTGAGGGACTGTCTAATTTATGGCAGCCACTACAGCCCAGACTCTCCAGAGTGCTACTTGCTGTGGTTTCCCCTGTGATCAGCCCTCAGTCATCCTCCAGCATACCTCTACACCAGGCTTGCTGGGGGTCCTCTGAGGGAAAACCTGTTGTTTTGTTCCTCGGTTCTTGCTCTATGGAAGTCTTCTGAGAGCATGAGCTGAGTGTGAAATTTGCAATTGACTTTGGTGGGGGGTAGGATTTCACCCCGGGGCTTGTAAAGCCCTTTGCATTATTCCCACTCTTCTACCAGATACAAAGGTGCCTGAGTGGAAGCAAGTTGGTCGTCCCAGAACCCCTAATTCCCAATCCCCTGCTCCACTAGAATTAATCTACCTTACTGTAATGTTGAGAAAATACTAATTTTCATACTTTCATATTTATATTTCCCAACACTTTAACTAAACAAGTATTGAAATTCAGCCAATCTGCATATTGCAAAACCTTCTCTTTTCTACAATACAAAGAGCCTAGCTATGCATGGTATCATTTTCTGTCATTTCTGTAAAACAAAAGCTTCATTGAAACACTAACAGTCTCATAGGTCCCCAGAAGACGTGACTTGCAGTGATCACACCATGCCAGCTGTGGGGCAGGCTGATGAAAGAAAATAATTTTATCTACCCTGAGGAATGGCCAGGATTGACCAGACAGGATCTAAAGTTTGTCAGAACATCACCCTAAGCAACCGATGCTCCCACAGAAGTCTTTTATTTTTAATTCCCATTGAAATACGACAGTATTTATTAATAACAGGAAAAATTGTAGTCAAGATTGTGAAATACGCAGTCTTATGGACTCAGATTGCCGAACAATTATTGTAATAAGGTGCATTCTGATACAATGCAATTTTGCCAGAAGAGGAAGATAACAAGGAGAGGAGGAACAGACGAAGGCATTTTCCCCTTGTTAAAAAGCATAAACAGACACATGAAAAAGGTCAGTATTTTTGCAAAATCTCAGATCTGGGGTGCAGGAAAGTTTGAAGAAGAAATAGGAGAGGTTTGAGGAGTTGGCATTTCCCTGACTGTTGTTTTCAATATGCAGACTGGCAGTGCAATTCCATTGGCATAGAATTGCTGCAGTGAGCTGATGAAGAGCTTTTCAATCCCCTGGCTTCCCAGTGCTGTCATGACAACAGCCACTTTCTCAATCCCGTTGAAGCCCTTTTCACATTCAGTGAATGCCACGCACAGAAAAGTACGTTGTTCTCATCAATCTCTCTCTCTGAGATTTGATTGAATGAAGTAGTGAACAGTGTATGACTCTGGAGCTAAGAAGAATCAATCAGGTTCATTTAGTTTCAACGTAGGGTGGTAGGTCTTTTGAGCATAGGAACGGAGATAAGAATTACAAACGGAAAACAACATGATGTAAAGGTTCAGAAGATAAATGTGTGATCCATAATCTTCTGTATTATGTTTTAATGGCCCATGTTAGTGAAATTGTCTGCTGTTTGTGTTCTTACTAAAAACTCATTTGAATTACTTGAAATGACCTATTTATAAGTTCCAAAGGGGTAGACGTTCTAGTTTAGTTCAGCAAAACAAACAAGGAGTCCTGTAGCACTTCCAAAGTCTAACAAATTTATTTATGACATGAGCTTTTGTGGGAGAAAATCCCACTTCGTCAGTTTCTCCAGTGAAAGCTCATTCGATAAATAAATGTGTTAGTCTTTAAAAGTGCCACAGGGGTCCTCGTTTGTTTTGACCTATTTATAGCAGTAGATAAAGACAGTAATTGTATAGAGAGAGGGTAGCATAATAAAGAGATGCTTCAGCGCAGATCTGAATTCCTTGGAAGTTCAAGTGTTTGGATTTCACATTCTGCACCATGAAATTCAGGTTTTAAGATATGTCTACAGTGAAGTTAACCTGTGGCTGGCCCATGCCCGCTGACTCGAGCTCTCAGGGCTCAGAGGCTATGTCTACACTTACCAAAGTTAGTTCGAATTAGTTAATTTGAACTAACTATTTCAAACTAATTTTAGTTAGTTTGAATTAACGTAATTTGAACTAGCGTGACCCCACTAGAATGCTAGTTCGAACTAAGCAAGTACCATGCATGGCATTTGCTTAGTTCAAATTAGTCAGTTGCATTAAGCTCAATGTGCCAGTTAGTTCGAACTAACACGGCCACATTGACTTAATTCGAACTAACTAGTTCGAATTAAGGGCTAGTTTGAAGTAAAACAAGGTTTTACTAATTCAAACTAACTTTTCCTAAATTCGACTTAAGGAACTGCTTACGTCGAATTAAGGAAACTCAAGTGTAGACACAGAGTAAATTAAGGCTATGTACACACGATCAGATTAAAGCGCAACAAGGCAATCGCGCTATAAAACTCACGTGACCTTTATTGCGGGACAACGCGTACACACGTTGCTCCCTGCAACGCAACACAATTACATGCATTATCGCGGTTGAGCGCAATGACTTCTGGGCACCTATCCCATCGTTCCATTTTCCCCTAAATCGGCGCTATGAATCATGGGATGAAGGAAAGGAACGCAAAGCGCCATGGGTAAAGTGTCAGTTTCCCATGGTGCTTTGTGTTCCCCTAGCGTCTCCGTTGTTTCCAATAGCAACTCACGCCTATTTTCAACATTGCAGTGACGCACTGCACCACTTGCAATCAATCACAACAGCGACAGCATGGATCCTGCTCTGATCTCCACTGTCGCCTTCAGCATTCTGAATACATCTCGGCTTGTTGCTCAGTACGCAATGAGCTCCGAGTCAGACGAGGACACCGAGGAGCAGGGGCTGATCGATGCCATGCAGAGCAACAGCACCGCGTTGCTCAGCTCCTTCACCGATCACCTGCACACGGTGCAACGCCGTTTCTGGTCGCGAGAGACGAGCACCGAGTGGTGGGATCGCATTGTTATGAAGCTGTGGGATGACAAGCAGTGGGTACAGAACTTTCGAATGCGGAAATCAACCTTTTTGGAACTGTGCTCAGAGTTGGCCCCTGCCCTGCGACGTAAAGACACCAACATGAGGTCAGCCCTAACTGTGGAGAAGCGTGTTGCGATTGCTGTATGGAAGATGGCGACTCCCGACTGCTATCGGTCCGTTGCAAACCAGTTTGGAGTCGGGAGGACCACCGTCGGATTAGCCCTCTCACAAGTGTGCCAAGCCATCAATCGCATTCTGCTACGGAGGACGGTGACATTGGGCAATGTTCGAGAGATTGTGGACGGCTTTGCTGCCATGGGATTCCCTAACTGCGGGGGAGCAATAGATAGCACACACATCCCTATTTTGGCTCCAGACCATCTCGCGACGGAGTACATAAACAGGAAGGGCTACTTCTCCATGGTGCTGCAAGCACTCGTGGATCACAAGGGTCGTTTCACGGACATCAATGCTGGGTGGTCGGGAAAGGTGCATGATGCCCGCATTTTCAGGAACACTGGTCTGTACCGGAAGCTGCAAGGGGGCACCTTTTTCCCTGATCAAAAAATAACAGTGGGGGAGGTGGAGATGCCCATAGTCATCCTCGGAGACCCAGCATACCCACTGATGCCATGGCTCATGAAACCCTACATCGGGAACCTCGATCGCAGCAAGGAGCAGTTCAATTACCGATTGAGCTGCTGCAGAATGACTGTGGAGTGTGCCTTTGGCCGTTTAAAAGGGCGCTGGCGCTGTTTGTATGGGAGGCTGGACTTGGCGGAGGACCAGATCCCTGCCGTGATTGCGTCGTGTTGTGTCCTCCATAACATTTGTGAAAGTAGGGGAGAAAAGTTTTCCCCTACGTGGGCTACGGAGGCACAGCGCCTCGAGGAAGCATACGAGCAGCCAGCCACTAGGAGTATTAGGGTGGCACAAGGAGAGGCTGCCCGCATAAGGGAGGCACTCAGGGAGCATTTTAATTATGCCCTCCCCTAGTTAAGTTCCATGACGCATCAGGTGCACCTTAGGATCATTTCAATAATGTGTATAAATAAATGCATTCTTCAAAGTATTTCTTACTGTTTTTATTAAAACCTAAAAGGTGGGGGTGGGGTTACAGGTTGGTGTAGCTCCGGGTCTCATAATAGTAGCTGGGGGGGGGGGGGGGGGGACTGGATGTTTTCCTGTACCGGGGGGAAGGGTGGCCTTCAAAGAAATGCTTTGAGGGACTGCGGAGAGTGGGAGGCAGACACGGCTGAACTGTCTGGAGTGGAGCCCGGACATTTATCGCCTGGGATTGCAAAGCAATCATGCTCTTCAGCAGTTCTGTTTGCTCCTTCATGACGCTTATCAGTTCATCCCTGTGTTTCTGCCTCCTCTGCTGGGATTCCTCTCTCCAGGCTCTATTCTCCCTTGAGGATTCCTGTGTTGCTTTCAGCAGCTCGTGAAACATATCCTCCCTGTTTCTACGAGCACGCTGCCGAATGTTTCTCATTCGTTCAGCTGGGGTAGACACCGGCCTTGTGAAGCTCAATTCTAATACAAAAATAACAATAAAGACATTGTTAACACATAGCATAGATAACCAATGTAACCTTCCAGTAGTACATTCCACTGGAAGGTACAGGGCGGTCAACACACTACGCTTCGCTGAAGCAGACAAGGTACGTTCTAATAGTCGGCTTACCGGGGGCTAAGAATCTGCAGAGGGCACACAGATGGAACCAGATATCTTTCTCCTCAGAGTGCCCCTGCCATCTCGAATACATCTCCTACATGCCTCCGGTAGCAAGCCAGGACCATATGCTGCTGCACTGTGTGCTGCCATGGTTCCCAGGGCTGTGCTTTGCAGCTGGAGAGGCAGAGTATCCGTCTTTGGGAGCGTAGACACAAACGCTCTCCCATCTAACCTGAGTATTAGGCTCTGGAGGTACATCGAGGAAACCTTTACTGACCTAAATGCAGATGATTATTTTTCAATCACTGCTTGTATTGATGCCCTTCTAATGAATGCAGAGTAAATAGCGTGCACAGCGGGGACCCACAAGCACCCCCACCCCAGACAATGATATTTTAGCAGGAGCAGAGCTGAACGAAGGAGAAACTTACCTGAACCCCCCTCTGCCGCCTCAGAGAACACGCTGCAGTTCAAGCCTTGGGTGGACGTCTCAGCGGGGCTGCTGAAGAGCTCCTGGCTACACGCGGTTGCGCTTTCCTCCGTGTCATCCTCCATCTCCTCCTCCTCCTCCTCAACAACATCCTCATCCTGCTCGGCTCTGGCAATCACCGGATGAGGGGGGGCTGAAGTGTCCACGGGACTCTTGGCAATGGTTGTTGGGCTCCCACTGAGGATGGCTTCTATTTCCTTATAGTACCTGCATGTAGCAGGCACTGATCCGGAACGGCGGTTTCCCTCCTTCGCTCGGTGATAGCTTATTCTGAGCTCCTTCACCGTTGATCTTCACTGCACAGTGTCTCTATCATAACCTCTCTCTGACATGGCCCGAGAAATTATGCCAAATGTATCATAATTTCTCCTGCTGCCACGTAGCTGCGCCTGCACAGCGGACTCTCCCCAGATGCTGATCAGGTCCAGCACCTCTGCCGTGCTCCAAAGGGGTGCGCGTCTTCCACGGCGGGCCGCCATTGCTAATGATGATCGGAGCCCAAACACAGTCCACGAGGAAGAGAGCAGGAAGTGAAACAGACGAGAAATTTGAAAATCCCGGGAATAAGTTCGGGGCAGGGCGGGGACAGTTTCGTCACGGCCACAGAGCGGGTGGGGGGAAGACCAGAGAGGACGACTTTGGAATGCTGGGACACTTCCGGAGGCCAGACAATGCGCGGTAAGCGTACACACGAATGCAAAAGTGCAACAGCTGTTCCGCGTTAGCTGTTACCACCCTCGTCGAGGTGGTTTTTGTATTGCGCTACAAAAAGGCAGTTAACGCGCAACAGCCCTGTTGCACGTGTGAACGCCGTTGTTGCTATCGTGCGGTAATGAGTTTTAATGCGCGATAAAATGCTCGTGTGTACAAGGCCTAAGTCAGCTTAAGCCTGCTTGAGGCCATGTACACACTACAGACTTGTCCCGCAATAACTTTTATTGCGGGACAAGCAAGCATTATAATAACGCTTTACTGCGTCCACACAGCACTTCTTCTAGCAAAAGGAGCGTTCACATGCTCCTTCCAATTTTTGCTAGAAGGAGCAGTGCATGGTGGGTACCTATCCCACCATGCACTGCCCTGCCAGCCAAAAAGGCTGGCAGTGGTGCTGCCTTGAGCCCCAGTCCTGCGGCTGGGGCTCAGGTAGACTGCGGCTCAGCTGCTGCCGGCCAGCTGAGCAGCAGCTGAGCCCCGGCTCAGCCAAGCCTGGCTGCCCAGGCTGCAGGGGCTCCAGCTCCCCTGGTGGGGCTCCAGCCGCCGGGAAGCTGAGCCCTGCTGGGGGGCTTAAGACTCCCCCCCGCAGCCGAGCCCCACAGCC
>ML685821.1:2825371-2859962 GCA_007922175.1 Pelusios castaneus
GGGGGGCTTAAGACTCCCCCCCGCAGCCGAGCCCCACAGCCAGCCCCGGCGGGGGGCTTGAGAGACCTGCCATGGCTGCAGCAGGGCTTCAGCCACTGGCCACCTGAGCTCCCTGGAGCCCAGTGGGTGGAGGGGCTCGAGTGTCGGCAGCCGGCGGAGCCCCGCCACCCACCGGGCTCCAGCTGCAGGGGTTCGGGGGGCCGCGGGGGCAGTGGCACTTAAGCGCCGCAGCCCCCACTGCCACCCGAACCCCTGCCGCTGAACTAGGGGGCTGGCCTGAACCGGCTGCCCTCGCCGGTCCAGCCGGCCAATCCCCCAGCCGCCGAACCTGGCAGCTTCAATATGTCAATTTCACTGCTCAGCTAGAGCAGTGAAATTGACATATTTGACAGCTCCAATGTCCCAGAGTGGCCCGGTTTGGCACTCTGGGACATTTCCGGAGGCTGTCAACAGCAGAACAAGCGTCCACACAGGCTGTACCATGGAACAACTGTTCGGTGCAAAGCCTTACCACCCTCGTTTAGGTGGTTTACATGTTGCGCGGCAAGAGGGCTGTTGCCGCGCAACAAGAAGCTTTAGTGTGTGGATGCTTTGACTGTTATCGCGCGGTAAGGAGCCTTACCGCGCGATAACTTTGTAGTGTGTACAAGGCCTAAGTCGACTTAATTTACAAGTGTAGACGCATCCAGACTGAGGGGCTGTTTAACTGCAGTGTAGATATTTAGGCTGAGTTTGGGACCCTCCCACTTCAGAGGGGCCTACACCCAGAGCACCAGCCCAAGCAGGAATGTCTACACCTCAAATAAATAGTGGCTTAGCTTGAACCCTGGGAGCCTAAGTAAGCTGGCACAGGCCAGTAGTGTAGTGTAGATAAACCATTAATCACAATGACTGATGTAAGTTGGATCTAGAGTTCATGTTCAAACCCATTACTAAATATTACTTAAAATGAATATAGAATAGTGCTTTCTAAATTGTCTCACAAACTAGCGACCAGATTTTCAACCAACTTTAAGATTTTCTGCATTGTGAGTGCAAATTGTGCACTTGATTCTGCAACTTTTTGCAGCCGAATAGTCCCACTGAGTTTAAATCTATTCATATTATGTTTCTGTACACATTTCTCTCATTATTGAAAATTTATGCCATCTTGGTGCAACTCTCAGTTGGTAGCTCAGACCATTATATCACAAAATCCTATGCAGATTTACGTTAAAAAAATTTACAAATAATTACAGAATGAAACATTGCATTCATAAAATAGTGGGACAGTAAAAGGAGAAGAAAGGAAGAATTGTACAGGAGTTAATGCACTAGTTGAGGACTCAAGAGACTTGGATTCAAGTTCCTGTTCTGCCAGAGACTTTCTGTGTTACCTTGAGCATGCATGTTACTGTCTTCATGGCTCAGTTCTCCATCTGTACAATAAGGATAATAGCACCTCCTATCTCACAGGTGGCTTCTAAGAATAATAAATAACACATCGTGAGGTGCTCAGAAACTAGAAAATGGAGGCCATGTAAGTACCTTAGAGAGAAAGTGTGTAAAAGGAAAGGGAATTTTTCCACTGGGAATTTAGAAGTGGGAGAAAGACAAGAAGCTGTTCTAAATTATTAGAGCTATGGTAGAAAAGGGTCTTACACTAGAATAACCATAGGCTATGTCTACACTTGAAAAGTTGTCGACTTCATAAAGTCGACTTAATAAGGTCAACTTTAAGTTGACTTAAAGTGGACCTTATTAAGTCGACTTAACAGAAGTGACTTAACTTTTCAAGTGTAGATGTGGCCCCTTTTTGACCGTATTAAGTCAACTTAACATTTTAAGTCGACTTAAAAAGGTCCACCTAGGCACTACTCTGCGTCTCCACTGGCTTAAGTTGACTTAATAAAGTCGACTTAAGCGCTAGTTTGAATTAAAATGAGGTGTTATTAATTCAAACTAACTTTTCCTTAATTCGACTTAAGGAGCAGCTTAAGTCGAATTAAGGAAAGCCCAGTGTAGATGCAGAGCAAATTTAGTCGACTTAAGCCTCCTTAAATCGACTTAATTTATAAGTGTAGATGCACCCATAGTGTGGAGAGACAAAGAGTAGTAATTAAAAAAAGAAAAGAGAGCAAGAAAGAGAAGGAAAAGCGCACACACATTTGAACAGATTTTTGTCCTGTCATCAGCATTACTTTACAAAATGTATATATAGTTCTGAAAAATAATAAATCTTTTCAATCAAAAATGTTGCAATCTGGAATACGTGCACAGTAAATTCTCTGAGGATGTTTTAAAGCGATTCTACGGTTGAACAGAAAACTATAGTACAGCTGTGCGTTTCCAGAGCCGTGTGTCATTACATTAGTGCTCACTGTATATTTCTACTGGACTTGTAACATTTTCATGCAGGTTTTGCAGCATTCAAGGTCTTGATTCAATTACTGTTTGTCTTTGAAAAGAAAATCCTTTAAGTCCAGTAAAGGTAAAGCAAGGCTCCCTCACAGGCAGGCGAGTCTGAAGTATAATTTCTTAAATTATGGTGATTTACTGGTTAGTGTGCATATACAAAATTGTCCTGTCTGCTGGATGGTCTATTCATCCTTTTATTGTGTAACAACTTTCCTAGCAGGCCTGCAAGGAGAATTTATGGTGGTGTTGTTAATATAGCTCCATAATTAAGGCCGGATTCAGTTTCTCACTTAAAGCAGGGATCTATGTCTGTTTTGTATGAAGAATACATCAGTGGAGTACCAATGGGGTTGGGGCAGGAGGGGCCATACCCCTAGGGCACTGGCTCCTTGGAAGAGCCACTCCTGCTGACATCCCCAGCAGCCTCATCGACTTCAGCTCAGGCCTGCCAGCTGCTGATGGCTCCCACCGTAGGAGGAGCAAGCATCCTCCCAGTCCCTCTGCCCCATGCTGGGTGAAACGAGGGAGCCACAGGGACCCTGCCCATGTAAGGACCAGGCAGCTCGCCCTGCCAGTGGGCAACCCAGGGGCATCTGCTCCAGTCACTCCCGCTCCCTGCTGCACCGTGAAATGGGGGAGAATGGGAAATGGGGCCGCAGACCCCTTCACAGGGCGCTGCTGCCACTGCCAGGATGAGGGTGCAAATATATATTGGCCTCCCTGGTGTCAGAGCCCCATGGTAAACCACTGGAATACAGTGTATTTTTCACAGATATACAATAGGTATAGTTTAATTTTTCCAAAGGTTTTCAAGCACAGCTGTTAATTCGCAGGCCCTACCTCTTAGATGGAGAATAGTCTCTTTCTTCATCAGGTTCCCAACAAAGCAGGGAAGGAGCACATTCTACGTATTCAACAATGGTTCCCTCATTTGATCCTTATGAAGCTGAAACAGCTGAGAATTTAATACACGCCCGGATTGTACAGGTATCTAAAAGTAGATATGTACTCTGGTCCTACTACTATTCTCCATGGGCTTCAGGCCCCATTCCATAGAACAGTCTTACTTGAACTCATTGCCTTACTTGAACCTCTGGGGTCCTCACAAACAAGGTACTATGTTTCTGCACCATCTTCCAAGGTGAGAACCTTCTGCACCGTTCCGAGGAGCTAGAATGTCTTTCAGTCCATGAATCTTTTAGTCCATTAGCCCCCTGAGGAATTATCTGCAAAGGAGCGTCCCTGGACAGATGATGAGTCAAAGCCAGATGCTGTATTAAATTCATCCTCTGAGGCATCGGCACTGTCTCACTTAAACAACTGCAAGTATTTTCAGGATCAGCTCAGACATATAGCTGATTCTCTTGTGATGCTGGTGGAGACAGAAAAAGAAAGCTCACATAATCATACCTGGTTGTCTGGCAGGGTTCATCGACAATGAGCAACAGCAATACACATCTGGCAAACAACTTCATCAGTAACAACCACCACTAAAAAATGCGAGTGTAATGAGGGGAGATGGTTAGGAGGAACTCTTACTCAAACACCAGTGGGTGAGCTCACAGATGCCATGCCCACCATGCTGGAAGCAGATGGTTGAGACCAGGATAGGAACAGGAAGTATAAAGGGTAGCCCCTCCAGCTCAGTTGGAGGAGAGCGGCTGACAGAGAAGGATGTCTCTCCCCTGGTTCTGGGACCTAAGCCGGAATGCTGTCTTGCACAAGAACTGCCAGGGCTGCCAACCAGGTGGACTTTAGAAGACCTGCCAGAGCTATCTGGGCCCTATGACCTAGAGGAGCTACTGTGGAAGGCCTACCAGACCTACCTGCCCCTTGCAATCCAGAAGCTCTATGTGGTGCTTGTTACCTGGAGGAGGTGCTTGACGCCAAGGGCCTGCTGGGACTGTACCTCATATTCTACCCTGAGGAAGTGGACTACGACCTGGACCACAGGTACATGGGCGAAGGTAGCTCAGGGACAGCCAACCTCAGTCTGGCTGTGCTCAAGCTCGAGCACCACTCAGCAAATTGCGGCTGGAGCCCCACTGAATGAACCAGTGCCGAGATGCACCACCACTGCTATCGCCCTGGGCTGGGATGCAGTGGAGTGGGGTTGGACTGCGTCCCCCTTTCTCCCGCCCGGACACGAGCACCCTGGGGCGACCGCCCCTCAGCCCGCAAAACCTCGATGGGCTGCAGCCAGCTCACTTTGCCTGCCTTGCCCTGATCGAGGCCACGGCAACAGACTGCTTGCTTGCCCTGCCTTGCCTGAGGGCCAAGCCTATAAACTGCTTGAGGCCCAGGGCTATAGACTCCTTGCTTTGCCTGGATTTGCCACCATATATAGAGGAGATGGCCTCCCTCTGAGACTATGAGGAGGGACATGCCACCTCCCCTAGAGCAGGTAACTGGTACTAGGTACCATCCACCAGGTCTAGAGTTACCAGACGTCAGGTAAAAGGAGGACATGTCCTCCTTTCTACCTTCATGTCCTCCGTCCAGCAGTTAATGTGTCCCCTAAGAATATTTCTGTTGTTCAACTTGTTCTCCATTTTTTTCATGCTGCCATGCATTCATTAATCATTACCCACTTCCCATGACATAATATGGTAATGACAGTTATACTAATTCTACATTTTCTCCATGTCCTCCTTTTCGTACTTCCCTGTCCTCCTTTCCATGCTTTGGTATCTGGTAACCCTAATCAGGTCTGAATATCTACACTCCACGTACACCTTACTCACTAGGGGTTATGATGGCTAATGAAACAACCACACAGCAACAAAGATGACTCCATGAGATTTATTCAGACGTAACTGTTACTCAACTGACAGTCTCCAATTCTGGGTTGCTAATTATCAGGTGTTACTGGTGCTATCTGACTAAAATTACATTAAAATTTCACACTGTACAGACAATGTCCCTCTGGAGAACAGACTGGAGTTCAAATCTTTGATTGCTGATGGACAGCTAATAGACAGGATGTCCCTCCAGGCAGCTCTGGATGTTTCTGAATACGGCTTCTGATTCAATGACAATGTCTATCATTAAGAGGAAGGCACAGTGGGTTTTGGCATCCCTTGGGAGGTGCAGTTGACTGTGGAAGATCTTCCCTTTTTTCCTCCTCTTTTTTTCACTTCTTCCATCCAAGACCTTAGTGATAGACATGCCCCTTCTGAGATGGGGAGGGGGCGTATTTTGAAAGCCCTCACAGGCCACTTTTGGCCCATGGGACACTTAATGTCGACTTAGGTGCTAATCCCCATCCACACTGGCTTAAGTTGACCTAATAAGGTTGACTTAAGTGTTAAGTCGACCGAAAACAAGGTGTTATTAAGTTGACTTAACTTTTCGACTTAAGTTGACTTAAGGAAAGCCCAGTGTGGACTCAGAGTAGTTTAGGTCGACTTAAGTCTCCTCAAGTTGACCTAACTTGTAAGTGTAGATGCACCATCCCTGGACTGGTTGAGGTTGTTTTGGTACCCGGAGTTGATGCTCTTATTTTGGCCACTGAAACTCTTTTTTCTTCTACCAGATTTAATATCTCAAGATAATGGGAACATCTTACATCTGAATCCAGCCTCCCTCTTCCTCACAGCTTGGCTACTTAGTGACTGTCAGACATAGAGAGATCATGTTCCTTAGATAGCCAAAGTAGAAAAGATTCCAGACTAAATTAGGCTATTAAATGGAAAAGATTCAGGATGTAGTGCAATGTCAATTACAACCCATTGGCTCCCAGGTACCTAATTCCAGGGGCATCACTGCCCCGAAAACAGGTTCGGGGCCTAGGCCCAGGCCCTGCCCTCTGCTGCATCATCCCTGTCCCCTAAGCCCGATCTCAGCCCCTGGCCAGGATCGGGGCTGGATCCCGCTGCTGCCAGGACTGGATCTCGCCCTGGCCAGGGTTGGGATCGGATCCCACCCCTGCTGCCCCTGGCCAGGCCCCGGATCCCCAGCTGGGGTCAGGGCCAGATCCTGCCACTGCTGATCCCACTGGGCCCTGCATCCCCATCAGATTCAGGGGACTGGCACTGGGACTTGGGGCCTGTGCCCCATGTGCCCAGCACCAGCGACGCCACTGCCTAATTCTTGAATTATTTACTCTCTAAAGAGTATGGAATTATCCATTAGAGCAGTGGTTTCCAACTTTTTCAGCTTGACGACCATTGATAATCATTTTTATAATCCTGAATCCACCAGTCTCTACCAGCAGAGCTCCCCTCCACCCCCCCACTGAACCAGATGGAAGGAGTTCAGTGAGAACGAAATTTCCTCTCTGATCTCCCTTCTTCCTGGCTGCTGCAGGAAAACTGCATGAATCCTGTCGCCCTGCATACTCCACCTAGGTCCCTAGCCAGTGGCTCTCCTCTGCAGCTAGGGGGATGGAAAATCAGTGCTCTCCTCTGACTCCAGCAGGGAACCCAGGACTCAGGCAGGGTGCTTTGCTCTCTGCTGGAGCTGGGGGGAAAGTGCTGATCTCCCATCCCTCTGGCTCCATCAGGGACCCCAGCGCTTATGAACATGTTTTGTCATGCTCCCTGCTACAGAGAGGAGGAGGGGAGCGCTGATCTCCCATCCCTTTGGCTGCAGCAAGGAGCCTGCACCGGTTCGCCTGGGTCTGTAGGCAGCAGCTCCCTTCTGCAGTCAGCAGGAGGGAAGCCATGGGCCACTTTGAAAGCCCTCACAGGCCACTTTTGGCCCATGGGCCACGGCATGGGAACCACTACATTACAGCCTTGCCCACGTGCTCAGAGTTTAACTGATTGCCATATTGGGGTCGGAAAGGAATTTTACTGCAGGGCAGATTGGCAGAGGCTCGGGGTTTTGGGGGTTTTTTTTGGCCTTCCTCTGGAGCATAGGGCATGACTCAATTGCTGGTGGAGTCTTGGTACCTTAAAGTCTTTAAATCATGATTTCAGGACTTTAATAACTTAGTCATAGGTTAGAGGTTTATTGCAGGAGGGGGTGGGAGAGGTTCTGTGGTCTGCATTGTGCAGGAGATCAGACTAGATGATCATATTGGTCATTTCTGACCTTGGAGTCTATGAGAGAGCACCTAGCAGCCATTTTGGCACATGGCCCCCATCTCCCCTTCAATGCTGCAGTTTTTCACCACCTCACTATTAAATTTTTTAAGGGCCTGCCACCTTATACATGGTATTTTTCTATCAGTAAGTGTACCGCCTTTTTCCATCGGACTTTAACATTGTCCTGATAGGCTTACTAAGCTGCATCCCTGCTCCACCCATGTAAGAACCAGCTAACTACTTCCTGTTGCATTTATTAATGAAAACATCCTTTTTATTGGCAATTACATTAGCCAAAAGATTGGGGAAATGCAAGCTCTCAGGGCTGGCATGTGCAACATTTCATAGGAGTAAGGCATCACTCAGCTCCCACCTCAAGTTTCTACCCAATGTGGTAATGTGTTTCCATTTAAACCAAATGATTAATTTATCAGTGTGTTCCCCAAACCATTTACTCATCAGGGGGAAGCTAGGCTGCCCACTTCTATTTCACTGGGCCTCATCCCTTCAGTCGCAAAAGATCACATCTTTGTGTTCCTGCAAAGATAATGTATACCATGTGCTGACAGGAATGTCAAGCTGTAGCTCCACAGTATCAACCTCTAAATGGGTGTGGGATGCAAGTAGTACAAGAGGGCTACCTCCTGTCAAACTTTAGCCCCGCCCACTGATCATCCATCAAACTTTAGCCCCGCCCACGGGCTCCCGGAAGTCCCGCCCCAGCCAGTCACCTGACACCCAGTCCCGTCCCACCCACCGGAAGTCCCGCCCCATCCAGTCACCTGACATCCGACCCCACCCCCGCCCCACCTGTCAGCAGAAGTCCCGCCCCCAGCTGGTCACCTGACATTCGGTCCCACCCCCTGCCCACCTGTCACCGGAAGTCCCGCCCCATGACATCTGGTCTCGCCCCCAAGCTCTGACTTCCAGCTGACAAGGGTCACCTGATCGGAAGTGGGCGTTGTGACCCTTTCCCTGCCCATCGGGGCCGTTTCACCCCAAGAGCAGGGTTGGCCGGGAAAGGGCACATGGCGGGGGTGGGGCGACCCTCCGCCAATCGGGGTCATCCCAGAAGGGCGCGGCGGTTGGCCGGGGCGCAACGCCGCCCCCCGGAAGTCTCAGGCCTTTTTAAAAGTGGAAGACCCTGAGGGTGGTTTCTCGAGACCGCGTGTTTCGCAGCTCGTGGAGAACATGGACGCCTTCGCCACCCCAGTGAGACCTCCGCACTTTGTTTTGGCTCCTAACGTCTTGGCCCCCCGGTGTAGAAAGAGGTACATCAGCAGCAGTTCTGAGGAAGAGGGAGAAATCAAGGACAGCCAGAGCCCTTTGGCTCAGCCTTTGTTCGATACGCCAGAACCCGAAACCCAAGAGATCAGGGAGCAGCCTGACAGACTCTCACCGGCACCAACAGACCAGGAAAAAGGAGAAGAGGAGGCTCAGGTAAAGGAACAAGCATGGGTTGCTAACCGCATAGCTCTAAAAAGCCAAAAGGGTGGTGGTGGATTCACAGCTCTTTCTTTTTTTTTCTGAAAATCTCTCTTGTCTTTCAGGAACCCCCAGACAATATTGCAGCGGACGAGAAAGATGAAGCTGGCCCGCCTTGTTTTTGTTCAATGCCGGTACTCACCGATGAAGAGGATGAAGCCAGGGATGAGGCCTATATGGAGTTTAAGAGAAGGCTCGGCCTGGAAACGTTTGAACCACTGCCACGTCGCCAGCGTAAAAAACTCATGCGGTCTGTTGTGCGTGTTGTTGTTTCTGCTTCCCTTAATTACTGTCTTAAGGAAAAGATGTTCAAAGATTGTGAAGGCTGTGTCATAGACGCTCCAGGCCAACGGCACCATGACTGTGTGCAGTGGACTTCAGAGGTTATAAACTGTAAACTCCGGGATGTGTGCGCTGAACTATGTTTTGAAAGCTTGTTAAACATTGTTATTGCCACGAGTTACGTTATGGAATGTCTGTACATAACTTAAAAAACATTTAGACCTAGGGGTAACCTTGGTACGTGCTGTGCAATTCGATCCAGACCCTAGCAGCATTCTAAAGAAGATGACTGAACCAGAGGATGCCCGTTTGGAGCGTTGTATGGGTTTTTTTTTTTAAATGACTTCTAAAAGTTAAGGGATTTCTTGAAAAGTATTTAAAACTGCCCTGTTTTTTCTTTTTAGTCTGAACACATGGCAGTGCCTTTTTAAAAGTGACTGGGCCTGGGCTTTTTAAAAAGTATATGCTGTATTTAAAACTAGCCTGTTTTTTTCTTTTTAGTTTGAGCACATGGTAATGTCTTTTTTTAAAATGATTTTTGAAAGTTACATGTGGGGATTTCTTGAAAAGTATTTTGTTATAAACTGATGGGATATGTATAAAGTGAGTTTTAAGAGTTACTGGGCCTGGGTTTTAGAAGTATTTAAAACTGTCTGGTTTTTGAGCACATGGGCAGGGGTTGTTTGTTTTTTTTTATTATTTTTAAAAAGTTAAGCATGGGGGTTTCTTAAAAAGTATTTAAAATTGCCCTGTTTTCTTCTTACTCTGAGCACATGGCATTGTATTTTTAATGTTGGGGAGTTAGAGATAAGCAATGGGGATTTTATGCTGTGCAAAAGGTGGTGTGTTTTGTAATGCTCTTTTGCTTGTGAGGCAGGGCCTTGAGTTAAAGTTAAGTGCTGGGGTTTCTTGAAATATATATTTAAAACTACCTTTTTTTATTTATTTTTTTAAAGTATGAGCACACGTTGGTGTCTTTTTAAAAAGTTGCTTGGCCAGGGACTGAGGCCCGTGGTAAAGATAGTTATAATTGGGGAATTTAAAAATATTTTATTGCACATTTTGGTTTTGGGGTCTGTTGGCAAACTAGTGGGAGGGAAATAAATTCACCTGAAATAGTGAGGAAAGTTTTAAGACAATGATTATTTTTTAAAGTTAAGACCCTTTTATAATAATGTTGTTTGCTTTACAGTACTATCAAAAAATGAAAGAAGTTTAGGTCTTCAGATAAACAAGCTCAAAAGAAAAAGCAAAGAGACAGCTGAAGAGGAAAATCTACCACCCTCAATGACTGACAGAGAGCTGAATTCCCGTAAATATATTTGTTTTTGTTTTTTCTATTTTTAATTAGGTATCTAGCCAGTGTGGTAAAGTTAAGGTTTCTTTTCTATTTTAAAAAAAAAAAAAAAGTTCAATTTGATGCTAAATTGGAACATCTGGTTTTTTTTCCCCTTCTCAGGCATGGACAGCTCTCCCAATGCCCTGCGGATAAACAAGCTCAAAAGAAAAAGGAAAGAGATAGCTGAAAAGGAAAATTTGCCACCGTCAATGAATGACAGAGAACTGAATTTCAGTAAATATTTTGGGTTTTTTTTTTCTCTATTTTTAATTAGGTATCTAGCCAGTGTGGTAAAGTTAAAGTTTCTTTTCTATTTAAAAAAAAAAAAAAAAAGTTCAATTTGATGCTAAATTGGAACATCTGTTCTTTTCCTTCTCAGGCACGGACAGCTCTCCTGATGTTGTTATAGTTGACTTTCCAGGGACACCTCCAGCAAAATCACCTCCAAAACTTTTAACAGCAGCACCTGTTCAAAACAGCAAAGGATTCCTGATGAAGCAACAGGAAACCCCCAAGCGCAGATACACCAAACCCAAGGACAAAACAAAAGACTCTGGTACAAAGCACCACACCTCCAGTTCCTCAGCGGTCAGCACCACACCAAGCCCTGAGAGAGCTGCGAGTGAAAACACACACATTCACAAACCCGGAGCATGCACTCTAGGGGTTGTGAATCAAAAACCAATAAAACACCACACCCCCAGTTCCTCAACGGCCAGCACCACACCGAGCCCTGAGAGAACTGCAGATGAAAACACATGCATTCACAAACTCAGAGCATGCGCTCTAGAGTTTGTGAATCAAAAACCACGGAGTGAAAGCTCCAGCGATGATGATAATTACTATCCATGTCCACACCACGATAGGCTTGACAGAGTTCTTCAGTATTCTAAAGAGATGTGGGGAAAATATGACTCTTCATTCAGAGAGCTTATGGGGGCTGTATTCTCCAGGGTTCCGGAAGAAAGAATGGCTGGAAACTATGTAAAAAATGCAAAAACTGTCGATAAATATGTTAAAAAATATTTCAGCTTTCCAGAAGGTGTTTTTGAATCCGCACAGCTAGTCACGGGGAGGGGTACCCGCGCTAATCAAAAAGGGGTTGGTCTTTTAAGGGATAAGCGGGTGGCTGCCAAAAAGTTACGGGCCAGGATTGCTGTAAAGATTTTTAAAAAGGCTAAGGAGGTGATGAGGAGAAAAAAACAAAAAGAGAGGTCCACTAGTGATGTGCCTGAGAATGAGGAGGTGGAAACTGACCCCAGGGTTGGTGGTTTAGAATATTCCCCAGAATGCTCTCCCATGGAGTCTGGGGTAGATTCAGAAACCCATCCTGAGATGTATATAGAGCAGGTGAGGAGCTGGCAGTGGGAATTACCTAGATTTAGGGGTGTGGTATACAGTGAGGAATTTTGTTTTGTCAATCTCGAGAGAATCGGTTCAGTTGGGCGGGTCATTGAAGCTGTGCATGGGGGCATACAGTTGGTTCTTGATGAGATTCAAGGCAGGATAGACCCAAGCGATTACATTCAGTTGCATTTGGAGGGGAGGAATTTAACCAACCCTCTGTTTTCGGTCAGGAGAAATAGGGAGGAGCTCTCCGCTGAAGATTTCTTAAATCAGACCACTAAACTGTTACAGAGTAATAGAGAGGTGCACGTCGATGGGACGTTACGCCTCGTTGTGACAGTTGTAAAAAACATGGGCGAGGGCGGGCGTAGGGTTTTGAATTCGATCATTAACAGCGAAATTCTCCATAAAAAAAGGCAGTATTTGGTAGACCTGACTTACACTGATTCGAATCTGTGTTTTGCTGGCGGGCTCTTGGCCATCATGTCGGACTGTAGGCTTACAGACGCAGAATTATTAGATGGGGTGAGAAAGCTGCATGGAGAACTGGGGTGGTCAGATCAAAAAAAGGTGATGCTCAGTGACATAGCGGTGGTTGAACAGCATTTGCGTGTCAATATTCAGATGGTTCTTTATACGACGAAAGGCTGGTGGGGTTTTTTTAAACGGGAGGCCCTGTGTACCCCAAGACATTTTTTGTCCTGCTTCACGATGACCATTACTATGGGGTTTTGGACGTGAAAAGGTTGTTTGGGGCCAAAAATTATTGCGAGTTTTGCCACAAGGTGTACAGTCACGACTACTCTTGCAGATACCGTTGCCGCCTCTGCTTGAGCGTGACATGCTCAGAAAACACAGTCGTGGGTCAGAGAGGTTTCAAGAGATGCCCTAGCTGTAGGCTGTATTGTCAGTCCAAAGAGTGTTTAGATGGCCATATAGAAGCAGCATCTAAAAATCATGTCGAATGTCAGTTTAAAACTTTGTGCGAGAGTTGTGAGTCTTATGTGGACAAAGGTCATAAGTGCGAAGGCCGGCACTGTAAGCAGTGTCACGGCAGGATTCCCCCTAAAGTTGGTATAGACAGTCACTTGTGTTTTCTAGACAGCATTATAAAGCCTGAGAAGTCAGAAAAGTATATTTTTTACGATTTTGAGTGCATGCAGTGGGGCGGCAGTGGGGTCGGAAGTACACATTCATAGCGCACAATTCCAATTGTTCCAATTCCAATCCACAATTCCAGGTTACGATGCTTACTTTGTGGTCAAGGAGTTACTGAAGGAAAAGATGAATGTGGAATTGATAACTCAGGGCAGTAAACTGATGTGTGTGGAAGTTAAGGCTCTGGACATCTGTTTTATAGACTCTCTGAACTTCCTCCCCATGAAACTTAGCAAGCTCCCGCAGGCTATGGGGTTTGAAGATGCCAAAGGGTACTTCCCACATATTTTTAATACTCTGGAAAACCAAAATTACGTGGGGCCTATGCCCGGGGTGGAGCACTACAGGGTTGACAGCATGATGCCCCAGGAGAAAGCAAGCTTTCTTGACTGGTACAGGGACAATCAAAATAGGATGTTGGACTTAAAGAAAGAGCTCGCGTATTACTGCCAGCAGGATGTAAAAATTTTGAGGCGGGCCTGTCTGCTGTATAGAGAGGAGATCATGAACATGACGACAAAGTTTGATACTGTAGAGAGAGCCCCTGGTAAAGTTGCGGAGGTGAAACTATCTATAGATCCTTTCCAGTACATAACTCTGGCATCCGTCTGCATGGCCATGTACAGATTTATGTTTTTAGAGGCTAAAACGATAGCCCTTCTCCCTCCCGACAACTATCACAGGCAGAAAAAGAGATATTCTACCCCGTCTATTCAGTGGTTGATGTACATTGCTCACAAAGAAAAGATAAAGATACGTCATGCGCTACAGGAAGGGGAGGTTCAAGTAAGCTCCTACTTTCTAGACGGTTACGCCGTCATTGATGGCGTGCCCACGGCCTTTGAGTTTAACGGTTGTTTTTTCCATGGCTGCATCACCTGTTACCGTGAAAAAGCTCTAAACCCTATGACGGGGACAACTTTTGGGTTTCTTTATTATAAGGTGCAGCACAAGGCCGACTATCTGAGAAGCAAGGGATACAAGCTGTCGGGGGGAAAGGCCTGTCTGAAAGTGAAAGGGATTACCCTGAACGTAGCAAACTGTGAAAAAATCAACTTTGACAGTTTGAAAGAGCTGGTCCTGCACTACAGCGCGGACCCGGGAGAAAACACCTCCAAAAAGATAGAGGTGCAGCACCCCTCTATCGTGAGGAACAAAAAACAGTGGGAAATAAAGACCAAGACCCTTAAGAAAACTCAGAAAGTGGTTTACAACAAGAGGGTCCTCAGAGAAGGGTTTAAAACGCTGCCCTATGGCTATTGAAAAAAAATGGACACACGGTGGAACCATCCTTTTTCTGTAATTCTCACTGGACCTAGCAACTGCAGGAAAAGTTACTTTATAAAAAACGTATTGGATAATGCCGAGAAAATGCTGTCTGTTATGCCTGAGAACATCATGTGGTGTTATAGTTGTTGGCAGCCTCTGTATAAAGAACTGCTCTGTAAATATCCCTTTATCAATTTTGTGGAGGGGCTGCCCGATGCTTTTGACGATGACCGGTTGTTTCCTACCAATAAAGTAAATATGGTTATCGTAGATGATCTGCTGAACTCTGCTTGTGAAAGCGATGAAATTGAGAAAGCCTTTACCCAAGTACTTGCATCACAGGAACCTGAGCATTATGTACATAGTTCAGAACGTGTTTTGTCAGGGAAAGAAGAGTCGCACGATTAACCTGAACGCCAAATACATGATTCTGTTAAAAAACCACAGGGATAAATTACAAATCACCACGCTCGCCCAGCAAATGTACCCAGGCAAGACGCAATTCTTTCTAGAAGCTTTTGAGGACGCTACCAAAAACCCATACGGTTACCTGGTGGTGGATTTAAATGCTTCCACACCAGAGGCTTATAGACTAAGAACCGATCTTTTCCCTCCAGACCGGCCGGCGGTTTACACTTTAAAAAGAACAGCCGGGTATAAAAAGAGATGAATTTTCAGCGGGTCCTTCTTAACAGCAGAGGCCGCCGTCCGGAAAACATGTCTAGCTGCATGAAAAGAAACCTGGCCCTTTTGAAATTACTTACCGATTCATCCCCACAGCAAAGGAAAGCTATACTGTGTTCGGCTTCTGACGATTTAGTAGCGGCCATCTCAGAAATAGCTCTGAACGCTTTGAAAGGAAACATACCTTTGACGCCGAATCAAGTGTGTGTGCTGAAAAAGAGATGCACGTTGATAAAAACCCTGGGTAATAAAAGGATCTCGATTAAAAGAAAAAAGCATCTGGTGAGGCAGTTCAGCGGATTTATCGGACCTCTGTTAAGGTTCGCTATCCCTCTGATAACTGGACTTTTGACTAATCAATAATGGAGTATGCGGAAAAAATGTACCTGGTGCCCAGCCACCAGTTGGAGCAATTAAGGGCTCCTCCTCCACCGGAGGAAAATATTAGAAAGACCACAACTCGCTTGCTGGATAGTAAAATGAGGTCTGTTCTTCAAGGACTGACTTGGACGAATACGAAAAAGCTAAACTATACACCACCGTGCTTCAAAGGTACCTAACGTACGTGAAGCAGAGCGATTTGGATCAAGGGAAAATAAGTCTCTTTCTACCAGAACAGGAACAGAACGTCCCCTCCAATCCCCCAGAAACACCCCAAACCTTTGACTCTGTTGCTCAGGAAATACTGGATAGCGTCGGTAAGCGTTATAAGAGAAATGCAACCGTATTGCTAAATAAGCTGAGACAGGATAAAATATATCTTCATGGAACGATAAAGGGGCTTTTGTGTACAAAGGCTCGGTGGTTAACGGGTCTAACATACTCGACTTAGTCAAGGCCGTCACCCAGACGTGTTCCGTTCCTAGCAAACATGTGCCCAAAGGCTGGGATGCATTCATGAACGCCATGGCAGAACTAAACGTGCCATCGTCTGTCGTGGGCAACGCGGCCAACAGAGATCTTTTGGAGAGCCTGAAGGCCTCAACGGCTGATCCCAGAGCAGATCGTGAACCCTTTTTGCCTTCTGAAAAACTGGCTAAAAGAGCCAAATGGCTTACTGTGTAATTTTTTTTCTTTTCGTGCTCTGAAAAACAATTTTTAAATGGTCTTTTTTTTGTTGCTTTAAATAAAAAATCTTGTATACTTCTTAAAAATTTTTATTTGTCATGTGTATTTTTTCTGAATTGGCCCTTTTTAAAAACAAACAAACACAAAAAGACCACCAGACACGAATTGTCTTTAAACCCCACGCCTGGAGTGCTTTATTGAGAAACATGGCTGTAAAATTCATTGCAAGATACACACGTCTGGGCTAACTGAAACATGTTTTCAGCAGACCTAGGCATGCCCGAGTATTTACTTTTTATTTTTCTTACAAAATTCACCAACATTTGGTCATTTTGCACCAAATCATTAGAATACAATTTCAAAATCTGATCAAAAGGTAAACCCTTGCTACGGTGATGCAAGAAAAACACTCAGTGATAACCGCAGGCGACAGAGCGTGGGTCCTGCAATTGTCTAGTGTGAAACGCAATGTCAGTGGTGTTTTTGTTTAAAAACTTCACAATGGTTCTGGGGAACAACATGCTGTTTGAGGGGGTGCCCGTACGAGTCAAAAAACTCTCCGCGGTTTCCCTCTGCCAGGTACAAAGCGAGCCAGTGTTCGCCAGGTTGGTTGTGTGGGTGCGTGTTGACCACCAAACCTAGGGGTCTCCGAGACAGCCTCCTTCTGGGGAGCCAATCGCTGGGGAACACATCTAAGAAAGTCTCTTGCGTGGCAGAGTCCGCCAGTAAAACACATGAGAGCTGCATGGTGTCCATGCTCACATGTAGTCGAACAGGACGTTTCTCCTCTGATTGATCTCTATGACGTTGTCAAAAACCCCATACACGATCATATTGACGGTGGCCGTCAAAGCCTTCGCAAAACATATTTCTGCTCTCACGTTCCCAGTTTTTATCAGGGAATAGTGATCGGCGCATTCCTGGTCGGGGGAGAGGTCGAAGGCAAACAAGGTATAACCCTGGGCAAACTGCACACAGTCAATGAGCAGCGCACGATCTTTCATGTGTTTACCGGCCGTCTGTACCAGATTCATGTACTCCCTCACGCAGCGCCCAGCCTCGAAGTCTGGCTGCAGAGGCTTGGTCGGTATCTGTTCGCCATCCACGTACAAGGCCACAAAGTTAATATCGTAATGTTTAAAGTTAAAGGGGTTTTTAGCCTAACTCCCGCTGAAGGCGTCGTTATCCACGAACCCCAGGACGAGCATTTTGGGTAGCTGTCCCAAGAACAGGTCTTCCTGTTTACTGACCCTGCTTCCCGTGGGAATGCTAAACACTTTTCATTCCCACACGGTCCACAGGGTATTTAGCATTAGCGGTGAGCAGGGCCTCCGCATGCCCCAGATGGACTTTCTTCACAAAAAGGGACGCTGATACAATGCGCAGTTTATAGCCTGGGGCTGCATTGCCCATTAAGCAGAAGGCGTCTTTACTGCGCGTCAGTTTAATTTTCACGTCCATGCCGTTCAACAAAAGTTTTTCTTGAAAAAATAGGTCGCTGTGTAGATGGCCCAGCAGCTCAATCGTCCTGCTCTGAGCTGTCAGATCTGCACGCTTCACAAACCCAAGATTCTCGCTGTCCAGCTCCGCGGCTTCGTGTTTCCCGGGGGTGTCTTTAATAAACAGGCTGCTGGAAAATTGCGTAGCAAGAGTGTCGCCGCTGTAATTGAGCACCGATTCTATAAAAGCCCGGTAAGGGTAGCAGTTGTTGCTTTGAGTTATGAGTCGGACTCCCAGCGTGACGTCCAGCTGACTGAAAACGGATGCCACGGGGTAATTCACCAGGCCCACCGCAGCGTTCCGGGCGAGGTTGGTTCCGTCTCCCTTTACGATCTTGCAACAAAGGTACAGAAGCGTATTGTTCAAATCCATGTAATCTATTCTGTTCCTCGCTATAAAAAAGTCAAGGGGGGCCGCCTCCGTAATGGCCGATAGCAGCGGCACCTCGATGTAGATGCTTTTCTCGATGCTGGTCTGCGTGGGGGCTATTTGGAACAAGTCCAATTCAGATTTGGTGCACTCTTCAGACCCGCAGTGAACGAAAGCCATGTTGATTAAAATAGATCTCTTTTACCAGGTGGAGCATGTTTCCTATTTCTCCTCCGCCTCCCCTTGGTCTTTCGCTTCTGGCTAGCCCAGCGTGCCAGATCTCTTCTTTTAAAGGGTTTTGGGGGACCTTGGCATCGCGGGTATGAGGTGTTTCTCTTTCTCTTCCTCCTTTTGATGTACATCAGCCCCGACCCCTCCTGGGCGGGAGGTTCCCTCACCTTCTCCAGAACAGCACAGGAGACGTGGCCTACCACGTCTCTAGCTATGTTTTGAGCGGCAGTTTTGACGTGGGGTTTAATAATCTCTAGCCCTCTCCTCAAAAGCAGAACGGCTTTTCGAAAGAGGCTACGGAATATTCCACCCACGCCAGCCCCGTACATCACGGGGGTCCCGTGATAACCAGGAAGGGCATATCCGGCCTGGGCTTTGTAATAGTTGCTGTAGATGGCGGGGTCACCATAATTTTTTAGGGTCACCATGGTGCTTTTCCCCCCTCCCCCCTTTTAGAAGCCTCGCCAGGGACGCAGGTGCAGCTTGACGATCACCTTGCCGAAGCAAAATGAGACGTGTCTGTTCTGATCAGTCTTTATTTCAATGGTGATGGTGTTGATGTGATGCTTACTGACGGGAACGTAATGCGGTTTATCGTAGGTGATGGTGACAAACTCGTTGTTCCTGCCTCGGACGGGGATGCAGCGTAAGAGGGGAATGGAAAAATCCCCCATGAACTGGTGTTCCACGATGTCCGTGTACAGGTACAAGGAGTTGAAACCTCCTGTGATGTCTGCTGAGAAAGGGATTTTGTTGATGCAGCTGTTGGGGTACAAACCCAAAATATTAGCCAGCTCTCCTCTGGTAGAAAACGTGTAAGCGACATCGGTGGACTTAAGTCTAACTTTTCTACCCACAGGATCGTAGTTCATGATCACCTCGGGTGGGGCAGGATTACGAGTCACGACACCGTTCATGTGCTCCAGCAATTCGGATACAGACAAGTAATAACCTCGTCGTAGGATGTAATTCCATTGCTTATCTTCGCAGGTGATTTCAAAAGGGACGTCTTCGTTGATGTTGTTCCAACTGTGCGGGTATTGTATTTCCACCAACCCCACCTCCCAGGCACCCGGGAGATCCAAAGGTTTAATGAGCTGCACGGTAAAGTTCTAGCTGGTGTTTTGGGGAAAAACCCCAGAGCTGGCGTTGCTGGGCAAAGTGATGTAAAACCCACCATCGTTCATTTTCCCCCTTCACAGATTTGAGAAGCTTCCACCCAGCTGTTAAACTTCTCGGGCCACCCCAGCCACTTCACCAGCAGCTGCTTTTTTCTCCCTCTTCCTTTCGCCGCTAGAACTTTTTCAATCCTGTAAACCCTGTCCCGCTTGGGGTTTACTTTTTGCAGTTCTTCGGGGTAAAAAGATCCAGCAACCGTCTCACCCTCGTAATCTTTTACTCGGTATATGGGCCTCTGGCCCTTGGTTAAGGTTTCGTCGACTATGAATATCTCATTAGTAAACGTTTGTTCATATCCTTTCTCAAAAGCTCCTGTGGTTTTAGACAGCCTCACGTGGTCACCTTTTCTAAAAAGGCCGGCAGCCGGTTTGACTTTTAAAGCGTCTCCGTATACTCTTTTCCACACCTTCAGAGAATTTGAGGGGTTAACGTCAACGGGTCTGGCACGTATGGTTCTGTGAAAGCTCCGATTGTAACTCTTTATAAACTCAGGTAACGCATCGATGTAGTGAAAGGTGTTGCGGGAGGTAAAATATCTTCACACCCGAGATTTTAAAGTTCTGTTAAACCGCTCCACCACCCCCGCTTTGACTTCGTTATTAGTCACAAAATGGTGGACCCCGTGCCGCTTTAACAACCCACTTAAAGGTTTGTTTAAAAATTCTTTTCCCCGATTGGTTTGTAATTTTTGAGGCACGTGACCTTCGCTGAAAATGGCTTTAAAGGCCTTAGCTACTTCACCTCCTGTCTTGTCTTTGAGGCTTAAGGCCCAGGCGTATTTGGATAGAATGTCTATCGCTGTTAAGATGTACTTAAAACCGCTGTTGTGTCTGGAGAATCTTTGCATATCCACCAAATCCGCCTGCCATTGAGCGTCCACGTCTGAAACGACCGTCTTGTTTCTTTTAAAACGTATTCGGGCCGGTTTGTGTAAAGAGTAAGCCTCCTGGTCCGAAAGCCAAGTGGTTACCTCACCCCTGTTCAAAGTTTCGCTATGCTTTTTGGCCTCTTGAAAAACAGCGTTCACCCCTCTGAAGCTCCCCACTTCCCTGGGGGTGTAATAGATTTTTTTTAAAAGAGCCGCCTGCGTTGGCATGGCTGCCGCTTGTAACCGACGCAAGTATAAAGAAAACACGTTCACACCAGTGAATTTAAATGAGCTTTTTATTAATTGCCTGATTTAGCGCCCCTTTTTACAGCGCCCTGTGAAAATGAATGCCGCCCACGAAGGAGTCTGAGCTGGTTCGCTCTTCCTCTCAGAGCTGTGTTTCAAACAGGAACAAAAACAGCTGATGCAAGATACATTTGCTCACACGGGACTGCCGATGTGTAGGTTCTCAAAGGCCCGTATAAAGTTGTTGTCGAGCTGCCGAGAGATTTTCAGAAAAAAAAAGAGCTGTAAGTCACCAACACCGCTTGGTTTGTACTTAACCCCCACCACATTCCCCTCCATAACCGTCACTTATCGTTCCTTTACCTGCACCGGTTTTTTTACTTGGGCCTTGTCTGCCTCCGACTCCTGTGAGCCTTCCTCCATGGGGGTGGACAACATGAAGCCATCAAGCTTGTCAGGCCGCTTCTCAGTCTCCTGGGTTTCAGGGTCCGTCAACATCTTGTCCTCATCCTCCTCCAAACTGTCAATGTCACAGTGTTTTCTCCAAGGGCCGTTAAAGGTTAAAACCAAAACAAAGCGCGGAGGTCTCATGGGGGTGGCGAAGGCATCCATGTTCTCCACGAGCTGCGAACCACGGTCTCGAGAAACCACCCTCGGTGTCTTCCGCTTTTAAAAAGGCCCGAGACTTCCGGGGGGCTGTGCTGCGCCCCGGCCAACCGCCGCGCCCTTCTGGGATGACCCCGATTGGCGGAGGGTCGCCCCACCCCCACCACTTGCCCTTTCCCGGCCAACCCCACTCTCAGGGTGAAATGCGCCCCGATGGGCGGGGAAAGGGTCACAACGCCCACTTCCAATCAGGTGACCCTTGTCAGCTGGAAGTCAGAGTTTGGGGGTGAGACCAGATGTCATGGGGCGAGACTTCCGGTGACAGGTGGGCAGGGGGTGGGACAGAATGTCAGGTGAGCGGATGGGGGTGGGACTTCCGCTGACAGGTGGGGCAGGGGTGGGATCGGATGTCAGTTGACCGGTGGGGCGGGACTTCCAGAAGCCGGTAGGGGGGCTAAAGTTTGATGGATGATCAGTGGGCGGGGCTAAAGTTTGACAGGAGGTAGCCCCCTTGTACTAGTGATGCATTAGGGTCTTTTGCAAGTTAGCTAGTTTAAATCCCGCCGCGATCATTTTACTCAGTTCCAGGGTGCTTTTCCAGTTTCCTTCTGAAGCATCCTCCTTTTGGACGGTCACTAGGATGCCACAGTATAGAACCTCTGAGAACTGACTGGTTAACCACACACCCTATGTGGCACCAAAAGTATGCATCCTTAACTGTACATACACTGCTGTGTTATCTGTAAACTACTAAAAAAACAAAGTGTAAAAAAAAAATGACAATTTGATAAGGAAAGGAAACTTTCTGTACTTGTTTCGTTTAAATTAAGATGGTTTAAAGCAGTCTTTTTCTTCTGCACAGTAAAGTTTCAAACCTGTATTAAAATAAAACAAGGCGGCCTGGGGCACTTTTAAAAACTAACATTTATTTATTGCATGAGCCTTCGTGGGAGAAAAATCCCACTTCCTCAGATGCTTTGAAAAGCGTTATCCAACGCATCTGATGAAGTGGGATTTTCTCCCACGAAGGCTCATGCGATAAAGACAGATGCTAGTCTTTAAAAATGCCACAGGACTCCTTGCTTGTTTTGCTGAACTAGACTAACAGAGCTGCCCCTTTTGGAACTTGTCAACCTGTATTAAGTCAGTATTCAGCTGTACACTTTTGAAGGAACACCCCCACCACTGGTTTTTGTTCAGCAGTAGGAACAGCCTCCCTTCCCGCAGTGTCCCTACCCCCGAGGCTCAACAATGGGAGGATTGGGGTTTCTGAGCCTGGGGTTCTCCCCCACGGCAGCACCCTGCTTTTTCCGCTGAGCCCAGAGGAGGACCCTGTGCTGAGCCCCCTGCTGGGGCTGGGCTAAGGGGTGTGGTCTAAGTCTGGGCACAGCAGGTGCAGCCATAAAACAAGATGTGATTAGTTATGTGTCTTTGTGCCACCCCTGCCCCTGTGCCCAGCACCTTGGGGGGGGAAGAGCCCAAGCCCCCATATCCTCTGTAGGGGCCTGATTCACACACCCCACCCTGGGACACCCGCCCCTACCACTGGCTGCCCGCTCAGCCTCGTTTTCAATGCCCAGCGCTTCCCGCCCACTCCCAGAGCCGCCCCGCCCATTCCCCCCGCCTCCCGCCGCATTTGGTTCTGCCTACTCCCCCTGCCGTGCCGCTGCATTTGGTTCCGCCGAACGCAGCAGCCTCGCGTCTTCCGAAGTCCCTTCCCCGTCCTGCTCGGTGTTTTGTCCCCGGGTGGGTGCCGTAGCGCGTGCGGCGGCCCCTCCCCTCTGCGGCTAGGCTCGCCTCGCTCGCTCTCTGCTGCTGCGCTCGATTGTGCGGGCGAGAGGCGGCGGCGGCGGCGGCAGGGAGCGCGAGCGCGGGCGACACAGGCGGGAGGGAGGCAGCGGCGGCGCCATGGCGGCTGCTCTCAGCGACATGGCGGAGCCGGAGGGGCTGTTCCCCGGCGAGGCGGCGGCCGAGGAGGAGGAGGAGGCCGGGGCGGCGGCGGCGGAGTCGGAGGCGCTGCTGCTGCTGAACGGCGAGGCCGAGAGCATGTCGGAGCCCAGCCCGGAGAGCGCCAGCCAGGCCGGGGACGGGGAAGACGACGATGACGAGGAGGAGGAAGGTGGCGAGGAAGAGGAGAGCAGCCTGGTGGGGAGCAGCAGCACCAGTAGCGGCTGCTGCAGCGACGAGACCCGCTCGCTCAGCCCCGGCGGCAGCAGCGAGGCCGACGCCAAGGAGGAGCCCAAGGGCCCCCGGGGCAGCCAGGAGGACGGGCTGGGGCGCGGGGGCGGCAGCTGCAGCAGCAGCAGCAGCAGCGTGTCCAGCGGCGGGGATGAAGGCTACAGCACCGGTGGCGGGGGCGGCAGCGCCAGCAGTAGCTGCAGCGCCACTTCGGGGGGCCGGCGGGGCAGCCTGGAGATGTCCTCGGACGGGGAGCCCCTGAGCCGCATGGATTCGGAGGACAGGTCAGTGCGGGCCGGGGCTGGGTGGATGTCGGCCCTGCAGCGCTGCCCTCCGCCGAGCGAGGCCAGCGGGGCAGGTTCCGTCTCGAAATGTCTCCCCAGACGCTATCCCCTGGAGGTTATTGCCCTCGTCCGTGCGCTCCCGGCCCCAAACCACCGCCCTGAGCCGCTCACTCCCGGTAGCCAAGTGCGGGAAGGGATGGGTCGGTGGGGGCGGATTGCCCTGCCTAGGAGCGAGAATAAGGGCGAGGAGCTGCCAGGTGGGTTGGCATTTCCAAGGGAAACCTCTTGTACTCCCCCAGCAGAAGGAAGAGGCGTCTGGAGAAATACTTTCATTTGTATATTGGGCCTTTCCGTGGTTAGTGCTCTCGCCTCGGTGAGTCCGCCTTTGCCAGGTTCAATGATAGAGAGCAGAAACATCGGTGGTTTCTGCACTTGCAGGCATCTCCTTTGGCCTAAGGTCTTGGAGTTTCTTCGGGAAGGGTTTTAATTTCTGAAGTTCTTTGCCAGGTGGAAGTGGTAGCCCTTGAACTGTAGAAATCATTAACAGACTACTTTGATAGCCATTCGATTGGGTTCCTTCTGGTTTGATGTGCAGAAGGTCAGTAGCTAAATAATAAAGTTTAACGACAGTTTTCCTGGGGTGCTAATGCTTCTTTTAAAAACAGTATGGGGCACCTTTTTGGTTGTATTTTGTGTTGAAATGCTGTCAGCCTGATCAAAAGATCAAAGATGAAGTGTTAAAAGCATGATTAGTGTATTCTACCTATGCTAATATTGGTGTTTGTGTATTACAGAGAGAGTGTAAAAAAAGCAATCTAACTATGGAGAGGGGGTTTTAGTTTGTGTGATAATCATACCTTGCTCTCTGTAATGTTAAAAGGCCTTGTCATGCACCAACTTTTTCTCCAGTCATAAAATAGCAGTTTTCTTTGTTTAAACCAAACACAGATCAATAATCAATGCACTTGACAGACAAGTGAGATAATGTTTATTGGACTGTTGATGTAGTTGTCATTTTCATAATGGGTTTTTGAAATATAAATTTGAATAGAATATGTAATGGAATTGACTAAAAAAATATATTTATCTTTTTACACTTGAGGTTTTTAGTTAATTCCTACGTGCAACTAAGCAATGAACTTAGTGTACAGTACTGCATGTACTTTATAAAATACTGTTTTGGCTGTGATTTAAGCTTTTCAAAAGCTTGTGATACACCTAGTGACTCTCATTTTGTTTTTGTATGCTACTGTTTAACAAACAAATTCAATGATAGAACAAATTAATATGAATCCATATTCTATTTAAGTATTTACTTTAGTCATCTTATTAGCCCAGCTCTATTCTCGATTTGGTTCATATTGATTTCTAAAATGGTTTAAGAAATTCTGTAACTTAAATCATAAACTGTACTTTATGTCCTGGACAAACCTAAGATCATTGTCCATATGTGTTTGTAGTTTTACTTGCATTAAATGGAGAGCTGTAGTTTGTTTTATTTCTTCATGCAGAGAAACAGATTCTTAATAATTTTTGAAGAACAGCTACTTTAAGTTTGCAAACTTTGTTTTTAAAATAAAACAGGCTGTGTTTTTGTCATTCTTAAAAGTGCATGGTAGTTTGGAAAGAAAAAAACTTTGTTAAAGTCTGGTTGGACTAAAAGTTCATTGAAATATTACAGAAATGTAGTAGGTGAGATTGACATGGGTATATTTGAGTGGTGACAACCCCAAGCATTCAAAAACCATGATTTAGCCCCTCCCACTTCTTTAAGTCATAGAATTGACTTGAAAAGATGATTTTAGAAAAACTATACCTTTTGGGTGCTTTGTGTATGCCATCTGGTTCTTGTGCCTTTAGAGTGCATGGGGGTTACGTTTTAATGTCCTTCTCCATGAATGAGTGCTAGAAAGTTCTTTTTATGAGAATCTAAATTTTCATTTAAATGACATGAATCTGGGAGCTGTAGCTTTAAAAAGAATGCCAAATATTGCTAGACATTGCAATAAAATTGTGAGGATTGATAATACTATTTTTTTCCAATTTTAATCTACTTCATGTGTTTGTGTGATTGGTCTCAGGCCTTGCGTGCATTGGAACACGGATGAGAGCTAGCTAACAGTGAGACTCAACCCATATAAGTATTTGAATTAGGGGAGCAATGAAAAGAAATTGTGGTGTTTCTCTTTTCTTGTATAATAGGGAATAGGATTAATAATTTTCCTCTGCCCATCCTTCAGCTATTGTCATGTTCATGATTGGCAAGAAAGTTGAAAACTTTTTTTGGATCCATGCCTTGTTAGAGCAGTTGCCTCTATGTTGTATTATTAATGATGCTTACATGGGGATACACCTTAAAATCATTTGGAAAATGCAGCTACAGCAGAATGAGGCATCCTGCTCATTATCTGGTATATCTCATAAAGAAGGTTATAAGTCTTTCATGTTTAATTGAAATCCTTCTCCTTCTAAGAGGCGGCATGTATATAGTTTTATTTATATAATAAGATGCCAGGATTGCCACCTCTCCGTATGTCATACTGAAGCTTAAACTGTTTGAGTTGTGAAGCAATGGAAACACCTGCATGCCTGGTTGAGGGCTGATTTTGTATAGAATATCATCATCATCACAGTCAATCATCAATGGGATTCACAGTCTGTTACCATATAGTTTCTAAACTTTTGGCCATTTTGACTTTAAGAATTACATCTGTGCAACAGTGAAGCACATATCTCTGAACTGTCAGGAGTCCAAGATGGTTGTGATAGCGGTAGTAACTGAACCAATCACCACCCTTATTCTACTGCTAATTTGTATGCATCACTTTCATTGTTTGTGAGAGGGCAACTGTCCAGTGGATTAGTTGGCCCAACTGCCACACTCATGTAACATAAAATACTCCAAACACACACAGCCTCCACCTTATTTGCCACCTGCACAGCTCAGCACAATTCTCCCAATGCAGTGAGAAGCACTGGAGGACAATTACTGTACTTGCCACAACAAGTTCCTTTCATCTGTCATTTGCGCAAATCAACGCGAAATCTCCTAGTACAAAACATAAACACTACCCTATCATGTCTTGTCCTTATCATAAACCTGAACAGCAAAACTTCAGGTAATCTTAAATAAAGATTATTCAGCTTTTTTTTACCAATGTTTTGGGTAGATCTCAATAAAACCCTGAGAGTTGAAAAAATTGATTTCCCATAGCAAAAACTAGAATATTTGAATTGTTAGAAGTAATGTATAGAAAATAGACACTTGGACATAGAGGCTAAATTTGGCATAGTGTATTTTACCATTTCATTCCCAAGTGTGAAATAAAATCCTGGAAGTAACTCATATGCACCACTTCTTTTCTTAGCAAATTAATCCTATTTATCAAATTTATAAATTGGCACATAGGATAATTTATATCATCTTTAAAGTATTTCAGGTGGTTGACTTTCAGTGCCCCAAATGTTTTGAGAAGTCGTAGGTCATTACTGACTTGCTGATATCAGTCTTGGAAAAAATACCTTAACTGAAACACCTGAAAGGATGGAATAGTAATAGACAGCTAGTAAACGAGTTACCTGGGGTACAGCTCCACTGTTGAGTTAAGTTGGGCTTTTACCCATCATTAATCCTAACTTCCTTACCATTCCACACACAAACTTCTGACTGGAGTTTCATTCTGTCATCTTAGATCTACCTGGCTTGTCTGGGGCCATAAGCTAAAGCTTGGATGCTGCTTTCAGCTAGATTGGTAGCTCATTGCAGTGCAGATGCAGGCCAAATCAGTCAGGCTGACTGTCCTCCAGTGCTTACCACAATTTCCCTGTGCACACTGCAGGACAGGCAAGTTTTCTCTGTTCTCTTCAAGAGATTGAGGGCATGTCCACACTACAAAATTAACTCTACCTGTGTTAGGTCGACTTACTGGTATCAATAATTACTGCAGTGGTTCATATCCATACTGCCCTTCTTCTGTCAGTGCGGCATGTCCTCACCAGGAGAACTTCACTGGCTTAAGAGGGGTGGTTTGGGGTGCTGAGAACCTGGGCACTCAGCTCCCTCCTGGGAGCTTGGCTGCTGCCCTGAAGCTCTCAGCTTTCTGGCTCCTTGCAGGAAGCACAGCTGCCCCTCCATCTCTACCCCAGCTCTTGTCCTCTCGCCAGGACTCTCAGGGTAGCACCCAGGCTCCCAGTGGGGAATGGGAGCTTGTGGGGGGCAAGGTGCCGGGAGCTTCAGGATAGCTCAGTAGGAAGTGAGGAGCTAGGAACCTGGGCAGCAGTTCACAAGGGAGCCAGGAGCTTCAGAGCAGCTCCCAGGCTCCGAGCAGGCTGCCGGGAGTCTTTGGGCAGATGGGAACCCAGGCAGCAGCCTGTCTAGAAGGGGGAGCTAGGACCCTAGGAAGCTGCCTGACTTGGAGCATGGAGCCCAGGGGCAGCGGGGCTCTAGCTGGAGCCCCTCACCCATCTAGCTTTTTTGTCAATATCATGGCTGTGGGGGGGACCCATGAAATTGACAAAAATGAGAGCCAGCAGCCAATGTAAGCAACTAACTTGCACTATCTGCATGGGCACTGAGTCATCCTAACTACACTGACATAAGCTCTGCGCCTCTCAGAGAGTTAGCATTTTGTCTGTGTAAGAGGACACTTACATCAGTGAGAGCAAGGTTGTATTCGAGCATGGGTGTCAAACTCATTTGCTGTGGCGGGCCAGATTTGACTTAATCATATTTCAAGTGGGCCGGACATACCATAAATCAAAATAGTACGGCACTCTCGAGTCATCACATAGTGCTGGGTATGCAAAATGGTGCTCTGCGATACCCCCCCCCCCCCCAAGGGAGAGACAGTGGGGTCTTGCAGAGCACAGTCTTGCATACCTGCAGCTCTGGGTATGCAGGGTTGGTCTCTCTCTCAGGGAGAGTGTGTGGTCCTGTGGAGTGCAGTCATGGGCCGCATATTTGACACTCATGTGTAGTGTGTACCCTGACAATTTAGTGGACGTAAGATGCGTTATGCTGAACTAATGCTGTAGTGTAGACCAAACCCGAGTGGCTTAGTTTACTGTGGTACTAAGAACCATGGGGTATGCCTCCAGAAATACTCATACAAGCAATACTCATGGGTGAGGACCACATGATTGTGTATCCAGTAACTTGGATATGACTTTGGGGTGTGGCAGCTCATACCCAGGAGCTTACACTGAAGAGCTAGTTACCCAAGGTAACTCTGGGGCAACGATATATCCTGAGAATGCTGTATGAATTATTAGTGAAGGATATTAGTAGACATCCATTTCAGAAATTACTTTTAAAAGGTTTACTTTTAAACCTTGGATTACGTTGTTCCTTAGTACGTTTTAACTGTTTTAAAATGACAGTGTGGCAGAGGTGGGAATAGAAATCATGGTTTCCTTTTTTGGTCTGATTTGAAATGAGGGTCTCCTTAATCTTTAGATCTGTGTTGCTTTTTAATTTTTTTGTTAATTTATTGGACCTAAATGTTTAATGTCAAGATTGCCATATTTGACCTATTTTTTTTAAACTGTTCATTGTAAAATTGAGTCCTTTTCTAAATTGTCTACTTTGGGCTAACACTTATGAAAGAACAGCAATCAAAAAAGGCAGGAGGCACCAGTGTAAATGCTTTATTTGTGATGTGTTCATGTGACCAGGTAGCAAAATGTTTCAGGCCTCTCTTAGGTATGCATTCTCATTTGTGAAGGCTGCACATCCTACCCAGGAAATGAAGATCATCCATTTTGTACCTGCAGTGAGGTGGTTAAGCAATGGAACTTAATATACTTCGTTTTACTTCTTATGTAATACTAACAAACCACAGTAGAAGATTGGCTATACAGGCTGTTACTTATAGTTCAAGAAATCTCCTGAAAATAACACCAGAGTCCTGTGGCACTTTTAAAGACTAACAGATTTATTTATCGCATGAGCTTTCGTGGAAGAAAATCCCACTTCGTCAGACGAAGTGGGATTTTCTCCCACGAAAGCTCATGCGATAAATAAATCTGTTAATCTTTAAAAGTGCCACAGGACTCTGGTGTTTTTCTACAGTAGACGAACACTGCTACCCCTCTGGAATTTGACTACCTGAAAATAACATTAGCAATGGTTCCTTTATAAGTGTTCCTGATAGCATTTTTTGCATTTGCTTTCAGATTCAGAAGTAATACTTGGAACAGGGGAAAGAAATTCTGAATTCTTGTTCTTGTAATGTGTTCAGGTCTTTATGGGACTGGAAAAAATATTTATTGGAAGACCAGACTGCCCAGATGTTTTATAAGAAGGGCACTAATATCTCTTGCTCTAAAATCTGCTGTTAGTTTTAATTAAACCTGGGTAATATAAAATGTTTTAGATATCACTGCAATAATCCTAGATTAACATTCAGTACATGTGATGAAGTTCTTTTAACTAGTTCACAAAAAACTATCTTGAATCTGAGATTAGTACTTTTGCCACCCAATGAAACAAATGAGTGATACTAATTTTACATTAGTTGTAAAATTCACACAAGTATAGTTGGAATTCATGGTAAAAATACTGGCTTTCATTTCCAGATTTTAATGGCTTATTTCCAAACTAAATTCCTTAGCTATTCAAGATTTTTCAATGATATTTTTGAGTTTTCAGATATCCAATTATTTCCTTTAGAACTTTCACTTGGCTTAGTCATTGGTGTCGGGTGTTTTTGTCATGCATATTTAGTGTATGAGGAGCACGTTGAAAGAAATGGTTTAGAAAACATGTTGTTAAAAAAACATTCTGTATTCTATATGATATTAGTTTACAGTGGGCAGAGATAGTATTTTAAATTCCCAGCAGCAAGTTGTGACCTCACAAAACTGGAAAATACATCCTGTTTCATGAAATTAGTATAAGATATCTTGCCACTTCCTACACAAGAGTTTGATGGCCAGGGTTTTTTTTCATGCCAAAAGCTGTGTCTTGAAAGTTTGAAAGTACAAGTCTCATTTTCTGTATAGGGGACCCTCTTTTTGCTAGGGTTTAAGTCTTAAGGCAGGCCTCGACAAATGCACCACCCATGTAGGCACTAGCCCCAAAACTGAGGCACCTAGGTGTGACACATGTCAGAAGCCCTACTCACCATTGTGGACACTTGCAGTGGCGGTGGTTGGCGGTTTGGGGTGCAGAAGCCCGATTGCTACCAACCCCCTCACCCCCGCCTCCCCATGCGTACTGCTGAAGGTGCTGATGGCTTTTTAGGGGGAGGTGCTGGGGATGTTCTGCCCCCAGAGTACTGTGGCGCAGCTAGATGCCAGGGTACAATTCCCAGGTGACCTGGTGCCCGGGTTTTGTTGAGCCCTAAGGGTATGTCTACACAGGAATAAAATAACAGAGTCCTGTGGCACTTTTAAAGACTAACAGATTTATTTATCGCATGAGCTTTCGTGGGAGAAAATCCCACTTCGTCAGACGCTTTGAAGATAGGAAAGTTACAGAGTGGGAGGAAATTAAATGCAGGGGAGTGTATGACATAGCATCAGGTCAGGCTGTAACAGCAAATCAAAATAGGTGTTAGGATTCAAAACACTGGGGAACAGCACATAGAGGAGGGGGAGGTCAATTCACTTGTTGTAATGCGAGAAAAATCCATAGTCCCTGTTTAACCCCAAGACAACTGAGTCAAATTTGCATATAAGTTCGCGTTCTGCAGTCTCTCTTTGAAGCTGTGATTTGTGCTATGTCATACACTCCCCTGCATTTAATTTCCTCCCAGTCTGTAACTTTCCTATCTTCAAAGCGTCTGACGAAGTGGGATTTTCTCCCACGAAAGCTCATGCGATAAATAAATCTGTTAGTCTTTAAAAGTGCCACAGGACTATGTTGTCTTTCTACAATAGACTAACACGGCTACCCCTTTGGAATAGGAATAAAATAGTCATGATTGCCTGGGTCAACTGTCTTGGGCTCATGGCGTTCAGTCTCCGGGGCTGAAAAAGTACTCTGTAGACATTCAGGCTTGGGCCAGACTCCAGATGCTGGGGCATTACAAGGATGAAAGTTCCCAGGGCTCAGAGTCCAACCCGAACTTGAGCATCTACACAGTGACTTTTCAGCCCAAGAGCCTGAACCCTATAAACTGGATTTAGCTGACTCATGCTGCTGTGGCCCTGCCATGGGTCTTTTGTCTCTGTCGATGTATTGCCAATCTTTTTCTAAACTTTATAATTTGCTTAGTTCCACTGCGCAACTCCTCCAACAGTAGGTTCTGTAAAAACATATCTTGTGAATTTGTAATGAAATGGAATCCATTATGACAGAGTTTGGCTGCTAGGCTTGTTTTCAGCCTATTGTCAGTCCAAATCTTGGCTGTCACAATCATGCTGTTGATATTAAAAGGGACCAAAACACTTTAGGGAGATTGTTTGGGGTATTAACCATTTTAAAAAGACCAGATTACTGGCAGTTACCGTGAATTTCCTTTATAACCTGGATATATTTAGCCAAATAAAGACAAGAGGTCCTTACTTAATGTTATAGTCCCAATACTGCTCAGCATTTTACAGGATGCGAAAGACAGAGGGCTTGATTATCTGTTGCTCTTTTTAGTCTGCTCCTGTGGTGCAAAAGGGGCTTAAAAATAGTGCAGCAGATCCTTGACTGGTGTAAATTGTCATAAAGACCATTGAAGTGAATTTCCTCTCTGCTGAGGTGCTGCCAGACTGCATCTCCAGCCGTGGAACAGAAGCCAGGCTGTGTATGTGTTGACAGGAAGGAGCATTCGAAGAGAAAAGAAGAGGTAGGATAAGAGTGTATGGTACAGTGGTGGTTCTCAGTTTCACACAGCCCATTGAAATCTATTTAAATCATTAATTAATTTTTAAAATTTTTTTCTTTGAGATGGACCTAATGGTTTTATACAATCTTTTGGCTCTTTTAAAAGAGTGCAAGGAAAAGGAAAGGAAACGTCAGTCCTCAAGCAATTGTAATGCTAAAAGTGTGATACGGTAATTGCATCGCAGTGGAAACTTGTAATAAAAATTTTCAGATTAATTTAAATACAGCGTTTTAATCCTTCTGCCAGATAATCACATGTCAGAAACCCAGATGAAAAGGTTCAGAACACTGCAATTGAAATCTAGAGGCCCGATAATGAATAAAAATAGGTACTGAGCAACCATCATTAGTATTGATTGGTATTAGAGAACTGTAAATTTAAAAAAAATCTGAAAAATTTAAAACTTTGTTCATCTTTGTGCGAAATGAAAGCAGAAAAGTTGAGCAGTTTCCTTTTAAAATCTCTTGCTTTTGTATCAGGTAATAGCAAATTTAAGTTAATTTGTTAGTCGAGTTACGGCCTGAAAGACTTGGGTCGAGTTGAGCAGACTGTGCAGTTCCTAATGCAATGGGGATCTAACCTCAGTTGTGGACTACGACTACTAGTTAGTAATCCATTTTGCATAGAATTTTTATCAATTAATTTCCTTTTGTTTTATCAGGTTGGTACTTGACGAATAGTAATTATATACCTGCATTGGAATACACACACACACACTGTATTATCCTATTAAAAGGATGCTGTCAACTCCTTTCTGCAATTATTTTGTCCACTTTTCAGTCATGCCTAAAATAAATAGCTGAAAGATCAGTGAGACTGTTTTTTGCTGGTTTTCTTTGTGCATTTGGCAGCACTTTGTGTATACTCAGTTTACTGGCTTTTCCTTTTTAATTTGTTTCCTCAATCTTGTGAGTCTTGCACACAGCAACAAGGAAAAATATTTTTAAAAGTTAGGAAAAATGGGATTGTGAAACTCTTAAAAATTTTCAGGAATATTCAGGCAAGCGTAAAGTTTCAGGGGGGGGAGCTGTTTTAGTCTGGTTTCAGTAAAAACAATGGGCAGTCCTGTGGCACCTTACAAACTAACAAAAAAAAATGGGGGGGAGGATAAATTTTCATGGGCTGGAACTCACTTTTGCAGGTGCATAAATTAGAAAATAGGTTTGTTAGATGTATATACACGCATGTAAGGGTAAGTACATATTAAGATGAGGGCAGGTGCTAATGAGGTCAGTTCAATCAGAGTAGAAGAGGCCTTGTCAAAAGAGTTGATAGGTGTGAATTGCCAATAGTAGACTTTTTTTTGTAAATGTAAAATTTTGTTGTTTGCATAACATGTTAATTGTCTTAATGACTCTGCAGAAGTTTAGCTCTTTAATCTTTCCCCATAAATCAGTCTCCTCCAAATTCATGACTGTTAGTTTCTGTTCCGTGAAATCCTAGGAAAATAGACAAGTTGAAGATGATGTGATCCCTGGAAGCAAACAGCAAATTCATGGTATCTTTGCCCCAGAACTATCTATAGAAAGTTTTCTTGAGCCATGTGATAATTTTGCATATTTAGGCCAAGATTTTGTTCAGAGTGGGAAAAAAAAGGATGATTTGAAAAAATATATATAACTAAAAAAATCATTTTTATATAAACTGGAATTTTTACTTAAATTGAAAACAGGTTTATTTACAAAACTATGAAAAATTAAATTTGAAACTGGAAGTCTATGTTAAGATCTAAATTATCTATTAAACTCATTTAAATTAAATTAAAAAAACTTTTTGTAGTACATATTTTCTGTTAAGTTTTCCAGAATATCATATCACAGAACTGGTGGAAATTGCTGGCTGAGCACATGGCACCAGAGTTTACTGAAGTGCTAAATCAGTTTCTGACAGCAATACTTTCTTCTGCAGGTACAGAGAATGTTTTCTCTGCACATTATAATTCTGTATTCTAATACTAAAACATTCTCTGAGAATTCAGTATTCAACTAGTTAAGTTCAATGAGGCACAAAGAAAGAAGTTTGGAAATGAGAAGGCAGGAAAGCTTGTTTTCCTCTTACCATTTATGAATCAATTCTAGGTGTGAGAGAATCAGTTCTGTTAGTTCTAAAATCTTGTTGTGTATGGTATCCAGAAAAAAAAGTTTACTTCATACGTACAGATACTTCCTTTGGTTTTAAATACAGAACATGCTTTGATAGATACATAAGAAAAACGTTTAATACATGTAAGTAGTTTTGTTCATTAAAAAGAT
>ML685821.1:2859972-3271508 GCA_007922175.1 Pelusios castaneus
CACAAATCACAAGTAAAATATTTAAGAATAATCTAGTAAATAAGAAATGTATCATTCACCATTTTCTAACATTAAAAAATAAGACTGAATAAAATGTAAGTTAAGCTGTATAATTCATTAAATATATTGAGACATGGTTTAATTAATAGAAGACGAACTAGATTTAGTGTGAAGGCTGTATTTAGTTTTAGCATGTTTTAATAACTGATGAGGATCAGCCTTTATTTAGGAAAGGAACTATAAAATACTATTGCAAAGATTAAAATAGATGGTTTAAATTAAGGTTTCCTGCTTGCTAAGTTAAATCATGAATAAACTCAGTGATTTAAATTGATTTGATATAAATACGTACACCCTGATTTGTTATCCTTTTATGTTGTTGTGGCACATTGCATGCTTGTTTTAACTCGTTCTGGATTCTTTCTGCTGTATCTGTTTCAGTATATCTGCTTTCCTGGTCTCTCTTTCCTGTTGACTTATTATTTGCATTACTGTAACATCTAGGGGTCCAAGCCAAGATCAGGGTCCCATTGAGTTATTTGTTCTACAAACACATAGTAAAGATTCTTGCACTGAACACCTTACTGTTTAAATAGTCACAGTAGACAAAAAGCATAAAGGCACAACAAAGCGATGATTCACAATATCCCTCCAGTCACATCTTATTTTGATTCCTGTCCATGTTTATCTCTGTGTTCCCTTATATTATTTCTGTGTCCTCACTGTTTTTTGTAAATTATCCCAAGGTAGTGTCTCCAAACTTTAGTAGTGTGATGATTCTCTCTCTTTCAAGAGACCTAAAAATAATGTGTGGTTCCCCACATCTACTTCCAAAAACTACTTTTAATAACAAGATTTAGTGCTGGCAACTCACTTTTCACCAGATTATCTCTCATTGATTTGTCTGTTAGTTTTTCATTGTTGATTTCTTAGCACTTATTATGCTTTTGTAAACTGTTTTACAGATTTGCTTCTTATTTTTATTTCTAACAGTTTGTAATTATAAAACCTTTCTCGTTCATTTCATATGGTTTTACTTATGGCTTAATCTGGGTATGGTTTAGGTCTGGTTTTTTTTTTTTTTTTTTTTTTCCTCTTAAAAAATGCCTGTATGAATCTAGGAGCACAAACACTTTTGAATTGGATTTGTACACATAAATCACTTGGATGCTTTTGCAAGTCATGCCCACTATTGTTTATCATGAAGCTTTGTCTTCATTAGGACTTCACTGCTAAATAGCAACACTTAGCAGGGTTGTTGTTGAGTACTCCAAAGGGTCCTGGGCTGTTTAGATGCAGCATAAGAGTTCTGTCCTCTAAATTTTAAAAGGAAGTAGGCATCACACAAAAGAGTGGGGGGGAAAGGATGTAACACACATTCAGTGGTATTAATTCTTAATTTACTTATTCTACCCTTTTTAACACCTATAACCTAAACAATATTTATTCATTATTTTATTCCCCCATCTCTTTCACACAGTGATTTGTCATCCCAGTTTTCTCAATGTACCATCCTCTCCATTTTTTTCATCTTGAAACACCCATCTTCTGTATAAATCAACAGTTGTCTGCAGTCGGATTTTGTGGATACTTCTTCTCATTCTTCTACTAGATAGACGTTTCTGCACCTAGGAGGAGGTGGTGGAAGAGATTCTGCTTCCTGTGATTCCTAGGTTACTCCTTGAAGTTCGACATTCTGATCAATTCCATTTTCTCCCTCATGGGCATCGGGTACTGTGTGATCCATCATTCTTTGGTGGTGGTGATCTCTACTCTATTCATTTTCTTGATTATCAGTGGAATTTCTTGAATCCAGTACCAGATTATCTTCAACACCTCTGAGGGGAATTCATATTGGACCCATGGAATTATGATTTGTTCAGTGTTAGTTGCCGTTCACATGACAAGCAACAGTGGCGCTTGCTGGATGGAAACAAGAAAGAACAAATTGTTCTGTTGCTGGGGATGTGTCTACCTTCTGGAGACTCCTATGTAATAACTCATGTTTTTAAAAATGTATACTTAATCTTTCTACGGGCCTATTTACCCTGTCTTTAAATTGACAAACTAGTACTTAAAGAGCATTGGTTTATAGTCCATTAAATTGGTACTTGGGCGAGTGATAATTGTTGCCACTAACATTATCTTTTATCCCACTTCAGTACCCAGAATATTGGTCTCAAAACTACCAAATTCTAACTTCATATGAACTCAGTCTTAAAACCAGCTTCATATACACAGAAGATAGAGTGACCATGGAATATTTTTGTAGTTAACACATTTAACTTTATATTTATCTTCTGTCTTCCTCTATTTCAGGTATTTAACTTAATAGCTGTCCTGTTGTATAGTTCCTCCATCTTTGAAACTTTTATTAGTCAGCAATGGTAGGAACAATGTGCCACTCCCAGGAGCATGAATGTTTGTTTCTGTTCAGAACAAATATGGTCTACAATTTCTGTTCCTGAGAGAGCGAGCAAGCAGTGATTCAGCTTCACATTATTACCTATGGAGCAACTAGACGTCCATACCAACCAATGTGGGCTTAGCCTGCGGAGCTGCTTTATTGCTGGGTAGATATCTGGCCTCAGGTTGGAGTCTGGGCTCTAGGACCCTGTGGGGTGGGATGGTCTCGGAGCTCAGGCTATGGTCTGAGCCCACAAGTCTACACAGCAGTGAAAAAGCTCTGCATCCTGAGCCCTGTGAGCCTCAGTCAGGACAGCCCAGCTATGTGTTTTTGGATTTTTTTTTTTTGGTTTTTGCTGTGTAGACATACCTCTGGAGTGTGTCTGGTAGTTGAGCCCTAGTTTGCAACTGATGAATGCTGCATCGAAGCAGAAAGGATTGTAGCTTTACACGCTATGCTGCTCAGGAAACATCCTTCTGATGGAAAAAGCTTATTGTCAAAACCGGATGCTCAAAGAGTTCAAGTGTGTCATTTTCAGACTTCGTAAGGATCTAACCAGATGAACAGTTATGTTTGTTTAGAGTCCCAGTTAGAGCTGGTCAGGAATTTTTCAACATTGTTTTTTATTGTAAAATGCTGGTTTGTCAGAACCAAAACTTCTTGCAGACAGGGATCAGTTCTACACAACACTTTTTTTGTACATTTTGAAGCTTTTACAATGGAAAAAAATTTTTTTTTTCTAGTTCAAAAAAACTTGGGTTTAAAATTAAATTTGTAGTGGAAAAAAGAGTGGTCTAAATAAAACAAAAGATTTTGACTAACAGGTTGAATTTTTTTCCCCAGATTTTCTGTTTGAAAACTTTTGAGATTTTTTTTTTAGGGATGGGAACATTTTTAAATATCCCAGATTGTCTTAGGATGGGCAGTTTCCTGTCCATCTCTAATCTTAATGATGTCAGTAGGATTCAGTCCAGGTACATCTCTTACTGAAGGCTCTTACTGGGGCCTTAGTTGATAGGCAAACAGGTATTTTAAGTGGAGGTAGTCCTCTGCGTCAAGCTGAACTCCAGCAGCATTCTCCCTGTGTTCCTCTTGAAAAGGAGTTCAGTGCCTGGGAGAACCCATAAACTAAGGTTTCAAGTGATCCCACTTTGATGTAAGTTAGTGAAGTGGCCAGCTAATTTTCTACTCTCACAATTCACTGAATCATGTTTGTTTCAACTCCCAACCTGAGCTGAGTGGGAATTTCTCTTGATTTCCTTCCTTCCTCTTTTTTTTTTTAAATAGTGAGAGAAAGAGAATAGATCCCCGTAGTGATTTTTGGACAGTTGCTCATCTGTCTTGGGAGTTTTCTCATGCAGAAATCTAGTGTCTGACTTAATGGCTATGAGGGCCAAGAGGGGAAGTAGTGAAACAAATGTGGATGACATGAGTTCTAAGTCTCCTCCCTTTTATTTGATCGTGATAGTGCAGTCTACTTTTTCTGTTGTCTGTCAGATATAGATTAGATTAGCGTTTCATGCTTGAAGCTGAGAGAAGATGAAAAGAGATGTGCTAGCCTTTGGAAGTAGCTAAAGAAATGGAAAGGGTATCTTCCCCCTCTGTTCAGTGGCTCTTGACTACTAGACTGTGATCAGCAGTAGAGCAGCCTTTCAGCAATAGTGCTGGTTAGATACTTGCCACTCACCGCAGTTGGGTAATACACATTTGTCTCCTTCAGAAGCTATTCTTGAGGATCTCTCAGAAGTTGTATGTAGTATATAATGAGGCTGCCTGCTTATTTAGCAGTATTGGCTAAAATGATCCTGTTTCCTGAAATCCATATTGGTGTCAGGTTTGATTATCAGTGCAGTGCAAGATTAATTTCAAACAAACAAACAAACAAAAAAACTATCAAGCTGTCTCCTCCCAGAAATTAGCTGAGGTCTTTTTGCTTATTGGTTGTAGATTTAAAGGGGTGGCCATGCCAGTCTAGTTCAGCAAAACAAACAAGGAGTCTAGTGGCACTTTTAAAGACTAACAAACTTATCAAATGCTGATGTCTGACTGGATCCTGTGATTTTACACTTCCCTGCATTTATTTTCCTCTCATTCATCTTTGGTTCTCCATTTTCAAGCGTCTGATGAAGTGGGATTTTCTCCCATGAGAGCTCATATGATAAATACATTTGTTAGTCTTTAAAAGTGTCACTAGACTCCTTGTTTGTTTTGCTGGTCCTGGATTTGAGCTCTGGGATTGGAGACTGGCTGTTTTTAGTGGGGGGACTGTAACTTTGTTATGTTCTCCAGATCAGACTGAAGTAGAGCTTGTTCACTTTCAGGAGCATTGTATGAGGCCGATCTGTTAGGTTTGAATTTTGCCCGAGGGAAGATTGTGCCAGTTAAGCTGATGGGGGAGGAGTTATCAGATCTGGACAACATAATTGTAAATTTTACAGGTTTGATATGTACTACTTTCTTTACGTAAGTTGATTATGGCAAGTAATATATTTTTATAGAAAGCTAGAACAAAATAAATGTTTTTTTAATATTCATTGAGTCCTTATGCTCTCTGCAGTTACGAAAGACTGACAAAAATGAATTTTGAGATAACAATGCCTTCATTAAATTGGCCAGAAGGGATTGCTTGCAATAGTGATGAAATCAGTCCCCATGGAGAACTGAAATGTGTGCCAGGACTGGGGTGTGCCTACATCATTTTCTTCAACGAAATAAAATACGTGCTTGCTATATTTTCATTCATATTTAACTTTATTTTGTAATGCATTTTTCTAACTTGTACAGCAGTTCTTAAAAATGCATGTAACCAATTTAAAATGTCAAAACAAAGTATTTAATTTTTAAAAAATTTCAATTAGAAAAAAAAAAAACTTTCAAAATACAGTTTCATACTCACTTGACTTGAAACTGGCTTAATGGATTTTTGTTTAGGTGTTCTTTGGGGAAAAAAAATATACAGAAGGTGATGCTTAAGGAACTTCAATCCTGCAGAAAAAACTTGAATTGTAAAAACTAAAATTAATGATAGTGAATGATCTTTTCAATCTTTATATTACAAACATTTTTCAGTTTCCTTTGAGAGATGTAAAATTCAGCTCATATGCCAGATCTAACCACCTTGATGGGTTTCTATTGCTCACATGGCACATTCAGATTCTACAGAAGCTAAACGGCAACTTGAAAAAATAACTTCCTACCCCTCATGAAGATCATGAAGATAACCTTCCAACTCTCAAGTAAATGTAAACCAATTGAGAATTGCCTGAACCAATGGCTCTGAAGTTTGAAATCCCCTGCTCAGGCCTATGTTCATTTTTTGCTTGATGAAGACTTTCCAAATATCAGCATTAAATATTTGATTGGTGATCATTTTAGTGAATTAAGTGGGTGGGAATAAAGTCTATGGGGTTGGGATTTGAGAGATGGTGCAGAGTAGGAAATGGAGAGGGAGAAAGGAGATGCCCAAAAACGGAGAGAGGCAAATAATTTGCGAGGCTAAGGAAGGAAGAGAAACAAAGGGCAAAGATAACATTGGTCTGAAGGGTGAAAACGTTTTCCTGCTATTGAGTGTGACTGTAATAGTAAGATACTTAAGTTTGGAAGGATTAGATTTTTATTGGTAGCTACAGTGCAATCAGAGTTTCCTAGTACACACAAACTGATGAGAAAATATTTCCATTGCTAATGGAAAAAGCTAGAGAAAGTAAGAAAAATGCTGCCTGAGAATTTACTCAGGGGTGTTGAACTCATTTGCTATGGCGGGCCAGATTTGACTTAATCATACTTCAAGTGGGCCATACATACCATAAATCAAAATACTATGGTGCTCTCGTGGCATTGCGGAGTGCTGTGTATGCGAAACTACGCTCCGTGAGATTTTCTCTCCCTCCCTCTCTCTCTCTTTCTTAGGGAGAGTGTGTGGTCCTTTCAAGTGCAGTCACGGGCTGCATGTTTGACACCCTAAGGATATAAGATTGATTTAAGGTCAATTCCTTTTTTATTTTTACATGTGATTTTTGACCATTTGTCCTTTAACTATTATAAAGTCCTAACTTTTTGAATCTCAGCATCTACTGTTAAATAATTGTCTGAGGTTCTCCTAATTTCCTGCAACTGTGAAAATGTTTATATAGGTAAAACTTGGAGGGGGAAAAAAGCATAAACCCCATAATTCTGCATAATTGTGAATTTAAATCAATAATTAAAAAAAATCCTAGAAATAACCATCAATATCATCTGTCAGTTATGAAAAAAAAATTAAAAATTGATTTCTGCTAAGTCTTAAGATATTAAAAAGTAACTTGTTTTTTAAAATGTAGAGGCCATTGTCTACCTTCAATCTTTCAGTAAACCAACTGTTGATATCAGTGGGAGATAATATGTGGAACAGAGAGAATTTGAACATTGGATTGCTATACTTGATCATACCATTATCTCTCGAGTCAGGTATCAGGCTTCCAGAAATTACCAGTACATGATGTTTCAGAAGTAGGTCTGAAAATCCCCACTTGCACCATCATGTGAAAGTCTGCAAAAATGCACCAAAAATCCCCATAATGCACAAACCAATGGGCAAGGCTTCAAGGAAAAAACTCCCCCCAGCCTTAATACAGTTATGCCTAAATCTTCAAGCAGATCTACAACCATTTTTGATTAAAAATATCACAATTCAGTGTACTGGAGACTCAGAATACTTGGGTCAGATCGGTGTGCTTGACACTGTGATTAGTTGGACATATTGTGGCATGCCCTGTCCTGATATACAAAGATCTGAAAGAGACAGGAGAATTTGCTTAGCAAATAGGTACACGTGATTGGGTTTCTGTCAGGTGAATGAGGCAGAGAACAACAGGAAGAAAGACAATGATCATTTGGCTAATATAATGGACTTGAACCAAAGAGAACCTACACATTTCCTTCTGCAGTATCACTGAAGCAGTTACCGAATCAAATACCTTTTGGTAACAATGAAACAGAAAACCTCGTATTTTTACTGAACTAATGCACAAAAATAGGGAAAGGTATCCACCATCTTGTTCAGAAAGTAATAGCAGAAACTAGTCAACAGAAGTCTGTGTCAGTCATGCTAATAAGCAAGATTTAGCTTTTCCCAGAATAGATCTAGTTTTAACAATACTTGTGAAATATTCATTTTATCCCTCGCTGTAAATCTTTTTGAGATCTACTGGAAAGGGGTGTGGGGGGGGTATTCTAGAATTTTAATGTCTTGCATAAAGACGTGTTGGGTAGGAAAATGGAAGGAAATGAAGAAGTTTTGTGCTGACAGTAGCTCAGCCAGGAGTGACAATTTGTGTTCTTTATCTCTAGGGCATATATCAAATGGATTGCAGAAATCTAGGCAGATGAAGCATTTTATCCAAAATACACGAGTCCCTAAAAATGTACTTCAAGTGCAAGTCAGCTATTAAGCGGTATTTCTCGGGATTCTTCTAAAACAGTAGGAACTGCCACTTGCCATGATAACATGCGATAACATGAACAAGGGAATGGAGGTTTCATAAATAAAATAGAGTTTATGCAGTTCCTAGTCAGTTGCCAACTGAATTGGTACTTATCCATCATAAAATTAAAGTAGATGAACCTGATGTTAAATACCTACCTTGGGTCACATGGGTTTCAGTTTCCAGAAGTTTTAAACTTCAATTTAAATGCACAAACACTTATTGAACACTTCTTCCTGCACTTATAAGCAGCCCAAATTCTACAGGGAGTTCTATCATTTTATTAATAGGCCTGGTCATCATAACAAAAGAGTTCTTATAATCTTCTTTTAGCTTTAAGCCCCACTGAGCTTTCTACCCAGAAAAAGAAAGGGTGCACTTCAATGTTTAAATATAGATATCCATTCTATTCTTCTACTGTATAGAGAGATTTTTCTAGAGTCTTCCACAGACTTGAAGATTCCATATGTATAAACCCCAATACCATAAATCATCGGTAATTCCTAAAATGCATGCTATGATCATCATGTTCAATGCTGTTCTCCTTCTGTTTTGGTCTGACAGGGTTGTGCTTTAATACTGTCCTTTTGTTTAGTGTTTGTTCAATACCTAGCATGATAGGGTTCTGATTCATAACTAGAGTTCCTTGGTGGCGTTGTAGTACAAATAATAATAATATGCATGAAAACGAGGTCTCTACCCTCTCGACCTTGTGTTTAGTTTTTTACTCCCTCATCCCTGCTTATGATCATTGTGGCCTGGCTGTAGCAACCCTTTCACCCCTTCCCTGTTGCATCCCTAGTTGCATAGCTTCTGGGGACTATTGTATTTGGACATGGAAGTAAGTCCTTAAATTCCATATGCTTAAGCCTGCCACTCTTTTGTAACAACCTTGATTTTCTCACAAGGCAAACCATAGGGTTCAGGTCCAGGGATGTTCTCTCAAGGTAGAGTCATCTTTGGAATTCATCAAGAATTCTGCTAGATAGTGCAAGTAATGGTGTGGCAGTAAGCTTAGAGTTTCAGGTTCCCACTTCTTATGCATAGTTCTAGAGATTCGGGGGCAATAATGCTTCATATGAGGCTTTCGATAATTAGGGAAGTCCAAGTTGTGACATGACTTCCTTTCCTGGGGTGAGAGCCATAGCTTCTGAGTAATTAAAAATCATTGATGCATTGTGCCTCATTTTTCTGGGCTATTTTTACTAATCGTGGAAAACGATGTATTTCACATTTGTGTTCCTGAATGAAATGCACAATTTTTTCGTGCTTGCAGGTTGCCTGTATGACCAACAGTTGTAAGGGTTCTAGTGAGAATTCTTTTCAATGAGCTGATGTGCTAATTGGCTTAGCCAGTCCACATGTATGTTTCACTCTGGGTGGAGAACTCATGAGGAGTTCAGCTCCTGAAAGTGGAGAAGACTTTGATTTTTTGCTCTGGGCTGTCACCCTGCTGGTTACCTTATACAATGCAGGTGTAATAGTTTTTTTTTTTTTTTTTATTTGTACAGACTGGAGATACCTAGGATTATAGGAAGAAGGGCTCTGATGGTAGTCTCGACTACCTGCAACTTCAGAATGCCTGAGTTCTGAGTTTCTCTCCCCCCCGCCTCCCCACACACTCAGTCCCCAAACTGTTTCAGCTTTCCACCCAAGTGATGTGGGCATTTTAGATGCATTTGGAAGATAGTCCAATAGCTATTTCTCTGATTTCTATAAGAGATCCACCAATGCAGAGATTTTTGTACTGAATGTGGAAAGATCTGTAGCTTGTCAGAGCTATTGTATAGCAACAAAAAAGAGGGCCTGAGGTATGTTTGGAAATTGTGAAGTTTGCTTAATATAACCTTCTGTGAAGGTGTCTGTGCATATGTAGATACATGCCTTGAAAAGTTATGACCATGGGAAATTGGGGGTGGGGGCGCATGAAAATTCTCATCTCAGGGTAGTATTATCCTACTAAGGAAATAGTCTCCCAAGTGCCTCAGGTCCCTGGCTGGTATCACAGAGAGAAAATGGAACTGGCTGTATGTCTGCAGGACTAGATTTACTTTGTGCCTAACCTGAGACCTTGTTGTAAATAGTTTAGAGTATTACACTGTAGTATTCTGGAGGCCCTTGGCTTCTTACTGGGATTACTAATGGCTGAAAGCCTATGCTATCGCACAGACATAAAGTCACATATTTAAAAAAACAGGGGCTCTTGTTACCATGCACTGTATTGTGGTGTGTGTTAACAATTGGACTTGCATTGGTGTCTTAAGAATCATGTTTTGTCCTCAAAGTGCTAAAAAAGCATGAGACACTTAGTGACCAGCATCTTGGCCACTTCCTTCTGTTTCTCTTGCAAGAAGTCAAAACCAGGACAAAGAGCATCCCACAGAACTAAAACTATAGAGTTGCAATGTCTTGATAACTGGCTGTCCGAAGATCTAGTAAATCATAAATGGGTTATCCTGCCAAATGCCTCTAGCTTTCATCCCTCAGTGCCAGACAAGGTGGAATGAAATTTTTGTTGACAAAAGTCTCCTTTTCTGCAGACAGAAGGCACTGAACATGTGCATCCACCTCTGGCATGATCAGCAGGCAGAGGTACGCACTTCTTGAAGGTCTTACAGGCTTAGGACCTGACCTCTGTATAACAAGATTCCAGGATCATCACTTTGTCACTCTGAAGCCTAGAATGACTGTTGAGTCAACAGCAACACTCACCTTTTTTATTCTATAGTCGCTGGGTTTTTAAAAAAAACAACAGAGTCCTGTGGCACTTTTAAAGACTAACAGATTTGTTTATTTGTTATCTGTTGGGATAACAGATTGTTTATCCCAATCTGACGAAGTGGGATTTTCTCCCACGAAAGCTCATGCAATAAATAAATCTGATAGTCTTTAAAAGTGCCACAGGATCTGTTGTTTTTCTACAATAGAGTAACACAGCTACCCCTTTGGGTTTTTAAAAGGCATTATAGATGGTGCCCCCATATTAAGAAGCCCTGCTTTATGAGATCTAAACCTTCTCTTGATAAAGATTATGGGTTCTCCTTATAAGCCTCTTTCTTCCTCTGTGATTTAGCAATCAAAACTGATTTCCTGATAGCTATCACATATGCTGAGAGGGTGAATGAGATCAGTGCCTAGATGACAATTAGCTATGGACCATAAGGAGAGAATCACCATGAGGATCCCTTCTACCTTCATGCCTAAGGTGGTGTCATGTTTCCATCTATTTCAGTGCATTTCTCCAGCCTTATGTCTTTCCCAAGTCCTTACTCCCATTCAAGGGAACCTCCTTTCTTTGCCATAGATGGAAGGCGGCCACTCTTTATCTGCAAAACACCAAGTCTTTTAGAAAATCTAATAGGCTATTTGTAGCCTGTTGGGAGAGTGTCAGGAAGAACCACTGCGAAAGAAACTTTCACTTTGAAGTAGTAGATGTATAGACTATTGCTGCATTAGGAAGTCAATATTCCCTGGTTTAAAGACCCAGTTTATGAGAGCCACCCCAGCTTCAGTGGCAAGCCTAAGACACGTTCCAGTGGTAGAGATATGCAAAGCAGCAACTTGCAGTTCAGTACAGATGCTCACCAAGTACTTCTTTTTGGACTTGGCTCTGTGCTTCAGTGCCCAGTTTGGTAGAACAACGCAGCAACCTAGGTATAGCTAAGAACTTATCCATCCTCCTCTTGGTGGAATATTGTTTGCTAATCTCCCACAGGTAGGAAACGCACAAAAGCTATTTGAAGAAAAAAGGTTACTTTCCAGTGACAGTTGTCCATTCTGTCCACCCACATTTCCCTATACCTCAGTTGAGCCTATGGTTTCAGAAAAGGAATTGAGGGTAATGGGGGCTGGGGAGAGAAGTGCACTCCTAATATAGAGAAGGGTAATGGTATAATTCTTGTGACCTAAGCATGTTTCTTATTCAAGGCATTTCAGCAGCACCTTATTTCTCTAGTGTGAATACATGAGTGTTATTCTTGGGGAACATCAGTTACTGATGAGTAACCTCTCTAAAAAGCAAGGTTTATTATTAGGTTATGTTGGGGCCTGGACTTTATTAGAGGATTGTTACAGGGATATGAGACCTTTCATATCTCGATTTGGCCCATGTAAAAAATGTAGAGTTATATAACGTGACAGTACTTCAGCTTGTTAGGGTTCCGTTTTTATTATTGATTAACACAATGTCTAATAACTTCGCTCAATCAGTTTAAGCATTGAAAAACCAGCAGAGAAAGGTGTGATACTTGACCAACACTGGGGAGCAGGCTTGCAACGATTGGAGCTTATACCTTCTGTGTGTAAAAAATTAATACGCTTTGTTCCCTCTTTCTTACTTAGTTTCATACAGTACCATTCTGGATGTCAGTAGGCTGTAGAGGACAGCTAACATTAGGCTTTAGAGATTTATGCTAACAATACCTGACAGCAGTTCATATTTGCAAGCCTCAGTAGAACATACTGTGCTTTTACACTTTGTTTCTAGCAAAGGCTGTGCATACCAAAACCAAAGGCCATATACAGTTCATAGTAAAATTCCACAATAAAACTTGAATGACTGTAAGGCATTCTGGGAATATAGTTCATAGTCATAGGTGGGCATGAAGAATTAAATGTTCTTTCTCACCTGTCTCATTTCTCCATGTCAGTGTCGGAGCATATTGGCAGAGCTCTGTGAGGAAGCTTGCATTTCCTGTGCTTTACCTGTTGTGTAACTTTGCATGCCAGGGCTGTCAGTCTAGCTCCTTTCATAATTGTTATATTTACATAAGTATATATTAAAATAACTGAGTCACGGAACTAATGATCTTTCTCACTGGGTGAGGGAGGAGGAGACGGAAGCAGAGCTGAAGCTTTTGTGTGTCATAGGTGGGGAGTTTGGTGGCTAGGTGCAGCAGACATCACCTCTTCCTTGTGGAGCAATGATGAGAAGAAGAGCTCTGCAGAGAAATGGTAGGATGGTAGGGGCAGAAATTGTTAATTAGGGAATGAAGATATGCCATACTAAATGAATCTTGACTTGCTGGTTTTTTTCAGCACTGCTTAATACAGTGGTTTTCAAACTACGTGTCTGGACCCAATACTGCGTTGCAGACCCTCAGGTACTGGGTCACAGCGTCCCCTGCTTCTACTGCCAAAAGATTGGAATGCATTGCTGAAAGATGTAATTGTTGGGTTGCGGGCATAAACTATTTTTTTCAACTGGATCCGGAGGAGGGGAAAAGGTTTGAAAACCACGGGCTTAATAGATGATGGCAATTAGGTGAAGGGAAGTTTTTTCAGGTTCTCACTATAAAGAGTGGTTTAAGAGCTACCAAATAAACTTTCAAACTTTAAAGTAGGATGGACTAAATGTCTGACTGTATATCTCTTGTTGCTCAGATGGTGAACCATTACAAGTAAGTGAGGATTTTTTAAAGTAAAATATAGTCTTTAAAACAAGTAAACTAAAGCTGCCTGAGACAGAAAGTCAAACTAAAAGCCACACGTTCATTATCAAATGTTTGAATTTTTTAACATGTACCAAGGAATAACTTTTTCTTTTTTTCTTTTTTCTTTATAGCATAAGCAGTACTATAATGGACGTAGACAGCACAATTTCCAGTGGGCGTTCGACTCCAGTTATGATGAATGGCCAAGGAGTCACTGCTTCATCAGCAAAAAGTATCGCTTATAACTGTTGTTGGGACCAGTGCCATGCTTGTTTCAACTCCAGCCCGGATCTGGCAGATCACATTCGCTCCATACATGTAGATGGTCAGCGAGGAGGGGTTGGTTTGTTTCTTCTTTACTGTCCTCTTTCAGTGTGTTATACTGTGTTGTAGTTCTTTCATGAGGTTATGTCAACAGTTCTGTGTGTTCAAATAACTTTAAAGTAGCTACCTGTATTTGTTGAATGATAAATTAGAGGCTGGTTATTGCAGCTTTATTTGGATCTTTTGCAGGCTAGTGTATGTCATTATAGATTTCTTTGAGTAGATAAAATAGCTCATGTGAGGAAATGCAACATCTGAATGTAATGGATGCTGGATGATTTATACTAGACATTCTACCTAGGAGAAAAAACAAAAAAAAACCCTCTATGTTAATCTGGCCTGATAGCCAAAAATTCCGAGCTCCAAATTTTATATCAAATTAAAAAAAAAAAAAAAAAAAAAAAAAAGTATTTTAAGTTGTTTTTTGTTTGGGATAGTTTCTGCCCCCCCCCCCCCCAGCAATTTAACTATAAGTGCAGTTGTCACAGATACAAAAGAAGATAAAATAGGTATGTTGTGTTTGAATTATGTTGTGATTACCCTGACACTAATCTTTTTTGCCTTTTTTAAAAAAAAAAGTTCTTTAAAAGCTTTTGTACAAAGGTTTCTTTTCTGCTACTGTTTCCAGTTGCAAGTGTGATCATTGAAGTTTCCCTTATATGATTTTAAAATTGAATAGTCAATATTTGGTGAAAGAGGCAAGCTTTCAAGCTTACCTAGTGCTCTTCTTCAGGGGAAAGACCTCAAAGAATTTGTCCACAGAAATGCTGGTTTATTTTGATGCTGAAGCTATTAGTCTCTTTTAATTACCCATAGTTCCAGCTTGTTCTCTTGAAACCATTAGAATACATATTGAAGTATACAGCTCCCTTTGGCCATTTAAAATTTTTTAAATGTCTTTGACTTGCTATTGAATACGTAATAGTGTTGGCTGACATTGGTCTGGCTCATCCTGAGAATGCAGGATCTCACAGTTATTAGAGTATTTGTAGTTTCTGGGACATGTCTGTGTCTTACAAGATGTGCCCTCAGACTACTTTGTGCTTTTGTATTTTTCTGTTTCACAAGAGTAGGGGTGTGTGCACCACCTGCTGGTGAGGTGGCTGAACAATTCCTGGCTTTATTCTGCAGTGTTCAAACCCACTCATGCACATTGTTGGTATGGTGTAGAGAACAAGAATTATACGCAAGGAACAATGAGGCGTATTCAACATGTATCATTAAATGTAAAAGCTGTGATTCTTTAAAAGAATTTATATCCAAACACGGTGACCACAGATTACAGGTAGGACTTTTCCATTGTGGGCCCCAAATGACATCAGTGATTATGGAACTATTAACCTCAGGGTGAGTGTGAAGGCCATCGTTCCTTTACACTCTCAGGCCTGTCAAAGGGTCCTGATGGAAACCAGAATCCTATCCTACTCTCTTTCTTCAGGTAGGAGAAAGAATAGGAGGGAAGGTGTAAGTTGCGTGAGACAGGCATAACCACCCATCATCAGCTGCTGTGCTCAGGACCAGCTCACGTGCAGCACACTGAGTTGTATGGACCTCAATCAAACATTTTCTAGCCCATCAGCCACACAAAGATAGCCAAAACCAGATGTCCAGCATGCCAGATGTAAAATGAAACCCCATGTGGCCATTTGACAGTTTTATCACTGGGTAGAAATCCCATCCAGATCCCCAGATGGTGATCACCTAACCTCTGCCATCAAAGGAGATCCAACATACTGCTTTAAGGGTGGAGCTGAGACAGGGAGCCCAAAGTGTCTTATTTGCTCATGCAGCAGAACATAGCGGCCTCTTCCCTTCTCCAAGTAGGAGCCAGTCATCCTGTCTCATTACCACAGCAGCTTTGTCTTTTGAAAATGAATATGTATTAAAACATGCTTTTTAAAGTTACTTCTGTGTGGTTGCTTATGGCATCAGTTAATCTCTGGATTATGATGAATAATAAAATCCTCATTAAAGCTCATATTGGAGAGTTGTGGGTGGTTGGGGTTTGTTTGTGGTGTGTGTGTCATGATCTTTCTGAACCCATGGGAGAATTTGGCAAGAACTCAGGAAAATATAAATTGTAGTTTTATGGAAGGAAAGAAATGGACATAGAAATAATTGGCACTTTAGAAGAAGAATTAATCCATATATGTATCTAGAAACAAATTCCTTTTTCTCCATTATCCAAAAGCAGTTAGATTCTTTGGTGATAGATGCCATAGAAAAACACAACAACCGAAGGTAGGGGGAAAAATCATAGTAGGCAAGGGCAGCTTTTTAATCCCACAGTAAAAACGCCCGCATGTATATGCAGTGATGGCAGTGATGTGGCTATGTAGTATAGTTTGGAGCATTCTAAAATTGACTAATTTTGAACAATTATTTAAATACTTTGAAACAGAGTTTTAACTTTGTTCCACTCGTATACAATAAATGGATTGTTGCTTATATATGGGAATAAACCATTTTGTCCTTCCTTTTTATGAGAAGAAAGCTGGAAGGTGGTAGTTAGTTTGTATCTTCCTTTTCCTTGCTTAGTGTAAGTATAAATCATTGGGGAATTTCAAGGTTTGAAAAAACACCTGTTAGGTTCATGGTGCAGTTCCTGAATGTATTTTTAGGAGGGAAGCACTTGAGCATCAAACTTTGTTCCAGAGAACTGCCCTTATGAATGCCTGTAGGCCTTATTTCTTTCCCAAAATTCTCGACAAGCTGTTAGGAGAAACCAAATTCTTCTAAACACTTTTTGTGTGTTCTTTGAACCACTGTTTTATACTCGTAGCATAATCAAATAATACCCTTTTAGACATCCACAAGAATTAATGACTTATCTTTCCTTTGTTAGGTATTTGTTTGCTTGTGGAAAGGTTGCAAAGTATATAATACACCTTCAACAAGTCAAAGTTGGTTACAGAGGCATATGCTGACACACAGTGGGGACAAACCTTTCAAGGTAAGCTTTATTCTAAGAAATAATGTTGAAGATAAATCTTTGTCTGGATTACATTATTAATACATGTTAACACTGATTTTCTAAAAGTATTGAGGCAGACAAACTTCGGACAGTTGCACTTTGTTTATATCATGATAGCACCAGAAGGCCCCATCAGTCTACAAACGCAGATGAAGACAGTGCCTGCCCCAGTGAGCTTGTACGTTTGTTCCCTATTCCTTTGTCTGAAATACTGCGGGAGTCTTAAATTGAACTCTTCCTTGAAGCTCAGCTTCCCATTAAACGATCTAGTTACACTGAAAACAGGTGGAAACTTTTTATGTTTTAAACTTCCACTCTTGTTGAATAAAAAAGCATGTAAATCCTGCATCTAGATAAGTCATTTTTACAAACAAAATTTAGTTGAAACCCAGTGAATGATATTTATGATCAAAATATTTCTTCTTAAAGTAGAAAGGAAATGTGAGTCAGGAATAGAGGTCCATGTGGCTGACTATATTTCTTGCATAGCATTTTCTAACTCTCTCTCTCTCTTTCTCCCCCCCAATCTGTACCTGTGATTCTAGGTATAGTAATGTTTATCATTCCCATATCCACCTATCCGTTATTAATGGGTTGCTTCATCCTCTTATGGATACAGTGGGGCAGTTCATAGCTGTCAATCCTGGATCACTTGATGGTAAGTCCCACCCACGCTATTTCCAGTCTGAAGTTCTCCCTCCATGCAGGGTTCATCTTTTTGATGAGACATCAGTTTGGGGTTGCCTTCCTCTTTGATAACTTACTTAGATAGTAAATTTTTCCTTTCTAAAAAGTAGTACTATTTTTTCCCTAGCTACTCTATTCTGTTTTCTTTTTATGGCGTTTATATTTCTCAAATAGAATTTTTTTTTGTTGTAATTGACCTCTGCTAGAAGTTACTTCTCTGCAGAGCTCATATTTTGCATCGTGGCAGAAAAAGAGAAGCAACATTCAAAGTCTGGGATGAAAAAATACAATGCATCTCTCCAATCTTGTATGAGAACTGAAGTGTCTGTCGCTTTTCATCCCAAATATAATCTGATAGTTTCTGACTCAAAGGATGAATAACACTGGGCAATTCACTGCCACTCCTCAGGCTTATTCAGAGGAATCAAATTGGAATGGAGGTGATGACTCCTACTTTTAGAAGCTCAACAGAAGGGTCAGAGAACTTTATTAATAACTGCAGATATCATCATTACAGTAACTGATCCAGCTCTAAATGCTAGTCCTGGAAACAATTTCGAAAATGAATGATCAGATGAAACTTCTTTAATTCCTATTCATTTTGAGATTTAAGATGAGTATTTTTTGTATTGTAAATGGAGGCAAGTGGTGGTCAATGTTCTGAAATATCATCTCTTCCTATAGCTATAGTAGCATGAGGACTTGTATTGGGCCCATTTCTGACTAGATAGACCTTCCTAATAGTCCTTATGCAGCAGTTAGAGATACCAGGTTTTTCTATCATCAGTCTGCTCAGACCGAGAGGCTTGTTCATGTCAGAGTTTTAGTATGGTGTAAAGAAACGGTCAAAAGCAGCAGGCATTCCACCAGGACATTGCTATAAATCATGCAGTTAAGCCCATGAAAGATTAGATAAAAGAAAATCTAATTTTAGAAATACTTGCCTTTGAAAATGTAGGCTGTAATGGAGCAACAAAATATGATAAAGTACAACATACATACAAGTACTTCATCTTCAGTGATAGTTGCTATAGTTAGTTAACTAGCAAAAGACAGAAGCTTCTGTAAAGATCCTAACCACAGTGGACTCCAGCTTTTAGGTAAATGCGTTTGCATGTAGACTTGGTGAGAACTTGTACAACTAAAGTTCCAAGCAATTTGTCCTAGATGAAAACATCTTCTATTACAGGTGCTATTGCTATTGCTAACTTGTTCCCTTTACTTTCTGGCTAAAGTTGAGGAAAGAACTCTTTAAGGACTACAACTATTGGTCAATAGTGCTCATTCAATCTGAGAAATTTCAGCATTTCTTCATATTATCCTCTAATTATTTGTGTGTCTGGAGTATTTTCCTTAAACTGTAATTTTTTCAAAAACGCCACCTTTTACTCTGGCTTTTACTCTGAGGGAAGTTTGCTTTTTTTCTGTGAAGCTTACTGCTCTCTGTTTGTTTGTTCCCTTCAGAGATGCTAGCATCAAATGTAGGCATCAGATCTCAGACTGAATTAATCAAAGCACCTATGTGCCATGTAGACCATTCCCATGTATATGGTGGCAGTGTCTCTACAGTCTGTACTGGAATAGATGGAGAATATGGAATGGTCAGTGCTAAGACTGATTGAAGTAACCGATTGAAGTCCCCCTCTGACCTGCTGCACTGGATACTTTTTATTCAGGGTTTACCGGACTGCAATACTAATGGCTTACTTGGGTAATCACCTGTCTTCCATTTGCAAAATGCCATTTTGAGCCATGGAGGAGAATTCACATCTTTTGTCCTTCAAGAACATGATTAGTGACAGAGTGCATTCAGACATCAGATGCAGTTATCCTCTGCAGGCTATATGGCAGAAGGGGAGCTAGCATTGATGGATCCAGACACATCTGGCTGTGATTATCTGACCTTCATCTTGTATTCACTAAAGGCTTAAGGATCTACCATATCACAAAAAAATCTCTTTGATAAAAAGGTAGAGTCCAGTCTAATTAAGGCCAAAGAAAATCCATACCTCCAGTTTTAAGTATATTATCCATTCATCATCTTTCATTTACATCAAGAATTTTTTTTTCTCAAGAGGTAGATTTATAGTTCTGGGTCTGAATTCAGGAGTTCACAAAGTCAAATTGCTCAGTTTCATAGCAGAAGTATTCCGAGGCATAGCAACTCCTACTTTCAGCAAAACCCTGTTTGCTACAAGTCAAAACATAGCTAACCTTAGTCATTATTTGCTTCTCAGCAGCATCTTGTCAGGTATCCTGGTATCTTTTGTTCCTGATAACCGCAGTCAGTTCAGACACAAGGATCCTCAGCAGTACCCACCTACAAAATATATGAAATTGCTCTGAGTTCTCCCCTTTGAGAATGAATTTGAGCTCAATCATACCAGGAAGAGACATTGCAGGACATCTGAGTTCATCAAACATAGGACATCTGGTGAAAGTTGGGAAGGGATTAACTTCAACTTTTTGAAACTCAAAGCAGAACTCAATCCTAACCTGTAATTCTGAGATGCCAAACTTCACCCAATCAAGGAAAATGTCACGGTCTCTGGGTGCTAGTCACTAGTGTTCATGATTAACTACACGACATTCTCTTTTGTCCCCACAAAGATCACTGAAATACATAGAAGTCCTACTAGATGTGATTCCCCTCAAAGACTTCTTACCTTAGGATAGGATCCAGGACATTGTGGGTTTGGCAGGCAGGATTTGCCAGAGTAGGCATCAGCAGGAGCTGGGCCACTGTTGAAGGTCAAAGCAATGTACGGATTAGTCATGACACAAATCTGTGTACTGCAAGACCATTCATGTGGCATTTAGGAAATGAATTTCCTAGGGGTCAGACTGCATTTTGGAATGGAATTCATAATTGTATTCCCCTGATCTCCAGTCACTCCACTTGTATTATGAATCCATACGGAGAGACTGCATAATTCAAATATGTGGTCTCTCTCCAGGTGTTGCAGCAGTTTCATATTAACACTAATGGAGAGGAGGGCTGCTTGAAAGCCCAGGTGGATTTTCAGAGAGCTGAAATTTGGGCCACTTTGTTTCAGATAAGTGCTAAGGCAGAAGAAGAATTCTCACTTTTATTAGAAAGCCTTGCAAATGTAGGATTGGGTTGCGTCCTATGGACATTCATAGAGGCTGTTTACCTAACACCAAAGGAAAATAAGGTTGCAGATGTGCTTAGTAAATGTGTAATGGACCTATATGAATAATACCAAAATTAAGGGATAGTAAACGAGAGGTTTTTTTGGGTGGCAAACACCAGGGAGAGCTATTAGGAAACCTCCTGAAGAATGAGCTACCAGAGTTCTGTAGAAGAGTTTGGGAAGAAATGCATTTTCAGACTTTTGTCATAGCAAAGGTTCTGACCAAACTCAAGAGATTGAGTACTTCAGCTAGCCTCCCCAAGGCACTCCTCTTCAATGTGGTACTCAATCCTGTTAATGATAGTGGTGACTAATCCCATTAGTAGGCGTGTTTTGGTCATATAGAATTTGGGCAGTTCTGTACATCCCAACTCAGAGTTTCTCTCCCTGTTAGCATCAGTCTTAAAATATAACTAAATATTATTATGGTAGAAAGTAGGATGATGATGTATTTCTGAGAATCCTGATTCAAATCCTTTTAGCTCCCTGAAGGCAGCTCCCTGAAGGACATTCAATTACAAGCTAAAGGATAAGGTCATTATGGAGATGCTAACTGATTTTTGGACCAGTCTTCAATACAGAAAATATTTTATGGTGTGTAAGGTGCCTTTCCCTGGATCTCCTCATGATAGGTAATAAAACCTGAGGCATTGTCAGAGATTGAGGTGACAAGAAGACTTGTTGAAACAAGTAAAACACTTCAGATTAGAAAGACCTAATGTTACACATCCAAAGGTATAGTGATTGAGCTGCAAACAAAAATATAGTCTCATTAAAATTGCATGGGTTCTTATAGCAGGACTGGACAGGTAGTCAGTGTTGTGGCTGTCTTCATAAAAGGCATTAGAGTTGATCCTGGGAATTAGATCTTGGAGCTCTTCTTCAAGTTCATAAAAATTGGTTGAAAAGAATCAGAGATTATAAAATGTCTAGATGAATATGATAGCAGCCAACTACAATGGCTATTGTAAAAGAAAATTGTATGTGTAGTATGCTAAAATTAATTGAAAGTGTCTATAAAGCAGTGATTAAAAAAGAGCTAGTAGATACAATTTATTTGGATTTTCAAAAATCCACAAATTTAGTCATTTTGGAAACTAATGTGGAGTAAGAAGCAAAATTTTTCTTGCTTTTAAAACTGAGCAGGAGAATACAAGAAACTGAAAAAATGATCCGTTCTCAATTTACCAAAAGATTAAGTGGAAGACTGAGGAACTTCAGGAGAGCAGATCAAAGTTAAGCCATATGTTTTGTGGACAAATTTAAGATGACACACACTGAAATGAATAGTTTAAACTGATTATATACATTTTTGTTGTCAGGGAAGAGAACTGGACCTCTCTGGGTATGTATACACAATATGCTAAGCTTGTGCTCTGACTTGGGCTTGAGCCCAAGGCTCTCCCCATCTCCCCCAGGATCAGCAAGCACTCAGGATCTTTCTGGTGCCTCTGGTGGGTCAGAGCCCAAGTCCCATGTCAATTTGCAATGTAGACTCAGTTCAAGCTGCAGATCCCAGTCAGCGTAGTGAGTGTGGATGCAACAAACAAAGTAAACTGTAAGGATTTATAAAGACTGGGAAAGAAAATAACAAAACTAACAGCAATCTATATGTATCTATATTTGTATCAGTGGTGACAAGTTCCAGAGAGGTAGCCATGTTAGTCTAGTTCAGCAAAACAAACAAGGAGTCCTGTGGCACTTTTAAAGACTAACATTTATTTATTGCATGAACTTTCATGAGCTTTTCTCCCATGAAAGCTCATGTGATAAATAAATTTGTTAGTCTTTAAAAGTGCCACAAGACTCCTTGTTTATATCAGTGGTACACATTTACCTGGAAAACTGTTAAATTCTGGTCAATCTATTTTAAAAAGGGTAGAGTAAAAAAGAGGGGAAATCAACAGCTAAGGAATTCTTATGTGGAGAGGGTGAAATGACTGTTTAGAGAGGAGACTATTAAAGTGTAAAGAAAGTAAATTGGATACTCCTGTTCACCCTTTCACATAGTACAAGAAAAAGATGTTCATTAAATTGGATAACCAGTTTAAAAGCTCCAAAGGGGTAGCCGTCTTAGTCTAGTTCAGCAAAACAAAGAAGGAGTTTAGTGGCACTTTTAAAAGATGTACAGATGTACTGTACTTCTCTATCTTCAAGTATCTGACGAAGTGGGATTTTCTCTCATGGAAGCTCATGTGATAAATAAATTTGTTAGTCTTTAAAAGTGCCACTAGACTCAAAAAACTAGCCTGGAATGTATTGCAATAGATATCACTGAGGCATACAGCTATTTTGGATTAGAAAAGGTTTCAGCATTTATGCGGTCAGTGAGAACATGAACAATTATAGATTAAATAGGATTAATATACATCATTTTAGGAAGTACATAAAACTGCATGACAGTCACTGAAGGTATATCTGCACTATAATAGGGAGGCATGCCCCAGCCAGTTTTGATGGAGCTATATCATTAAAAGAAGCAACATAGCCATGATGGCATAGGCTAGCCACCTGAATACAGTCTTTCTTAGGATTGTGGATATGTATTTGATTGTCTATCTACACATAATCGTTGTTCCCTATACATACACCATACACTTGAATAATTTTTTTATTGGTACATCACTTTCCCCATACAGCTGAGGGTTATGTAATTTATGGTTATTTCTCCGCTGTAATTGATGATGGTGTTGAAAGTGTTGTGCCCTTCTTAAGAAGGAACTGATGGAAGACTGATTTTATGCAGATGAAAGATGTTTGAAACACCAGCATTCGATTTATTTAGAATCGTAGAATTATAGAAACTGGAAGGGACCATGGGAGGTCATCGAGTCCAGTTCCCTGTACTCACGGCAGGACCGAACACCCTCTTAAATCATCCCTGACAGGTGTTTGTCTAATCTGCTCTTAAAAACTTCCAATGATGATAAAATTTCACATTGATTACAGACAAAAAGTGACATAGATTCTTTTGAATCTAATAGAAGTACAAAGGCAACATAATTTCTTTTCAGATCATGTCCATCTGATTAGAGTCTGTCATCTTTATTTGTTAGTTCCATCAAATTTAAATATTGAATAAACATGTCAGCTTATTACTTGCTAAAACATGTAGGTACTGGTCTATGTTTTCATCTTCTAGAACTAAAACATCAATACCGAAGGATTTGTGGACGTGCGCGGCTTTAGCCTAATGCTGTACCTATGGAAGTTAAAATTTGATAGTACTTGAATGCTTCTGAAATTCTCGCCCAAAGGAGCATAGGCATTGTGTCGCTTATTATTAAATCTTAAAATAAATCTGTCCTTTTAAAATAAATTCCATGACTGAACTTTAGTTTGGTTTTAAAATTTGGAGAGGAAAAAAATGTTTAAAGCCTGACTATAAAAATTAAGATCTGGCTAAACCAGATAAAAATTAAAGCTCTGGAGAGTGCAGAGAGAATTTATTTCTGACAGAGGGTATTCTGTGATTCCATCTGGAAATACTAAAAGTTTTATATGTTGTAGATTACAGTATAATTGGAATGGGTAACTACTAAATTTTATATTTCTATCCACATGCTGCTAGATATTAGAGGGCATCACATTTTGTTAGTCTGCAGGAAACTGAGAAGTTCTAACAGAGGGAACCAGAGCCGAGTGTTTGAGATAGGATCGAACTTGTGAGCTTGATTTTTATCTCTTAAGTTGGCATTATTATAAAGGATGAAAAGTATGTATTTTAACCAAAACCAAATTGCATATTGAAAGCTTTTAAGCTATCATTTTAGTGGATCAGGTGCTGGAATATTTACAAAAGCCACCTATGGATAAAACCATTATAGAATGTATTAATGAGAACCACTGTATGGTCAGAAAGGTTGTGGGATTCCTAAGATAAATCTAAGGAATAGTTTATATAGATATATCCTTCCTTACATAGTACAAGCTCTGATTCCAAAATAAAACTTATATTTAAAAGGAATTGTAGCAGATCTTCTGTTTTACTTCTTTACTACCTATTTCTAGTTCATTACTGCCCATTAGTAATGGTGGGTATGGGTACACTGGAGAAATTAAACTTCTTATATGTTAACTTATTTTCTCTTGAAGTAACATATCCACCAATCCGGACCCACCCTATAGTATTAACAAACAAAACCAAAAAAGTCTTGCGATATGAGAGAGAGGTTTAAAGTTATATGTAATAATTGAGTTTGATTTGCTAGAGGTCTTCTAAAGCTGTGCAGATATTTGGTGGGAAGCTGATTGGGTGGGATTTAAAGTCCAGAGATCCTGAATTGACAGCCTGAACTGCTCCTATATCTTTGGAGAGGAAGAAACATAACCCATTAGAAACGGATTGCTGGATATATTATTTTAGAGAAAAAAAGAAAAAAAAAAAAAAACCAGGTAAGACATTTTTCTCTATTTCTTCTTCACTACAAAGTATTCTATGACATCTGTGGGATACTACAGACTTCTTTAACAGTAATAACATAGCCAGCTAGTGTCAGACTACTTGGCATATGAAGACAAAGTAAAACAAATGGTCCTTATAAATAAAGATTTTTGTATCTTGGTTAAAAGCTAAATTGCTTAACTTATAACCATTTTTGGGTGCTTTTTAGATGTAAACTGCGCTTACTTGAGTATGTAAGTATGCTGTGTCAGCAATGACCTGGAAAAGATCTGAGTTTGTGGATAGAACGAGAGAACTCAAGTGCTGATTTTTGTGGTGGAGCTCTTGAATATCTATGTACCATGCTGTCAGTGTGTGGTTGGAGAACAGTGAGGCTGTGACCAGCTGTGTAATCCACCCAAGCAGAATAGAAACACCACTGTGACTTATGAACCTGCCTTCCAGAAGCATGTCTGGTACGCATTTACCTGGCATTATTTGTAGAATGTATTATCATTTCACTTTCATTTAATAAGTTTGTAATGTCATACTTATAATATTCCATTTTTTCTTCAACTATTTTCTGAGCTCTAGCACATATTGCCAAGGGTGTGGCTTTAAATTTTGTAAGTAATATGGTTCTACTTTGGCTCAGGTTTTCCACTTTGTTCCAACCTTGTCGGAACTAATGGAGTTAGGAAGATTTTGAAGAGAAACTTAAGCTACAATACACAGTCGTCTTAAGTAGAGAGTATTTTTAAATAAAGGCTAAATAGTAGAGTGCCTCAACTATTATTTTGTGAAACTACCTTGCCTTCATGTAGAAGTCAGCGGTGTCTAGCAACTTCAGAACTACCAAAGAAACAAAATTTTTCTTAGAAATTATGCTTTCACTTAGGTGTCTTCATTCTTTTGCTGGTTACAAGTTTGATATTTTTTTTTTTTTTTTTTAACATGATTTAAGCCCAGATTCTTATTTCATGTCCATATGAATTCAGGATAATTGAAGTCACACTGGTGTTACTCCAAATTTACAGTTGTGTAAATAATAATAGGATCCTGGCCCCCTGTACTCAATTTGTCCACAGATGCACTTTTTAGTTGCTTCTATGAGATTCATAGGTTCCAAAGTCAGAAGAGACCATTTTGGTTATCCTGTCTGACCTCCTGTATCAAAAGGATCTGAAGAACTTTCCCTTAATAATTCCTAAAGCATGTCTTATAGAAAAATATGCACTCGTGAAAAATTCAGTGATGGAAAATCCAATATGATCATTAGTACATTATTTCAGTGGCTGATTACTCTCACCGTTAAATATTTATGCCCCAATATTAGGTATTTATTTTGCATGTAGATATTTAGAGATTGTAATGAAGTCACCCATGAATCTTTTCTCTCAAAATCAATAGGTTGAGCTCCTTGAGTCTGTCACTAGAAGGCCTGTTTTCTAATGTTTTGATTATTTGTCTCTTCTTTCAACCATTTCTAAATTATCAAAATAATTCCTGAATTTTGACACAGAACCGGACAGCAGTGATAGCGGTACCAGATAGAGAAGTAAAACAAATTTCTTCTTTCTAACAAGAAATTCTTCTGTGTATCTCTCAGGATCATGTTATTCTCTTGGCCACATCATAACATTGGCAGTTCACGATCAGCTGATTATCCACCAGGACACCTAGGGTTTTTTGGGAGTTTTTTTGTTTTCCTTTTTACAGAGTCACTACTGCTCTGGGTAGAGTTGCCCATTATGTAATGATGGCCTACATCCCCTGTTCCTAGATGTAAATATTTATGTTCATTGTATTAAAACCTCATACTGTTTACTTGCTCCTTGTTTACCAAGTGATCCAGATCTGAGTCAATGACTTTTCCTCTTAATTATTTATCATTCCCCCAATTTTTATGTCATCTGCAATCTTGATTATGTTAAATAGCATAGGCCCAAGAACCAATACCTGAGGGATCCAACTAGAAACACCCTTTCAATGACTGTTCCCCCTCATAGTCATTTGCTTAATCCATTTGGTGTAAATCACCATAATTTCGTATCACTCCAGTTTTTTAATCAAAATGTTTTCTGGTACCAGCTCAAATGCCTTACAGAAGTCTATGTATATTACATCAATGCTATTACCTTTATCAACCAAACTTGTAATCCAATAAAAAAATCAAATTAATTTGATAGGATCTATTTTCCATAATCAGATTTATTCATATTAAGTACATTATCCCTCTTTTAGTTCTTCATTGATTGAGTCCTGTATTTGCTGTCCCAATATTTTGCCCACAATTTGATGTCAGCTTGACATATATAATTATCCATGTTATCCTTTTTACAGTTTGTAAAAATTGCAACATTAGCTTTCTTCCAATCTTCTGGAACTTCCTCAGTGCTCCAAGACTTCTTGAAAATCAGTTTTTACAGTCCAGCGTGCTCTTCACTAAGTTTTTTTTTTTTAAAAAAACTCTTGGATGCAAGCTATTTTCTTCTTCAGCGCTTAGCTGAATGGTCAGCCCTAGTGATCTTTTGCCATTTCGTCTGTTCCTGTGTACCCACAAGGGTGTAACTGGCTGAGAGTTCAGCACTGCAGCAGCTGTGCCTAGATACTTGAGGTGAAGGAAGTTGCTGAGAGACCCCCAACGGTTTGTGCCTCATAGTATGGAGCCAGTACTGGTAGATGAGGGAAAAGTTTGTGTTGCTGTCCCTCCATCTTATCCCAGTGGGTCAAGGTATTCTTTGGGACAGTCGTGCTTTTGATTAAACTATCTGGACCTGTCTGACTAGTAGCTTCTGTTTGATATCCTCCAGAGATACTAGTGGAATGGAAACAGCATTATTATTATTATAATACGAGACATCATCATCTGCTTTTCCCCTCAGATGCAGAACAAATATTTATTGAAAATTTCTGTCTTTTCTGCACTATTGATAATTGTACTATTTCCATCTAGTGATACCATATCACTGCATGCTATAAGTTATGTTTGACTTGAGAGTTTTAAGGAGGCGCTGTTTGGAAACCTAGCATAAGAATGGTAAACGTTGTATTAATATTCATTAGTATCTGAAATTAAATGTATCGTTAGGAATTAAGTGTTTGCTTCCATGATGGACATTGTTGTAGGGATGAAGTGGTGACTTGAAGTGTGTTTTGTATTTGTAGTTTTCACAGTGCAGTTTTCAGTTTAGTCGATAGCATGCTGATGGCCTAAAGCAGAAAACGGTCCATGTGTTTTTCAATTTCTAGCTCTTGGAGTTGTTTCAAAATATTGAAAATAAATTTGGACTAAATATATTTGGAAGGAAACTTCCAAATTACAGTTCGTAAAACTTTTAGTAGTAAGTGAAACTAAAAGAACACAGACAACAGAGTCCTGTGGCACTTTTAAAGACTAACAGATTTATTTATTTATCGCAAATCTGTTAGTCTTTAAAAGTGCCACAGGACTCTGTTGTCTTTCTACAATAGACTAACATGGCTACCCCTTTGGAATTTAAGAGAACACAGTGAACACAAAAGTAAAAATACACAATTTGTAATAAGAAGCGTAATGCTTAGATTTTTATCTGTCTGTGCTCTAGTTCATCTAGAAGATTTTGCTTGAAGTATAATCATTAAATTAATCTCCATTTTAATGAATTCAAATGTGTAATTTGCTCTGGTTTTGCTACATTATCCTAATTAGTGTACGATTGAATGTTAAAGAGAATGCAGATTTGTCTTCAGCTTCTGTTTTCACTGTCATAAAGTACAGTGCATCTTTTTCGTTATTTTTAAAGATTTACACTTACTGCTGAGTAAGTAAGCAGGAATCCTGCTCCTTTTTTTTTTTTTTTTTTTTTTTTTAAAAGGACTTCGCATTTCACATCTTAAGTAAGAGAATGAGCTAGGCTGCTTTCCGAGGTGATCAAGAAAAGCCATTTGTTGACCAGATTCCCTTCTGGGCCAGGGGAGCCAACTAATTTTTCTCCAGTTCTACTGCAGCCATAGCTTAGAATGGCTCAATTGGGAAAGAGGGAGCAGAATATGCTAAATTATTGCCCTGTCTCCTTCTTTCATTCAGACCAATTTGCAAGGTCAGGGTAGGTGAGGAAGAGTTTATGGTTTTATTCCATGGGGTCATTACCTGCACAGTTATAGCCTCCCTCACTCTTCAAACCCCTATTGGAACTGCTGCAGTGCTGAACTATCAAGGGATAGATGAAATGGTCAGTAAAAAGATGCAGCCAAACTCAAACAATAAAGTGATAGTAGTGAGGGTGAGATGTTTAATTTTCAGGCAGTGGTGATATCTTAGTTCCTTCTGGCTATTAGTCTAGTTAACTCACTGTTTTGTGGAATGGTGTCCTGAAAAAAAATTACAATTCCCCCTCTCATAGATGAGATACGAGAACACTGACTGTATCCTTAATTCCCGTGTTTATGACCGGGAGTTTTCTTGGTCTTGTCTTTTTTCTGTTTTGTTTCATGTCATTATCTTTTGATTATAAATTTTCTCAAAATATTTGCCAAAATAACCTTACCACCCCAAAATAACTCCAGGGTATTTACAAATTTCAGACGAGTTTAATTATTACTACAGTATCTTTTTTAAAAACCATTAATAGTATAGTACTTCAGAGTAAATTCAAAAAGTACTTTAAAAAATGATCTCAAGCTATGAATTGTCACGAGGAAGGGCAGAAGCGATAAATGCCAGGGAACATACTTTGCGGGTAAATAAGATTGTGAAATAACTGCAGAACAGAGCTAGTCTATGAACGGAGGAGCTTGAGAAAGGGGTGAGTTTGAACTGGAAGGGAGAAATACTGAGGATGAGAGTGAGTGGATCTCCTTCTTGCAGCAAGGTCTGTAGGTGCGGTATCTAAATTTTTCCTCTGAATTTTGAGTACTATCGGCACAGAATAAAAGGGTTTTATTGGAAAAAAAGTTACAGAAATTTAGGATGGGAGTTTGTATCAGAGCTTTTCTATTCTCGCATAGAACTTCATTTTCTTTGAGATCTTGAATTGATTGCTTCTAATTCAAGTCAGAAAAGGTAAAACTAAAAACCCCTAAAAGTTGGGGGGGGGAAATCAGTTCTCTGCAGACTCTCTGCCACCTTGAATGAATGCCACCTGACAGCCTCGATATTCTCTTCATTTTGTTTCCCTTTAGTGTGTGGTTGGTGGGTGCAATGCCAGCTTTGCGTCTCAGGGAGGGCTGGCTCGTCACGTGCCCACGCACTTCAGCCAACAGAATTCTTCGAAAGTTGCCAGCCAGCCAAAGGCCAAAGAGGAATCTCCTTCTAAAGCTGGGATGAACAAAAGAAGGAAGTTAAAGAACAAAAGACGACGCTCATTACGTAAGTGAGCGAGTTTTATGGATTTTTTAAAACTCCATTGACACTTATCTTTTTCCCGTTTTTCTTCCACCATGGCATCTCTCTACTTCCAGCTGCATATTTGAACTCATTTTCCAGTGAAATTCAAAGAGGCCTAGGATATATTTGACAGGCTGTGGGGCAGCATAAGTACAGTCATTCAGAGAGGCTGTTATAGTTGTGCAGAGGGGCTGTTGGGAAGAACATTTCTGATAGGAAAATTAATGTTTATACGTAGATATTGGATGGAAAAAATAAACAAATTTTATGAAGCGAGCTATAAAATCTTACACAGCTGATTTGCTTTTAACCTAAAAAAAAGATTAAAACCACAAAGGAAATCACTTTGAATAATAGAATCTTCATTATTTCTGGTTTGAAGAATGAGTTCAGCTCAGAATTTAAATTTTTGTTTTAATGTTTTCAGCATCTTCTGATCTTAAAGTACTTTTGGTTTCATGATCCAGTATGGAAACATAGCGTAAAGGCCTTGACCAGCTGCAAATCAAAACAGAAATACCCTTTTTTTATTAAAAAAAAAAAAAAAAAAAAAAAAAAGCCTACGTAACATATCTCATTTACATTTGAAGCACTTCCTATTAGGCCTTCATTTCATGGACCTTTGGGAACTTGCCAAAACTTATATGCCAAAAGTTAGGCATCTCAAAATAAATGACTCCACTTTGAGATGTTGAGTCCCATAACTCACTGGAAGTCAAAAGTGCCTAAATATGATTTAGGTGGCTGTCTTCAGGCATCCAAATTGGAAAGTATTGATTCTTGGGTCCAAGAAACAATCTTTTTAAAATAGGAGGTATGAACTTCTTATTTATATTTGATTGAACATGATTGAGTCATGTGACAGAGCTCTGTGCTGACACCAAGTTATCTACATCCTTTGAGATTTACACAGCTGTAATGTGAATACATTGTTGAATTTTTCTATGGGTATGCCATAAAGAATATTTTGTATGTAATGGGGAGGTAAATGGAAAAAAATTGTAGGTAGTGATAGGTGTTGCCCAAACATCATGCAAACAGACTTGGAGATTAACGTGAGTGGAAGATAATAAAATGAGATTATTTTGGGCAAAAGCAAGATAAAAATTAATATGAAGTAAAAGCACATTAATCAGGAAGGAGAAACCTGGAATGGAGAGTAAGGAACAGTTGTTCACTACGAGATGGATTAGATCACCTAATAGGTCTTTTCATTTTTTTAGATTCTGTGATTCAAAATCTGATACTCTTTCTCCTTTTACCATATATCCTGTGCATATGTGTTGCCTGGGTAATTTTAGTTAATATGCCATTTTGTCTAATGTTTCACAAACAATGTGGAGAACAGATAATTTACTTTTTTTCCTCGTGATGTTGTGTGAGAAATTCTTCCTCACGAGAATTCACAAAAGGCACTGTTCAGTTGTAGTTCTTCTCTTCGGCATGCTGACATCCTGTAGCTCTTTAATCTTTATACACCAGTAAACCCCCGATTCTCTAAAGAATCGCAAATTGAAGAATGGTAATCACGCGCAGGGGCGTTGCTGGATAGAAAAAAGATCCGGGGCTGTGGCCCTCCAGCCCACTCCCTGCTAGCTTCCGCCCCCCAGCTAGGCCACGCCCCTGCCCCCTTCGCCCCTCCCCAGGCCTCTAACTCCATCCATCCCTCCCCAGCCCCCCCATCCTGACCCCTTGCTTGATGGACTCACGAGTCCGGACCCCTCCATTCCCACCCCCGGTCTCCGTGTTCCCCCCTTACCTTATCCCCTGATATAAAGGCCCGGGACCGGCCTGCGGCGGCAGAGCAGGATAGCCGGATCAGGCCATGCTGCCAGCCGCCACGCTCTGCTCCCGCCACCGCCGCATGCCGGCTCCTCGGGCCTGATCCTGCCCCTCTGCTGCTGCACGCCGGCCCCTCAGGCCTGATCCTGCCCCTATTCCGCTGCACGCAGGCCCCTCAGGCCTGATTCTGCCCCGCTGCACACCGGCCCCTCGGGCCTGATTCTGCCCCACTGCACACTAGCCCCTCGGGCCTGATTCTGCCCCTCTGCTCCCGCCGTCGCATGCCGGTCCCTTAGGCCTGATCCTGCCCCTCTACCACCACCATCACGGGCAGGCAGCATGGCCAGATCAGGCCTGGGGCCCCTTTCCCAGCTCCTCTGTCCCCCTGCCCCGTGCTCCTTTCCCGGCTCCTCTGTCCCTTTCCCGGCCCCACTGCCCGCCGCCTCTTCCTCCTCCCAGCCCCCTTACCTGGCTGGAGGCTCGGAGCTGCAGCGACGGCCGGCAGAGCCGCTTCTGGGCCAGGCCGCTCCCACCCTGAGCATGCTCTGTCTGAGCATGCTCAGGGTGGGAGATTTGAATCTCCCCAGCCCGGCCGCAGCAGGATTCTGCGGCTTTGCTGGGGCCCCTGGGCGGAACACAGTGTTCCACCTGGGTGCGCATGTGCCTGCTGGGGAAAATAGATCCGGGGCTCAGGATTTTCTACCTGGGGCTGGCGCCCTGCCAGCCTGACGGCAATGACGCCTCTGATCACGCGCGCGAGCTATCTAATCCACAGGCTTATGCACGGCATGGACGTGGATTCAGCTGCTGCGCGCGCACAGCTGTGTCAGTTGTATGCACGCGCAGGAGCTGCGTCCACGTCCCGCCGTGCATATATACAACTGTGGTTTAGTTATATAGATGTGGCTTCATGGACAACTTCATTAAAAGTAAATAATATTCACAGTTCTTACTATATGGTTACATACCTGTCTCTCTTACTATTTTGTAATTTGCTTCACTCTACTTCCCTAATTAAGTTTTATATAGAAAGAGAACTGACAGTTGCCATGAGGATTTGCAATTTTCTTGCGCCATGAGAGAGAGAAAGCAAGTACTATTGAATGGCTTTTCTTTCAGGCAAAATCCCATCTAACTGAGTCGAGGATAGGCTCCTGAAATATACTTCTCTAAAGGCTATGTGACCCCAAAGCTTATCCGGTACTTTCACAAAATGCCATGTATAGGCAGAAATCGGTCTCTCTCGTGGTCTTACAATTCTGTTGGTCTTTTTGTTTCTTCAGAAGTAGTGTTCCTACAGTTAAGCATCTAAAGAAGTGACACTCGGACAAAAATGGTTCAGGAGGTAAATTAGCAATCTCCATTACCTGAAAGAGCCATTGTGGTGTGAATTAATTAATTGAATTATATGAAACCATGAATTCACACTTCTGTGGTTTTTTCAGGTAATGTTAATTGCTAATTTGGCTCCCGAACCACTGAGGTCTGAGTATCACTGCCTTAGATGCCTAACTTTAGGCTCGCTACTTCTGAAGAAACAGACAAGCTGTGCATGGTGCATGTATTACAAAAAAAATGACTGACCAAGTATTTTGCAATTGGTTGCTAACATAGTAGAAGAATCCTGGTTTGGTTAATAACTTAGCCTGGTTAATAATTAAATCAGAGTGTTTTAATATCACATGCTTCAAAGAGCCATAGGAGGCACATTGAAGAGCCACTTGCAGATCTTGAGCTTCAATCTGAGTATCACTGATCTAAGGTCACTTAAAAGTTAGGCCAATGTAGCTACGGCACTCCAGGATGTAGATTTTTCTTTTTCCCACACCTCTGAGCACTGTAGTTATGCTGACCTAACTCCCGATGTAGTAGGTCAATGTAAGAATTCTTCCACGGAACGAACCATTCCTGCTCATGGAGGTGGATTACTTGTAGCAAAGGAAAAACCACTTTCATCGCTGTAGAAAGTGCATATGCTACAGCAGTTGCAGTGCTGTAATCATGTTGGTATAGTGCAGGGGTGCAGAACCTTTTTTGGCCAAGCGCCAAATTGCATTTTCGAGGACCACAAATGCAACGTGCAGGTGGGCGGGGGGGATGGAGGAGTGCGGGGGTGTCACATCACGTGATTCCCCCCTCATGCTGCTCCCAGAGGGCTGCACAGAACATGCTCGCGGGCCGCATGCGACCCAGGGACCGCAGGTTGTGCACCTCTGGTATAGTGTCTGTAATGTGGACATAGCCCAGATCTGTATTTAAGTACTTGAATAAGTGACCTTATTTTCAGAGCTGCTAAGCAGTTCAGGTTAAAATAAGTTATTGATCAAATAACTTCAGAAATATCATAATTTAGTCTTCTAAAGTCATCCAGAAAAAATAAATACTAAAATTTTGGTCACCTTTCCCTTCCCCCTGAACCTTCCTTTTCCTTTAACTGAAGAAAGTACTTGTTTTCCTCCTGTTCACAGTTTATAACTCAGGCAATTCTTTTTGGTATCTACAAGTAAATGTCAAACAAAAATGCTTACTAATTATTTAATCTTGTATATGATTATACTGAATATATCCTTATATGCACATATATTAAATTCAGAGTAAGCAGATCAGGTTCTTTGCTCAAAGCTGAGGTTCTCAGTGGATACACAAAGTAGGTTACCATGAATGTTTAGGTGACCAAAGAAAGATCTTTTAACTTACTAGACTATGAACAGTTAATACTCTTAGTTTATTTTCCATTTTGATGTTTTGCTAGTCTGAAACTAATGTGTATTTTTGTCTTCCTGTCCATAAACAATGTGTGTGTTTTTCAGTTTGCTTGTGATGCGCATGTATGGGTTTAAAAATAATTGGTAATGAAATATTAGGTATTGTATGAAGTGGAATCCAGTATTTTTGACAATGTAATTTTTTTTCTTTCTCTTGCTGTAGAAATCTTCCTAGCAGATTACATAAGCAGTCAGATGGAGACTTGCTGATCTTGTTGTTATAAATGCTACCACAATTGACAGATTATGCTCACAGTCATAACATCTCTGCTACTGAATTCTGTTCTGTGTAGCCTCAGACAGATTTTCTGTTCCTAACACATTTGGAGGCATCCATGCAAACTTCTAGAGAGCAGTTCTCAACTTTGCACCATGAGCCTAAAGTGGGTTGCACTGCTGGTTGTTCTGGGATGTCGTCATATTTCCTACAGAATCTAAGCTTTTTCAGTTTTTGTGTGTGTATTCCACTCCTGGTGTGCCTGTGCTCATGCATTCAAATGAATCTGAGTCAGAAGTTCCCATTGGGGCCAGGCCTGTACCAGGGAGAATCCCCATTCCTTCTGCAGGCATAAATGGTGGAGCAGGACCACTCACCCCTCAGTTCCTTCTTACCACCAGTGATGCAGAGCAGTTTCTCTGACTCTTGCACTTGTGGTCCTTAAACCAGAATTTTTATGTTTGTATCTTCTTAAGCTTGTCTACATAGAGGTGTAATGAATTCTACAGGGTGTGATTTCTAAAGTGCAGTAACATATTGTGCATTAATTGTTCTGCATAATCCATGCTGACATGCCTTAACATAGTGCTGTGTGAAACAGTAATTTGTAAAGGCCTGGTCTATACTACAAAGGTAGGTTGACCCAGTTTCATTGCTCAAGGAAGTGAAAAATCCACCATCATGAGCAGCATAGGTAGACTATCCTAACCTCCCAGTGTAGACAGCACTGAGCTGATGGAAGAATGCCTCCAATGATGTATCTACCATCTCTTGGGGAAGTAAATTACCTATTCCAACAGGAGAACCATTTCCGTTGATGTAGGTAGTGTCTAGAATGCGGTAGTGTTTCAAGTGAAGACAAACCGTAAAGCACACAAATGAATCTTTGGTGCTCATCAGCAGGAACTACATGGACCAACTAATGTGCAACACATTAATTCACTGTAGAGAAAACACTGCAGCCTCTAGTTTGATAATCACTCCTGGCTATGTTGGATGAGTTCTGCAGCCAACCACTCTTGAGCCACACTGTAGGGTGTCACCAGCATGTTCTCAATTCCAGACTTTTCCCAGAAATGTCTGTCTTGTATTGCCCAGCTTCCTCCTGGACAATATGAGCTCATATAAAATTGGTCATTTTATTAATAGAAAATGATATGCACAAATCCTTTTATCTCAGTGGAGTTTCCCAAACACTTTTATTAAGATAAAACAGTAAATAATCAGGCATAGACGTCAGAACTGATTACAAAAAAACCCCCCTAAAAGTAAAATGTAACTATTGTCTAGAGATTGCCGAACTAGAGTAAATTCAAAGCAAGATTTCTCCCACGATGGTTTAGCAGTGCTACTGGCTAAGCTTCTTTCAGTCAGGATCCCCTTCCTCCTCCTCAGTTACTGATACAGAGAAACTTTCTAGACATCCTTCAAAAATGTTGTCAGTTTCTATGAACGTTATTTCTCAGGACAATTGGATGAGTCTTTATCCAGACCTGACATCTCTACAACTCAAGGCCAGGATGCTGAGTGGCTAACAGATTTGGAGAAATTTAGTCTCAGAGACGTACAAAACATTTTGATACAAAGTAGAAAAGATTAAAAAATATACTGTTATGATTTCTCCTTTCCCTGGATCCAAATGATTTAATCTTGAAGCGGTTGTGAACTGGCATAAGAATAAAAGCTTAGATTCTGTAGAGACTATTAAGCCTCCCCATTCACCAGAGAAAGTCTTACTCGCCACTGATGAGTGGATTTATCAAGTACTGAATTATAGCTTAATTTTTTTAATGTGGTGGAATTATTATTTATATCTATTGAATAGTAGCACCATATGGCACAGTGAACTTTAAAAAAAAAAAAAAAAGAAAAAAATACATGGCAACATTTGGATTGTTTGAGTAATAGAGCCAAGATATTGGATCAGAGACGAAAGAAGTTGGGTGGTAGGGGGAGAAAAAGTTTGAGAATCTCTGCAAGTTGTGAAGCTTTGTGTATCATTGTGAATCAGGCCTGTATAAGGTTAATACAAATACCACACTTGCTTTAGTGTATTAATGTACATGTTTTATTCATACAAAAATGTCTTTATGTTGTGTTATGAACAGAGAAAATTAGTATCAAGGCTACTTGGAATACAAGGCCTTGGCTTTGTGCTAAAACAAAGGTACATTTTGCATCCATTACAATTTGACAGACAAAGTCTAAGTATAAGAAATGGTAGCTTCAGTAGCCTCTTGTGGCCTGGTCTACAGTTTAGGTTATCTGATTACAGCAGGAGAGCACTGCCAATTGAGATGATTGCCCAATTTGCAGTATAGATTTCTGAGAGATTTAAGGCCAGAACGTTGTGTGCAGACCAATGCTTAAGCAGTAATTGGTCCCAAGAGTGTAGCAAATAATTTTTCGTGTAGAATTTTGAGAATTGTTCTTAAATATTTGATAGCTAATCTTTTTTGAGGGGAGAAGAGAGAGAAGTTATTTAAAAAACTTGAATAATATTCCATTTGTATGGTGATATAGCCCGTGATGTAATATTTGCTTTTCTTATGAGTTAGCCTTTACTTTCAGTATCAGTAGTGATGGAAGATTAATTAAATCTAGGATTAAACTGTTAAAATCTGTCAGATGAAATTAAAGGATTTTTAAAAAATTGTCATGAGTACAGCTAAACTTGACATTATATACTTTAATATATTTATGTATACAAGTTATAGTCATTAAATATTCAGCCTAAAGTATTTTTAACAGATAAGAATACTTGTTTTTAATTGCATTTACCTTTTAACTAGATGCAATTTTCTCCTTTTCTTAAAAATAGCGTAGATCTGACAGATTTCCTTTAACACCCAAATCACACACTATAGCAGCTTTTTACTTTTCATTCTTGAATGAATGTCCATTTTAAGCCATCCAGTAATGTCCATTTTAAGCCAAAAAGCAAACAGTGTCTCTAGTACCTGAGACAAATCAGTTCTGTTGGTTCACCAACCTACAGCTCACCAATCTGACTGTACAGTACCAGAAGGATGTAATACCACTTCACCTAAAACTGTAAGTTACAGCGTAAAGTCTGATGGAATGGTTGGAGTACAATTGGCAAGTGTTCATTTTGGTTTTAATATCAACTGTTCGTTTTTTATCAAACAATAGAAAATGAAGTACTGCACAATGTATTCATAAAAGATAGGATAATACAAGAGTTTAAAACTGCCCTGGGGGAGCGGGGAGAGAACATAGTTGTTAGCCAGTACGCTAGTATTAATTTTGCCTTAATCCTTGTGCTTTGATTTTAAAAGTGTGATAAATACATGGATTTTTAAAAAACACACATCCCTCAATCCACTCTCTGACACGATGATCCACAGATTAACCCTCTTTTTGGATATCAGAATTTCTGGTCATTTACTGATTTCCTTATCTTGGCAGTAAAGTTGAAGTACTTTTTAAACCTGCTCTATGTCTCTCTGCAGCACTAGAAACATTGAACAACTCTCCCATGTAGAATAGCACAGTTAATCTCTTTGAAAAATTTGGAGTAACAGTTGAATATATTTTAGATGTAATTTAATTAGACTGCTATTGGAATTCCACTTCCTGGAATCCCCTGGCTTCTACTTGGATTTTAAAGAGTATCATGCTGTTTGTCTAGCATTACTAGTTTAGTGTGTAGAAGTATGATGAGTTTCTTTTTTAAATACTACTTTGAATTAAATGACAGCAGCAATAGTGAAAGTCATGTGACAGCACTTCAGGGTGCTTTGGAGAATTAGGTTTGCAAATATGTTCACTGCAATACTAGAAAGTACTCCAGTGATCCTTTTGCCATACAGTTGGGTTCCTAGTTGTTACAAAGGAGTTGATCTGTTTTCAGTTTGAGCAGTAGGAAACCCATTTTTTACAAGAGCGAAGTACTTCTGGGACGCCACGTCAGTAAAACCATCATGAAATTCTTAATCTTAATACTAAAGGTTAAAAACAATAGTGTGTTCCCTAGCAGTGTAAAAGTGAAAGGACTTATTGAGAGGTTTAGTGCACATTTTGATGCTGTGCTGGGACTTCAAAGTGAAAGTTTTAAAAATAAATATATTTGAGCAAACTTGAAAGGCAGGTGATACCCAGTTTTATGAGTCAATCCCATTTTTAGCCAAATTAATTTTTAGATCATATTGACAAGATACCATGCTCAGTGCCAGAATGAGTAACTGACCTGTTAATACATTTCACAGCTTTTTGGTATAAATATAAATTACTTGCAAGTGTTTGAATGTTTGCAATCTTTTGGAGTTTAACCATAAGGATTTTTTCTTTTAGCAAGGCCACATGACTTCTTTGATGCACAAACACTGGATGCCATACGACATCGAGCCATCTGCTTCAACCTCTCAGCTCATATAGAAAGTTTGGGGAAAGGCCACAGTGTTGTATTTCATAGTACTGTAAGTGTTTTGTTGTTTCCTCCTTTATCGTTGCATTTGTGCATCTGAAATTGTAATGGATATATACACTGATGATATTCTAGTTTTCACCTGAGTGAAAAACTTCTTGTTGATATTTCATTTGCAAATTATTAGTAGAGAATTCTACTTTATTATTAAAAACAAGGAAAGCAAGGAATTTAATTTTTGAGGTATGTTGGCAGTTATTTCCAGTAATCTCTTCTGTGCTCTAAATTTGAGAGATTTGGGCAATATCTTCTGTACAGTTCCTATCAGCATGCAACCAAAACACTATAAAATACTGGAACCAGGCAAGTCAGTCCCTTTTACTTGTATTAGCGTTATTTTAGATTTTCTGCTATAAGAATATGTAGATTGACAGGACTGATATTAAGATATACTGTGATGCAGAGATCAGTACAGTTCACTTCAGGAAACTGTGTGATAGTGTTTCATTAGTGAAGAAATATAGGGAACAGAATTCCAAGAAGTATTGCACCCCAATTTGCTTTCTAGGTCAGATGATTTGGCTAAGCAAGAAAATGCACAGACATAGTGATGAGTTTTAAGGAACAGGCCACAACTTTAACTTCAACAAAACTGTTGGGAAGAAAGAGAATTGCCCTCCTCTGAACTACTGATTTGAGGCCAGTGCAGGGTTACCTGATTTTAAGACATGCAAATACCAGAAAGAAGAGAGGAGCTAGCCTTGGTCTAATCCTCCATAACCAAGGACAGGACTCAGCCAAACTGTTGACTCCAACCCCGGAGAAGGACTTCCATTCTGTCCCATCTCATTCTTGACTTACGAGTTTTACCTGAGGTAGTGAATCCATAAGTCTTTTTACCCACACTGGATGCAAGCTGTGAGTAGAGACCAGAGTTGCTCCATTTATCACCATTACCATATTTTAATTGTTGTTCTGTCACATTTTTCTACTTAACCAGACATCCAGGATGCTGTGAGGAAACCAAAAATCCCCAGAACTTGTCAGTCTTGGTTGGAGGGAAAAATTGTTTCCTTATTCCAAAAAAATACTATCTGGCCAGACTCTCAGCAAGCGTGGAAGTCCAATTCTGGCAACTACAGAAGGGAATTCTGATGAGGTCAAAGATTGTGCTCTAAAATTAGTGGGATCCTATCTTAAATATAACTTTGTGGAGTTGGTGGGAGCCTACTGGCTTTCTTGTCCTCTCTTCCCTCTCCCTGTAACACCCCATACAAACTGATTTTTTGCAGATGGGAGGGGCTTCCTTCTCTTCCTCATGTCCACCACTTAAGAGATGGTGGGTAGGCAGGGCATTGACTAGATCTCAAGGCCATTAGTCATTTAGGTATTACAGTCATGATCAATTTATATACCCTTTGATATATGCAATTTGGCAGACAGTGCCACAGCTGCAGTCTGCATATACAGGCCATCTTCAAAGGTGGGTGGGAATTGTATTTTGAGAGCTTTTTATATCAAATGAAACACAAAATCCAAAAGAAAATGGAGTTGGTTCCTGGAAACTAGGTGGAACAGAATATAGTCAGCACAATGCACTATTTTTTGTGATGGATGTCTTTGCATTGGGAGAAGATGCAAAGTTTTCTCTAGGGTGAAAAATCTGGGAAATAAGGTCATATGTGTGGTGTCTCACCCTTTATAGAAGGCATTCCTTGTATAGGCTTTTGAGCCTCTTTCTCTGTGTAAACAGAATAATTTAACAAGCTGGGGTACAATTTCATTAATAAAACTACATACTAAAGTTTGTGTAGTACATAATGAATTGTCAAATATGAGTTTCATTTGAATATCATTGTTTAAAAACTCATACAGATGATTTCAAGTAATTTTAGATACTTGATTTTTCACTTTATCAAAAATGAACTCAGTTAGCAAGATTTTTATGATAAAAACTTTGCCTAACTTGTAGCTGCTTATTTTGTAAATATGCAAACAATTAGTCATTCTTGCCATTTTCTTTTTTGCCTAAATGCATATTGATTGACTTATTGTTTTTGTTATGTTGGCATTTGGCATCTCTGCTTAATTGAGCCAAGTGGAAAACATGAGCCATCATGTTCTGTTTACCTTTAAGTGACAGGTAATCTCTGTTTACACCTGCAATTTATAGTTAGTCTGCCTCAGTTGTTGTTTTCTCAAGATGATGCTTTTTCCATTCATGATTAGCTTTGAAATTGATAGTACTTTCTTTTGGAATATTTGAAGGGTGACCCACTTCTCTCCTAAGAGATTTCTGGCTCTCAATAGACGTTTTAACTTCAGGTTTGGGGAGCTTCTCCTTTGAATACCACCAATTTTGGAAAACTATACTGTATTGAAAGTTAATAAATTTTTTTCTTTTTTTGGGAGTTTTATTTTCACCGCGGGCAAGTTAGAAGTATAAAAAATGACTATATCTTTTTTCTGAGTTTATTTCAGGGTTCTGTGTCTTGTCAGTTCCACTTATTACAGACCATTCTAGTTATGTTTAAAAATGTTAAATCAATATTGTAATCTTTATGAAATGCAGGAAGTGAAATTGCTGATTTTTTTTTTTTAAGGATGAGGTTTTTCTGCTCTCCAGAAGAGGGCAGCAGATTACTGTTTATCAGTAATTATCTTTCCTGTTCCCTAACTAAAAGGCTTTCAGATGATCAGTACTGTGAAAGTAGATGCATAGTAATTCATTTTACAATGGCTAGTTTGCAAATATGTATGCGTTTCACTATGGAAACTAGCGCTACTTGTGACTCTGGCCTCCTCAAGATTAGACCCACAGGAGAATCAGAATTAGTAAATACTGGTGCAGCACTATTTCTGATAGGTGAACGGGTTCTGTAACTGTTCAGGTAACCTCTTTCTAACTTTTCAAGATTTAAAGGTTTCTGTCTTTCAGCGAAAGCATTCTGGTCAGTTTAATGAGCGAACTTAGGGGACAAAAATTAAAAGAACTCTAAAAAAAAGAGCTAAACAATCATGTTAGCAAAAGTGTTCTTACCTGAAGTGTGAGTAGACAATCTGCCATATCTATCAAACTAGTCAGCCAGCTGTCTTTTTAGGATAATGAGTAGTCTCTGTTCTGTGAAGTAGGAGAAGCTGATGATACAAGTTACAAGAAAAAAGATTTTAAAGAATGAATTGGATTTTAGTATTTCTGTCTAGGAAAACCCGTAAAATACCTTTCGTAGCCTAACTGCATACTGTAACTATGTACTAACCTGCACTGGTTGTAATGTGACTTAGACATAATAAAATAACAAGCAACCTAACCTTTGATCACCTCCTTTCACACGTTACACTGACTAGAGTTGATACTCTGTTCCTTAAAGCTTTCCACTTTAAGTTGTTAGACTCTGTCACAGCTTTCCTCGTCCTTGGTGCATATCTTAGTCAGCTCCAGTGGGTCACCAGTATATACTTTTTACCCCTTGAATCCTCTTAAGAACTTGCCTGTAAATATTAAGAGATGCTGGCTGCTTTTCTTATCTCATTTTTGAGGGCCCTTTAGATCTCTTCAGAAATCCCCGATTGACTACACCTGTAATCCCCGAGTTTGGCAAAACACAAAACTCTTATTTAACATGAGAAAACATAGTACAAACAAATCAACAATATTCATTAATCTTACTACTTCATACTCCAGTAGGGGCATTCTAAGCTTATATGAACCCATCTGTGCTGCTGCTCCTCACAGGAGCTATCGGCTCATCCTTCAGATTCAACCCCCCTAAAGTTGTGAATGAGTTGTCTGTGTGGAGCTTCCAACCAATAGTCCAAGCGCCCTATGTTCCTGTGCACCTGGTGGTATGTGTTCTTTTTGCCCTTTGTCCCCTAACGTACCACGTCATACAGTTTTACAAAACATTTATCTTCTGTCAGCAGTCAAACAGTTTTCAAATAATGTGGTTCCTTCTTAGAAAGACAAAATGGATGAGGTAGTATATTTTATTGGACCAGTGCATGTAGGTGAGAAAGTTACTCATGTAGTGATTGCTTGATGTTGATCATAGAATCTTAGGGTTGGTAGGGACCTCATGAGGTCATTTAGTCCAACCCCCTGCTAAAAGCAGGAGCAGTCGCACTAAATCATCCCAGCCAGGGTTTTGTCTAACCAGGCCTTAAATGTTTCCAAAAATGGAGATTCCACCAACTCCCTAAATAACCCATTCCAATGCTTCACCACCCTCCTAGTAAGAAAGATTTTCCTAATATCCAACCTCGACCTCCCCAGCTGCAACTTGAAACCATTGCTCCTTGTTCCATTACTACTGAGAACAGCCTAGCTCCCTCCTCTTTGGAGCATCCCTTCAAGTGGTTGAAGGTTGCTGTCAAATCCCCCCTCAGTCTTCTCTTCTGCAGACTAAGTAAGCCTAATTCCTTCAGTCTCTCCTCATAAGTCATGTGCCCCAACCCCCTAATCATTTTGGTTGCCCTCTGCTGGACTCTTTCTAGTTTGTCAACATCCTTTCTGTAGTGGGGAACCCAAAACTGGACGCAATATTCCAGATGTGGCCTCATCAGTGCCGAAGAGAGGGGAATAATCACATCCCTCGATGTGCTGGCAATGTTCCTCCTGATGCAGCCCAATAGGCCTTTTTGGCAACAAGAGGACACTGTTGACTCGTATCCAGCTTCCCGTCCACCATAACCTCCAGGTCCTTTTCTACAGTGCTGCCACTTAGCCAATTGGTCCCCAGTCTTTAGCAGTACATGGGATTTTTCCATCCTAAGTGCAGGACTTTGTACTTGTCCTTATTGAACCTCATGAGATTTCTTTTGGCCCAATGCTCCAATTTGTCTAGGTCTCCATGAATCCTATCCCTGCCCTCCAGCATGTCTACCATTCTCCCCAGCTTGGTGTCATCCGCGAACTTACTGAGCGTGCAATCTATCCCATCATCCAGATCATTAATGAAGATGTTGAACAGAACTGGCCCCAGGACCGACCCTTGGGGCACTCTACTCGTTATTGGTTGCCAACTAGACATTGAGCCATTGATCCCTACCGCTGAGCCTGATGATCTAGCCACACTTCTGTCCACCTTACGATCCATTCATCCAACCCATGCTTCCTTAACTTGCTGACAAGAATGCTGTGGGAAACCATATCAAAAGCTTTGCTACAGTTGAGGTATATTACGTTGACGGCTATTCCCGCATCCACAAATCCAGTCATATCATCATAAAAGGCAATCATCTTGGTCAGGCATGATTTGCCCTTGGTGAATCCATACTGACTGTTCGTGATCACTATTTTTCTCCAAGTATTTCAGAATGGATTCTTTGAGGACCCGCTCCATGATTTTTCTAGGGATTGAGGTGAGGCTGATTTGGTCTGTAGTTTCCCAGATCCTCCTTTTTCTCTTTCTTGAAGATAGGTACTATATTTGCCTTTTTCCAATCTTCTGGAACCTCTCCTGTTCACTACGAGTTTTCAGAGATAATAGCTAGCGGCTCTTCAATCGCCTTAGCCAACTCTTTCAGCACCCTCGGATGCAGTTCATCTGGCCCCATTGACTTGTGCACATCCAACTTCTGTAAATAGTACCTAACCTAACCTTCCATCACCAAGGGCCACTCTCCTTCTCCCCATTCTATGTTACCCAGTGTAGTAGCCTGAGAGCTGACCCTGCCTGTGAAGACTGAGGTAAAAAAAGCATTGAAGTATTTCAGTCTCTTCTGCCACGAGGATACCTGCCCCATTCAGTAAGGGACCTACACCATCCCTGATCCTCTTCTTGTTACTGACATACTTGTAGAACCCCTTCCTGTTATCCTTCACATCCCTTGCTAGCTGCAACTCCAGTTGCCCTTTGGCCTTTCTGATTGTCTCTGCAGTCCCATGCAATATCTTTATACGCCTTCCTAGTCATCTGTCCAAGCTTCCACTTCTTGTAAGCTTCCCTCTTGTGTTTCAGCTCACCGCAGAGTTTTCTGCTAAGCCATGCTGGGTGCCTTCCACATGTGCTGTTCTTTCTGCACATCGGAATGGTATCTTCCTGTGCCCGTAGTAGGGTTTCTTTAAAATACAGCAGCTTTCTTGGACTCCTTTCCCCTTCAGATTAGCCTCCTAAGGGATCCTGCCCATCAGTTCCCTGAGGGCGCCGGAATCTGCTTTTCTGAAGTCCAGGGTCTATGTTCTGCATCTTTCCCTTTTTCCTTTGGTCAGGATCCTGATTTCTGTTCATCTCATGGTCTGCTGCCCATGTTGCCATTCTCTTCTACTTCCCCCATCAATTCTTCTCTGTTTGTGAGCAGCAGGTTGGGTGCATTTACACTTGTAAATTAAGTCGACTTAAGCAACCTTAAGTCGACTTAATTTACTCTGTGTCTACACTTGTGTTTCCTTAATTTGACTTCAGCAGTTCCTTAAGTCGAATTAAGGAAAAGTTAGTTCGGATTAGTAAAACCTCAGTTTACTCTGAACTAACCCTTAATTCGAACTATTTAGTTCGAATTAAGTCAATGTGGCCGTGTTAGTTCTAACTAACTGGTACATTGAGCTTAATGCAACTGATTAATTTGAACTAAGCAAGTGCCATGCATGGCACTTGCTTAGTTCGAACTAGCATTCTACTGGGGCCATGCTAGTTCGATTTAAGTTAACTAATTCAAACTAACTTTCGTAAGTGTAGACATAGCCGTTGAGAGGTACAAGGCCCCTACCTGGTTCCTCCAGCATTTGTACCAGAAAGTACTTGCCTTACTGCCTTGGTTTGTCAGAACTTGACAGTGTATTTTATTGGCTCTGACGGCTTCTTAAGAGGAGGGCCTAAAGAGCTGTTATGCAGAATCTTCACCTTAATAAGACAAAGATGTTAGAGGGGGGGAAGCAACTGAGACATGGTAATGGTGGTACAAGCCTACATTTTGTTGCTCACAGTTGCAACTCAATTATCTTTCTAATCCCTTATCTTCTGCTGCATGTTCAAAATGCTAGTAACCAAACATAATGTATTCCATTTGCACCTGCAAAGAGGTAGCAATTATTCTTTTTGGTTATAACTCTTCTGAGTTATCCATGCCCTTTTCTTCTATTATTACAGTGCTGTCTAAGTGTGGCAGCACTTGGAAACCCTTCAAACCTTCTTAGAAGTGCATCTTGCAGGGTACATCACAATACATGCTTTCTTTCGGTGTATGAACAAGGTGTTGGCTTTGGTTTGTAAATACAAGCCCCTTAGATTGAGCTCAATACCTCTCAGAAATTACATATATGAGAGAAATTGAAAGGAAACTATTTTATAATCTAAGTTTGGAGGTGCAATATTTCCAGGGTGACTCTGACCATTTAAAGTTACAGCTGATAAAAGTTTGAAGTTTTAATCCGGTACATTTTAGAACTTTTTCTCTCCTTGGGTTTTAAGACAGCAATTCAAAATCAGCAGGAAATCTCAAGTCCTTAGCGGTGTTCGTTTGAGGACATAGAAGAGGCAGAAGTCTTATAAAGTTCTTGAGTCTGGCACTTATCCTCTTCCCCAGGACGTAAGATTGACTGTTAGGGAATGCTTGCTGCATGTTTTACTGGTAAACCCAATTTGGCCAGTGTGGGGAATCTTGTTTGAATATTTTAGATTTTCTTACCTGGAAACTGTAATTAATGGTATTGTTTATTTAAAAAGTATACAAAATAACTGTTGATGTATCTGGAATAAAGAGACACACATTTTAGAAGTTCAGATGTTTAAACAGGGCTTTAATTATCCTATAGGAGTGTCCTTTAAGATTACAATGAACATAGACACTGGTTTTTATAATAAAATGCAAAGCTAAATTTACATAACCATGTGTTGAACTGAATCCTTTTTTATATGTTACAGATTTGGAAAATAAGGTTGAATACTGTTAACCTAAGAAATCAATATGATTCCTGATTTTGGAATTCTAGGGTTACAGTGACCATTTAAATTGGCTGTGGATCAAAGTTTGAGTGACTAAGTGATTATTGGATGCGTCAAATATAAAATATTAAGGGAAATTTAAGTGAAAGCATTACAGTCTTACTAAGAACTGTTTATTTTAACTATTAATGTCAGGTAATAGCTAAAAGAAAAGAGGATTCTGGAAAAATAAAACTCTTGCTCCACTGGACCCCAGAAGACATGTGAGTATATACATTGTTGGTTATACTATTTGCCTGGGGAAGAGTTTACAATCCAGTTAATGTGCTGTCCTTTATTGTCTTACCATTAATTTTGTATATAAAATCTTGAGGATTTTTTTAAAGTAGCCTGGAAATTTGAAGCAAAACAGTCATTAACTTTCTGCCTTGTCTAGTTGGTTTTCTTTGGCTGCCAAGTAATTGAAATTATCCATTATTACTGTCTGTGTAAATATCTTATTTAAAAATACTGTTTTGGCATAAGCAAGTGTACTTGCTGCATTAGGCCAGAATAAATGTTAATAGCCAGTGCCATTAATCATTGCAGTGTAGAATTTTAACTGGCTTTGCTGCAAATATATTTAATTAATGAAATGGTGATTGTCTTATCACTGTGGGTTATCTGACCAAGTAGGCCAAGTACTGGGAAAGTGAAATAGCATCAAACTACATAAAGTGGGCACATGAAAGTGCTGTAACTGGTAAATACACAGCAGAACTACAAGATGCATAAAGCAGGTGCTTCAGTCTAACAATAAATTTATCATGGGAATATTAGAATTTTTGTCACTTCAAGTGTAGATTGTGTAATGATGCCATTATGAATTCTCTATGTAACTGAGACACTAACAGTATGTCTATGCAGCAAAGAAAAACCTGCGCCTAGCCCAGGCCAGGCTTTTGGGGCTGTTTCTTTGCTGTGTAGGCTTCTGGGCTTGGGCTGGAGCCTGAACTGTAGGACACTGAGGTGGGATGGTCCCAGAGCTCAGGCACTAGCCTGAGCCAGAAAACCTATACAGTAATGAAACATCCCCGTAGCCCGAAATTCACAAGCCCGAGTTGGCTGGCACACGAGTCAGCAACTAGTTTTTCTTTTCTGTGTAGACATACCCGAAGAGCAAGACGCTACACTGTATTTCAAGTTTTGAATTTTTTTCAGTGTGCTTGGTGGTTTTTTTTTTTCCCTTTTGATTTTGAATGTTGTGCTTTGAGTAGTATCTTTATGGTGCTCCATATCAGGATGCATACTCTTGTGCACTCTGGATTAGAAATTTTTCATCAGCCGTGTCTGCACCTGTGCCCTAGATACCCTCATGGTCTGGTAGGAGGTCCTACCAGGAGGATGGACCCCACTGCCTTTCCAATTCCTTCTCATTTACCTGTGGCTTGAGATAAAATGTCATAGCATCTGCTAACTAGCCTCTTGGTGTGCTACCCTGTTGCTAAAATTTCTTAATTTTCTTAGTATTTTTTTTCATTTTTGTTTAGCACAATTTGTGTTTTTAAAAAAAGGGGGCAGGGGGCGGTGTCCCTCTTTCCCTTCTTTTGCCTGATTTGGGCCTTTGTTTTTTCCTGGGTCATTGAACCACAGCCTTGAGTTCCTGTTAAGCCCAAGATCCTGGGCTTCAAAACCTGCCAGACTTGCCATATGTCTTTCCCTCACAGAAACACTGGTTCAAGGTGCTCTGTTACCTTGAGGAGTCTCACACCCCCTCTGAATTTAAGCTATGCTCAGGATTTAAGAGCAGATCTTAAGAAATTGAAGAAGTACAGGTTAAAATACATGTGGAATTGAGTTGAGGCCTGTAGGATTGTCACCCCCGTACATAAGATTCTCAGAGAGCTCTAGTGATAAGTAAAGATCTTGCAGGCCTTTCAAAACCATCTATTGAAGAAGAGAAGGCTTCCTTCCCCAGAATGGGGCAAAAGAAATGGAAAGTTAAGCTCAATCTGGGCCTTAGAAGCCCTTATGTGTAGTTATAGGAATCGCCTGAGACTGCCGCCCCCCTCTAGTACCAAGACCACAGCAGTCTAAGAAGAGCATGCTGTGTACCAAGAAACCATCTGGTAAATTACCTACAGCAGTACCTTTGCTGGCACTGGACTCTGGATCCGAGACAGGCTCCTGAGCCAGACTGAAATCGTTGTCAGTACCACATCCAGCAGCCAGTCATGAAGGAGGCACCGGTTAAACTTCAGTACCATCTGTGTTACCACCAGATAGTCTGGATTTCTTTTGTTTCTTGGTCAGAGTCCCTGATGCTGCCTAATTTTTTGACTCATGAGGGTCTTCTGGAGCAGCCTGAGTCATTGCTGAGGCGGTGTTGTGAGACGCTGTTACCATCTTACTTGCTGGGGCCTACTTAGCCTCCACTACCATCTTCAGTGTTGTCTTGCTTACTGGTAACATTACTGTCCCCACAAACATTTTGAGGATACACAGATGCATTTTCAGTGGTACTAACTTGATACCATCTGATATCTTCATATTAAGAGACTCTGGTATCGATGCAATTAAAGGCCCCTATGCTGACTTGACCACTGGTAATTGGTTCCATTTGCCCCTCCAGTTGATACAGGAGATAACTCCTTAACAAATTCAGAAGTGTCTATTCAGGGTTCCCCTTTAGAACCTTCTTCATTCAGAGTTCACTTTGACAAGGAAACTCCTAACGGGAGATAACAATAGGATCCTGTCCCTTTCCCTTACTCCACATCCCACTGAGGTTATTGGAACCTCTGGCCACCTTAGGGTGACCAGTTATACAGGATGCTATCTTATAAAAGGGCATGTCAAGAGGAACATCGCCTTTCCACAAAGCCTTCTCCTCACAAAAAGGGAGGAAATATACGGTGGAGACCTACACATCCAGTTGAAGATACAGGAGACCCAACACTTACTGGACATCCTTCATACATCTCCTCAGGGCAAAATTGCCTTGCCCATCAGTAATGCTCTGCTGACCCCTGAATGTTTTGTATACAGAGTTCAGCTAGTAGACTGCCAGCACATAAAGCAGATGGACAAAAAGTTCTTATATTCTACTCAGTGGGTTGGAATATTTCTTTTTCCATCCTATGTCCAACTACCTGGTTATGGTGGCAGTCAACATCATTTCCGTTCTGTGCCCTCTCTGATTGATTTTAAAAAACAGAACAAAAAACTGGACCTTCTGGGATAAAAAAGCTAATCTCCTGCTTGTGCTGTATTTTGGAATATCACAGTAGCTAGTTACCAAATGTTCCAAATTTTAATCCTTTATTGAATGCTTACTTACCACTGGATCGGAAGAAACAGGTTCAAACCCCCATCAGAATGACAGACAATCATCAGGATGCCTTTAGGCCTCCCTATTGTGCCAATACATCTGGTTGGTTCATGTCTGCAGCAGGCATCATGTGCAGATCTGCTTCGCTCTAGTCCTCTGGTCTGCCTTGGGATATAGAAAACACAGTTGAGGACCTTTTCTTCAAGGGACTCAAGTTATTCAGTGATGGCATGAACCAGACCCCTTAGATGACCCTAAGATCACTGAGCAGCTATACTCTTGCCACCAAAAAAAAAAAATTACAGTAGGTTAACAGTGGCTCATTGGTCTTACTCAGTTCACTACCAGCCCACAGCAACAGCTGAATCCGTCCCCCTCCCCATCCACTTTTCCCACCAAAAGAAGCCTAGGTTCTTTAAGAAAGGAACATTCTCTGCTGCCACTCTCAGTTGACAAAATCCTCAAAACTACCGTTTTGACCTGCGGGGCAAGGATCACAAATTCTCTTACCCCATGTTTTAAGCTGCACCTATCCTTCCTTGACCCTCTGAGGACTGCCTCTCTCATTTCCTACCTTCCTGAGGGCTCACCCTGGACAGATAGATGCTGGAAGAGGTATCCAGAGTTTACTTCATCCAGTTCAACTCCCTCCCACCTGCTCAGCCACCCTTCCTAACCCCACCCCTATTTTCATGGACTCCTTTCACAAGTCTCTTGAGGCAGGAGGTACAACGCCTCCTAACATGAGGGGCAATCTTCTATCCTACTGGTCATTGGGACAGGATTTTATTCCAGGTATTTCTTCGTCCCAAGGAAAAAGGGGCGGGGGGGGGGGGGGAGAGATTAGTTCAGGACCTCAGTGCTCAGTGTTTCAGAATGGTAACCTCTAGCAGCAGTAATTTTCTTTTGGGACTTGGGAGATTGATTTGTTTCCCTCGCTCTCCAGAACTCTAATTTGTGTAACTGTACATCTGTTGTGAAAAAGATCGCTATATTTTATGGTGTAGAGAGACCATTATCAGTATTGTGTTCTGCCTTTTCACTATTGCAAGGGTCTTTATCAGAGTTCTCTCAACTTCCGCAATCCATCTTCACCAGATGGGAATAATCGTTTTTCCTTACCTGGACGATTGACTCCTGAGAAGTTGATCATTCCTCAAATGATACAGTAACCAGCCAGGCCCTTATCTCTTCTAGAGCTAGTGGGCTTTTGCCTCAGTGAAGAGAAGTCTATACTTACATCCACTCAATGAATATAGTATGCAGTCCTCTACCACTAAAACATACTTGCCTGGGGCAGATTTTACACTAGATGTCCAACATCATCTCAAAAATACAGCAGAACCATTGTTGGCAAGAGTACACTCCCAATGTCTTCAGGCCTTGCTTAGAACCATTTACACCCCCAACGAACAGCCTTTCTAGCGGTGTGCTGGTACCCTGGAGGGTTTTTGATTTGCCAAATTGGGGGACGGACCCACAAAATGTGTTAGTTGCAGTTCCATTCTCACAATACAATCCCACAAAGAACATCACTACAGATGCCTCCCTGACAGGATGGGGCACACTTTTTCTAAACTGCTCCACTCTGGGCATGTGGTCCCCTTGAGGTGATCTTCCATGTCTGCATAGTAGGGCTCAGAGCAGTTGAGTATGCTTGCCAACCCTTTTTTCCACATTTAATGAGCCTCTCAGTGAGAATAATGCTGGAGAGAGTGGGAATGCAGTATGCCATTTGGCAAGGAGGAGCATGATGCTGATCCTTATGTACCGAATTCATGTAACTATGGAATTGGTTTGTATATCATTGCATAGAGTAGTTTATCAGGACTACCGGAACACAGTGGTGGATTGCCTCAGAAGATATTTCAACATCAACTCCAAGTGGGAACTGAATGAGGTATTCCAAGATATGTCTCTTTTGGGTCATCCACAGATGGATTTTTTTCACAACTTCATCCAGTGTGTCGTGCAGATGATTCTGATTGAGGAGAAGACACAGGTGTAGTTGTCCTAATAGTTTCTTGGCCTCGTATGTTGCTACGTGCTTAATCCCTAACTTCTCTACTGCTCAAGCGTCTGAACATAGCAGAAAGCATAAAATGAAGAAAACTTACCTACGTAAAGGGGTATGCTTCCAGACATGGTACAGTCCCTGATCTATACTTCCTCTTGAGTGATGTCTGACATGCATTTTCTATTACCAATTCAGTTTAAAATCACAGGATTATCCCTGAATTTAGTTAAACCTTCATCTAGGGGCTATAACAGCCTTTCCTCCCCCATTGAGGGGTTTTAGTCTTCTCCTGTCCAACCTTGACGAGCTTTATCAAAGATTTTGTTAACCTGTTCCCTCCAGTTGAAGAACTAACTCCACCGCAGGAACACAATTTAGTGCCCAGGGCACTGAGGAAAACCTCATTTGAACCTATGCCAAACTATTTCCTCTTCCATTTCTCTTAAAACCTCATTGTTCCTCATGTCCGTTCCATGCTAGGTCAGCAATAAAATCAGACAAGTATGAAATGGACTTTAGCAACACGTTTCAGAGAACAACAGTTACAGAAGGTTAGTAACCATCATTTCCTAATACCCATCAACTTTGTCAGGAGAGGAAGAGAAGTTGGCATCTTGATGGCTGACCCACTGCACATAGTATTCTATCGTGACAAGATGACACCGTCTACACCCTTGCTTCTTTCCTAAAAATTTCCCATTAGCCTAGAAAATCACCTTGCTGTTGTTTTATCCCCCAGCCTGTCTCCTTGAGATGATAAAATTACCTTCATACACCAGATGTAAGAAGAGATCTTACTTTTTACTTGCTCAGCATTAGGCCCTTTAGGGCATCGCCCACATTTTTTAAACTCAGTTGCAGAACACATGAAAGGACAGGTGGGGTCCACTCCGACTATCCAAATGGAATTCAGGATCCACCTTAAAGCTTCAGGGTTTCATCCCCATTCAAGAGATGATGTTCACTACACCAGGGCTCACTCCACCAGTTGCCATGCTGAGAAACATGTTACAGACATCTGCAGAGCAGTCCCTTGGTCTTTGACAGAGGTGTTCACCCAGTACTAGGCTTTTGTAACTCTTCCAGAGCTGATGCTGTTCCTCAGTCTATGCTGAACCCATTTCCTCCAGCACCCTCCTCTATGATGGAGGTACTGCTCAGGAATCTCCCTGATGTGGAGCACCCCTAAGGACAATACTCAAAAAAGGAGAGGTTACTTGGTACAGTAACTGAAGCTCTTTTGAGATGCGAGTATCTGAGTGCTCCACTACATGCCCTCTTTCCATTTTGCCTTGGAGTCCCTTGTTGGACTTTCATGTTTTGAGAAGGAACTGGAATGGCAACGGGTTCACCCTGTCTTACATACCCTTGTACTGGGGCACGAGGGTGTCTAGGGCACAAGCATGCACCCACCTGTGGCCACTGCTGATGAAAGATCTCCATTCCAGAGTGTCCAGTCATTCGCACATCCTGATATGGAGAACCCATGGGAGATACATCCCAAAGAACTCCAGTTACTGTACAAGGTAAGTTACCTCTCCTTCTGCCCGATTTCAAAGAACAACAATTACAAACACCTTCAAATGGTTTAAGACAGACAGAAAGTTGTAAGTATCAAATGTTTCATACATAATTGATTTTCTTTTCTAAAATGCTCTCTTTCATTGCATATAGACAAGAGCTTATTTCACTCTTTCAAATAAGAAAAAGTTCTTTTGTATGCAACTATATGATGATCCTAATTATATGGAAAAGTGGAATAATCCTTTTATTTCCACCCTGTTCTAATATTATTAGGAGTGTAGTTTAGCCAGTGTTGTGCAATCCACGGGTTTTCCACAAGTTTTTTTAACGAAGTTACTGCTTTTTCTTCTAAAGGTAAGTAGAATTATAATAGAGCCACATTCTTGAATTCGTGCTCTTGCATGTGACTGGATCTGGAATACTTCACAGCCAAGTTTCAGAAAAGGTAAATGGCTGCATCAGTAAGGTGGTTCGTGAAAGTCCTTCTTTAGAGACTTTCAAATAAAATCTTTGTTGTTCTCCATCCCAAAAAGATCTAGGTTGGTAGAAATCTTTAGATAATTAGAAATTAGGCGTGCATTTTTAGATTTCAAGCATGAAGCTATCATAATTGAATTTCCCTTTATATAGAATAATTGCATATAATACCTCTGCATGCATTCATTCATTCATTCAACATCTCTTGGAACAAGGGAATATTTTTAGGTTCAGTGATGCTTTTGATCAAATGGATCAAATAAGAATAGCAGATTCATGCAAGTACCATTGTGATGAGTAGCTGTAATCTAAATATAATAAGTCTTCAAAAGCAGGTAGACAAACTCTCACCTGCTGGTGTGGTGGTTTAATACCTCAGATTTTTAGCATCCAAACCAGTCATGAGCGAGAGCATGAACCCAACAGTGTGCACCTATTATAATGACTGTCTTCAGAGAACAAGGATTACTGGTAAGTTATTTTTTTCTTTCCTGGAGTCCTTGGCATTTTGATTTGGTGTTAAAACTACTTGTGGCTTTGATTTTTTTTTTTAAATTTTTATTTATTTATATTTTTGCTGCTGCCTACAGTAATGCAGGGTGATTGAATAGTTTTCAAGCAAAAATGGGAAGTGTGTTTATAAATATTTCAGCAGCCAATAAGAAGTACTCTTCTTGTCATTTTGTTGGGCAAGGTTTAATCTGACTGTATTAAAAACAGAACTTGTTAATATTCTGTAATAAAATTATAGCTTATGAGAGTTTGGTACTATAGCATATACATATTCTGAAATGCAACCATAATATATGCTTATTCCCTATTTCACTCTTGGAGATAAAAGGTTACTTGCATAATTTATACCTGAAAGTTTCAGGCTTAAGAATGTTCTAATATCAATGGAAATATTATTTAAATTTTCAGTGCAATATTTTACTTTTAAAGAGTCAAGATGAAATTCAGTGTTTTAGTTCATGTAAAAGAATTTTAGAGCCTCTCCTACAGTGCTGAAGAGAAGTTACTCAGATATGTTAGACAACCAAAAATTCTGTAAGAGCCAGGAGAGAAGGCCAGATGGCATGTCTTCCCAATAAACACAGGAAATAAAAGCTGATTTTTTTGAGGGTCAGAAGAGAAATCTGTTCTATATTTTCTTCACCTTAAGTGTTTCCAATTGTCTCTTAAACATACACAAGTATTACTTTTCATAAGTTGCTATCTTTTTGGCAATTTGTTCTACATTCCAGATATCTTTTATGTGAAGGACTTTTTTTTATTTGCTTCTTCTGTTGGTTTACTTTTCAGCTTTAGCTTCTAATTTCTTGGTTTTGGTTTAATTTTCATTCCAAACATCTGACTTAGACCTAACACTGGTGGCACTTTTTCGGCGGCAGTCGAAGAGAGATATGCAAGATACGTAAAATACCTTGCGTATCTCCCTTCGACTTAGTAACTCCCAGTTACCTCCCTGTCCACACTGCGCTAAGTCAAATGGAAATGCCGTCTGTTCGATTTAGCATTACTCTTCCTACGGGGCTGGAGTTACTGCGTCGAACTCCAGATCGATTGAGAACGTCTTGACTGACCACTTAGTTGAACCCAGAAGAGAGAACTGATGGTGGTGACAAGGCCTTAGATCAATCCATTGATTTCTTTTCAGACCTTTCTGTTCCACAGGTTCCTTTAGGAACAGTTAAAATCCCCCATTTCTAAAATACATTTTATAGGCACTTTTTAAAGATTTTTATCAACATTTCCTGTGAAGTGTGTGCACGTGCAGCCAGGTTGCACTTTGTGGTTGCTGTGTGTAGAGCTGAAAGTGAGGGCTGGAACTGCGATCTCAGGTTCTGAGATCAGGCTGAGCAGTAGACAGGAATGGAGGTGGTCGGGTTGGGAGTAACCATGTCCCAGCAGAACACGCAGACAAAGGCGCCCCCCCCCCCTCTCTCCAGTGTAAGAAGGCTTTTAAAATAAAATGCAGTATTGCCCAAGGACAAAAGTATGTAGTGCCCAGTTGCATTTGCAACTCCCTCACTACAAAGAAAATCTAGAGGGAACATTGCACTTCATAATGTCAGGATCCAGCTTTAATGCATATAAAATATTCTCCTGGCCTCTCCACACTGGGGGGAGTAGATGGTCATTTTTACTTACTTACAAATTAGGACCATAAGACCAGGCAACAAGTGCTTCAGCAAAGGAGAGGGGCCAAAATAGCAGCAGGTTTTTATTATGGCATTCGTGTCATGCCTAAATCCAGCACCTCTTTTGTGCCCCACCAACAGCTGTCCTTCATCCTCGCAGCCCCAGCAGAGTTGTAAGAATCCCACTTGCCAATGGTAACTAAGCAGCAAAAGAAAAAGTCTATTTTAAATGGACTGTTCTTGTTTCAGAGCATTGTTGAGCGCTAGGTGCTGGGCCAGTGAGTTTCTTCAATTGTCTCCATCCCATATGCAGCACTGAGGATTACCTCCCCATTAATGTCTAATGACCTCCTTCTACTGTATCTGTGTAAGATCAGATGAAATATGAGACATTGAACGTGCTTGACATTAGCTCTCTGAATACAGAAAAGAGAATGAATGTGTGTTACTTGATGATTTTGAGTCGGGAAATATTATTTTGATAAGCATGTCAAGAAAGCTTTAATTTTAGGAAACGTAAGCAGATAACAACCAAGTTCGTTGGTCCAGGGTGGAACTCAGGGCATTCAGTGTTCTAGGCTATTATTGCCTAATACTTGAAAACTCAAATGTGCTGTTTTTGTTTATTAATTTTGACACTTAAAATCCAGTAGCATTTATTCTTAAAAGACACTGTGTTTTTCTTGGTTTTATGTTTAAAATGCTAAAATTCTGAAATTCAAAATGCAAGGCCACTATTTTATTTTTCATCCAGTATTTTTAAGGAACTATAACTTCAGCCATTCTTAGTGTCTCTTGCACTGTAAAGGTAAGGAATGAGTGAAAACTCTGGTTTCTTTTAATCACCCCGGGGAGGATAGTTTTTTGAGGACTGAAATTTGAAGATTATATTAAAATACTTCATAAGTGCTAGTTTGCCACAAACTTTTATGGTGAGAAAAAGGATGATCTTTTTTGAAAATTTTTATTTTATTTATTTATTCATAGTCTGCCTGATGTGTGGGTAAATGAAAGTGAACGACATCAATTAAAAACTAAAGTAGTTCATTTATCAAAACTACCAAAAGATACTGCCTTGCTTCTGGACCCAAACATATACAGGTAACTTCCTAATTTTAAACCTCTTCTTTATTTGAATACAATCTTAAGCCTCGCTTAACTTTTTGACACCAGAAGCCAAGATTGCTAATGCATGATGCACCCGTGCAGGGGCCTTCAATCCCGCCAGTGTACAGGGGTTAAGTTCTGAGGTTTTGAGTCATTTCAGAATTGCTTAACTTCTTGAACTGAACTCTAGTAACTAAGAAACAGGGAATGTGTGTATTTACCAAGTGTATTTTACTTTTTTGTGCTTGGTGTACAGAAATTCTAGTAAAGGAGGTACATACAGTGGAATCCTGAAAGATCACTTCTGTTAAGATCACATACTGGTTTGTATACCAATTTTTTTAAAGTCCAAATTTCTTTTCCTATTTTACATTCACCTGTAATACATGTGGTATTACTTTGAAACCTGTACTTGTATACAAGTACTATTATTTTTTAATACAAGATTCTTTAGATTTTGGGGTGGGGTAAGGGTTAGTACGTGTCTTGAAGCAGCATACACATACGTGATTTTTAGGACTTCAGAGTGGCTTCTAATCATCACATTTCTAATAATTCTGATTTTATTCCTCTATTAGCATGCTCTACTTAATCCTATAGCTGTCCACAGTTGTATCTTGTATAAAATTTTTAAAGGTAATCTGAAATGCTTTCTATTCTTTGTAAATAAATGAAGATCCCAAATCAATTACAGGCTGATGCATGTGTAGGGTTAATTATAAAAACACTTAAAAAATTGAAAATCTGGGTGTCTTCCATTTGCTTGCTATGATCAAAGTTCAATGTTCTTGTGTTTCTTGACATCAATAATATCTAAAGCAGAACACAGTTGAGGTCTGGATATGTGTATTAAGCCTTTCAGTTCACCTTCATAGTCAGTTTACTTCACTAATCAAATTAATGGAAACTTGATTGTGAGTATGGAGAGAATTATTTTTGCTATATGTGCTGTCTCTCTAAATGTAAGTATTTAAAATACTTACTTGAATATGAATTACTGATGTGAACTAATAATTCATAAGTGTTATGAGCAAAATTAGACTGTATCTTGTTTTTAAATGATGTTTAACAGAGATTATTTTTATTCCCTATTTCAGGTATTAGCTAGCTGTAATTTTATGGCCCTAACAGAATTTAAATGTCATGTAGGTCAGTTTATTTAGGATCAGATTAACTTATTTTTTGCCAGCTTTCTAGAAATCCTCATGAAAATGGATCCACTAAGCTTTTCAAATGAAACTGTATTGTTTTTTAGGCTTAGAGATGCCCCAGTAAAACAACTAAAATGCCCCTATGAACTGTATAATGTACAGTCTAGAATTTTTAACTCTTGGAAATGTGTACTGACACATATTGCTCTGTTGGAAACCTCATACTGTTGTGTGACCAAAGAGCTGAAACTGGAGCCTAACTTGCATGGGGGGGGAAGAAGGGAAGAACTATCCAAGGGATACCATTTACTGTACAAAGGCTGAAATAATTGGACCCTTGTACGGGATCTTCTAAAATGACCTTTCAGTTTGAATAAAATTTAATAAAAATAAATTGTGTATAATCATGATTCTAAGTACTCTGTATAAAACTATATTGAGTCAGCTGTTGAGATGAACTTGACCCATAAATGTATCTTTTTCTTTTGCAGAACAATGCCACAGAAGAGGTTGAAGAGGTAAAACCCAAGCAATCGGGGACACCTGCAGTCTTAGTCACTGACAATGGAATTAGAAATAAAATTGCACATTAGTCAAACCCCCACCCATACACCCCAGTCCTTTTTTCCAATCCTTAGATAATATTTATGCTTAGTGTAAACATTCTGTGAATGAGGTAGATGCTTCTGTGGAATATTAATATATACTGTATATCCACATTGTCATGGAATGGTACAGTGGGAGACTGAGCAAAACACTCTTCTGGCAACTTAGTGGAACAACTAAAAGGCTTTGCATGCTTGCTTCGTTAAGCTGCTTTTTTTTTGTTAGTGAATACAGTAGTTTGATGAAAAGAGGAAGTAACTAACCCTCACAATTCCCAATAGAACCATTAACAAGTTAAGAGTAACACCCACCAGACAGTGAACAAACTACCAAGGTGTTATCCTATTACCTTCTGAGTTTGGTGGATAGTAATCACTCGTCATTTGTACACTGATGCATCCTTTCACAAAAACCGAATAGGAGACGTTAAATGATGTTTAAACAGATGTTAATAGAATGCTTGTCTTTCCCAATCAACTATAAAGTCATATATCCAAGTAAGGCTGAAAGATGTTAAGAGTTTTGCAGTATGTCTGACCCTTTTTCAGGAATAGTACAGTCTGTTAATGAGGTCTATGTAATCTTTATTAATGAATGGTTTTTGAAAAACCTCTACAAAAGCAGTTACTGATATTGGTGTTTGAATTAATTTTTTTGACCTTTTAAGACTCTCATTCATTTGTACATTGTTTTTCTTTATTTGGCCTAATATTTTCTAGATGTAAAGAAAATGGTATTTTTTTAAAACATCTAGAAATTTAATCCTTTTATGCACCAAAGTTGGCTTTCAAAAGGAAAATAAAATCATTCTTGCTTAATAAGCAAGAAGTCATGGATTTTTTTAACTTGCAGAAATAGAAATGTGTGTAACTTGTTAGTCTTGTATGGAGACAAAAATGTTGCATATAGATACTAGGACATTGCTTGTAAATAATTCAGCAGATTTGTAATATATTTTTATATTATGAAATGTACTGTAGATGTTTTTCTAGAGGCATGAAAGTTAAAATGTATATATTATGGTAGAAAATATGGAAGGATATTGGAATTCACTAGTGCTGCCAGAAGAAATGTTTAAAAAAGCACCTTCCTTAACAACAACAAAAATATCTTTTACATACCTAACGGACTATGTACTACTGTTAATATCTGTTGTAAGAACAAAAATATATTGAACATCCTTCCCAGAAATCTTTGAGGGATGAACAGAGCCCATAATGAGTTCATGGCACTCCTTTCTGATAGTGAACGTGAAATCAGTCATTTCCTTGCTGTTGGAAGGAACCATTGTAAAATATATGTGGATATATGCAGTCAAACTGCAGAATTAGTCTTCCTTATTGGGGAGGAATTTTCACGTTACTACAGTGAAACGAAAAACCAGCAGTTTTTACACTAAAATTTTATTAAATAGAATAAAACTTTAGAGTTAACCCTTTGGCTGCAGGATTAAGTATTTCCTTATATAATACGAATGCGTTCTGCATTGGTGCTGACACAAGAGACTTGCTTGGCTCCAACGGGTTAAAAAATGTTACTTATGTACATGAAAAATCTTATCAAACAAAATGAAGTGCAGATTAAAAGCACCACTAATATAAAAGATGTTCTGGAATGGTTGTTTAATAAATAAGGGTAATATTCATAAGATCTGTAGCAACCTGACTTTATTTTTTAAAGAAGTACAGTGTTTTTGTTTAATTTTTTTGCTTGAGCACTTCATCTACTGCTTATTCTGTACCTATAAAGTAATCCACAATCTTTGGTTCTTTTTTTAAAATTTGTTATAAAATTGCCAAATAGAAGTGTTTCAGATATAGTTTGTATTTGTATTTTTTTAATTTTATTGCTTCATGAGTTCCTTGTAAGTCATCTATAATTGACAGATGATTGTAGACCTTGCCTGAGTATTTTTTCTAATAAAACAAAGCAAATAACCACCTATTGGCTTTGAATTGTAACCATTCAATGACGGTTTTAAAAGAGCTGAAGATATAAATTAAATATCTTTTCAGTTCCTCTATAAATGATAAACACAGGCGTTGTTGGATATAAACCATGTACTTTACCTCTAAACCCATTAATAATCAACCTCTGGCTGTCTAGTCTTGTGTTTGGAAAAAAAACATTTTGTGATGACCTAATTATGCAGCAGTTGCCCCTGGGAAAGAAAAGTCAATTTAAAACTAAAATGCAGGGGAGTCACACACAAATGAACTTAAATCTGAATTTGTACTGGTAACAATAAGGTAAGTCTTTTTTCTGTTTGTTTTTAGCTTGAAGAAAGTTTCTAAAATGATCTGTGCTTAAACATGTCCATATTCTAAACATATCTAATTCCTTTTTTGTCTACCTGAGTGTCAGATGCCAGAATTAAATGCCACTGGTTTGTTATGCAGAACAAATAGAGGTATAGATAGACGTATACCAGGCACATATAACTGGCAGTTCCGAGTGACTTGCTGAATGTTACTCTGTTTCTGAAGAATAACATTCATTCTTCAGCTAGAAGTTATTCAAAGGCTGTTCTCTTTTTATTGGTATTTCTCACACAGATAACTTATACTTAGGTTTTTCTGTTTATAAATCTGCTAGAGGATGTTTTTCACAAGGGAGAAGCCATCCAAATAATTCAATCGGAGAATGCTTTTTCTCATTTTGTATTCCTGAAAGTGTACTGCCTTTCTAAAGTATACAGTGTCAGGATAAATGTGTATTTTGTTGATATTTTCCTCTTCATTATAATTTATTTCTGGACAATTTAAATGAATAGAAATTACAGAAATGTCACCTCTGAATTCATACTCTTAACAGATTTCCTTTTTTATTAAACTCAAAAAAGGTCGGCTGTGTTTTATGTTTTTTGGTATTTTTGCAAACTGCTGATGCAAAGGAATTGATGATGAGCTGAAGGAAATCACTTGTCAAGTTAATTACCATTTTAATTACAATATTCATCTTAAAACAATTACAGTACACCCTCTCTGTAACAAATCACTGGGGATCCAAGACATTTGGATGTTAGACAGAGATGCATTTGTAGGGAAAGAGCCCTAGTGGGAGAGAGGAGGGAGGAAAGCTGACACCTGCAGCCCTGTAGTGAAGCTGAGAGCTCCTCCAGCCGCAGAGGGGGCTGACAGCTCTCAGGGCTGCAGAGAGTGGCAGCAGTGTTCCTCCATGGCCAGAGCAGAGTACTGCTCCTGGGCAGGGACTTGCGGGGAGACAGCTCCTAGCATGAGGGAATGGTCATGCTCAGGATACAGTGCTTCTTGGGGGGTGGCACTTTGGGGGCTGGAGGAGTACTTGGCCCACTCACTGCAGTGGTGGAGAGGGAGGTGAGATCTGGGGGTAAGATTCCAAGTAGCCCAAGGTTCACTATTGTGAAGGGTGTTAAGTGAGAGTCTACTGCATCGTTTAATACTTGCAGCAGTGTCCAAAAGCCCTCCTCAGACTTGAAGCCCTATTGTGCAAAGAGCTAAACAAATGTGGACCCCAGCAGTTTGCAGCACCAGATACATATTTTTTTTTAAAAAATGGGGCTCAAACCTAGGGTTCCAAGAATCTGCAGGGCTGAAGGATCCGAGCCCTTGTAATACTAGGACCTAGGTTCTGAGCTCAGTTGCTTTTCTGTTGTCTTGGCTCCCAGAAGTTTGCAGATGCTACTAAGCTGAGTGAGGTGGTAGATACGCTGAAGGGTAGAGAGAGGATATGGAGTAACCTAGACAAATTGAAGGATTGGGGCAAAAGAAAACTGATGAAGTTCAACAAGAACAAATGCAGAGTCCTGCATTTAGGATGCAAAAATTCCATGCATTGTTACAGACTGGAGATCAACTGGCTAGTTCTGTGTAAAAGGACCTGGAGGTGACAGTGGACAAGGAGCTGGATATGAGTCAACAGTATGTCCTTTTTGCCAAGAAGGCCAATGATGTATTGGGGTGCATTAGTGGGGGCATTGCTAGGAGATTGAGGGAAGTGACTATTCCTCTCTGTTCAGCACTGGTGAGGCCACATTTGGAGTATTGAGTCCGGTGGTGGGTAACAGAAATGATTAGGGGCTGGAGCATATGACTTATGAAGAGATGCTGAGGCTTGTTTAGTCTACAGAAGAGAAGAATGAGGGGGGATTTGATAGCAGCCTTTAACTACCTGAAAGGGTTCTGGGAGCTAGGCAGCTCTCACTGGTAGATGAGAGCTAGGAGCAATGGTCTCAAGTTGCAGTGGGAGAGGGTTACGTTGGATATTAGAAAAACGTTTTTTTCACTAAAGAATGGTGAAGCACTAGAATGGGTTACCTAGAGAGGTGGTGGAATCTCCATCCTTAGAGGTTTTTAGGGTGTGGCTTGACAAGGGCCTGGCTCGGTTGATTTAGTTGGGGTTGGTCCTGTTTGGAGCAGGGATTGGACTAGATGGTCTCCCAAGGTCTAATCTTCTATGGTTCTGAGTCTTCTGGCTGTATCCCAGTGCATTTGGGCCAAATCCCCATGTCCTTTCCATGCCAATGACCTGTGGTGCCTTCTATTGCAGACAGAAGCCACACCTCCATTTGCAAACAGCAGCAGCTCAGGTCAGTATTACTACATTGCTGAACCAGCTGTCTGCAAGCATACGATAGGACCCTGCAGGGTTTTCAGTGGAGATTGATCAGAAGCTTTTTGCAAAGAGATCTGTTTCCTAGGGTGCAGTTCACTGCTTCGGAGCTGGGGTGTGGGGGTGTGTTTCTTCTGAAACCTACATTCTAGACAGAAATAAATGGAAACCAGCCAAACTAAAGCACCTTCCTTGACCAGCTCATTTTAAAAATGAATTGTGAAGTTTCATTTGAATAGTTTGGCAGCCCCGGAGATCAATGTCCTAACTATTCTCAGAACTGGTGCACTTGGCATTTTCCAGCCAATAGGACTCCACCTAGAGGAGGTGGGGAGCTCAATTTTCAGATTAGATGGTAGTTCAGTATGAAGCCTTCTCAGACTGCTGTCATTCTACTGAAAGAGCTGCAAAAGGAGCTAATTACACAGACGATGTTTGCATGTGCTCCCTATGGGCACCTGAGTCTCATTAATAGAACCATCATAGAGTGGGCAGTAGAGTTTTCCTGCTGTGCAACACATTTATTGGGCTGCAGTATTGGCGGGACAAGGGAACCCACTCAGCACTCAGGGGTAGGGGTACTTTGACTGGGGTATGAATGCCAGTGTCCTAGGTGTGAGCACAAATCAAAATCCTTAAGCTAGGGTTAGTGTGTGGTATAGCTGCTCAAGCCCAAGATTCCCTGGTACAGGTTAAATGTCTTGAGTCCCACTAACCCCAGGCTTATGTTGCTGTGTAGACCTGCACTCAGAGGCTTAGAAGAAACATCCCCATAAGCAGATTTCCCCATAATAGGCCACTTGTGAGTTTCCTATTTCATCTTTGGCAGCATTAGTTCTGATCTGTTGTCACTCACAGGATAGTGGACTACATGGATGACTTGAATTGGATTAGGTCTCTCTGGGTCAGTAACCTGGCTCCTTTTTTAGGGCTGTCATTTCTTTCCCCGGAACCTCAGCTTTTCTTTTTTAAGTCCATTTCTAGCCTTTATAGTCAGAAATAAAAGTTTGAAAGCGTGAAGCAAATGTGTAAATGGTAGAGTTAAATGTCCCCTTTCAAGTCAATTTAAAGATTTACATCAACCATTTCACTGTTAACTAAGTATATACAAAAGTAGAAAGATCATAAATCTGCACAGTCTACGGAATCCAGTTTAGTTTTGGTGCTGTGAGTAGAAGGCGTTTGGAGGAACAATCTGACTCGTGAAGCCGAAAAGCCACAAGGAGGGAGTAGAGCCCTGGAGTTGCATCTGCACTGGTGGAGGCACAAATTCTGCAGCACCCACTGGGAATCTAGGTCCCCCAACTCTACAAGTGCCAGGTCTGTTGTAATAACCAGCTTTTCCCTGGGCTCTAGTTGCTGCTGTTCTTCCTTCTCATGGAGGCAGTCTGCAGGCTCCAGCACACATTTCTGTATCAGTCATGTATCATATTTTCAAGTTCTTCTTTCAACTGTTAGGGCTAGAAACTAAATGAAAGAAGAGATTGGTGTCATAGTGACTGGGAGCTGGGGCTTTAGACAAGTGCATCTGAGTAAATCTGACCATATTAAATATCTGGACCTCACAGACAGGACTCAAGTCTGGTAAGGCCAGCTGTACCTGTGTTGACTGTATGTTGAGTATCTTCACCATATAGTGCAAGGGGAGTAACATTTTGTCAGTGGGCAGAGTTTGGTTTGTGGATCCTGAGGCAATTCTGCTATTGATAAAGATGGAGGTTGGAGGGGCAGAGAACAGAAGGACGACTGATGGTGATTTCTGGTTTTTTGTTGGGTGGGAACACTGAAGGTATGTCTACAGCTCATTTTAAAACCTAACAAGGCTCAAATCCCGGGTCTCCAGACTCAGGCTCGTGGTACAGCAGTGCATATGTCACAGCTCAGGCTCTGAATCTGCCCCTCCCACAGGTCTTCAGAGCTTGAGTGCCAACTGGAACCCAAACATCTGCACAGCTGTCTTGAGCACTGTAGTGCTGAGCTGAGATTCATTGCCACACATTTTAAAACTCGTCTGAAGAAGTGGGGTTTTCTCCCATGAAAGCTCATGCAATAAATACATTTTGTTTAAAAAAAAAAAAAAGTGCCACAGGACTCCTTGTTTGTTTTGCTGAACTAGACTAACACGGCTTCTTTGGATATTGTCTATAAGGCTCATTGTCAGCTAACAATCCGGGTTTAATCCAAGGTCTGTATTTGGAAGCTTTGTCCACAGAGGAGAAAATGTCTCCAGGAGTATTGAGCTGTAGGGGAAAACAGAAATAACACAGCTTGGCAAAACCACTGTGCTCACTTGTTCTGCTGCTGCGTGGGTCAGGTAACACGATGCATCAATTTTCATTTGTGTACTAAATGTCAGCACTAGATATGTATCCTCAGAGGTTCCAACTCGGAAATATTTCTAGCTTCCTTTTTGAGAACAGATTTATGGATAACGTTAACTGTGGAGAGACTTATTTATACTATGTACTAAAATATTGCCAAGTTAGGGCAGAAGAGCCCAAGCACCGTCAGAATACAAGATCTGATTAAACAGACATGAAGATTCAATAGAGGTGGCAGAATCTAGACAGCTTTTTTCAGTGACTAAATCTGTGGTGCCATTTCACTTCTGTTGACCTGACATTTCCTTAAATCCAAAACCTCCCTTCCTTTGGCAATTAAAAATATTACCCAAGGTTTACATAGGTTAGGGGGGCATTGGCAGTAAGAATAGGCAGTGCCTTGTGGAGATACCCAATTACAATAACAGGTGAGTATACTGAGAGTTTAACATCTTATTAGGGAAGCATCTCATCACTAATGTGTATGTGGTTCCCAACCTTTTCTCTGCTGCGGCACACCTTGATGCCTTCACATTTTTTTCAAGGCACGCCACCATTAAAAAACTCATGAATATTCAAATTAGCTCAAATTAACTTATGAATATTCATGAACCACAACACACTGGTTGGGAAATGCTGCTATGTTGGGTGGTCGGGGTAGCAGGGCAGGGGAGGTAAGAGGCGGGAGTTTGGGAGTTGTGTGGCTTGGCAGGAGAGTGTGGGGAGCAGGGCAAGGGTGGAAAGAAAGGAGAGGGGAAGGGAAGGGAGAAGAGGGTGGCCGGAATGGGGCTGCGGTCGAGGCTGGTGGCTCCGGGGACCCTCCAGGCATGCCCCGGCTGGGGCAGTGGGCCAGGGCTGGCAGCTCTGGGTACTCCCCAGCTGTGCTGAGCAGGCCGGGATATTTAAATGAGCCCAGCTCCCGATGTTCTCACGGCACACTTTGGGTGTTGCTGTGGCACGCCAGTGTGCCGCCGCACACCAATTGGGAACCACTGTTCTAGAGACTAATGGTTTTGCTACTAGCAATCTGTCCTATAATTGCAGCAGGAGGAAAATATCAGTGACTGTCTGTCTTCCCCCCAAAGAGCCTGCAATTTTAGTCCTCTAGTGTATGATTAATGCACCCTACCATAGTCTTACCCTGAATTACTCAAAATTCGTGTTCCAATTCTAGTAATCTACATACCATCTTTGTTTTTTAGTGCATGGTCTTCTGTAGCTGCTATTACTCTGAGGATGTGGAGCAAAAAACATTGCAGGTTACTTACTTATTATGCTTGTTAACCCTTGGGTAGTTGACTAAGGCAAGGATCTTCAAGCATGAGTGATTTAGGAATGTTTTTAATGCGCACAATTTGAAACACTTTAAAGGACCCCTATTTTAAACCATTCTGAGAATCCTGTTCTCTGACAATTAGTCCCTTTTAAAGTGTCGTCATGTAGGGCACCCAGATATTGAAACACTCAAAATCTTCTAGGCATTTGAGAATATCTAGGTCTACATTTCAGGTGGATGGGTGGGGTTTGGAATAAAGAGTGGTGGATATTGGTTTTCTGGGACTGAGGGAGAATGGTTGAGAAGTTAAACCAATGGAAATTACTGTTTCTAAATTTGTTATTGGAGCAAGGTGATCTACTGAAAACTGGCTGTTCATATACTGCATTGTATTAAAAGACTAATAAAAACATCAGTTCTTTCTTAATATTTGTGTCATATAAATGGTTACTGTGAAAAGAATGACTGGTGTAAATGAAATGAGAATGTGTCCCAATTGCACTATATACCCAGTGTAATTTTGCTCTCCACCTAGTAATAGTCAGTGGCTGACATTCTGATCTCAATTATAAAATTACATAAATTTGGACTCGAGTCCATTTGAAAACAATGGAATTTATTCAGGATTCTGTTTGGGTATAATTGAGGTCAGAATCTCAAGCACTGACTTCATTCCTTGTTGCTTTTCACTGCAAGATGGGGGAGATATATTGTGATAGCATCTAGGTGCCTCAGTCACAGGGCAAGACTCCATTGTGCTAAGCAATGTACAGAGAGAACAAAAAGAGAGTGCTTAGCCCAAAAGCTTATGATTCTGATGAGGTAAAAATAGGCTTAGCCAAGATTTCAAGCTTCACCTGCCATTTCATGCTCTACATCTGCTTTTATACCTCGATTTGTTTTACACATGGACATGAACACAGCCACAAATGTTTCCCTTCTTGTTCTTATAAATCTGTGACAGATAGGATTTTCCCCTCCATTATCAGAACGGTTTACTTTTAAAGGCGTAGATGAACCTACAGTCTGTCCCTTTCAACCATTCACTATACGTTGTTCAAGTAAACATTCACAGATCCGTTCTGCAAATGGCTTCCATATGCACACAGCTTTGCAAGTAAAATAAACAGTTTGGTCCCTAAAAACAGGGTATTTTAAACAACATTCCAGAAGGAAAAATGTCTAAACATAACTTAGGCTTTTACTGTCACATAAAGATGCACTTTTATCTCTTAATGAGTTGAAGCTGATACTTGAAGGAAACAGAGTTTGGGAATTGTTTGTTTATCTTATGGTATATATTGATAAATTTTGCGGCTAAATACATTTTAATACATTTATTCTGAAGTGCGGGTTCGGAGAAGCACTGAAGCGTGTGTTTCATTTGAACTCTATGGTTATGAAACTGCTCGGTTAAAAACGAAGGAAGGATTTGCATTGAAGTTTGGAAAATTTCACCTGAACCAGCAAGGTCACTCTTCTAATTTTTTTCCATAGTCATAAAGTAATGGATGAACAGAACTGAAGTTAACAGGGAGGAAAAAATCATGCTGTCAAATATTTTGACTGGATTGCTTTTAAAGGGCGTTGGATATTTTTACAGCTATCAGTTTGCAGGTATTATTCTTAAGAGCTGGATCCCCCATAGTGTTTACTGTGTTGAAGTGTTTCACTGAGAAAGTCCTCCTCTTAACGAATACTGTGCCCCATGGACTTGACAGTCTCCTTGCCCATCCAATCTTTCAGTTCCACCCACTTCTCCAGTCTCTCTCACTAGATTCCTTGTTCCAGTCTACTTTTCTCCCTTTCCTAGTCCAGCTTTTGTCCTTCCTGCATGTAAATTGGATCATTTCTTCCTCCAGGCTGCCTGAGTGTCGCAGGATGTTATTCAGAACAAAGAAGAGACAAATTCCAAAGGGGTAGCCGTGTTAGTCTATTGTAGAAAGACAACAGAGTCCTGTGGCACTTTTAAAGGAAAGTCCAGCTTTGTCGCTGTAGCCCTGGATGAAGCACACTCAGTTAGTTTATGGGGATGGTACATATGCAGTCTGGTCAGCCCAAGGAGAAGTGAGATGCTCAAGCATACTCAGTGAGGATACAATCCTGGGAAATTTTAGCTAAACTTGAAGTCTCTACTGAGCATGTCTGAACTGCAAGTTTTAAAGGCTTATAACATGGCCAAATGTGGGCAGATTTTCATAGAGGGAGCAAAAGACTACATTGTTCTTTGAGTGCAGTCTCATGCTTATTCCATTTTACATGTGTGCGAGTCCATGTGCATGGTTAGGTTACTGGGATATTTTGCTTTGTAGTATTTGAAGGACCAGCTCTAGAAACCCGCACTTCAAACTGATGTGTCCCTAGCTCATAGCAAAAATTCTTATTAGTCCCTAAACGCATGGCCTTGCACTTTCCATTATTAAATTTCATTCTATTTCTATCACTCCAGTTTACAAGGTCATCCAGATCTTCCTGCCTGATATCCTGATCTTTCTCTATATTGGCAACACCTCTCAGCTTTGTGTCATCCCACTTTTTGTGCCAAGGTCAGTAATAAAAAGGATAAATAAGGTCGGTTCCAAGACTGATCGCTGAGAAACTCCACTAGTAACCTCCCTCCAGCCTGACAGTTTACCCTTCAGTATGACCCATTGTAGTCTTCTCTTTAACCAGTTCCTTATCCACCTTCCCATTTTCATATCAATCCCCATCTTTTCCAGTTTGTTTATTAATTCCCTACATGTAACTGTGTATCAAATGCCTTACTGATATCTAAGTAAATTAGACCCATTGCAGTTCCTTTATCCAAAAAAATCTCTTCTCGTCTCTAAAAAGATCAAGTTGGTCTGGCATGATCTACCTTTTGTAAAGCCATATTGTATTTTATCCCAGTTACTGTTAACCTCAATGTCCTTAAGTACTTTCTCTTTCAATTTTTTTTCCAAGACCTTGCATGTTACTGAGGTCAAACTAACAGGATCTATATTAGCAATTCTCTGGTCATACTGTAAAACCCCTGAGTTTTCAGATTAATTAAAAATCCTTGCTAATGGGCTTGAAATGTCATGTGCCAGTTCCTTTAATATTCTTGGATGGAGATTATCTGGCCTCCCGATTTAGTCTCATTAAGCAGTTCAAGTTTGGCTTCTACCTCAGATGTGGTAATTTCTATCCACATATCCTCATTCCCATTAGCCTCCCTATCTCTATGCCCAAACTCATCATTAGCCTCATTAAAAATGGAGACAAAGTATGTGTTTACGTATTTGGCCATGCCTAGATTATCTTTAACTTCCACCCCATCCTCAGCGGTTAGTGGTCCCACTTTTTTGTTTTCTTCCTATTTATATGGCTATAGAACATTTTACTGTTGGTTTTAATTCCCTTTGCAAGGTCAAATTCCACATGGCTTTTGGCCTTTCTCACTTTATATGTTCTGACCTCCAAGGGTAGCTTTCCTTGCTGATCCCTCCCATCTTCCACCTCTTGTAGGCTTTCTGCTTTCTCTTAATCACCTGTCTGAGAAGTTTACTCACTCAGCATAGTCTACAACTCTTTCCTATGAATTTTTTTCCCCTTCCTTGGGATCCAGGCTTCAAATAGCTCCTGCAACTTTGACCTGACTTGGCACTACTCCTCTTGTTAATGTCCATTCTGCTCCCCACTGCCGTGTCTTTTTCCTCTCTCAGTGCTAAAGTTGGACACAGAGATTATCTAGGCATCTCCCCCAATTCACTAGTTTAAAGCTCTCTTAATCAGCTGTGCTAACCTCCACCCATGAAGTCTGTTTCCCTCTCTATTCAGGTAAAGTCCATCCAAAGAGAACAGTTCTCTGTCCATGAATGCCTCCCAGTTACCATACATCCCAAAGGCCTCCTTACAGCACCATTGCCTGAGCCATCTGTTGATCGTCAGAATCGTATCATACTTCTCATGTCCTCCTCTAGGGAGAGGCAGAATCCCACTGAAGATCACCGAGCTTCAATTTCTTTGAGTCCTCCCCAGCCTAGCATAATCTCCTTGATACATTCCAGCGAGAATCTAGCTATATCATTTGTACGTACATGAAGGACAGTCAAAGAATTCTTTCCCACTCCTGTTAGGATCCTCTTCGGCTTCAGGTCCACACCCCGTATCTTAGCACCCAGCAGGCAGCACAACCTTCTGTGATCTGGATCTGCTCTGGTTACAAGCCTGTCTGTTCTCAGAGGGGGGTCCCCAATCACATAGACTTGACTTTTTCTTGGAATGGTGCGATTCTCCAGTGTATCCCCAGTTCTTTCAGACTGCAAGTCATCTCTTTGCAACTGCTCCTGTATCCTCCTGGAGCTTTTATTTGGTTGTATCTCCATTGGCTCATCCACTCTTTGTAGGACTAGCTGCTCCTCTCTTCTTTTTGTCCTCCCACTTTCAGTAGCCACCTGCTGTGCCCCTTCATTTTTGAACCCTGCAAACCTATTTCTGAACTCTTTCTCCTTCACTAGCATGTCTGTTCCTCTGTTGGATTCTTGCTGTCACATGCTTCTGCTAGGCACTTTCCTCACCCAGCATTCTCCCCTCAGAGTTCATTGGTCCTGCTTCTAGCTGCAGGGTTGGATTTTTCCCTTCAGCCTCCTCCATTCCTCTGCTCCATCAGCTGCTCAAAGCCCCTTCTCAAATCAACCAGAGTTTCCACCTGCATCTCCAACCCTCAAATCTTCTCTTCCAGCAGCTCTATGAGGTGGCACTTCTTACAAATGGAGTTTTTCTTTTCTTTTTTTTTTTTTTTTTTTTTTTGAGGTACCACCTCCAGGATCATGCAGCTTCCACATCCAATCATCTTCACCGTCTCTTCTTGAGTGACTAGCACTGCTACTTCTGCATCTTCCATAGCCTTTCCTCCTACTTCCTGTCAATGAGACCCAAAACCAGAAAAAATCCACCAAAATACACTCCAACAAGCACCCCAACAATACTAGAACACCACACTTCCTTCCCCACCACACAATCCCATTCAAACTCCCCTGTTATCTGTCTGTTCCGTTGGCTTCCTCCTGTGCTGCTGCACCTGGTGCCACTGCCTGATTGTCTACCTTTATAGCTTCCTGATTAGGGAAACCCCACCTCTTAATTTGGGTCAGCTGATCTCACTACACCATCCAGTACCAGCTCTTGCAAACTGAGGGTTGGGGGGAACAAAAACAAAGCTTCAGACCTATGTCAAGAGGCTATGCATTTAGGAGGCTTGGCCATACAGAACAACTTTCATATCATATTGTCCCACCTTCCAGGGGCCAGAAACACCATGGAGGACCTCCTCAGCAGGTCCTTCTTAGCTCACCACAAGTGGCCACTCGATCCTCAGGTGGCCAAATGCACGGAGTTCTCCGTCTTGACTCCTTCACATCCATCCTGAACAAGAAATGCCATCAGTTTTACTCGATCTGTGGACTTGCCTCTCTTTCTCTCATGGGCAGGGACACTCATGTATGCCTTCCTGCCAATACCACTGATCCACAGGGTTCTGTTGAAGATTGTGAGATAAGGCAGATATCCTGACAGCTCCTGGATGGCTGCATTAGCACTGATTCAGCACATTCCTTGAACTGTCAACTGCCCCTGCTGCCCCATGGGAGCAACCACGTTGGCCCAACCTGCTGTTGCAGAACCACGGCCAGCTCCTACACCCAAACCTGGCATCTTTACACTTGATGGCATAGAAACTGAGGGATTGAAAACAGGAACAGACGTGTTCCTTGAGTCCACCAGGTTCTAATGAGCAACAGGAAGGCAGAGTGTCATATCTGGTCAAATGGAAGAGATTCTCCTGCTAGGCCTCCAAACCAGAAAATCCCAGCTCGCCAGGCCTCAATCCATTTACTATTAGACTGATTATTATATCTTAAGCAGCAAGACATAGCAATTTCATCGATTAAAAGGTTTGCCTAGTAGCCATTTCACTCTTTAGTGCAGAGAAGGTCAATTTTTCTCCCCCGGTACATGAAGATCAGGTTCCTTAGAGGCCTAGAAAATCTTTACCCTCAGGTTTCTGACTCACTACCTCCCTGGGATCTAAACTTAGTTCAGTTAAGGCTTGTCGGAGCCCCCCTTGAGCCCCTAGCAACCTGGCCCTTATTGCTGCTCTCCTGAAAAATGGCATTTCTGGGAGCAATCACTTTTTCACAGAGTTTCTGAAATAAGAATGCTCACTTGAGAACCACTATATACATGTTTTTTTTTAATAAGGGTGAGGTCTAGCTGTGGCCAGATCAGGCCTTCCTATCCAAGGTAGTATCTCAATTTCACAACAACCAAGACCTATTCCTGCTGATGCTCTTTCCTGCTGATGCTCTTTCCTAAGTTCTAATGAGGAGCATAAATGGTGCCTTTTGGTGTTAGGCAGACATTGACCTACATTGAGAAGACTAAACCTTTTGTAAAACTGCATGGCTCTTCATTGCGGTGACAGAAAGGATTAAAGGGCTACCCCTTCCTTCCAAAGGATCTCCCCAGTCTTTCTGTATTAGATTCTGTAATGAGCAGACAAACACAATTGTGCTAGAGATTGTCAGAGCCCAATCAATGAGAACATAAGCCATGTTGGTGGCCTTTCTGGCACAGATACATTTATAAATCTGCTTCTTGGTCCCATCCCACTGTGCCATCATCCAGCAGGTTTGGGACAATGCCAGCTTCAGGAGAATAGAGTTACAGACAGCACAGCTGTAAACTCTGAGCTCGCCTCCAAAGATACTGCTGGTGTGTCTTCTAGAATGGAATCGACATGAGCAAGAACTCAAAGGCTATGTCTAAACCTGCAAGTTAGTTCGAATTAAGGAAGCTTAATTTGAACTAATTTAAGCCTTGGCCACACTAGGCTTTCATTAGTTCGAATTAAGGGCTTCCTTAATTCGAACTAATAAATTCGATTGCTTAGTTCGAACTAACCCTTAATTCAAAATAGTTCAAATTAAGTCAATGTGGCCATATTAGTTCGAGCTAACTGCTAACTAACTAACTAATCGGCAGAATGACCTTCATACAACTGACTAATTCGAACTAAGCAAGTGCCCTGCATGGCCATGGCTAGTTCAAACTAGCATTCTAGGGGGGCCATGCTAGTTCAAATTAAGTTAATTTGAACTAACTAAAATTAGTTTGAATTAGTTAGTTCTAATTAACTAATTCAAACTAGCTTTTGTAAGTGTAGACGTAGCCAAAGATGACAAGACCATTACTTACCTTTCATAACTGTTATTCTTCGAGATGTGTTGCTCATTTCCATCCATGACGCATCCCCTGTCGTTGCAATTGGAGTTGGCGGCAAAAAGGAAGGGAAAGGGTGCAGAGCGGTTGTTACCAAATTTGCCCATAACTGTAGGGTATGCTCACTAAGGACAAGGACTTCGGCTATGATTTATGCTGGCAGAAGTCACTATAGAACGTGAGGTGAATGTGAGTCGTAAGTCTTTGAAGATCCATTTCTGATGAGAGGGTGAAATTTTTCTAGTGCAGCATTTTGTCATGTCGTTACAGAAGGAGCCATGGGTCCAAGCAGAGGATTTTTCAGGGATGTGTGGGAGTTGATTATTCCCATTTTCAGATAGCATTAGTGTGGTCTGAAGGGCTACAGTATCTGTCTGGGCCTTAAGAGGCTCAATAAGGAGACTGGACTTTCCTGCCTAGTGTGTATGCTTGAGGAGAGAGTTATGAGACAGAGACAGCTGCATGTCTAGAAGACAGCTGTGAGATATAAAGATCAGGAAGAGGGAGACAGCTGCTAGACTGGCTGTGCAAACCCAGTCATGAGTGCATGGAAGTACCTTGCAATACAGAGCCAGACAAATATTCTGAGGGAAGAAGGCTGTGCTCAACAGCCTCTTCAGTGATGATGCAAGAATGTGGGAGGAGGAGCCTTATTTTCTCTGTGTACCATGTTCTAATAGGGAGGAAAGCTATGGGGCTTTGTTGGCTAACTTCTCCAGGAAAGGAACAAAGTCAGGGACAGCAATGATGAGGCCTGGACACAATGCTTTGTTTATTGTCTAGGGTCAAAGGCTGTAGCTCTGATAGTGTACAGGAATTGTCCCTCACTCCTCAGTACTTTGTTACTGTTAGTAGTGTATATTAATGGACTGGGTAGTTGTGTTCCTCACCCCCCGCCCCCCATCTGCTTCTATAGTTCAACGCTCACACAAAGCTAGAAGTCTCAGATTTGGCACTGTTGGCACTCTCAGTGAAGGGGACAGGTCTGAGTGGACATGATCCTTCCAGATCAGTATTGAAACATAGGGACAAGACACTTCCAATGCTGTACCCTCTCCTCGAGAAACAGGACTTCAGGGTAGATGACTGTCAGTCCAGTGTCTTTCAACAACACTAAATTCCCCAAGAAAAATAATTAAACCATAAAAAGATCCAAGGAGCAGCCTACTGTCTGAACACATTTCATGTGAGATGTTCTCAAAGACATTACAGCTTCTGAAATACAAATTTGTAACCCCCAGTTAGCTTTGGGACTGGTCATAAATCTTAAAATAATGATTTATGTTTCACTGTAGCATCTTTTCTCACTGTCACCAGAAACTGCAAAAAGAGAAAAGAAAATGTATTTTATAATCCTTTCACAAAGATTAGTGGACAAGAATTTATGGTGGATTCCCATCTGCTGCTTCTAGAAATGCCCTTTTTATTGTTGTGTAAATCCTTCTCAGTAATAAAATAAAAACCAATATGTTGATAAATTCCATTGCTTAGTCTCCAGTGAGAAGTAATTGCTACTCATTCAGCCCCTTTGGGCTGTGTTGCTTGTGGAAGCTTTGAGTACCATCTATTGGATGATGTTCTAAAGCTTTTGTTACGTTTAATACCTTACCGTTGAGTATTTCCTCTATATTTATAGACTCCTAGTGGAGGTAGGCATAAAAAGATTCCTTCATACACATACTGTAAAGACAACAAGCAAACTCTCTGTGGCTTGGTCTACTGTGCTGGTAAAATTCAGTGGCAGTCCCCAGGTGTTCACAAGGTAGACAGGGTAGGTAGTGTAACTCCAGTTGACTTCTTAACTCCTCTTTCGCACACCATCTTCACTGAGCTGCAGTTACAGGAAATGCATTCCCATTGGTGAAGAGCTATGCCACTTGAGGGGATAGTTTTATTAAGTCGATTTCTGGATCTACTGAGTGAGTCTTTACTGACCTCAGTCAAGCTGGTAAAATCGATCTTATGGTGGCGAATTTACCGCTGTCGCTAGTATAGGTGTACCTTGAGTCAAAGGCATTACAGCCAACAATTCTTTTGACTGGCAAAGTGAGGCAAGAAATTGAACAGCATCAGTGGTGTTTCTTTCAGCTCACAGATGAGCACGTAGGGCAGGTGAGCGAAACTGTGAGGAAAATCTTTACTGCATTAGGAAGGGAGAACTAGGATGTTCAATGGAAAGGTCCTGCCTTCTCTGATGCTTAATTGTAAAAACAAAAGCGATGATGGAGGTTTGACCTATACTCCCATAATGCCTGTGGATGCTAGTGGGTATTGTGCAGTACACTATAAAAATTTCCTATAAGGCAAGGAACCTGCAGCCATCCTGAATACCTCAGCACACTGGGCCTTGCTCACATTGATGCAACATGCTCATGTGTGAAAAATACATTGCAAAGTGTGCCTGAGTGATTCCATACCACTGAAATTTTTGTTTGGATCTAACTAAGCTGCTATATCCTATATAGGCTGGTGCAACGTGTGAGGATTCCTTATAGTCTGCCAGATTGGAAAGGGACCTGAGACTTGGCAAATAAAATTTCTGCATCTCCAAAGGGGTTGCTGAGGGCTTCACATTTCAGACCTGCCAGGGAGGTAAACCCCTGCTTATTGATTGCATTCCGTACCTTCCTGCATCCTGGGGTGCAAAGAGCCACTCACAACTGTGTCATTGGCCAATCTGAGCCTATTTTCACAGGTGGGGAATATAGGAGGGAGGCCAGAGAGCCCAGCACCTCAGGGCAGTTCTGCTATCTCCTCTTTCTAGATCCTGCAACTGGGTCTGTCTGGGCTGGTGCCTCCTTGGCTTAAATGGGACTCCACATGGGTACAAGGATTCATCTTCATGAATGTAGTTGCAGATCTGGTCCACAGACTGTGAAATCTTTTGGGGTAGGGACCTAGTAATACGTATATTCAGCCTAGCCACTTACTTCATTGCTTAAACATAGTTTTAGTTGCCTAAATTTATGCACCCAAGTTTGAAAGGATTGGCCTTACAACATCTTGGGGATAGATCGATAAATAATCATAAGGTAAGATGTGTTAAAGCAAAACTTTGGAACATAGAATTAAAGCTGCGTTGGGTAATGAAGAGCCTTAATCTGTTTATCTTTAATTTTAAACAATGCTTTGTAGTTTTACTTTTGAGTTAATGGAAGGCAGAGACGCTGTTTGCTTTCTATGTGTTTGTCATGAACACTCTGTTCTGGAGCATGGAAAAATATGTCAACTGCACTTAAAACAACATTGATTGCACTGCAGATATGTGCGCGCGCACAGGCTGCAGTGGAAATCTGAAGCATTTAATTGCCAGTTGCCTGCAGCTGGATTCTCTTTTTTCCAAACAAATGAGGAGGTGGAGTCATATAAAAAGACGTCAAGAGACAGCGAGTTCATGTGATTACTTATTAAAAATGTTATTCTGCCTCAGTTCACAAGCAAGCATCTGAAACAGTGCCCTCTTTTCAGTATGTGCTCACTTGTTCAGTACATTTCAATGAAATCACTGATCAGATGGACAGCAAAGAGCTCCTACAAATAATAATGTTCTAGCTTTTGTGCTATGTATAAAAGGGAATATAATAGTTCATCAAGTTAATGCTCTAGAGAGGCAGTGTTTCCTTGTGGAAAGAGCACTGGACTAGGACTCAGCAGACCTGGATGACATTGGGGAAGTCACTTCACCTTTTTATGCCTGTGTCCCCATCTCTAAAATGGGGATAATGATACTCATTTGTGAAGTGCTTTGAGATCAACTGATAAGAGCTGGGTTTTTTTTGCACCACAGCCTCAGCTATTGACTTCAGGCAAACTGGGTCTTTTTACACCTTCTGAAGATCTGGCTCATGATTTCCAGTTCTGTATGATAAGACCATGAAACAAAAGCACGTTTTAAAAAAGTTTGTTCAGGAAAGCTCAGCTCAGGTGCAGCTTCTGGTTTTCGGTGAGGTTACCAATGAGTGTAAGTTAAGTCTAAGTCCGGCTGTTATATGTAAAATATGAACATAATGCCCATTGCACACTAGTCGCTTTGTATGGTATCTCCATTTCTCTTAACTTGGCAAACCTAAAGTGGGGCTCAATGTAAGACACACACAGGAATTATTCATACAGGAAACCTAATGTCCTTGAGAATTCATGCTTTTAGTGTAAACAGCTTTCTATAATCTTAGGCCTGGGCTGCACCCAGTTTTTGTATTGTTGTTACTAAACTGGTGAATTTTTTCTGATACATTTATATCAGTATAAATTTCTATTCCATGCAGGAATAACACATACTCACAAGGATTTTTTAAAAACAATATATGTGTTCACATTTGAAAGGGTTGTATTGTGCTTTTGTGTGTACATAAGACCTTTGTTTCACGATTCTTTAGTTCTGAAGTAAACTTTCAACAGTAAAAGTGAGAGGACTTTAGATTTATGTGGCTCATTTAATTTTGGTACCACAATGACTGGCATTCCTCAGAGCAAAGGACAGAGGAGAGCCATGTGGTTTCTAACACTGTCCTTTCAACATGACTCCAAAGAAAATGTAAAATAATACACACTAGAGAGCACTTTTTGTGCTGAAAGGTCTGAGCGAACAGTTATGACATCTTAAGAAACAAAGGAGTTTGATTAAAACTGCAGTTTATTTAATAACAGTAAATTAGAAAATTTTTTTTACTGCCACTCCCCGGTAAAATGCATCATAAACAAGCGCCCGTCGGCGCCAAGCAGTGCCTGTGGCTTATTGAGAGAGTTTCAGTCGACACACTGTTTGGGCCTCGCTGCAAAGTGCTGAGAACTTCCTTCTGCAAAGCTCCTTCAGCAGTCAGTGGGTCTTGGGGGATATAGCACTTCTCAGAAACCTTACCCAAATGAGAAAATTATCTAGGAGAATGATTATCTTCCATTTCATTTTTTTAGAAACTCGCACAGACGAGGCAGGACTGTCATCACCACCTTCCTAGTTTAAAGAAACAAAAATAAAAAAAACACACCTGAAACCCACAGTTTTCAGTTTGCCACCAGTAGGAACCAAACATATCTGTATCAAAATGGATGCTCAGATACCAGACTGCTTGTCCCAGAACTTCTAAGAACCTAACATCTGAGTTCATCCAGCCTTCCCTGGTCCATAGGGTCCCACCTTCTGCTTTGTAGAGGGAGTTTATAGCTATGGTAAGTATGGCAGGTGTCTGTGATTTGAACTCTTATGGGCCATGAAGATGTCTATACAAATGTGTATCGACTTACAGCTCAATGCAGGGCTCACCATTTGCCCCAGGGTTGCACAAAGCTCCCCTCTTTCCTTAGTGGGGGCTTGATCCTGTTAGGCACTGGGCACTTTGACCCTGATCCAGCATAATCTTTAAGCCTACAGGTAGTCTCCTTGAAGGGTAAAGGGCTACTTGTCCTTAATATTGAGCAATTACTTAAGTGCTTTGCTGAGCTGGGATCCAGAGCGTTCAGCACCTTGCAGGACTGAAAAGTACATTCCCTGCTCTGTTCCAGCATTAAACCTGTGTGTGTTGGCTGGGGAAAGACAAGAAAGAGTTAAAATTCTATTTATTACTTATGTGCATCTGCGCAGCAATGTATATATCCATATTGCTCTCATATCCATGCAATGGGCTCAGTTCTCAGCTACACTAGTGCTCTACTGCAGCATGATATTGAGGGAGCAAAGGTGGCTTTTCATGACCATTTCTAGGACTGGGGGAGCAAACCTGAAGAGCTGTTTTGGACACTGGCACAACTGTCTTAAATGGTGTGGGAGTATATCAGCCATTGGTGGTGGTATGCTAGCTGGGAATCACAGGAGTGCAGTTTCATGCTCATATGTGTCCCTAATGCTAAAGAAACCAGGAGAGGGGGTATGACAGAATAGCTGGCCTGGAGAGCCTGGGCTAAGCCAGCCTGATTACAGAATGAACCCCCACCTGAGAGGAATCAGGCACTTCCCCCTAAAGAGTAGAAGCTGGCTGCAGTAAAGAGGGAGAGCTGGGCTTAAGTAGTGATAAAACCCAGCTGGGGAAGGAGGTGGATGAGACCTAGTTAGGAAGCTCAGAACATGAAGGAAAGGTTTTCAGGGAGGCAGGCATGCATGCATGGGAGAGACCCTGCCTAAAGTAGGAAGGAAATGGAGATGCCCAGAGGGGAACTTTTTAAGAGTTTGGGTAGGAAGTGACACTGTGAAAACTGCAGCCCAGGAAAAGGGCTAGACCTAGTTGTTCAGTATGGGCCCAGGCAAGAACCCAGAACAGAGGGCAGGAGTGGATTCTCCTACTGGTCCTAACTGGAAGAAGTGTACAAGCCCACCACAAGAGTTAAGCCAAGGAAGAGTGCGGTAGAATAAGCTCTAAAGATGAGCTGAACTGAGGACTACTCCCAGAAAGTGTGGAAAGATTTTGTTTGAACTAAAGATGTTTTGGGACTCCTAGGGTCACCGCTGTCCCACCTAAAAAGGATGGACTTAAGATGGTGAACTGACCAAAGGGCTGAGTCCTTGGAAGAGATGCCACCACAGCATTGGAGTTGGTGGAGGCAGAAGGCAGTGAGAGAAGACTGATGGTGGTTGTGCCACATCTCTACACAAGGGGCTGCCATTGGGTGAGTAGATACCTTTACAGGGTGCGTGTTTCAGGGCTGGAGATTAGGAGGTACTGGGGGTGGGGAGGTAAAAGAGGAAGACATGTGCATCTGGAAGTGCCTTTTCTGTTGCTAAACCAGCCCAGGTTTGCTGTTCCCAGGGCATGATATAAGGTCTACCTGTTCATTCAGGCTTTCGTCTAAGGAAGTAATGTAGGCTGTACAGTTCAAATCCCTGTTGCGGCTGGTGATTTTTCTGTGAGTTAATACTGTGTCAATTAGTTTTACTTTTAATTCTGATTTTTTTAAATTGACTGGGTGCGTGTGTGAATATAATAAGTTAGAATGATTGATATTGGTCTCCAGAAGTCAAATTATATTCAGGGCCTTTTTTTTGTGCTCAATTCTGGGGGGGGGGGGTGAGAAGAGATGTTGCCAGAGAATATATTTAAATGAGAAATGAACCAGATCAAGTTCCCCATCTCTCAGAGTTCGTTTTTCTTAAAGTACTCAGGGATTCATGTGATTATCTAGAATTGCAACTTAATGTTTTTTTTAATGAAATTTTCTAGCCTTCATGGTTGCACAGTAAAGCTTAAAAATGTGATCTTTAAGGGCTGCAATGCCAGAATACCAAACAGAACCCAGTTCTTGGCTTTAAAAATCAATTTGAGGGGATCTGAATCATGATTTTTGGATGCTTGAGGTTGACAATACTGGTGTCCCCCAAACTTTGGGACTGCATGATATGGTCCTAGATCTGATCAGGTTTGGCTGTGTCTAATTTTAAATAGCTTGTCTCTCTTTCCAACAGAAGTTGGGCCAATAAAATACACTACTTCACCCACCTTGCGTCTTCTGTTTTCAATGAAGCATTTGTCTAGATTCTGGCTTCTTGTCTCTGTGCATGGTACAAAACCTAGAATTTGTGCAATAAATATGCTCCTATTTGCAGCTAGGCTTCTGTTCATGTTTTACTCCTAGTCAGTTTGGAACATTCCTTCTACCACCAGCTATACTTGGAACCGACTCACACCTGTCACTATACTGGGGTTGTGGCTAACCCATAGAACTGCAACTGAAGGAGGGGCTCCTTAGATCCTGTTTCCTCATGCCCCACAAGTTGGTCCTCTATGGCTTAATTGGTGATGAGAAGATGTTTGTAAAGCGCTAAAAATTCAAAAATCTCTTTATTTATTTCAGCCCCGAATAGGAAGGGTTTAAAATGGAAAGGAGAGATGTAAAAATTAAATGGATGTTGAAGTTACAGATTAACTGGCTGAGGTGGGAAGTTACCCCTGCCCTGAAATGAAACTGTGAGCAGGGCCAGATTATCGTAGGGGGGAGCGGGTTAGAGGCTTAAGCCCTGGGCCCAGGCCAAAAAGGGGGCCCTGATCTCAAGCCCCTAACTCCCCTGCAATAATTCGGCTCTACTCAGCGCTGGCAGGGTGGGAGTGCTGAGAGAGCACTCCAACCCTGTTGGCACCCTGGGGGGAGCCCTCGAGCCATAGGCTGGGCTCTGTGCTCTGCTCCGCCCCTGGGCTGGCTGGCCCACCCCCAGGGGTGGAGTGGGGTGGTCCAGCACCTATTCGCTCTGCCCAGAGGGGCGGGGCGGAGTGGATCACAGCGTGGCCTCCCTCTGCTGCTCCTGCGCTGCCTCCCAGTGTGCCGGGGACTGCGAGGGGGTGGGGGAAGGTCTGCTGGCACGCAGCACAGTGGCCTCCTGCATGACCTTCCAGGGCCTGTGGCCCTGGGAGGCTGAGCTGGAGACCACCGCGCTGCATGCCAGCAGCCCCAACCCACTCCTAGCACAGTGGCCAGCGTGGGAGCGCCCTCTGGCCACAGCACTCCCACCCCCTCACCCCAGAGACTGGGACCCTGCAGTTGGGGGGACTGGTGGGGGGGGGGGGGATTAATATGGCCCTGACTGTGAGGTTTGTTTGTTTTTGTTGAGCATTGTGATTTAAAAAAAAAAAACTATTACAGAAGCAAAGCTACGTGTTTGTTAATTCCTCTACTGTGGTGGTTTTCAAACTTTTTTTTCCTCTGGACCCAGTAGGGAAAAAAATCACTTATACCCACAAATGACACCTTTGAGCAATGCATTCCAGTTTTTTGGCAGTGGCAGCAAGGGGTGCTGCAACCCAGTACCTGTGGGTCTGCGGCCCAGTACTGGATCCCGATCCGTGGTTTGAAAACCACTGCTCTACTGAGTGACGTCACAGAAAAGACCCATGACAATTTCTTGTATATATATATGCACGTGTCTCTGCCCATCTAGCTTCCTCCTATAGTTTCTCTTGGCTATTGTATTTCCTGTTCTCTTAAAGTCGTATAGTTTTGTTGTTCAGTATTAAGCAATTGTCACATAGCTGCATTTGAGTGGTGGGTGAAGAGATTTTTACCTTTTTTGGAGTACCTCAGGATGAAAAATCTTTTATAAACGTAAGAAAGCACAGACTGTTACTTTGTAATTTATGGAGGAAAAAGTAGACATCTGATGTTACTATGAACTTTTCTAATTAGGTGTCCTACATAAAGCATTCCCACTCAGGAAAAGCTACTAGTCGCATCTTTTATGTGTTTTGTATGAATGAAGTTTTTTAATCATTTCCTTTCACAGCAGTATGTAACCAAAAGATGGCAGCAACTTACCATGCTTTGTCAGTGAATAAATGTATAAACTTGCTAGCAATATTACCAGTAGTGTTTACTTGCTTTTCTAAACCAGCTTTCTTATCTTATATCAACAAAGCCAATAAATTGCATAGAGTAGGGTATTGTATATTTCTGTTTTACCAGCTCTGCTTACTTTGCCTCATTGATTGGCTTATATCTTTCAGATATTGCAGAACTTTATTAATAAAGGTTTGCTTTTCTCTTTCTCTAAAGTTTGTATTGATTGATATAAATATAAAATCACGTACGCCTCTCACCATTCTACTTTAAAAGACCATTAACTTTGCAAAATTAAGCACTCAAAGGTTAGAAAATGCCAGAATTAAGGTTGCTTGTATAACCTAAATTTGGCATCCTGTGAATATGTATCATGGTAGTCTTAATTACATGGTGTCTTACTGTATTTTTTCATAGGATTTGGGTATCATTGAAGAGAATAAGTATATAGTTACTTTTCTGCTAAGGCTACACTTCAAATTGTGGTTACGCTTGTAAAGAAATACTGTAATATAGTGGGGGTTCCACAGTTATTTCAGTAACTTTTATATCACATAGATTTGAAGAGAAACTAAGTTGTAGAGCTTGAAAGCTTGTTCCTTGATCAATAGAAGTTGTCTGATTAGATATTACCTTATCCACATTGTCTGTCTCCAACCAAATATACTCATTTAGCAATGTTTCTGATGTTAGTCTGGAATTAAAATACAACTTGATTTTTTTAAAATTCCATTCTTCCATTTGCTGCATATTGCAAGATCTTTAATGTTGTGGGTATGTATTTGAGTCAAATTAACTGTGTTGATGATATCCAAGGGGGAACCAGAATCCTGCCCTTTCATCTCTAGCTGCGTTGGTTCTGCACTGGTAAAAATTCAGCTCTGTCAATGAAATAAGTAGCTTTGGCTAGGGCAATATGAAGTAAGATAGACCCAATGTTCTGGCCCTGCCCACTAGGTGCCATTTGCCCTTCTTGCTCCATCCACTGTCTGGCTGTGATCTTTGCATGTTACTTCCTACTTGGTGTGGTAGTGAAAGGGTTACCCACAACAGTCTACTGGAGTGGTGAGCATCCTGGCACCACTATTTTATTGATTTTTGACAGGCTAAGGCCTCCCCAGACTACCAATCTACATAAAAACAGCCATACTGGATCAGACCAATGGTCCATCTAGCCAGGATTCTGTCTTCTGACACTGGCCCATGGCAGATGCTTCAGAAAGAATGGACAAAACAGGTGATCATCAAGCCATCTATCCTCTATTGCCCATTTCTCCACAAATTTATTTATTTATTTAAAAAAAAAACAAAAAACCCTGTTATAGTTTTGGTCTTCACAACAGCATCTAGCAAAGAGTTCCATAGGCTGGCCGTGTGTTGTCTGAAGAAATACTTGCTTTTGTTTGTTTTTAAACTTGCTGCCAATTAACTTTATTTGGTGACCCCTCATTCTTGTTTTATGTTCTAGAGTAAAGAACAGTTTCTTATTTCCTGTCTCCACACCAGTCATGATTTACTAGACCTCTATCATATCCCCTCTTAGTCGTCTCTATTCCAAGATGAAAAGTTCCAGTATTATTAACCTTTCCTCATATGGAAGCTGTTCTATATACCCCTAATCCTTTTAGTTGTCCTTTTCTGTATCTTTGCCAGTTCCAATATATCTTCTTTTGAGGTGGGGTGACCGGATCTGCTCAAAGAATTCAGGGTGTTCTTTGATGTTTCATCCTAGAGGAGAGATGATTTACTCTCGCCCCTCTCACTGTGCAGATACTACCCTCACTTGTCAGCCAGCAGAGCCATTATGGGGCAGCATGAATGCATATAGAGTTGTCTGCTAGGTTGGGTGTGTGTGTGTGTGTGTGTGTGTGTGTGTGTGTGTCGGTGGGGGGCCCCTTGTGTACAGAACCCTTGCTTCAAGGAGGTGGGGATGGCAACTAATGAGTCTAATGCTTTTGAAGTGTGTGGATCAAATGGCTGTTGTCTCACGATTCAAACCTCCTATCCTTCCCATTCCCTTTCCTCTATCCTCTCATTCATTCTACTTATCTTTTCATTTACTCATACCCTATTCCTTCACCCCTGCTTCTCATTGCAGACCTCACAGCATTATCTCCTGTCTGTCTTCCTTCCATTTTCCTCCCCTCGTACTGCTTTGAACTGCTCTGTCACTCATTTGTTCATCTGTGTCCATAATTATAGGTTGTACTTTTCAATTGCAAAAAACAAAAACCCACACCACACCACGTGGGGAAACAAAAAAAACCATCACAACCACAACTGCTTCAGTTTGGTGTACTGAAACAAAAACAGGAGGTAGACCAGGATGAGGATACTATACTGATGGACATCAGTAAACCAAAACCCCTAATAGATAAAAACATTCATATCAAAAAACCAAAACTCCCAGATGGTGCTCTTGCTGACCGTTTCAGCGGAGATGCCAAGCAAGGAACAGGTGTGGAAACTGTCTTACCCTCCAAGAAGGACTGAAGGCCAGAACCGAGGAACATCAAAAGAGGCATTTTAAGGAAATCTTCATTGCCACTGTATGTGCTCTTCCTCTCTAGGGATAAAGAAAAGAGTTTTCTCCAGAGCTATCAGTCATGGAGCTTTCAGGAGGACTAGGCATACTTAGTTGGGAGGAAAATAAACCAACACACTTCTAAGAAAGCTGGATCCTCAACGGTGGTTCAGCTGAAACTGAAACACAACGTATGTTGTGGATTCTAATCAGGAAACAGCCAGAATCATCTGAAGTTCCTTTATAGCTGCTTTGGCAAATATTTCAACAATCTAGGTTGATAACCATGTCTCATATCCATATACAGATATCTTATACTGGTAGTGCTTATTTCGCTTCCGACCTGGGAATATGCCAATGTAAGCACACTTAAGCATCCTCCCAATAGGGGACTATATAACTTTTTAAAATTACCAATACAGTTAATGCAATATAACTTTCTGTGTAGACAAGACCTGAACCACCTTGAATGGTAGTGGAATCACCAAACCACCTTTGGGTGGTTGACTATGGTATTGGTAGCATTTATGCCATGTAGCTTGAGACATTCACTAGTTCACAAATAATCTACCCAGAACAAGTCATTGATTTTATTTTATATGGTAAGAAGTTGGTACATAATGGAATCTGTTGTCATGATGAGCTTTGGTTTCTACCATAATCTTGTTTACTTGCATAGTCCTTTACGAGTTTGGCTTGGCTATTGTGCTGTAGAGTACTAGGGACACCATATTTATTGTATTTTGCAAAACTGGTAAACAGGGATAGCAGTGGGTCCTTTAATCCCTCCCCACCCCTCTTTAACCTTTTGAAAACTCTTGACCATATTGACAGTTAGGATGTGATGTGCATACGACAATGAGTACTTGGAGAGGGGTTTTTAGCTCAATTTTCCTTTCCCTCTACCTTCCCCCAAATAACCCCAGATTGGTTCAACTTCGCCATGTCTTGCTACAGAATTACTTCATGGATACCCAGATGGGGACTCAAGCTTTCACTGGTCCCAGACAACCTCTGCTGTGAACTTACAACTCAATTTCTATGTTTATCCTTCTCTAGCATTATCACCCTTTTAGTCTATGTAAGTCCTGTAGGCCTTTCCTGGGACAGGTCTCATTTGCTCCATTATGAGCAGTGGCTGTGCGTGGAATCCATTAGAAATTTCCAATGTTTTAATTTATCCACACGTCAAGCCACAGAGCAAAAGCTAGACAAAAGTCTACTGGTCCACATAAAACATAAGTTCCAAGCAATGACCCTGCCCCCCCCCTCCCATTTTTAAAAAAAATTCCAAAAGGATAAGTTGATTGGTTTGGATCAGTGGTTTTCTCAACCTATTTACCATTGTATGGCCCAGAGGATGTTACATGGGCAGAGCTTTGTGCGGACTGGGCTGCAAACGGCTCACGGGCCATAGGATGAGAACCCCTGGTTTGGATCCATCATGGTAAGTGTTCATGAAGCAGCCACTAAAGTAAATGAGTATCCATCCATACTTCAAAGCAGCTTGTATGATAAGGGATCAAGATCTAATCTGCAGTCCTACATAGGATTTTTTTGTTTAAAGAAAACTAATTTAAAACAAACAGCCACCAACACACCTGCTTTTCTCTCTCTCTCTGGCTCAACTGATTTCAGTGGGAGCCTCCCTCTGATATTGTTTTCGAAAGGAGTGGGAAGCTATTTTTTGTTCCCAAGGAAAAGAGTATCTAGAGAAAGGGACAATTTTAAAGGGAATGGCTATATGGGGTTGCCCATGTACCTTCCCCCCCTATACCCAGCTTCTTTTCCTCTACTGCAGTGTCTGGTAGCTGGATTTCCTGAACGGAAGTGTTACACAAAGCTGGAGACTTGTCAGGGGAAAGTTTGAGGGGAAAACATCAATAGAATTTAATGCACAGCTTCCCCTGATGTTCCACATTTGGCTTTCTCCCACCATATGGCTTTGTCAATGTCCATCTATCCTGGACCACAACATGGTCTGCTGCGAAGCAATTCTGGCTGCCCCAGCCTCTGCTGATACACTTCATTTGTACCATGAAGAACCCCCTGCTAGTAGTCCAGATCCCTCTTGCATCAGCCCAGCTCTGCCAATGCAAGTGGTCTAGAGTGGTTGGAGCAGAGGATCGGGAATCAGATGTGCCTTCTATTCCTGATTTCCTCCCACGCAACATTGGGCAGGCTGTTTCTCCCTTAGCATTTCCATCTGTGCAATAATACTTACTCTCCCTACAATTACTAGTGGTGGTGTGAATGTTTGCTCACTGCTTTGGAATTCTTGTATGGAAGGTACTATAGGCACATGGCAAATGTATCATCAAATAGCTATTGTATATGTGAGTCTCTGGATCTTTACTGGATGGAAACGTAATTGTGCAAGATGTGTCATAGGACCTATATTGCTCCACTAAATGGATTCTCCTGTGGTAAGGACCTGCAGCAGGTTCTATTCCCTTACTTTGGCCATGGAGGTCTAAACATGCATATAAACTTATAACTGAATCCTGACTTTTAGAGCAGATGTGATGTGACATAAACCAAGCTCTTAGAACTCATCCTCGGCAAACTAATTGCTGTAATAGTACTACATCTCATCACGATCCCCAGTCAATGGAACTGACCCCTATATCCTCCTCTCTTGTGTGGCACCTTGGAAACTCTCTAAAAGTTACAGGCTGTCACTTTGAATTTCAAGGGGTTACTGCAGGCTAGATAGCTCTTCAGGAAGGTATGTAACCTGGCTGTGTAGACCGACTGCTTCCTAGATCCAACCAGCCTAGAGTAAAGTGGGATGAATTGTATGACTCTTATTTTATGGAACCAGCCTATTTTGTGTCATCTATTTTTTTTTTCTTATGTGTTCTAAGAAACAAAAAAAAGTATTATGTTGCAACCTTTCAGCATGATCATTTTGTTTGTTTGTATGCTGTGAAACGTAACACTTTGGCATAGTGATTTTTGCAGTACAGGGTGCCTTAGAGGGTCTTAGAATTGGCTTGAATCTGGTTCTCTCCAAGACTCCTTTTCTAACTTTTGCTGTGTTGGCCCTCTTATGGGGGCTAAGGTGTTTTTCTTTGCTTTTGCCAGATGACTTCTCTCAAGCCTCCTTTCAGTAGGGAGCCAGTCCACTTCATATAAAGGTTTTCCTTAATCTCCTTTAATCAGGATCAAATAATTAAAAGCCTGGAACCAAGCTGGTGTAACTGATTTATGCTGCTGCTGCCACCTTAGTAAGATGTTCCTCAGACAGCTGGCCACCTGCCTTATTGAGACACAAGTTGGTGAGGTTGTAACCTCCTACAGTGGGTAACTCACCAGACATAGTAGGGCGCTGTCTCTTCTGTTTCTGAGTTCTGTGGACTAAAAATTTGAAGACATTACTCAGTCCTTAAACAAAACTTCCTACTGAAGTTCACGGGAGTTATTTCTGAATTATGACTGAACAAAAAACTCTTGGCCCTGTAACTGCAGAGCAAGACTGGGGGGAGGAGGAGGAAAAATTTTGAGACAGTAAATAAATGTCCCTTTTCTGACCAGCCTCCTCCCCTGCAACCCTGAGTGAAAAATTATTTCTTTTGCTATTTAACAGTGACAGATAAGAAACATAAACAAATAAAGGGCTTTGCTCTTTTTCATTTTAATATGCATCTCTGTGCTGTAAAAAAGAAAATCAGGAAGGGTCACTGCATTTATTTATTATTATTTTTTAATGAATGTAGCAAAAGGCAGCAACACTTATAATCATTGAGTTCCGGGACATGTCATTAATATTTTCCCTTGTATAGACTGAGAGTCGAATTCATTCTCCATGCAAAACCATTGACTTCAAGGAGGCTGCACAAGACACAAATTTGGACCAATTATAAAATGTTCATTTGGCTCTTCCAGTTCGCATTTAGTAGGTTTATTTTGCTACTAAATGTGCCACATAAGCTTTCTAGGCTGTTCTTGGCCAGAAGGCTTTTTTTTTGTTTGTTTGTTTTTTTTTAAGCAGTTTAACATGGGTTTGTCTGAGAAGGTGGGATAGTTTTAATTTACAGCCTTTTTTTTTTTTTGTTTGTTCTAATACAATGAAACAAAGCCTTTGACTTCATATCATTACAGTTCTCCATCTGCTTCACTGTCTTGGCATCTTCATAATTTTCTGCTAAATTTATTTTAAAATAAGGGGGGACTACAGAGCAAAGAGGCTTTCTAATGCAATATGAGGGCTTTCTACTGGGAACTGAGCTGTATTGAAAAACATGTTTAACAAGTTAATTAAAACTCAGTAATCAACATCAGTTAGCACCCAGTGTGGACAAAGGCAGCTGTGTATCAAAATGTTAGTTTGTCACAAGGCCGCTGGTTGAGGGTGCTGGCGGTGCAGCATTACCTATTGGCTGGAAGTAGTAATCACAGCTGAATTCATGCCTTTTGTCATATACAGGTTTTACAGTTCTGTTCAGTGTCTTTCAGCACCCTCTGCCCCAATTATAAGTTATTCCACTGCCCTCGGGTGGTCATGATTAACCTCGTGATATGCCTCCGCCTGTGTATGTAGAAGCACAACTTGCTACATTCTGTGTGAGGGTGTATAACACCATATTAATTCAAACATGTGTTAACCTGCTTTCTAACATACCTGAGGGCTTGTCTACATGGGACGGTTATTGTGGTATAGGCTAAGGCATGGATTTCAACTGCTACTTTTGTACTGATATAACTGCTAATGTGGACACACTTGAATACCTGTTTGAAGGCCATTTTTTGGTTTAGCTTTGCAAGAGGTTACGCTAAATTGCCATGGGTCATTCTCACACCACAATACAAGTCATGCTGGGGTTATAGTGGTATAATTATACTGCCATAGCTATACCAGTACAGTTAAATGGCTATAAACAGATTTTTTTTTCCTGTGTGGACCCCTCTTTTTTCCCAGTAGCGAGAGCACCTAGGTAACTAGCTCCTATCCAGTTTAGGGGAGATAGATGAAAGTTGTTGGGTCTGAAGAGTAGTCCAAACGCAGTGCTTAAAACAAAACAAAACTCAACTCCACTTAATACTTTTTAGTATTGGGAGGAAAACCCCCCTCAAACCAACCCTCCACAAAGGTCTTAATCGGAAAGTAACTGTATTTCACTATTTTCAGCCTTAGCAATGATGAATAAATGATGAATATCACCACTGAAGGGAAAAAACACGCATATTAAAAAGGCAAAAACTCTGACTGCCTGTTAATGCCTCTTCCTTAAGAAGCTGCCAGAGGACTAAATTACTTGTATGTGAACTTTTGATGTCTGTCATGAACAGCCTTTTGCTACATTCTTGCTCTGTTTTAAAACTGTAAATAAATGACTCTAGTTGTGTAGACCTGTTCACTATTATTAGGTAGGCTCTGGGGGAAAAGCAGGGGCTACTGCATTAAGTGAGTGTTTCAATGAATGCCAATTGTCAGAAAGGTCTCTATCAGTAGCAGACAATATAGCACGCCTAAAACAGATGCTTGATTTAGCTGTGCGGCTACTTCTAAATTACAATGGGTTTTCACTGAGTTAATGCTTCTTAATCTGGCAGCCACCTTCCCGGTGATTGCTTGCTTTCACCTATATACTCTCTGCAGTGCAGGCTCTATTGCTTATCTCTGATGAGCCAGTGATTGATAGGATGAGACAGTAGCCAGAAATGCATGTGGGGACCAACACTGGCCTATCTCTCACTGACTTAATTGGGAACGAACTCTGGCTTCCAGAGACTGAAAAAATCTCATCTTTCTTTATTTGGATTCCCCTACTTCATATGTCTGATCAGGTATGTGAGATGTCAGTACCACAAGGTGTGGTAATCACTAAAACTCTTTAAATTCCCTACACTGGCAATCTCAGAAATAGCCTGACTCATCTGCTGTGCATTTTCATTGTGTTTTCCGTATATGGCAGAGCAGTTTTGATATATATTGGGAAATCGTCAATCTATACAGGTGTATGATTAATGCTGGATGAAATGGTTCATTGGAATGTTTTAGGCAGAAGGTGGGTTGGTTGGTTGTTTAATCACCAAAAATGCACAAGGTATTTTAGAAGGCTCAAACTCAGTCTCCATCCCAAAGAGTGTGCAGTCAGGGCTCCTATTCCGCAGTGAGAACCACGCTACTGGAATCCCATGATTGCCAAATTCTGTGCAGCTTTATCTGTGACAGTTGATACAAGTGACTTAATGAGCTAACTTGTGTATTTGCAAATCACTTGCGTATAAACCATATATTTTCAGCTTTAAAAGGGAAGTGTGGCAGAAATGCTGGTGAAAGATATTTGACAGCAGTCGTGAATTATAATAGAAGTAGTGCTGTATCCATGGCCCCTCTGCGGAGTTTGCAAACGACTGTAAAGCCTGGTGTGGAATTTGTGATGTCGGAGCTGGAAATGAGGTCCACCCAGCTCCTGTAACGTGTGTCACCAAACACCCATTAGATGGAAACCATTTTTAATCGTTGCTAATCTTGGTTTATTCAAACTGGTGACTTTCAGATGAAAAGACCCATAGCTCGTTAATAACGCCCTGATGTATCTAGCAGAGAGGGTCCTATGTATGTACGTTACACGCACAAGTACTACATTAAAATAACATAATGGTTGCAAAGTCATGCTCTAAAGTTAAGAAATGCCAAAATCAGGGTGACCTGTGCAACCTTAGTTCTTTGCGCTTGTGTGTATGTACTGTGATGCAGTCTTTAATTATGATCACATTTTTTTTCCATTTAGGTCACTAACTGGATTTGACGCACAGGCCGTGAGATTGCCAGTATTTAATTTTTTCCACTTGAGCTAACAGAGTAATTAGTAGCAAGCGTAGGCTGTTACCAGTATGGACCATTTTCTAGAAGGAGACATGACACACACTTTGCCAATGGGCATAGGTGGTCTTAGTGGGTGGGCATCATAGGTAGCTGCCCAGGGAGCCTGGCCGTGGGTCCAGTGGGGCAGTTGGGTGGGGGGGACGGGGAGGTCCTGCAAGGCCTGTGGGGGCAGGGTCTGCAGCGGGGCCAGGAAGCCTGAGGCTGGCATGGGTCCAGTGGGGGGGGGGCAGGGCCCCATTAGGGGGCTGGTGGGGCACTAGTGAGGTGGGGTAAGAGGGAAAGTCAAGGGAAGCCACAGAGTCACTAAGACCACTCCTGCCAATGGGTTACAGACTTATTTGTGAGACAACAGTGGGGTATTGGAATTAGGACTCCTGTGTTCTGTTTCCAACTGTGGGAACAGTGGTTGGTCTTTTGATAGAAGAGGGATTACAGAGAGCATATGCAAACATGCAGATCTGGCACATGTATTCTGAAAGACAGCGCAGATATGGGGAGATGTGGCGTTGGCTTGTCACACTGCCAGTTTATATTCCAGAGAGGGTTATAAGGTTTGCTCACTGATAAGGGTTGTGAACTACAAAAACACTGCCTACAGTCTGGGGTAGAGACAGGAGCTCTTAGTTTCCTGTCTTGCAGCTAATTGCACTCTCTGCTTACCCAAAGGGTATTTTGTTGGTGTGTGTGTGTGTGTGCCTGGTGGTGGGGGAGGGGTTGTCTGGGGTCCTGCTTTGTAGGAAATCATGATGTAGATACCAGATGTTACAAGTCTGGAAGTCAATGGAGCTCCTTACAAGCATAAGGGACTGCCACGGGTGAGCTCATGGCATGACATGGCTTAAAAGAGACAAAAATAAGACAGTGGGGGACCCAGGGCAAGCAGTTTCCAAAGCAAGCAGCATACTTCTGCAATTGTCCCATGCAGTTTTCCTCCTCCCTTTGGAAATGATGCTAACTTGTACTTCTGAAAAGTGAATATTTTCCAGTGCCATGAAAGAGAGGCTGGTTGTGTGTTGTGGGCCACCCAAGCTTGGAGTATTATGTAAAATATAATGGTGCGGGAGGTCTGAACTTGCTTAATTTATTTATTTCCCTTTGGAGGTGATTGCAGTTCCCAGGTTCATGCCAAACGCCTTTTGAAACAGGCAACTTATTTTAGTTCCCCTCCAGCTAATGGATGGAAGCGCCAATAGTTTCAATTGTTTTTGACCAAAACGCTGCTTCAGTTATTTTTCTTTCAGTCTAGGAATTTTTTTTTAAATGGCTGTCTGACAATGGTACTTCTATTACATTCTAACCTGATGTGCCAATAATTGTGTTGTGTAGACATACAAAAGGTCTTTTCAAGAAAAAGTAGCGACTCTGCAAGCGCTTTGGGTGTTGCTGTGTAAAAATGGTGTTTTGTTTTCAAGAATCTGCGTTAAAGCAAAAGATCAAGCTTTATGGTAACCTAGTCAGTCACTTAAAAAAAAATTTATTTCTAGGTTAACTATCAATGTTAATGTTAAAACTACACAGCAAGTGAGCTAGAAATCAATATCACCTGAATACACAAAGGAGAAAAGCTATTAAAATGGCAGCAAGTATCAAAGGTCTAATCCTGCAGGTCTAGAAGGGTTTTGGTGGGGGTTCTGTCCAATGCCTGGAGTGCTTACAGGATCAGGACCCAGATGTAAAGCTCCTAAGAGAAACGGATGTTCGCTGTTCTGACTTCTCAAGGAAACTGTTTTACTTTGTACAGTAACATTCCAGCCTTTGAGTGTGTGTTACAAGGCAAAAGCTGCCAGCAACACTTGACATGCACCATGTCCTACAATGCAATACAGAACAAGTATTTCCTTTTTCCAAGGAAAACATGTCAATCATTTAAACTTTAAGTAACCCTTTTCTCCCAAATGATGCCACCCAAAGCTCGGTTAGAGCTGCAATGTGGCTGGCTGCAGGATGGCTGTATAGCCCTGGAGGAGGCATACAGAAATGTCTTCCATTAGCACTTGGGGAATTGGAAGACACGCATTCACTGGAGGTCTTTGTTAAACTTTTGGAAAATGTGTCACTGGTGGATAAAAGATAGGGCCACGACAACACCTTCATCTGCCTAGACAGTCAGTCTCTGGGCTCTTCACTGCTCTGAAAAATGCTGATGCTCCAGCCCTTGTGATCAGAAAGCTTTATGGGTACCTCCTGTGTGGTAAAGTCAGCAAGGAAGGTGTCCTTTGTCTCACATCCAGGTCTGACACTATATACCGATGCTAGAGGAACCAGAGTCTGACCTATAGTAGTCCAGGTAAGCTGGGCAGACTCACAGGCTTAAAGTTAGTCTCTTGATTTTAAAATGATTAGTTTATTCATATTCAGCTACGAAACCTTTTGTGTCATGTTTTGGGGTTTTTTTTTTCTTTTAATTTTAAATTTCTATTGACCATTTTCTTTTTTTGGTTGCTTGGCTGACAAGTGATCTTATACCAGTGAGACAATTTCTTTGTAGACTAGAACATGAAGTTGAGGTTGTTTCCTTGATATTTCTTCTGCTTTACTGATGGCAAAAGCCTTTCGTTCTTGGGAATATAGCATGGAAGGATCTTTAATTGTTAAACATCCAAGTGAGGTTGTAGAATCTCCATCACTGGAAATTTTTAAGAGCAGGTTAGACAAGCACCTGTCAAGGATGGCTTAAGAAGATGCTTGGTCCTGCCATGAGTGAAGGGGACTGGACTCGATGACCTCTCATGGTCCCTTCCAGTTTCTATGATTCATATACTGAAAACAAAAATGTTCCAGAGGGGTAGCTGTGTTTAGTCTAGTTCAGGAAAACAAACAGGGAGTTTTGTGGCACTCATCACATGAGCTTTCATGGGAGAGATCCCACTTCCTCAGATACTTGAAAATGGATGGGAGGAGGAGTATAGGGAGGAGGGTTAAATGCAGTGAAGTAAGTGTAATCACAGGATCAGGTCAGATTACTTCAGCAAATCAAACAGGTTGTATTGATTCCAACCGATGGAATAACAGATAGGAAGGGTCAGAGAGGTGACAATCACTGTTTATAAATGAAAAAGCCAAGAAATATCCCTATTCAAATCTGAGTTGATGGTATCAAATTTGCATAAGAATTCTAACTCTCAAGTCTCTCTTTGAAGCCTTTTGTTAGTCTTTAAAAGTGCCACAAGACTCCTTGTTGGACAACAGAAATGTTATTGCTGAATTTTTTTTTTTTTTTTTTTTTTGAATGAATGACTGAAATACAAGTCAGAATCACTCTGTCCACAGATGAGGCTTTCAATGGGCAGTGTGAGGTGATGACTTGAGTGGAAGTTGAGTGTACTTGGTATCTTCTCAGGTGTCTGTTTTGCAGGATCAGACCCTACCTGACAAAGCATCTTATTTGCTGAACTCCATCCACAGTACAAAACAATAGTACTTTGCATTTGTTTTAGTGGTTACATCTGATGACCTCTAGGACTGCTGCTACATGTCTTGGTGCCCTAGGCAGCTCCCGCCATCTGTTGGGTAGATGGGATTGAGGTGGAGATGCACCAATGCAGAAGTTCCTGGGTGCATGAGCAAGTACAGTTGCCCCCTCTTTATTCAATTCATGATTTGCACATATTTAAAAAAATGCAAATCTAGATGCATACTACCCTAATACTGTTTGCTTTATTTTATACGGTATCCTTGTCGCTTCGCTATGAGCCAGATTTAATGCTCCTTCAAATCAATGGGAGTCAGCCCTTTCAATTAATTGAATGGGCTCTGTATGGGTTTTCATGAGAGGTTAGTGGTACATAGGACTTGTCCTGATCCTCTGCATAAAGGTGAATTTCACACTAAGTTAAAAGGTATTGCTTGATGTCTGTGTTCACTGGCAATAAAATCTCAGTTAATCAACTTTTCCTCACTGTGTACTTACAAGCAGTGGGAGGTTGGCTGCAGGCTGCATTTTACATGCCTGTGAATTAGGAACCGATACTGTGAAATCACTGGGAGCTGAGGATACTGAACGCTTTGCAGAATCAAACTGTCTAAATTAAGACTATTTTTCTTCGTACCTTTTAGATAGTTGGCAATATTTACGGTGCGGATGACTTCAGAATCCTCTGCATGTATCGTGTTAACGTTACTTTAATGACCTTTGATCTTATTGGACAAAGAAAGAGAAATCACTCACCCAACACCAGGGTTACATTAGAGACCTTTTATAAACATCAAAGATATTAATCTCCAGCTTAATATGATGAATGCCTAACAGACAAGTACGTGAGTGTGAAGAAGGAAAACGAAAGAGCACTATCTGTCAAAGAATAGGAGAAACAGGAGCATCAACAATCCTTTCACTTGGACATTTCAGAATCCGAGTGCCTGCCAGAAATGTATTGTGACGTGACTGTTTTATCATTTGCAGGGGTGGGGGAAGAAGGAGGGGTCTGAGTCTGTCTCTTCAACCACCCCAAATGCAGTCCTATATCCCTTGATGTCTAAAAGCAGAAATGAGAAGTTTGTCCATGTAATAGGGGGAAATGTTTGCCCTTTATATGTAGTAAACACTAGGTCAAATCCTAAAGACCTAACTTGAATTTTACTTGTTTCCACTGACTTCAGCGGACTGTGTCTTGAATAAGAATTTGTCACCATTTTAGGATTCTCATACAAATGTAGGGGTTACACGTCGTATTAAGATTTCATTTATAAAGGGTTAATATTACATTAATGATGAGGTTAGCATGTTACAGGTGTAACTTGTATTATAGCTATCGATAATGGGAAAAGTGGAAGGCGATATGGATGGCCATACCCTGTATGTTAAGACATCTTATTAACTGGCTGTTAATGCTTTACAAACAGAACCTGTGACAGGCTGGCCTGCCTTTTTCATCCTGGGGCTTGCCGGCCTCATTCAGTTAGCCCTGCTCCATCACACTGGGGTGGGGTGCGGTTGGAGGAAAGGCTTAAAGGAAGAAAATCCCAGTCATAGGAGAGTGACTGAGGTGCGTAGACTGTGATAGCATCTTCCTGAGGGCCAGAGCCCCTTGCAGAGAAGTGGCTGAAGAAGAGATCGAGGGGAGAACAGCATTGGTGTACCGAGGGGGTGGGGATGCCGCTGGGCTGAGAGGGGGTGCCGGGCTGGTACTTCACAAGATGCAGAAGGAGGGATGCAGGAAGTTCTGAGGGGCACTGAAACTCCTGTGCCCCTCCCATCTGGTGAAGGGCCGGTCTGGCCAGGCAGGTGGGAGACGAAGTGGGATTTTCTCCCACGAAAGCTCATGCGATTAATAAATCTGTTGACGAAGTGGGATTTTCTCCCATGAAAGCTCATGCGATTAATAAATCTGTTAGTCTTTAAAAGTGCCACAAGACTCTGTTGTCTTCCTGTAAAGCTGGCAGCAGGTAAATACTGGGGTGCGGGCAGCAGGGGACAGGAGCCGTGTCGCGCACGGGGCTCTTTGCGGCCCCACGCCCCACTGGGGCCAGGGTTAGCAGGGGGAGTAGCCACGCTGTATTGCAAAGTATAGATAATAGCACTTCCTTACCTCACAGCACTGTTATGAGAATAAATGTGAGGTTATTAGATACCATGATAATGAGGATCATATAAGTATATTAAATAGAGAGGTGGTTCAACAGTTTAGTTTGCTTAATCATTTTTTTTCCTCTTCCATTTATCCAGAAATGAAAAACACATATCCTTGGACTGTCGTTCGTAATGGCTAATGTCACTATTTGGTGATCAAAGCCTATGCGTGCGTGTGTGGAGGGGGCGGGGTATTGACCTGGAGTGGTGACATTAATTTTGCAAATAAGGGCATTAGGATTTTCTATAATGTATTCTTGTAACTTGTGAAGGTTGAAGGTGGTTATAGGCACAATGAGGGCAGAAATAAAATGCTCTTGAGACCAATGGTCTCTTAAAAACAAAAGCTCCACAAGAAATAAAACTTCTGCTTCACAAAGTGAACAGGCTAGTCTTTTATATATGTACATCACTCACACAACCACCTACATTTTCTAGTTACTCTAATGCAAGTTCAGACAGTGGGGTCTAATAAAATGTAGCAGCTTTTCATGTCTAGACCAGCTCGTGTAGTTCACATGAAGTACGTAGAGTTGTGCTGCAAGTCTGGAAATATTTTGCATCTTCTTATGGGTGTTCGTTTGAAGGCAAGCTTTGTGTGTGAGGAAAGCTAGGAGTTTGAGCAGAGGGTTGCTGGTGTGACTTCAGTTGAGCTATCATTTCATGCCGGCAGAGAACATGGCCCACTGTGTGCGTGTCAGTCAGCATGGGGCATAGACACAAATAATGAATTTAGCTGGGTGGGTCAGATGGAGTCCCTGGGGTGCAAACTGGATTGTGTGACTGTTGTGTCCTCCAAAGCCACCAACCTGAATATGTTTCACACGGTGATGCTAATGACAAGCTACAAACCCCTGACAAGCGCTGTACATGCACATCTATCCATAGGAGGGACACACCCAACTATGTTGCATGAATGATCTTTGTCATCATGAATCATCAATAGAGAGGCTCCAACCAATTCTCCCCAGCCCTGCATGCCAGCCGTATACCATCTTGCACTGCTCAAGGTTGCCTTGGATAGTGTCAACTCATTACATTTGTCACTTCTTCATAGGAAAGCGGGCATACATCAGCCTTTGTAACCTGAGTTGAGATTCCCTTAGCCCATCAACCAAAACCACACTGGTTTGGGTAAAATATAAAAGCCTTACTCAGTACAGAAAGATTTTTTTTTAGAGTGATTATACATAGCTGGCATAGGGATCAAAGTAGGTCACGTAAGAAATAAAAATAAATTTCCAGTCTGAATCCTAACTTAACCAGACTAAGCAAGATTTACATCAGTCTCACCCTAACACAAGGTACTGATAGCTTACAGTTAAATACACACTGTTACTTGTTAGCTCTATCTTCTTTGGAAACTGGGCCATAGTATCCTGCACCTGCTTCTGTGACTCACCTTCACATCACCCCCAGCCTCCACTTGAACCAGAAACCAAAAACAATGAAAAGGCAGTGAGAAACACACCTAAACACCTTTGAGCTAGGGCGATGGAATTAGGGCAACTCCCCTAGCCTCATCTACTTCCAAGATATGACATATTAGCACATTGAATGGACAGAAGAAACTTCATTTACATCAAGGATGGAACCAGAATTAGCACGCTGAATGGAGAACCAAGCTCCAAGGCAGGAGTCACACTGAACTAGGGCTGTCCTTTGGGGGGGAGTGGGGTCCGGGGCCAATCAGCCTAGGTGGGGCCCCTGCCCCTCCACCCCCATGCTGGAGTGGAGCATGGTGGGATGGCCTGCTCCCCGCCCTGCCCCCCAGGGATCCCGGTTGTCCCCCGGGGACTGGGATCCAGTCCCCGCTGGGACCACAAGGCTGCCCGCTGGGATCATGAGGCTCCCCCCCCCCCGCCTGGCGGGGAGCTGATCCTGGCCATGGAGGGAGCTTGAAACCACCCGCTAGTAGGAGCTGGGCCAGCTCTGGACCCAGCCACTTGCACAACTGCAGGCATCAGGAGCAGAGGCGGGTGGGCTGGCCCTGCTGGGCTCAGCTCTCCCGCTCTGCTTCTGTGAGCCAGCTGCTCCACCCTGGGGGTGGGGTGGGCCAGCCTAGAGGCCAGGCTCTGTCCTCCCTTGCCTTCAGCGGGAAGCTGAAGACAGTGGGGTGGGGGACGTGAGCAGGCTGTCTGCAGGGCTCAGTGGGCGGGGATGTATGTGCAGCAGGGTAGTGGGGCTTGGGGCGATAGCTTTGCGCTCCCCCCCCCCCCACAAAAGACAGCCCTGCACTGAACTCTGGGATTGGTGAAGCAAGGAAGCATTGTGTGATGGAGGATCTCTGCTCCTGAGGCTAATGAACTCATGTCTGTACCCAGTTCAGCAGTTATCAGACCAATTCTAGTCAATAGATCTTTAACTGATATCCAAAATACTGAATCTGCCTGATTGAATTGTAAGCTCCCTTGAAGGAATGCCCCCATAGCCAGGACTGATCATTTCCTATTGTCCACCTAAGCAAAACAACTCTGGTATACTCCCTTACGTCATTACGTAACCCAAAACAATCCTAGTCTTCTGCCTTGATCCATTGAATCTTCCTTACAAAAACCCCTACCCAAGTTCATTAGCTCTGAATCTCTCTGACTCGGTTCTGAAGCCTGGACCCAAAAGCTGCATCAGGTCCACTGGGACTTCACCTTTTCCTTGCTGATCGTGGTGGGGACTCTGCCTGTCTCCAGCACTCCAGACCCTAAGCTGAACAGCCTGGTTCCTGGATACCTTTTGAGCTGCACAGAGTGGTGAGATGCCCCCCTCTGCCCCCTGCACTTCTCTCTTTTTCCTCTTAGTCCAAATATAACTCTCTAAACCTGATCTTTGTAATCAACTTGGGCTATATTTCTCCAATACTACAATTGAAACTGGGTGATATTGTAACTGTTCAATCATTTTTCTCTTTGTATGGCTATTAATATTGTAACTGTTTGGGTGGGTATTTTTCTTACTTTATTGCCAGGTACATAAAACTTAACATTTGAAAACAAGCTGGTTGCCAGACTCTCTGCAAACTTCATTTACTCTTTTGTGTTCTCGGCTTCCCTATATTGCTCTGTAGCAATGCTGCTTTTACCTAGCCAAAGATCCCTGTAATGCCCAAAATTCCTGTAAGGTTTGCTCTATGAGCTGTTCCCCAGTGTTTGAATCCTAACATCTATTTTGATTTGCTGTTACAGCCTGACCTGATTCTATGTCATACACCTGCCTGCATTTAATTTCCTCCCATTCTATAAATATCCTATCTTCAAAGCATCAGACAAAGTGGGATTTTCTCCCACCAAAGCTCATACAATAAATAAATCTGTTAGTCTTTAAAAGTGTCACAGGACTCTGTTTTCTCTTCAATAGACTAACGCGGCTACCCCTTTGGAACTCATTAAGGGGGTTATAAACGTGCTGAACCTGTGGCATATAAGGGTGAGAGCTGAAAGTGCTGTTTTGATGCAGCCTGACTGAGTCCAGGGGCCTATAAGGGGAGCAGCTGAAAAGTGCTGTCTTTGACCCAGCCTGCTCAGATGCATGCTCAAATCTAGTCTGGCATGGTGCCGGGGGCATATAAGGGTGGCAGCAGAGAAGTGCTGTGTAACCCAGCCTGCTGAGTTCAGGGACATATAAGGAGTCAGCTGAGAGTGCTGATAGACCTGGGCTGCTCAGATGCACTTAAAAACCCAGTCCTGGGAAATTTAGGTCCTGCAAGGGTAGCACCATTGGAAGGGGACTTACAGAAGGGAGAAGTGAGCTCCATATAGAAACACAAGTGATACAAGCAGCACATTAATAGGATTACAACCCCCCCACCCCCCAGCTCAAAGGAAAGTTGTCCTAATAAATGAGCATATCCCATGTTTACAGGCAAATTTGGTAACACCTGGACCACCTTCCAGCCTGGGACCAAACTCACTAGTTCAAAATCATTTTCTTCCTGATGATCTTCTGGTGTTATAATGGTGGATAGGGTTGCAGGGGGAAGGGAGAGAGGCCAAATGATGTCAGTGTTTCTCTTTTATACTTCCAGGTAGCCACACAAATGCAACCCCTAGATCCTGTAGATAATCTGAGCTTACCTAATTTCAAACTGGAGTGTAAGTAGTGATGTTTTTGCCTATGTTTACACAAAGGGTGCATGTTTCATTTTTTTAAACAAGTGTTCTATGTTGACCTAATTTTGCTCCAATTAAGTTGATGGGAGTTTTATAGTGCAGTGATTTTTCAAACCTTTTTCCTGGGGACCCAGTTGAAAAAAATCATTTATGCTCACGACCCAACAATTACATCTTGAAGTGATGCATTCCAGTCTTTTGGCAGCAGCAGCAGGGGGTGCCGCAACCCAGTGCCTGAGAGTCTGCAACCTAGTGCTGGTCCCGACCCTAAGTTTGAAAACCACTGTTCTAGTGCATAGGCGTTCTTACATGAGTTCATCATCCCTAGCACTGGTGGAGTTAGACCAGGGCAGAAAAGTGACTGCTTAGTTTCCTCAGTGTAACTAAGTCCAAAGAGAAGTGCCGCTCTGCAAGACCTACCCTCCGTTTCCTTGGAAGAGGATTTCGTTGTGTCTCAAATGTTGACAGTAGCTGTTTTTTTCAGCATTCCGATTGCATGTTTATATAGCTTCTGAATGGTGTAAAAATAGATTTGTTCAGAAGTAGTCACTGCAGTTCCTGAGCCAACTTTTGAACTGTGCTCCGAAAGCACATGGAAGCAGCCGAGGGACAAAAGGCAGCCTGACACCTCTGCAAAATGTGGGCAATCTACTTATGTCAATTAGTGACTATGTAGAAGTTTGTACCATCAAATTGTGAATTCATTGACTTCAGTGGGATTATTTGTGAGAGTAAATATGCATCAGTGGGAATAAAGGCTTTACAGTCTGGCCCTAGGAGTATCATTGCATTCCTCCCTTCCATAACAAGCTGTTATTCAGTGCGTTATATAGAAGCAGGATTTCTGTGACAGAAATTGGAGCAATTTAGCCAAATTAACCTAAGCTGCACTATGCAATGTTTCTTTTCCTGCAGTTTCCTAGTCATCACGTATTTACACAGACATCCCCTTTAAAATCTTTTAGCTGTAAATGCAGTTTTACTTTTGAATTGGCTGAGTGTGTAAGACTTTGAAGTAAGGCAACATTTTACTATAAATTATGTGGAATTAGAGAGAGCGAGTGTGGTTTCTTTAATAGCAAAGGGGAAAAACAAGGCCACCTGGTGAGCAGGCTTTTAAAAATGCATTGACTGAAGCAGCTCTGTCTGTGTGGGTCACAGATAATAGCAAGACAAAAATCACATAAATGTTATAGATGGCCTCAAATTGTGGTTTCTTTCTTTTTAACTTGCGATTAAAAAAATAAAGCATGCACACTGGCCAAGGTTCTATCTGACTTCTACAGCAGCATGAATTCATTTGTGTTGCAGTCTATATGTTTTATGGTGGTACTCTTAAGATAATAAGCAATAATATATTAAGTAACAAGAAAAGCAGGGATTTGAAAAATACCACTGTGTACAGTCATGGAGCCTTAAACATTCCATCCCTTTAGACAAGGATTTTTGTCCTGCAGAGTGAATGCTACTAAATTACAAGTGTGTGTGTTTAAAAAAAATTGGGTCTTGGAAGCTGCAAGACCATATCTGCAATGGGGCTGACATGGTTGGAGTGAGGTTTTAAAGTTTGACTACACTGCATTGATACTCAGAAACGTGCTTTGATTTCCAGAAGTGCTGAGCAACCAGAGTTCTTCTGGATTTCTGTGGGAGCTGAGTGCTCAATACCTCTGGAAATCAGCTAAGTCACTTAGGCTATGTCTACGCTGGGGAATTTAGGTTGACTTTACTAAGTCGACTTTAAGTCGAACTTCTTAAGTCAACTTAGAGTCCACACCAATGTTCCCTCTAAGGTTTGGTGGTTTGTGTGCAAAATTTTCAAGCCGTGTGCAAAACTTTTTCTGAATAAAATTTTTGTGCAAACTCACACGACAGAAATTATAGGCATTAATTGAAGTTAGTGATTGTAAATAGAATTGTTTAATTAATTGAATTTGAATGAATTTTGAATTGAAATTTAAATAAAAACCTTTCTAAAAATTAAAATGTTTTTAAAAGAGGAGGAAGAGAGAAAAAAGAGAAGGAAGGAGGAGAAAGAAAAAAGGAAGCAAAGAAAGAGAGCAGGAAAGAAGGAAGAGAAAGAAGGAAGAGGAAGACAAAGAGAAAAAGAAAAAAGAGAGAGAAAAAAAGGGAAGAAAAAGGAAGGCAAACAAGAAAAAGAAGGGAAGAGAAAGGAAGAAGAGAGAAGGTAGGAAAAGAAAGACGGAAAGAAGGAAGAGAAAGAAGGGAAAGAAAAAGGAAGGCAAAGAAGGGAAGGCAGGGAAGAGAAAGGAAGGCAAAGAAGGGAAGGTAGGGAAGAGAAAGGAAGGCAAAGAAGGGAAGGTAGGGAAGAGAAAGGAAGGCAAAGAAGAGAAAAAGGAAAGAAAAAGGAAGAAAAGAGAGAAGGTAGGAAAAGAGAGGGGGAGAGAAGGAAACAAGGAAGAGAAAGAAGGAGGCAGGAAGGAAGAGAAAGAAGGAAAAGAGAAAAGGAAAGAAGAGAGAGAAAAAGGAAGGCAAAGAAGAGAGGAAAGAAAGAAGCCGAGAAAATAAAGAAAGGAAAAAAAAAGAAAGAAAGAAAAGCCGAGGCCGCTGGCAGTGGGGCCCCCAACACGGCCCCGGGAGGGCAGAGCAGACCCCGGCACCGGAGACCGATCCTGGCCCCGTGCTGGGAGGCCGAGGCTGTCGGCGGAGCAGAGCCAACGCTGGCCCCGGGCCGGGAAGTCGAGGCAGCTGGCGGGTGGGAGCCCGGGAGCCTGCCCCGGCCGCGGCCACCCTGCTGCCCTGGCCGCATGGGGCAGGCAGGCGCGCGCACGTGCCCCGGCCCTGAGCCTGCCTGCTCCGCCCTGAGGGCAGGGAGGGCCAGCCCAGAGGCTGGGCTCAGGTCGGGTCAGCTGCAGCAAAGCCGCAGCCCCGGGGGTCTGGTGGGGGCTGCCGGCCTGCGTGGGGGTCCCTCAGTGCTGCGTGGAGGTTGCGATGGCCGCGCACCCACGCAGCTTAGATGGAACACTGGTCCACACAGGACTCCTAAGTCGACTTAAGGTGGACAATACTAAATTGACTTAGAGGGTCTACACTAGACTTTCTAAGTCGACTAGTTAGGTCCAGGGGGAGGCGAGGCTCCTTTGGAGCCTCGGTTCCCCAGGCTAGGAGGGCTTGTCCTGGGGAGAGCCAGCCCTGCACGGGACTGGCTCTCCCCAGGCAGCAAGCCCCGGTGTGGTCTGGGGAAGAAGGGAGCATGAAGCTCCCTTCTGCCCTTGACCACTCGGCTCCCTCCTGGCCGGGAATTCTCAGTTCCCGGGCAGAAGGGAACCCTCCTGGCCGGGACCACTCGGGTCCTGTGGAGAAGGGAGCCCCACGCTCCCTCGTGGCCACAACTGCTTGGTCCCGGCTAGGAGGGACCGTGGGGTTCCCTTTTGGCCGGGACTTGAATGGTCCCGGCCAGAAGGAAGCAGCAGCTCCCTTTTTGCTGGGATCCGCGCTTGGGTCCTGGCTTGGAGGGAGACCCGCGCTCCCTCCTAGCCGGGAACATGCTCCAGCTCCCGGGAAGCCTCCAGAGGCTTCCTGGGAGCTGGAGCACACTGTGCCGGCAATTGCTGGTGCTCCAGCTGTTTAGGGAGGCCCGGGGGCTTCCCTAAACAGCCTGAGTGCCATGCAAGCAGTTGCCGGCACAGCGTGCTACAGCTGCTGGGAAGCCGCCAGAGGCTTCCCGGGAGCTGGAGCGCCGGCAATTGCTGGCACAGCTGCCCTCCAGCTCCCAGGAGCTGGAGCAAGGTCTCCCTCCTAGACGAGACCAAGCGGTCCTGGCAAGAAGAGAGCTGGGAGAGCCGCCCGCCCCTCCTCGGCCGGCAGGGTACACGGAAAGAATTATAATTTTGCTTTTATTCAGAGGACTAAATTAACACAACACAGAGAGCAACTGAGGCAGTGGCTGCGTTATCTTGACAGTGTGTAAATATCTCTCCTATTCTATGTATGGCTATACAGGCCTAACTTAAAACAACCAAATACTGGAAACATTGCCCTTTAGGTTTTATTTTTTACTATTTACAATAAAGATGAGATGGAAGCCGTAAGTACAAAACACCTGATAGGGTACTGAATACTCCAGTTTCTGGTTGTACTTGTATCCGGTGTTTCAGTCTGATCTGCTCTTTAGAGAGAGAGGCCTTTTGCAAATCTTAGCTACAGGCTGCGATATTGGATACACCTCTAAAATCAGGGTGTTTCTTCCTTTTTCCTTTCCTTGTCTGTATTGTGTTAGACATACCTTTAGCTACTATGTTGCAATTAGATACCTCTGCCTAGCCTGCGTCAGCTGACATGGATTTATGGGTCTAGGGCTAAGGAGATGTTAAAATGTGGTGTAGACATTCAGCTGACATGGGCTAGCTGGAGAAGTCTAATTGCATGTAGACATACTTTGAGTCCTAGTCCTGGACCCTGCATGACCCTGTTCTGCTAGCTGTTGTACAAACGTAGAATAAAAAGGTTGTCCCTGCCCTAGATAGGTATAGAAACTTTAGAACCATCTTCACCTCAAGAATATAATTTTTCCATGGACAGTTCCTTTAACTTTGTTCTGCATCCCTTTGTGTCTGAGAGGATTGCATTGCACTTGGCTGCGTGGCTAAGATGCAAATCCATAAATTGGAAGCCAGTTGAAAAAAAAGATGATCAAATTGTTAAACTTTGCATTAAGAAAAACTACTTTCAGCCATAGGACGTAAGAGTGATGATCTACCATTTTGAGCTTATTCTGCGTGCTTGCTTAGTTCACTGTTCATAGAAAATTGCATGATTACGTTATCAACTGCCACTTCACATGAAGTAGCTCTGATCTACATGACATCTCCTTCAATGAAACACATGTGCACTCAGTCACTTGCTTTGTTTTTTTTACAGCTTTAAAAAATAAGGGTGTACTGCTGGAATAATCATACAGAGTACAGTATATTTAAAAGGCTGGTTGTTACCCCAACACAATTTCTAAAGCTAGTAACCTCCCAGTCTCTCTCACTTTAAAAGATGGCTACAGAAACCTTTTTACTGTCTCCCAACCCAGCACAGTTGTACCTCCCTTCCTTCTTTTTTTCCTAGAACACTGATCATCACAGAACCTAGTCTGTGATTACCATATTAAAAGACACATTTGAGCAATCTACGTAAGAAGTACATTGTATCTATCTACTTATGGCTCCTGTCACCATAGCATCTGAACATCTCATTATTGTTAATGTAGGAGGTTTTGATGTCAGAGGGTTTTTTTCTCCCCCCTCCCTGCAGTTCATTGTTCATGACTGTAAACTCCTCCTAGCACTGCCTTACTTGGTTTTAACCTGCAAAACTGTAACACCAATTTGCTCATCAAAACATGAACTGCTGATACTGACGCACATGGATGGGAGCTGCCTGATTCGCTTCAAATCTGGATGATCCTGAATCAATATAGAAGCATCTTACCTCAGCAGTAGTTAAGTGGTGCTCAGGGGCTATTTAAACCTGCTGACTTTTATGCCAAGTTATTTCTGGCACAGCCTTCTGAATGGTGTAGGTCCCAGTCAAATGAATTAAAACAAATCCTTTATTTCCCTGGGTTTGGCGAGTAGCAGAGAGCAGTGGCTAGACTATAAAATGTATCAATTAAGAACAGCAGCCATGGAAAAAAGTCTAAAATCATCAATGCAATATGAACCTGCACATTTTTATGGCACGATAGGCTAAATAACACAGGGTCCCTATTCTGTATCTAAGAAAATGTTAATTGGAGGCTGTGCATCTGCACCATATTGCCACAAAACCCTGCTGGAAATAAGTTGTGCGTGTAGCAGAGCCAACGCGTTGTAATAGGGATTTGAATCCTCCGCTATGGAACATGCTTAAACCATCTTAGCTGCTAATGTGAGTACCCAGGACTGTGGATTGACAAATGTAAACCACCCAAAAGTTAATACACTCCGGCCAAACTATGGACAGTAAGGACCCAGCCTTGGTGGCAGAGCAGGTGATCTGGGAGTTGGGCAATCTGAGTTTTAATGGAGGTTCTGACAAATACTTCCTGTCTGACAGCGGTTAGAGCACTTAATTTCTTTGCTCCAGTTCTCCCCACCATACGAAATGGATAATACTTACTTGCCTCACACTAGGCCTTGAGAGGTGCGGCAGGCTAGCCCAGTCCCTCTCTTAGATGGATACTAGTCTCGGGTATGTGGGGCCAATGGCTTAGTCCCATGTTCTTCTATGCCCCTGGTCTTTCAGGCACACAGCAAGGGGCAGATCCTGCGTGTGTCCCCCACCTCGACAGTGGGACCCCCCCAGGTCAGATATTAGAACCTCAGTTGAAATGAGTCCCTCATCAGAGATGTAGGTCTGTGCTCCTCTACCTTGGCTAGAGTTCACCTGGAGCTCTGGTTTCTAGTTACACCCTTCAGGAACAACATAGCAGGAAAGCAAGGAAGGAAGGCTTAGCAAAAGAATGTCATAACCACAAACACTTCATTCTTGAAAGCAGAAGAGATTTTCAGATATACAAAAACTACTCTCAGATCTGAATATAATACCTCTCAGGCTGATCTGACCCCCTCCTTGGGGGCTTGGGACCCGGCAGCAGGGCTGGCGGGGAAGGGCAGGAGGCCGGCCGCAAAGCCCAGCGGAGGTTCTGGGGGGCTGGTAGGGGTCCCCGTGGGAGACTTTGGCGGGGGTGGGCTGGGAGGCTGGTGGGGGGGGCTTTTGAAGTTCAGCAAGGGAGATGGGAGGCCGAAGCAAGGGCCCCCTTGAGGCCTAGCAGGCTGCCGGGGGCCCCAGAAAGGTGAGGGGAGAGTCAAGGATGGGACTCCACATGCAGCATGGGGGGGACCCATCCTTGTCTTTTGCCCCAGGTCCCAGAATCCCTAAGACTGCCCCTGCGCTTGATCATCCTGTAGCTCTTCGCTGTATACCTGTTCCAGAGTGACTTCATCTTTTTTGAATGTGGCAAATAGAATTATATACACTATTCCAAATGAGATGTTACCAATGCTTTGTACAGTGGCATCAATACTTCTTTATGTTTACTGGAAATGTCTTGGCTGATACATCTTCAGATTGCATTTGCCTTTTTTGCAGTTGCATCACATTGGTGGCTCAAAATGATCCTGTGATGTGATCAACCCTCAAGAAACATATAGTTATCCAATTTTTCAGTTAGCTTAGGTCCTCTCTCTTCCTAAAACTTATTAGGATCATGGCGGAACCTAAGTCAGCAGGGTTTAAGATTTGTTCTGCATGTGACATCACTATGCTTAACTACGATGGGTATGTTCAGTGCTTGATATGCTTTGTAGAAGGACACATTCCAAAATCATCTCCTAGGTGTCATTCTTCCTCCAAGATTACCCATAAAGTGAGGGATGTAAAGCTGAAACTTTTCCTGGAGAAGCTGATTCAGACCCCCTCAGATTGTGGCACGAGCTCTTTGGAAAAACCTCAACCTTTGGGTCAATCCCTCTCTGTCAGTCCCAGGTGAACCATTTCCAAAGGGGTAGCCATGTTAGTCTAGCTCAGCAAAACAAACAAGGAGTCCTGTGGCACTTTTAAAGACTAATGAATTTATTTATCGCATGAGCTTTCATGGCGGAAAATCCCACTTTGTCAGCCACTTTGAAGATGGCGAACTTGCAGAATGGGAGGAAATTAAATGCAGGAACTCTGAGCTCCTGGGGCACTTCCTCACCAAGGCCTTGTTCATCTCAGTGTTGATATCAGTTGAGGCAGAAAAAGAACACCACTGCAACAATGAGCCCAGATACAGGTTGTCTTTCTTAGCACCTAGCAAGAGGCAAACAAATCTTAATGACTAGCCTCAGGCTTATTCTTTGAAGGACCATAATTTTGAAAAGACCCATTCTGGTACTATGGTACCAATGTCTAAGACAGCACAGGTGTTACTGTGGGTAGGTCTACACCTTTTCGGCGGCACTTGAATGGAGATACACAAGTTATTTAAATAATGTATGGTACATACACTGCACTAAGTTGAAGAGAGTGGCCTCCCTTTGACTTAGCACTAACTCAGTTGCCAGGGTGGTGGTCAGGGATCAAACTTCCTGATTGGCTGAGCGGGTCTCAGACGGCGGTGAATTTGCTGTCATCAGTGAAAAGTAAATCTACCAGAGGCTGTTCTCATACTGATACTGAGTGCTGTGGTACTAGGAGCCATAGAATGTACTCTTAAAAGTCTCCAATAATGGATATTCCACAGCCTCCCTAGGCAATTTCTTCCAGTGTTTAACTACTTGACAATTAAAAAGTTTTTCCTAATGCCCAATCTAAACAGCCCTTGCTTCAATTTAAGTCCATTGTTTCTTGTCCTAGTCTCAGTGATTAAAGAGAAAAATTTTCCTCCTCCTTGTAATAATAACCTTTTATGTAATTGAAAATTGTTATTGTATCCCTTCTCACTCTTTTCTCCAGCTAAACAAAACTAGTTTTTTCAGTCTTCCTTACTGGGTCATGTTTTCTAGACCGTTAATCATTTTTGTTGCTCTTCTTTGGATTTTCTCCAATTTGTCCACATCTTTCCTGAAATGTGATGCACAGAACTGGACACAGTACAGAAGTTGAGGCCTAATCAGTGTGAAGTAGAGTGAAAGAATTACTGCTTGTGTCTTACTGACTGTTAATGCACCTCAGAATAATGCTTGCTTTTTTGCAACAATATTACACTGTTGTCTTATATTTAGCTTATGATCTGCTGTGGCTCCCATATTCCTTTCTGCGGTATTCTTTCCTAGGAAGTCATTTCCCATTTTGTATGTGTGCAACTGGTTGTTCCTTCAATACTTGGCATTTGTCCTTATGAAATTTCACTCTATTTACTTCAGACCATTTCTCCAGTTTGTTCAGATAATTTTAAGTTTTAATCCAATCTTCTAAAAAGCACTTGCAACCTCTCCCAGCTTGGTACTGTCTGCAAACTTTATAAGTGTACTCTCTATGCCATTACCTAAATCACTGATGAATATATTGACCAGAATTGATCACTGTGGGAGTCACTCAGTATGCCCTTTCAGCTTGACTGTGAACCATAGATAACTACTCTCTGGGAATGGTTTTCCAACCAGTTATGTATTGACTTTATAGTAGCTCCATCTAGGTTGTATTTCCCTAGTTTGTTTGAGAACATTGTGTGAGATGGTAACAACAGCCTTACTAAAGTCAAGATATACTACATCTACTGCTTGCCTCCTATCCACAGAACTTGTTACCCTGTATTGTAGTAGTGGTCCTCTCATCTTACTACCAACTACCCCAACATTACCTGAGTGTAACCATGTGGCTTTCCCCATAATGGCTAGAAGCCTGGGGCCAGCCAAACCTAGTTACTGAAGAGATGCACCTGAAAGAGATCAGGGGATTTCATTATAAGAGCAGCAGGAAGCTGCATAAAGGGTGGGATGCTCAGGAAGTAGAAGATGCTTGGAGAGGCAGCTGTGAGTGCCATAGGAAGCAAGACTGGCTTCTACAACTGTGACCCAGATCTGGGAAAGAGACCTGGAACTGCTACCCAAGAGGGTGGAAGAGAGAGAGACACTGCAAGTGTGACCCATCTCCAGGTAGGAGGGTGGGGGGGATTCCTGATGTCAGAGCGGGAAGTAAGAGAGAGAGAGTAAACAGGGGTTGTGGCCTGGAAGTGAGTGGGTATTCACTAAAAAATTGGTTCCTGGACAGGGAATGTTTGAAATTACCTTTGTATGGAATGAATTATTAAGGGGCCTGAAAAGGGGGAACAGAGATGGGGTGCTGCAGAGCCACCACTTGCCAGAAGGGGGCACATCAGAGGCAGTTGCCCCTCACTGAGGTATTGGTATTAACCATCTTGGCACTGAAACAATCTAAATAGCAAGTGACTTCTTGGTGGGTCTAGTATGGAAATCACTTCTGCTGCTAAGGCTTAGTAAGGTCACTAAAAAACCCGCAACCTCAGACTCACCATGTCAAACTAAAGAGGCATCCCCTATCCAACCCATGTGTCCTGCAAACTCAAGATTTCTTCTTGATGATATTACATATCACTCCAGTTATAATGCAAATTTGGTTGATTACTTCTTTGTTAGTCATGGGCAAGATATGGCTAATGCCTGGCATTGCCTGTAGTATTTCAATTAGAAGAGTAGCCATGGCCTCCAGTACTGGAGCTGTGGAACTCCCTGCTGCTGCCACCGAAAGACTGGAATGCATTGCTCAAAGATGTAATTGTTATGTCATGGGCATAAATGGTTCTTTTCAACTGGAACCAGAGAAAAAAGTTTGAAAACCCAGGGGCAGCATTAGCCCCCCAAAAGACTCAGGGCCTGGACCCAGGTCCCCCTACCCCATGGCCTGATCCAGTCCTGGTTCACTGACTGGGGGCTGAGGCCGGCCCCAGCTCCTGCTGCCACCATCAACAGCTGCACGTCCCTGGCCAGGGCCGGATCCAGTGGCCCTGTATATGGCCCTAACAGGGGCTGGGGTTGGATCGGGCTGCTGCTACCGGTGGCCCAGCCCTGGGGGGTAGGGGGGGCGGTTAGATCAGGCTCCCAGGTCCCCTATCGGGGTTGGGGCCAGATGTGTCGGGGGTGGGAGGGGTGCTCACGGTACTTTGGACATTGGTGCTGAGACTGGGAATTTGTGCCCCCAGCGCCAGTGACGGCCATGTTGAAAACCACTCAATTAGAAGACAGAAAGTATCTTCATTTCCTGTTTCCTTAGCATCCATGCCTGGTGTGCATATAGCAAAATGCTGAAGATAAGAGACTGCAGCAATTTCATTTTAGACTTCATAGTAATAACTCTGCTCCGCCAAATGTGGCAGAGTGTCACTAGTGCGGCAGTTGAGTCCAACTTTATACTGGAATGCTATGTGATATTTAGTGTTTCTTATAATCACGCTGCCAATGTATTTTAAATGCTTGAACACTACAATATCTCCTCAGATTTGGGTAGGAGTATCTTTGCCGTGTCAACAGACTTAGATATCGCCAATGTCTTTTAGACTTAACTTCTCTGCTTCCATCGCTACTCTTTCTAGCAATTTTTTCATCTCTTCTTGCCACAATCCAGATAGGTCAATATCATCAGTGAAGCACAGATGACTAATCTTTCATCTACTGATAAGTACACCCCTCTATATCAGTGGCTTGTCTTCAAATTTCTTCAAGGTAATAGTTGAAGGGAATTGGTGCTGACACGCAGCCCTGTCTGACACCTATTCTCAAGTCAAACCAACTACTCTACTCATGCCTCACAAACAATGAACTCATTGCACTTCTGTGGAAATTTTGTACCAGCTTTTGTACCAACTCCAGCCAGCTGTAGGATTGCCCAAAGAAGTTTGCAACATATGTTCTTTACATGAGGTACCACATGCAAAAGATATTAGATGTGGTTTCCTTTTCTCCTCCTGCTTCTGTGGACAATACAAAATATGAAGGCCAACACAATTCTCTCTTGTGGGAATAAGGAATTAGAGCAGCTAGGGAAAATCAATAAGCCATTAATGCTGCAGTGCAAGAGAGGACCCACTGGAGTCAAAAGAGATTTGGAAAAATTACAGACCAAAAAGCTGAGCTCCAGAAGCCATCAGAATAACTGATCAGTACATGAAGTCAGTACATGAACCACTTGAATAATGATATTCAAATACTAGTTCACATAGATAAGTTTAAAATGATCATACCACGTTGACATAATTTTCTTCTTTTGATAAGGTAAGCTTAGGGGAATGCAGAAGAAAACCTCTATTTTTGGAAAGGCATTTGACTTGGTATTACATTATATACTTTTAGAAAATAGGGAGAAATTAATTCACCAGAACTACTGCAAGATGGTTACATTATTGGTTAATTTGCTAGACTTGGAGGGCTGTTACCAAAACTTAAATACAACATTGGAAAAAATTGTTCAATGGAGTCCTGAAGCAGTGTGTGTTGGGTCAAAACCAATTTACTACTTTCTATTTATAAAAGGTTTGAAGGAAGGAGAGTTGTGGGCAAAATACTGGGCAAATTCACAGAAGATATAAAACCTCGAGGAAAAGTGAAATGACAGAAGATGCACAAATATTCAAGGGATGAGTGAGATGACTAAGAGTGAACAAAATGAGATTCAGCGAGGACAAATGTAAAGTAATTCACCCAGACTGGAAATAAAGGAGAAAAGCTAAGAAAGACTTAGACTTTAATTTCTTTGGCCAGGAAGTATCTTTTTGTTCTGTGTGTACAGCACCTAGCACAATGGGGTCCTGGTCAATGACAAGAGCTCCTGGGTGGTACAGTAATAATTTAATAATGGGTGTATACTGACTCACAGTAGAACTGCAGAAAGGGATCTGGGTATTATACAACAGAAGGAAAAATGTAAAATGAACAAACATGAACCTGTTGCAAGTAGATCCGATACTACCGGTAGTAAAACTGCAGATGAATTGGTTATGGTTTCTCCTCCAGCTAATTGCAACAGTCACAATATCTGATGGAAAAATGCCGCTACCCATCCTGAGTAATATTTGTATTTGGAAGACCTAGGAAACATCCAAAATAGCCCATAATCATCTCATGGACCCTGTATGCAATCTTGCTCAGTATTTGGTCTTAGAGCCGTGAAGGAACATATTGGTATCTAGCAACAAGTAGGCAGGGCACCATTTAATAAAGTTACCAGCTGCCTTCTGAAAAATCCAGTGGCCGACCCTCAGCTGAATTCAGGGCACCCAGATCCGTGGATGAATTTTCAGAGGCCCTGCACCGTTTATTCTCAGCTTTGAAAAGTGCAAAAACTCAGTGCTCACATTCCCTGCTGCATGTCTAAATCACTCCCTTTAAAAGCTCCAAGGCCATTATCTCTCACCCATAGTTCATTAAAGCCTTTGTTCTCAACATCTCATGGTTGGCCACCCCGGATACCATCCTCTGACCCATCATTTCTCATGGCCCTTCATTGTGGGATTTGGATTTAGTGAGATGAAACAATGCCAGGTTCTGGGTGCTGTGTGGTAGGATGAAGGAGCTTGAGAGAAGTGCATCTTCTTCCCATCTCCTCTACAGCAGTGGTTTTCAAACTTTTTTTTCTCAGGACCCAGTTGAAAAAAATCATTTATGCCTGCAACCCAACAATGACATCTCTTAGGGTGTTGTATTGCAAGCTGTTTTTTCTCTCCCTTTTCAGGCTGGGCTTAGCTGAGATTTAACTGCGTTCTCCCTTGAGGTCTGACTCATTGGGAACTCTTCACCAAGACTCGCTTCCCGGTCATACCCCTGGAGGTGAATTCTGCAGTTGACCCTGTTGTTTTTCTGCCTTCTCATTACTTGGCCCCTGAAGTCATGGCTGGCTGCACAGCAGAGTCAGGTCGGCGGGCAATCAGTCAGCCAGCTGAGAGGCAGCTTGCATTGGCTCTAGTGCTATCAATGGTTGCTGGGGATAGCACTAGCTTCCACAGTCATGCATTGATCTGCGACCCTTCCAAAAAAAATTGAGGGCAGTGGTTTGACAGACCTCGCAGGCCAGCCCTGGGTGCCAGTCTGTGGTGACTGTAAATAACCTGAGATCATAAGGAAAGTTCTGAAAGACTTTGAATCTAGTCAACTACTTTGTTTTCAAAAACTACCTTTGACAGGAAAAAAAGAGGGAGAAACAAGCTTATTTTTTTAAAATGAAAGCTGAGATTAGTCCTGACATTTCTAGGTCACCAAATTCAGGGTGCCTGAGGCCGAAGGCTTGGGAGAGCCTAAAGGCTAATCCTGTCAGCCAGAAGTAAAACTCACTAGATCAGACAACACCACTGCATCCTGAATCTTCATCCCATATTGACGTGATCATGCTGGGCAGAACTACATTAGATCATCTACAGAACTAACTGGTTCCCCAGAGGAACTGGATCAACTTCTATGACCTGCCCATTTAGATAACTTGTCTCTGGCATAAGCATCTGCTCATGACCACAGTAATAGAGTTGTTCACACAGTCTCTCTCTCTGTATTGCACTGTGGAAACTTTTCCAACCTTGTCTGCTTTTTAGGCAGTGCTTTGCTGGGTTTATTGTGAAATGACTGCTTTGTTTAACTTTGCCTGTCCCTCATCACTTGCCTCTGCCTTTAGAGAATTGCCTTTTACACAGTATTGTAGATTTTGACCAATGTAGCTGTGACCAGTTTTCAAAGGGGGTGGGGAGAGGAGAGAAAACATACCAACTGTTGATTCTGGCTTGATTATTATACATACTGTATTGCCACAGAATGAGAAACTTAACACATAGCACAGTCATGCAACTCTGTACTGGTGGGTGACTGAATTCCATGTCGTCTTTTATGTGACTTGACTGAAGATTCCTCTTTGACCAAATTTGGGATAACGGCTGAGGTTTTCAAAGAGCATTGCTGAATGCCTGATTTCCTTAGGCATGTTTGAAAATCTTTCCCTGTGTTCTCTGAGCTGTGTGTGCATGATAGCTCTGTCAATACTGAAGTCCTTTTGCCCATTGCCTCTTACTAAACCTGACTAATAGTGGGAGTGGTCCTGCTTTTAGCAGGGAGTTGGACTAGAGGACCTCATGAGGTCCCTTCCAATCCTAAAATTTTATGATAAAATTGCTCCAAGGATTTACTAGTGCAATGCTAAACAATAGCCCTTTTCTTCTGGCTCCTGTGGAAGTGGTTTGACCAAGTTCTGAAGGAGCATCTCAACCACAGGAGAAAGATCATTGATGCTGATAGATTGTCACTGGAGCAGATTGGAAAAGAGAATTCTATTGGAACCCTTTTTGTGTTAGCTAATTGCAGAAGTTTGTCCTGGGTTTCATCCTGCAGATGTTCCTTTAGAGAAGTGCTGAGTTTCTTGCAGGACCAGTCCTGGTTTTTGCATTTAATAACCTGTTAAAAATCTTCATAAGATTGGAGTCCAATAACTGAGTGTTTCTTTACATAACCTTCAGTCTTCTTGACTTTTCTACAGCCTTTGATACAGTAACATCCCCATTTCCTTGATCCCTTGCCTTCTTTGATTTTCATGGCCCTATTTTCTCTTGGTTCCATTCCTTCCTTCTCAAATGCTCTTTCAGTGACTCTTTGAATGGTTCCTTTTCATCTGTTCTGAGTCCTACAGGGCTTTCATATTGGTCTTTTTTCTCTATATCTTATCCCTGGATGACCTCAACTGCTTGCATGACTTTTACTATCAATTTTTGCTGATTATTCACATGTCTATCTTTCATCTTTCTTTTCTCCTGCTATCCAGAATTTGACACACTCAATCTCTTTGACATAATGTCCTCGATATAATGTAACCATCACAAATAATATAAACCTAAAAGTTAGCTCCTTATTTATTTTCCTTCCCAAGCAAAGCTGGCGCTACACCACAAGCGGACTAAATAATTGTTTAGGACCCCAAGCAACTCAAGGGGTCTCCTATTAATTATTAATGTGTTGGGGGAGGAGGAAGGGTGGAATATTCCTGGTTAGGGTCCACAGTGGGCTAACACTGGCACTGCTCTCAAGTCCTTTCCATTACTGCTTTTTTCCAGTGTTATGGATAGCATCACCATCGTCTGTTTCACTCAGGCTTGCAACTTTGCATTCGTCTTTGGTGCCTTGCTCTCGAGCTCCCAGCACATCCTGACTGTTACCAAGCACTCCTACTTCCACATACAACACATCTGTCCCAGACTTTCTGCTCTAATGATCAGAACATTAGTTTACACTCTATTCACTTTTACCTTGATTACTGTAACTTCCTTCTCTTTGGCCTCCCGAATTCCCTTATCATTTTTCCATTCTTTAAAAAAAAAAAAAAAAAAACAAAAACCAAACAACCCCCCCCACTGAAATTATCTTCCTTGCCCAGCAATTAAACTCTATTATTATTATTATGATTATTATTTATTATTAATCTTCCAGTCCCTCAACTCATTGCCTTTTGCATATGGTAACAAATTTGAACTTCTCTTCTCCAGCTAAGGCCCTACATAATTTCTGCTTGGCTTGGCACTTAATCTCTCTTTCTTTCTATCTTTCTGTCTCTTCTTTTGATCTTGTACCCTCTCATTTTATTGTTGGTCTTCCCCTTCTCCCCCCACTTCCATGGAAAGACGTGTCCCTATATATGGAAAGATCCCTCAGTCCCAATATACCGGGCTTCTGTCCTCTCCTCACACTCTCAAAGCCTTGTTCTGCGAGGCCTACAAACTCTAACTCTGGTATCAATGATTCTTGCCAACATGCCCAGGGTCTAATTGATTGCCATATTTGAGGTTGGGAAGAAACTTCCCCCCAAATCAGATTGGCTGAGACGCTAGTGGTTTTTTGTCCTCCTTTGCAGTATGGGGCATGGGTCACTTGCTGATTTGAACTAGAATACATGATGGATTCTATGTAACTTGAAGTCTTTAAATTAAGATTTGAGTACTACAGTAACTGAGCCAAAGGTTATGGGGCCCCGGCTACATAAGTTGGTAGGTAAAGGTCTGTGGCCTGCATTGTGTGGTAGGTCAGATTAGATAATGATGATGGTCCCTTCTAGCCTTAAAGTCTATGAATTGGTTGAATACTGTCTGTGCCCCAATATTTTACAAGAGTGAGATGGAAATATTTTTTTTCCTAAACTAACACCTCTTTGGGTTTAATGTCTTCCTATGTTTCTCTCAGTCATCTTCTCTTTTGTATCTTTCATATAAGCAGTTGTGGGCACTCCCTTCAAACAGAGAGGTTGCTCCAAACTGCCACCCCTTTCCTTGGCATGGAGCACCTTCCTGCAACCTTTAGGGAACAGCAATTCACCTAGGAGTTATTGCAACGTTATCAGCAAATAAATAATTCAAATGTTCCTCTGACATTGATTCCTGAGGCACCTCAGGAATCAATCCTTCCCTTTTGACTATGGATGATTTTTGAGCACAGTGCAAGCTCACAGTGGCCATGCACCTAGCCTATTTCCTGAGCCTTTCTCCCAGCTGTAAGTTCAGATTCTGGGCCTGTTATGTCTCAGCAGCATGTACCCTGCCATGCAGCTTAGGCATTCTCTTCTCAAATGGCATTCCCATTGTGCAATGGGAGGAGAGCTAGTAAAAGGCAGGTAGGACAGACTACCTAGCCAACCAGGCTGCAGAGGAAGGGAAAGGCCAGCCATTTCTGTCTGCCCCTTCCTTACTCAGTCAGGACTCCTGGGGTCAATACCAACTTTTACAACACTGCTGTTGATTTGTGGTGTGGAGATTCCAGTGCAAGCTTTACATGTGTTTTCATCCAATGCAAAGAATCTTCTCTATATTTAACAATAAAAATAATGACAATAATAGGAGCATCATGCACAGTATTGGAGTGGTTTGGTTTCATGGCTAGATCTTTGTTTTTAATACCTCTACCAAATGTTTTGTTCTTTACTACAATGTATTTTGTGCTGCTTGTTTGATGTTTTGTTTTATATTGTTTAAAATTTACAAGACTGACTTAATATTTGTCATAACATGAAACTTGCTAAGATAACATATGCAAGGGAAAAGGTTTAAGCAACTGTATAATTAGAATTGAGCTAGGCCAGTGGTTCCCAACCATTTTGACTCGAGGGTCACAGGTATCATTTTTACAGTTCTGAATGCCCACCAGCCACCCCCAGCAGCTTCCTCCTCCCCCCACCCCTCCAAACAGTTTGCCTCCTTGCTCACTGATCTCCTGTCTCCCTGGCTGAAGCAGGGAAAACACGTGCATCCTGCAACTCTGTGCAGTCTATCTGGGTCCCAAGGCAGTGGCTCCCTTCTGCAGTCAGGGGGATGGAAGATCAGTTCTCCCCTCCCCCCTCCCTTTGGCTCCAGCAAAGACCTTAGCACACCTATGGATTTAGGCAGAGTGCTGCGCCCAGGGGGATGAGAGCACTGATCTCCTATCCCTTTGGCTACATCAGTATTTTAGCCCTGCGGAAACACACTTCACCTTGGTCCTTAGGCAGTGACTCCATTCTGCAGCCAGCAGGAGGGGAGCCGAGGGCCACTTTGAAATCTCCTGAGGGTCACTTTTGGCCCCCAGAACACAGGTTGGGAACTACCATCTAGGTTATAAAGATCACATCTGAACTTTCCTCAAGTTGAGTGGTATTTTGGTCTGAGTCCATCTCTGATATACAAGGAAGGACATTGTTTGTACAGAAATAGTTTGAAGAGAGCCAACTCTGAGATTTGATTTCTATGTACACAAAGCCAATGGGGCTAATTTTAGTACCTATTATTTTTGACTCATCATTTATCTAAAGCCACATCTTGATGTGGGACCTTTTTAAGCACTCTTGGCTGGATTACTAGGCCCTTAAGTGGGATATAAAGGTGGCAGATGAATTAAGTTGTTTCCAAGATACACCAGAAGGCTCCAGAGTAACAAACTGTTTTATCTGTTTGTTTCCAACATTTTTAAAATCTTAATCAAAACTATTTTCCATTAAACTCATGCTGAAGTGAAGTTGTGAAGTGCAAGGCAGTGGAGTTTGAAGAGCTGTCTCTGGAAGGTCAAAGAGTTTGGGCCGACGTCTATGAAGTTGTGGTAAAGGAGACCTGGCCACTGGTCCCAGCTCAGCCTCTGACATTTCTGTCATCTTGGGGAAAGTCACTTGGGGCAAAATTTTCATACTAGGCATCTGTATTGATATCTAGGCAACTAAAATGGCTTGGTTTTTCACAGGTGCTAATCATGTACTTTTTCTGTCTGATTTCACTAATGCCCAAATCTCTCTCTTCCCCCCTCCCCCCTAAATTGTTGGCCTTAATCACCATGTGCTTCAGTTTCCCCATATGTAAAATGTGGATAATATTACTTTCATTTGCCAATGTTTTCTCTTACTTATCCATTAGAGATTAAGCTCTCCAGAGTAGGAATTGCTTCTTAATGTGATTGAATATGGCACCTAGCAAAATGGGACCTTGACTTCTGCTGGGGACTCTAAGACCTACATATAATACAAATAATAATATTTCTCTCCCCACAACCTTCCACTCCTATTAATGCTTCCTAATTCCCTTAAGATGTCAAAGAATGTGACATCACAAATGACAGACATCTCAGTACAGCCTGAGAAATCCATGTACAATACTTGTGAGGTTACAAAATTATGCTTTCTGAATATCACACATAAGATAATTTAAAGTAGAGTGATGAACTTGGATGTGTTCAGGTCCAACCTCAGGTTTGCTTGGTGATTGCAAAGTTTTGAGGAAACCTTTTGAAAAACCTTGTTGTGGGGAAAAAGATCATATGGGTAAGCAAGGGTAATAGCCCTTATTAAAACTCAGAGGACATAAATAAAATCAAGAGATGGTGCAAGGGATATAAGAAAGAGGATGGGGCAAAAGATGTTGAAGCCTTTTACTTTTTCTCCTTTTTGTGAAATGGATCTCAGAAGGAGCAGATCTAAGAAACGATGGTTGGAAAATTCTCTACTGGTGTAAATTCCTATTAGTTTATACCAGAAGACAATTTGGCTTAGGTTGTGTGTTGTGGGCATAGGTGCTAGAACTAAAGGTGCTGGAGGTGCTGTTGCACCTCTGGCTTGAAGTGGTTTCCACCATAAACAGGATTTACAGTTTGGTTCAATGACTCTCAGCACCCCACTCTACAAATTGTTCCATTTCTGTAGTTGTGGGGAGGTAGTGAAAACATGTGAGGGTAAGAGAGAGTGCTCTTCAACTTTGGGATTTAATTAACCAAGGCCAATATCATAATCATTAAGTGAGAACTCTTTAGTCAAGAGCCCCACTGAAATCTATAGGATTATTCATCTAAATAAGAGTTGCCAAACTGTGAGCAAACCAGTTATTGCTACTTGCATCACTGCTCACTATAATTTTGACTGAAAAGCAGATTTTTCTGGAATCCAAGGTGACATCTGCAGAAAAATGAATACCCAAAGGCATAAGAACAAAATATCAAAAACTGATTCTCTCTGATGCAAAGGGATGTTTATAACACTTTGAATTAATAATTCCAGTCACTTGATGACATTTTTCAAACATTCACGTTTCAGAGAAAAAAACCAGCCCGCTATAGGAAATTGCTGATGCTGGAGCCTAAGTTAGACTCCTAGATCCATATTTAGGCACCTAATCAGAAGCTTGAGTTTCTTCAAAGGCGCTGAGCACTCAGTGGCTCCCATTAACATCAGTGGGATTAGTTGCGGGGGAAATCTTTTGGGGATAAAGCAACTATCCTTAGAGGACAACAAACAAGGAGTCTCGTGGGATTTTTAAAGACCTAATAAATCTCATGGCTAACCTTTTTGGAACTTGTACTTAGAGGCACTTTGTGCCAGGGATATTGTGCAAAGAGTCAGCTGCCCAGCCAGAAATCTAGTCCATAGTTTCTGCCCTGAATAAATATATAATGTACATTCATTATGAAAGAGAAGGTCATAAACAAACACAAGGGAGGGGTGAAGGTGGCAGAAACAATATCACATGGTTGCTCACTAAAAAGGCAGTTAGGATGACCAGAAAACAAGTTAGAAAAATTGGGATGGAGGATGGGGGCTAATAGGTTCCTGCATAAGAAAAAGCCCTGAATATTGGGACTTTCCTATAAAATTGGGACACCTGGTCACCCTAGAGGAGGCTTGGTTTGTAGGTTTGGAAATGGTACTCCATGCATAAGGGCCAACATAGAGGGAGGCACAGAAACATATGTGAGAGGAGATAAAGGTGTATTGAGGCTGGCATTGTTGAAGAAGTGTGAAGAAGACCAGGGCAGAGATGTAGTCAGGGCCTATATGTGAGGTAGGGGCTAAATATAGATGTGTGACACATCAGAGTAATCTGATTTCAGATGGCATCATGGGTAACTGCTATATACATTTAGAATTCTCTGAATTAGTGTAATATGGTAATGTTGTTTTCTGATCTGACATTTTGTAGGCATTGCATATATGTTTATGTACAATTAATCAAATGCAAGAGAAACAAAAAAGAGAGAATTTTTCCATACCAGACTCTTAGTGAACTTTAGCGCTGCATACACAGCATAGGCTAAATAGTCTAATAGAAGTGATTTTCCTTGTGCTGTGCATTAATATTGTGACATGAGGTAAATTGTATATACAGTATGACTGACTTGAGTTACATTCTTTGATATGAAGGTTTGGACCAGTCTAGTCAAATTTACAGTAGTTGATAACATTTTAACATTTTCCAACAGTTGTCACTTGTGTTATACGATAGACCATATGTTCGCACTATGCCTACAGGATGGAATGTCTATGTAGTGTGTGACAGCTGACATATTAATGGTAACATCTGTGGGATGTCTCGATCAACAATTTAATTACATTTGGTCCAGCTGCTGATCTCCTATCTCTTCCTCACTTTCTCTGGTAGAAGGTGTAGTGGAGCCACTATGGGCTGGAAGGAGTTAACTACCCTGAGAGTAACAGCCAATCGGGCAAGCAGCGGCTATAAAAGGCAGGCAGGAGGACACAGAACTCAGTCTACTGGAGGAGCTAGAGGGAGAAGGTGTACTCTCTGGCTAGCTGGCTGCGCTAGCCAGCACCCTGGAGAGCTCCGAGTGTGGTGTGGCAGAAGGAGCTGAGCAGGGCCAGAATTCCTGAAGGTAGTGGACAGCGGTAGCGACTGGAGCAGAGGTCCAAGAGTGAGGAGCCTGGATCAGAAGGAGGCTGGCAGATGGTGAGAACCTGTGTGTGACTGGGGTTGCGGGGAAAGTGGCCCAGGGAACTGTGGAACTGTTCCAGAGAACTGGAGGGAGGTGGAAGGCCTCATTAGAGGTGCATAGGGTCCCTGGCCTAGGGCCTGGAGAAGAGGGTGAGCCCAGGTCCCTCCCGGCTCCCCTGGCATGCCAAGCATGGCATGGGTGCCAGGTGTGGCACAAGCTTGCTGGTCCATTGACCCTTTTAACATAGTGGGCTGAACCAGGAGTGAGCTGGACTAGACTGCAAGGCAGCAGTCAGAGGACTAAGCCTGGCCACTGCCGCAAAGTGGGCTAGGGAGACTTAGTTATACCCCAGAAGGTGTGGACCCAGGGACTCAGACAGAGGGCTGATGTCCCAGAAGAGGACTTGGGGCTTGAGTCTGGCATAGAGAAAAGCAGAGCACTGACCAACCTCTAGGGAGACCACTTGAGCATTCCCCAGAGTCATCACCAGGAGGCACCTGTCAGGTGGGTCACATGTGGATGCTGCTACAGAGGGACTCTTAGTGACATTTCTATCTCATTCTATTGCATGTATTTCCAAGGTACTTTTGTAGGGCTCGTCACTGTAGTATCTGAATACCTCAAAAGTACTCATAGATTTTTATCCTCAGAGAACCCCAATGTAAGGATAGAAGTATCACACCCATTTAAGAAATGAAGAACAGGGTTGATTAAGTGACTACTGTCACACAAGAAGTCTGTGGTTGAGCTGGGAATTGAACCCAGTTCTCCTAAAGCCCTGTGAGGTGTCCTGTCCAGTAGAGTCTAGGCCATCCTTCCAATCCCTAAAACTCTCTTAAAGGGCTTTTCCACTGTACCTGATTGAGGCTGATGCCCTGTGAGGCAGATTAAATATTAGTCACCTTTTTAAAGATGGTGAAACTGAGGTACAGAAGTGGATTAGCAAAGACCTCTGTAGCTAATGGTGGAATTAAAATGCATGACTTTCTCATTCCCAGTTCTTTGTTCTTACTGGTAATCCACAGAGATAATTTGCATATCTATAGTGCCTTCTATCCCAAAATCATTTTATTAACAGAAAAATTGATGACAATGAGAAAAAGTAATTGTTCAAATTTTTGTTAGAAGACTTTTTTTAAAAAAACAAAACAAAAATGTGAATAACAAAATACACAGGCCAAAACAAAAAATATTTTAATTAAACATGCTGCCTTATGGGAATTTTAATTAAGTGGTCTCCTGCCCCTATTCTCTCTGCCAAGCTCTCTGGTCAAATTACATCTCCCATGATGCACCTCCGTTTCCCCTCTTGCAGGGGAAATGTGGAGAAATCTGGGCATCCCTAGACATGGTATGTAAGAGACAAACATAGCTTGATCTGGAAACTCAGCTTATAGAGCTGAAATGGGGCCGGAAGCTTCTGAACTACAACTCCCAGGAGGCACGGTGGTAGTTTATCCATATTGAAATATTTCAATTTTCAGATGAAATATTATTGTTTTTGTGGTTTTTTTTTTTTTTCCTTTTCCTTTAAAAAAGTCAAAATTTGTTGTGGAAAGCAGACACTTTGTGAAAAACTTAGTGGAAAACTCAGTTTTCAGTTGGAAATCTAGTTTAGATGGAAAAATGTTGACCAGCCACAATGCACCAGCCCTATTGCAATGTAAACATTATATGGTACCCATTTTAAAGCTGGTGACATAGAAAGATTTTTACTTTGCTTAGATTAAGTTGCAAGTCAGTGACTGAGCGAAGACAAGAGTGGAGGAAACTGTCTCGCCCTCTCCTTATCTAACACTAGACCATGCATTTTTTCTCCTGATATTGACTGCCCTTGGAACAGTGTTTTATACCTCCTGCCAGCCAACGGGCCATTCCTAAGAACATGACTGACGGCACCTTTTTTCTCATCAATTTGTTTTCTCTAGCACTGGGCCTGATCCATACATGCAACATGTTGTGGCACTTTCCCTTTGAATATGAATCTCTCTGTGCCCCCCACTCCCTATAGCTTTTTTTGGTTTTGTTTCTTGTGGCTTTTGTTTAAGAGCTTCAGGAAATAGTATTTAAAATCCTGCCATTATAATTTGAGAACATCAGGCCTTTTTATTTAATATGCATTTGTGCAAAAATTGGTACTGCTTTTTCTAATTGGCTGACTAGCTTTTGCTTTATTCTGTGCCACACAATGTGGCATCACAGTGTGTGATGGAATTGAATTATCCCTATCGTCACATGGATGGAATGGGTAGCAGGATAATCAGCTGATGATTATTACTTCTACCTACTCTTGTAAAGATGCTAAGTATGTGGAGTATGTGATACAATGTGATATGTGTCAAGTCAGATGATAAAATGGAGACTTAAAAAAAAAAAAACTCATTTCCCAGAAGGGACAAATTTCCGTGATGTCTGTCAGAGAGAAACCCTGTTTTTACTGATGGCCTGACTATTAATTAAATAGTGGAAAGTCTGACATATAATCAGTGTAATGGTACCATATTCCTGTATACCATAGAGTGATAGGCTGTAATGTGATGAGAATGTAAAGAAATCAACCTTCTCTTCACATCTGATATTCTAAATCTTGGTAAGCAGGATCCCTCCAAGAAGAAACCTGACAGATACATATAGAACAGAGGATAGTATTGTTGATTGCTCATCATTTATTTTATTTTATTTTTTTGGTGGTGTCTTCTGAGTGAGGCTGTCCTAGGGGCAAGGGAGAGCAGGACTCAGTAAGGTTAGAGAGATGCTACAAAGTTCGCCTGTGAATGAACCTCCTCTCAGAATGTATCATTTGAAGCTTTTCTTCCCTATCTCTGTCAGCCTTGCTAAAATACTTATCAGACAAGCGAAGCACTGCACAGTACACAACCGGGAGGAAGGATGTCTGAGTGGGTACGGTGCTAGCCTTGGACTAGAGAAAACCTTGTTAAGTTTGCGTTCCCATTACAGTCTTTCTGTCAGCCCTTGGGAAAGTCATTTAGGCCTCATTCCACAAAGGGGATTAGGCTCCTAACCTCACTTGAAATCAAGTTAGAAACCTAAATACTTTTGTGAGTCTGGGCCGTTGTGTACCTTGGTTCCCTACCTGTAAAAATAGGGGTGATGTGGCATCGGGAATTGTCCCTTCCCTTTAAGTGGTTTAGCTTCCCAGACAGGAAATCTTGCTGCAGAAGTCTATGCAGAGGCTGTTGCCTGTTGGAATAGTCTTACTTAATAAAAAGACTCTCTTTCAGCCATAGAAGTATTATAGAGGAGACAATATGTAATGGACAGTCACAGTATATGCTCCTCTTACACATAGGTGGACTAATCACTCAGAAAAGGAACTATGACCAAGAAACATGAGAGGATCTCTGAGCTGCTACTGCGATGTACTATTTCCTGACTATACATGCTCAGAAAGGACTTTGGAACTTCTCCCTCTGGAGGAGGGGCAAGGTCCATTAAGGTATGACACGCGCAGGTCCCAAGACAGGGTTTGACTTGGCCCTGCAGTTAGCAGGTGCAACCGCACTGAAATGATGAAACCTTCCAACTTGCACTAAGGCTCAGGCTCAGTTTAGCTCAAAGGTATTTAGAAAGGGATTTTCGTTAGCCATTCCTCCAGGATCATATATTATTAAAAAAAAAAAAAAAAAGATTTTGGGCACAGCACCGGTGGGGTGGGACTGCAAACTCCACCAGCCACTCTGTCCCCAGCAGGGGGTCAGGGCAGGGCTGATGCTCGGAGGTAGGCCAGTGTTGTGGAGCTATGCACCACAGCAGTGTGTTAAGTCCGGCTCTGGGCCAAGGGCAGGGACTGGCCCAGTACAGGGCTGTGGCAGACTGGCGCCGTAGTCTGACACGGATGGTGGTGCTTTAGGCCAGTGGGGCCCCCCTTAGCCCAGGGCCCCTGGCTGCAGCCCCTAAAGTCCCTGTAGGGTGGATTAAAGCAGGGATTTTAGGGGCTCCAGACCAGTCCCCTTCTCCATGTGATGCTCCTTTGCTTCTGCCCTCCCTTCCCTGTCTTTCCCCACGTGCCTGGGAACAGAGCTGTGGAAGATGGGCAGCTGGCAGTGGCACTTGCACCAGGAGCCACCGAAAATCTGCAGCTCGTGACAGTGCTTGCTGCAGCACCGCCACCAGGAGCCCCCCAAAAGCAGTGGTTGCCAAGGCACTGCAGCTGGGAGCCCCTGAAATGTGGCAGCTGGCGCCACTGGAAGTGGAACTACTGAAGAACAGTGGCTGGCTGCAGGGCTGGATTATTTTAGGGGCTTAAATCCTGGGCTTCTGCAAAATGGGGGCCCTGGGCTCAAGCCCCTAAAATGCCTCGGATAATCTGGAGGGGTGCATCTACACTTGCAAGCTTAAATCGACTTAAGCTTGCTTAAGTTGACTTAATTTACTCTGCATCTACATTACACTTTCCTTAAGTTGACTTAAGCAGCTGCTTAAGTCGACTTAAGGAAAATTTAAGTCGACTTTACTAAACCTCATTTAAGTCGACTTTCTAAAGTTGACTTAAGCCAATGTAGACGTGGAGTACCCCTAAGTTGACGCTAAGTCGACTTGGGGGGACTCCAGAGCTTCCCCACTGCCCTCCCTGCCAGTGGGGCTGGCACAGGGAGAGCCTGGCATGCCCCCTCCAAAGGGCAGGGCAGAGCCCTGCCCACCCTGCCCCTATGCCCTGCCAGGGTCCCTGCCCCATTGTACCCAGGTACAATGGGGCAAAGGCTGAGCCCCCTGACACTTGGCAAGGGGTGCCCCCCTGCCACCGTAGACCTGTCCCAGGTCCACCTAGCCCCTAGAAGTCGACTTAGGCATCCAGTGTGGATGTTCTAGGTCGACTTTGTAGGTTTCTCCCTAAGTCGACTTACAGTTCAGGTGTGGACATGCTAAGTCGACTTAGCTAAGTTGACCTAAATTAACAAGTGTAGACATAGCTGAGATGACTTCGCTGCCAGTGCTGTGCAGAGAGGGGCGGCCTGGGCTTGGGGATGGGGAGGAGGGCTCAGTGGTCTGCCCCGGGGCTGGCTGGTCTGTCCCGGGGCTGAGGCTGGCAGAGCCCACTTGTTCCACTCGGGGGCGGGACCAGCTGGTGCAGCCTGCGGCTGCGCTGGTCCGGCTCGGTGTTCTGCTCTCCAGGGCCTGATGCCATGTCATGCGCCATCCACCCCCCCAGCAGACTGGCTGGAGCAGGGCCGGGGTGGCAGTGCCTTGGTGCCCTAGCCACCACCCCAGTGATGGTGGGGGAGGGGGAGGGACGGCAAGGGCCTGGCCCCTACAATGGTCCCTGAGGCTTGGGCCCTTGCAGTGGGGACGGGGGATCTGATGGGGGTGGCCTCCGTGGTGGGTGGCCGCCTGAGGCTCCCGGGCCAGTTAATCCAGCCCTGGCTGGCTGTGGCGTTAGTGGTGCTGTGGCTGGCAGCTTATCAAGAAAGAGAAGCCTCTTGCAGGGTACGTGTCTGCGCCTTTGTGGAAAGTTTGCAGTAAACTTTTTAAACGTTAGCCACGCATTTGTACCTGTGTCTCACTTATGTTAATCCCTGATAATGCATATGTTAAAACATGCTTTTTAAAGACCCTTTTAAAAACCTCTTCAAACACCACTGACCAGGCCCAGGGAACGGTTCTCTTTCAATCTCTGCGCGAATGGAGGCCTTTGTGATAACTCTCTCCTAATGCAGTGTTACAGTGAAGGCACTAGCATGGCTCAGACTCCGCTTGGTGTGGCTAGCAGTGGCTGCATGTACTGTGGAGGTTGCATACTCAGTTTTAGGGAACACCAATGGATAGATGTGACAGTGAAGTTTGATGCTTTGTGGGGGTTGGTTATAGTAGGGAAATCTTCCTTGTATTGCATTTGGTATGATTGAATTAGTGGGATATGAAAGATCATCTTTTTTCCATTCCCATCTCTGCAGCCTTTTTTCCTGTTCTAGTTCCTTTCCCATTTTCTCTCAAGTGAGTGGAGCACCAGAGAATACTGACGCCTGGGAATCAGTTGGGTTGCTGTACCAACAATTAGGCCGAAAGGCCTAGTGATGATTGCCCTGATTGAATTCTGAAAGGCCAGGTGAAGCTTGTTGAAGAAAGGGAAGCCTCTAGCCAATCAGACCAGGAGAAGGGCCAACAAAGAACAGCTGCTGAGGTTGAATGCAGGCAGTTTTAAACACTCAAAGCTTCAGAGTGCCTGGCTCTAAATGCTAGGGTAGTTAAGCCTGTGCTAAGCTTCCACTTTGCAGTCTTGCAGCCTGAAAACTTCTGGCTGGAAAACCAGGTTTTTAGAGTGTTAGGAAAGAAATCTCATGAAACATTCCCAATCTCGTTGTTCTGGTATCAACAAAAAGGAAAGAAACAAGGAACCCCCACCCTTTTATTTAATTTGAAAGAGAGAAACCTTTTATTTTAAAATCTGATCCTGCTGCTCAATGCCTCACTCTGACATAGTTGTTTGAAAGTCTGCTATTTCAAGTCATATGGTTTGTGAAACTGTTTTGCAGTTTGGTTTGGCTGGGGCTCAAATCTCCAGAGTCAATTTCAGGTCTAAAAGGCCCTAGTTGGTTTTCATAAATCAGATAGGAAGTACATCTGTGCATGCACAAAGAGACACACGTACCATTTAGTATTATTTGTGACTTTCTTTAATTTGCTGTTCCTTCTTTCAGACTGTGCATGCAGATAAGATCATCTAACATTACTATGATGAGAACACTCTCTCCATTCTGATATGAAACTCTGAACTGTACCATTATCTCTGTTTACCGTTTTAAGCCTTTTCCGTTTACATGAGTCTATATCCAAGCCAATTAGTTTTTCTTTAAAACTTGGAGAGCAAAGTATCAAACACTTTACTAAAATCCCAAACCCGTGTAGTGTGTTTGCTCACAGATCTACTAGCCTAGAACTAAATTTGTCTCTCATGGCTGGGAGGGGAAATCACACCCATGTGAAGGGGATGTTTTCACCACCACTCTCTCATGGGGATTCCACTAATCCTCTTGCATTAAATTCCACCAAGGACTCCACAGGAGCCTCCCTAGAGCCATGGTTTTCAAACCGTGTGCTGGGGCACACGGATGTACCGTGAGAACTGCCCATGTGTGCTGTAAAATTTTGTACAAAGGTAGTGAAAAATCAGTGTAAAACAAACATGGTTCCATGTTAAACCATATTCTATCCAACCAAAATTACAACTAATAAAACTTGTGAAAATTAATCATCAAATTAAAAGCAAGGGATCGGTCTTTCACTTCTAAAACATGAACATTATAAACGCAGATGGCCAAAGGGCAAAATTGAGATGTGTGTTTTTTTTCCCCATGGATTTGAAAAATAATGCATTTTATCCTTCTTTAGCTTCTTGTATGCACTATGTTGCAAACCTCTCTAGTAAGACCATAACCATAGTAAATGCAAGTAAATGTGACCTTTTTGAGCAATCAATTCAGCTGAAAAAGGTGGGTGTGCCGTTGAATTGTTTGTCTCATTGAAATGTGCCGTGTTAGTGAAAAGTTTGGGAACTACTGCCCTATAGACTGCAGAGGGGATATTGAATCATTTCTTTTCTGTCATGGCAACACCCTCTCTGAGTTTGGCCAATCAAGGCAGGGATGATCCAGGTCTTGTAGTAATCCAACCCTTTCCCCTCCACATCTGGGAACCTTCCTGCAGCCGGCGCCCTCACACAAAAAATCTGCACTGAAGGAAAATGGCTAAGAACCTGAATGAATCTGGCCTTAGATGTTCATGACCCCCACCCTCCCAACTGTTTTTCTATTATTTTATTTAGTTAAAAGTTTGATTTTATAGGCTGGTAGCTGCCAAGACCGTTTTTTTTTCTTTTTCAAAAAGGCTAGTCCTATACTCTGTCTCAAGGCAACTTTTCCCTGCATGATTTGCTGAACCAAGTCTAGTATGTGGTTTTGGATTGAGGACGATCCCAGGAAACTTGATGGATTTGCATATTTTTGACCCTGCAAACTTGCAAAATGTAGTTGTTTTAGGTAAATTTCACTATCATTAAACACACAAAGTTTGTCACAGCTCTAACTGCTGTTAGAAAACACCTTTTCCTATTAATTTTAAAGTAATTCTCTTCTTTGATGTATTTAAATTATGGACTACTCAATTATGTGCAGAGCGCATAAGTTTTAATGAATGACAACAAATGTATGTTTGTACTAACGGTCATTTCCATTCCCATCACCCTGCCTTTCTTTTTTTATCGAAAGGGACTTGACACTTATGTGAAAACAGACTCTAAACACTTTCCCAATGTTATTGGCATAACAGTCTTTGTTAAAGAGTCATGTGGTTTATGTAAAGACTAAAGATAATCTTGGAACACTGACATACGTAAGCTTTAATTTAAAAAGCCTGTGAAAATAGTGAGAAACAGATGGCAAGTTGCCATGGAAACCACTAACACTTAGGTGTGGGGGAAGAAAAACTTTTGTGTAGAGACCACAATTATTTTCAAAAGAATCTGCAGATTTCAGAAACTTATTTTTCCTCCTTACTCCCATGGTGGGACAGTTTTAATATACATGTAAATATACACACGTGCACATCCTGTAAACTTTTTTTTCCTGATGACTAAAACATGGTCATGGAAACATGGAAAAGGAAACTTCCCAGCACCAAAGTTATGTGCTAAGGACACACCTTAATTAGAAGTGTATGGGTCTGTGTATAACAATATTTTTAACCTTCAGAATGAATGGATTTAATTTATACTTCTATATTGCTTAAATTTTGTCATGCTAACCATAAAGCATTAGTAAGAGAACAGCGAGTAGTTCAAATGTTTAAGGTGCACACAACCTTGACTGTGGGGGGCACATCTAACAAATTTTGAAGAACTGGAAAATAAAATAAAAGCTGAAGCGAACACACACACAAGAGAAGAAGAAAAGTAAGAGGGATGGCTCACCCTCCTGTCCTTGTTTATGTGAGCCAAGATTTTTAAAAACTAGTAGACTTAATCCACATAGACACAGTTACCTGATTTTCAAAAATGCTAAGTAGAGGTGAGTGGATTTTGGTTTTTGAAAGTAGAATTTTCGCCCCCCACCCCCAAAGCACTTTTGTGGGCTTTGAAACTGCTTACAAATTCAGCTTGAATTTGACAAAAGTTTCTCACCCCAAAAAGCCCTACTGAGAATAGCACTTCATTTTCACATGTGTTCAGTTAAAACAAAGGGGGTGAAAAACATCTGAATTTGAAAATAAAAAAAATTAACAAACCCTCAATTTTTTTGAATTGATCAAAATATTTGACTTGAAACAACAAATCGAAAAACCGATTTTGTTTCTAAATGTCTTCAGTCTTTCCTAAACTATTTTTTTTGAGTTTTCAGCAAAATTATTTTTTTTCTTAAATGATTTGGTTCAAATTTAATCAGGTTATCTTTCTGATGTATGTTTTTGACTGTCAAACTGAAAAATCCATTACAAGTTCCTCTCTAGTGCTGAGCACTCAGTAGTTCTCAGTATATATCAAGAGTAAAGAGTATAAATTAAGAGGCTAATTTTAGGCTCCCATTTTTAAAAAACCATGGCTTCACAAACTATTTATTTGTCAAACTCTGTGTGAGATTTTTTTCAAAAATGCCTATGATTTAGGAACGAGAATCTAATATCTTTTTTCTGCACCTAAGTTAGCTAGGGTGAAAATGTCTATCTTTGTAGAGCACCTATCACCATACTCTTTAAATGCTATATAAAAGACTGAAATATCATATTGGCTCCTGCTTTAGAGAAATGACAGTGCATTCAAAAAGATGAGACATAGCTCTACTAAGAGAACTGGAGAAACCAATCATTTCAAATGTAAACAAAAATCTGACCTTTTTTTGATGTTTGTCTCACTGTAGAAGTCGATCTTTAGAAGGGATTTAAATGAAGAGAGGGTAGGGCAGAGTGCATGGTGATTGGAATAATATTCCAGATAGAGAGCTGAATAGAAAAAGGAGGTAAAATGGGAAAGAAGCTTACAGGGTGCTGATTTTGCTGCTGCTGGGACAGTGGAGGGGGTGGGAGGGAGCATTAGAGATGAGATCTGAGATGCAGACTGGGGAAGTTGTGCAGGGCCTTCAAGTCCAGGCTGGGAAGTTACACTTGATATGATGGAGAAGGAGAAATCAGTAGAATGATTTGAAGAAGGGTAAGGAGTTGGATTTTATGAGGAGGATAAGTCAGCTGTTTTGATGTGGATGGGCTGGTGGGGAGCCACATGAGCATCGGAGTACTGTGTGAAATCCTGGCCCCTTTGAAGTCAGAGAGTTTTGCTATTGATTGTAGTGGGGTGAGGGTTGTACCCCAAGAATGCTCACGTTAACTGCTGAAGAAGGAATAGTTGTCATTGTCTGTGTGAAATATAAATATAATAGATAAGTGCATATTTTTAAACTACTATTCAAAAATTATTTAAGCCTTTTTTTGTACTGATGACTGCTTAGTCTTATTCTGCTGGTAAACATCTCTTTCCCCCTTAGGATTAAGTAAGAATGAAGAGAAAAGGCTTAATAAGGATTGTAAGCAAGTTGTCTACACTGTTCATTTTACATGAATGATGATTTACTACGTTTGTTTAGCTATTCATTACCTTGCCCTTTGGTATAATTGCTAACTAAATTCTAATTCCGTCTTATTTTTATTAATGCTGCTGTACTTGGTGCTGTAGTGGTGAGTAACAGACTAATCATCAGGGGAAGGGAATTAGAGCTGGAACCAGATGGGGTTTAGGAGATTAACATAACATTTTTTTGGTGGAAGAGAGTGGTTGTTTAATAAAATATGAAACAGGATTAATGTTGCAGATGACCTTAAAATACTGAATGGCAAAAAGTAACTGTGTGATATACTGTGCAGCTGTGCCTTCTATCAAAGCATGCCTCTCAATTTCAAACCTGACAATGTGTGACACAAATAATCAAAATGTGGAACAACTGTGCTTTGTGTGTGTTGACACGATTGACGGATTCTGAAGTTTTATCAAGAAAACTTGTTTTTAAAAGATGCCTTTTTTACAGGGGGTATTAAATAAACCAATTTTTGTGAAGAGAACACTGGAAAAGCAAATTTCATCATGTGCACAGATAAGGAACCACCATAAAGCTTAAGAGCGGGAGATGATCCTTTGACCATGAGAGCCTTAAATTAAAATGGTAACTCTGCTGAGTTTCTAAAGGAGAACAGTGATATACACTTTGGTGGTGGGTTATCCAGACTTTCTAGATAGCTTTAGAATGTTGAGGATCTGGATTTCTGGGCTCTTTGAGGCTCTGGGAGGCAGATGAGGTCCACCAGTCAGAGACAGGAGCGCCATTTCAGATTTTGGTGGTGATGGTGGAGCAATTTAAGTGTGATTTCAGGGGCTACTTAGGCACCTGAGAATTAGAAAATCTATTTTTCTTTCTTTTTTCCACCGCTAATAACTTAGAAATTAACTAACAAGCACTGTTGCTAATTCCTATGTAAGGAAAGAAAATTAAATAAATATTCGACCCACTCACCTCTAATACTAACATGTTCTGATCTCTTATATAAGGTCACTTAAGGGACACTGGTTAGGTTTTAAAAAATTATGTATACTCTTACTTTTGTTACAAACTCTTGAATACAACAATTGTAGAGAAATGTTAAATTACTTTTTATCATTTAGGCAACTTAGTTTTTGCAGTTCACAAAGCTTGGAATAGATTATTTAATTTTTGGAAACATCCTTCTAGGGCAAAGCCTTTTGCGTTTATACTGCACCTGCTAGAAGTTAGAGGGGTGATACCAGAATACAAATAACAGACTAGAAACTGACTTTAAAATGGAATGTCAATTACACTTTTAAGTTACTTTCACAGTAATGCCAACTCCAAAAGGTCAAAAATCATAAGACTGGCTTAAATTACGAGTATGTAAAAATAATAGATTTGTTGTTCTTATTTGCCTTCTGCTTTTTGAGTCTTTAGGGTGCATTGGGGTGACATTTGGAAGGTTTTTCCAGAGCCACAAGGGCTAGAAATGTACTCTTCCTTTAAGAACGGAGGCTGAAATCATCACACATCCACTTGACTCCAGGAGCAGGGGCTTTAAGGAAAATAATTATTATCATGAGACTCATGACAAAATCATGAGAGTTGGCAACAGTACAAAGGCTCTTAAACACAACATTACAGTGACTGGGTTGCAGTACTCATAGGATAATACAACCAGACACCAAGAAAATTCAAATTAAGAAAAATATAGTCATCTGAGGTACATCAGAGCCACTGCAGGCAGGAAAGGAAAGCAAACAGGCATAGGAGCTCTAGGCAGATCTTCATTTTGAATAAAAAGTTGGAAGGTCAAATCTTCCAGTCCTTAATCAGGTATAACTTCTATTGCCTTTGGTGCATCCATTCAGATATTAACATGTGCTCAATAACTATTTACATCATACTTAAATATCTGACACATCTTAGCCAGAGCTACACATTTTATGTGAAACAACAGAGTCCTGTGTAAGCGTCTGACGAAGTGGGATTTTCTCCCATGGAAGCTCATGCAATAAATAAATCTGTTAGTCTATTGCAGAAAAACAAGGAGTCCTGTGGCACTTTTAAAGACTAACACGGCTACCCCTTTGGAACGTTTTATGTGTTGACTCAGACACTTTCTGACGTTCTGAACACAGATGGTCACCAGTGAATAATACATTTGTCGTCAACTTCATGGAGTCTGTGAATGCAGTTTCTGTTCTTTGTTCTGGAATTGGACTGAATACAGCTGAAATCCCAAGAATTTGAGGCATAAACACATCTGATACTCATACCAAACTTTCTCATTCCTTCTTTTTCTTAAACTCAGAACAAAAAAAATGATATTACAAAATGGTTTTCAGTTAAAAAGTAAAATGTTCCAGCAGTCATTGCTCTACAACCCAGTTTTGGGACAGAACCTGCCACCTCTTGGGGGGAGGAGGAGGGTAGTTTTAAGTAATCTCCTTTCATCTGACTCTTATTCTCTCTTTTTCTTCATCCTTCCTGATCTCTGTGCTGCTTTTCATGCTGTCAATATGACATCCTTCCCGATTGCCTGGAACCTTTGCTGGAGTCTGAGAACTGGCCTTTTTTGGTTATGCTCCCATCTATCAGGGTCATCTTCTTTTGTAGCATGCAGTAGAGCCAGAGTCTGGTCCAGTGAATGGGGAGCTACCCCTCAGAGAATTGGGTTCTACTTCTGTGACAGATTGCTCCCAGAATCTGGTCTGGTGTGCTGCCGTTACCCCCGCTCTCCACTCCTGAACCCCGACTCTCTCCACTTTGCCAAGTGACTACTCACTCTCGAGTCAGTCTACACTAGCCTCCTGCATGTAATCAGTCCCAGGCAGTGGATGTGTACCCTCTGGCCACCTATGGGATGGTCCCCAAGCGAGCACCCCCAGTCTCCAGAAACTACACTGGAAACGCCAATCCTCTCCCCAATCATCATAGATTCATAGACCTCTGTCTGTCCATTCAACACTGAAATAGATTGGCACAGCCTCCCTGATTCACACCCTCTGAAGTCCACACAGCTTTAGATAAAACAAACACTAGTTTATTGATTAAGATATGATTTTAAGTGAGTACATAGCAAATCAATGCACAATCATTTAATAACGGAGTCAGGAGATACCACAAGTAAATAAAAGATATAAAACACATGCTAACTACTAACACTATTCTAAGATTACTCTTTAGTCTATTCTCCTCATGCTTAGCCACAAGGCTGGCTGGCTGGCGGTGTTCAGTCAGCCAAGGCCCTTCTGGCCATGTGGATAGGCTCAGACTCTTGTTGTTGTGCTCAAGATGGTCTTTCTCTCTGGCCCAAACCAAAAGCTTCTCTCTTTTCAAAAAGTCTGTTTCCAAACCTCTCTGCCCCTTTCCTTTTCCTCAGCAGAGGTGCTACCGGCATTTAGCTAGCCCCATTGTCTTTGTTATCTTCTCTGGGTATGTGCTTGCATTGCTGATTGAGAAACAGCTCTCACTGCCTCTGTGCTGCTGGAAGTGTCTGTCTCTCTCCCCTGCAAGCCATGTAAAATACCTGGAAACATGCTTTGCATCCATACACATACATGATGCTGCAGGAAACATGACACCACAATAATAAGTCAGAGCATTCAGAAGGGAACCTTGTGTATTGCATTTCACATTGAAGTAACCTTTATATTGCCAAAGTGAACAGAAAAGTTACACAGATCATAGCCCATTGTGCATCATCTGACAACTGCTCTCAAGGATTTGCCTGTATATGCCTTAGGCCAGTGCCTTAGGGACAGAGTTTCAAAAGTTTTTAGGAACCCAATGATGCAGCTAGGCATCTAGTGGGGTTTACAAAGCACCTGACATAATTGTTTTTAAAAATCCCACTAGGTACCTGACTACCTTTGAAGATCTGGCCCTTAGTTTCTCTGTGCCTCAGTGTTCCATCTGTATACTGGAAATTACTCTAGTTCAGAGGGCTGTGAGGAGAAGTAGGTTAGACTTTGGGGCACTGAGACACTGTGGTGATGGGACCACATAAGTACCATAGGTACAGTGGGAACTTCTACCACTTCTATCTCTTTCCTTGGTTTTGGCTCCTTACATCTCCCTCTTTCCTGAATGTAAACTTGGCTCAGCGGGCTTGGCTGTATTTCTTCTGAGTTCCCTGTTTTCTCTTCAACACCCTGTTTTACAGACTCAGCTAACAACTTCCAGATTCTTAACTTAATCACCAGCCCTCTCTTATCTTAATCACTCCACCTCTGTTTGTAAACAAATACTGACTCTGTCCTGGGGCACAAGTTGGGAGCTGCCCCTCTCCACTGAAGAACTCAGACTTAGGCCTTGTCTACACTAGGAAGTTTGGTCCACAAAAGTCAGCTTTTGTCAGCAAAACAGTCCTAGCGTACACACTTGACTCCCTGTTTGCCGACAAAACTGCCCTCTTTTGCTGATGAAATAATGCCACCAAAATGAGCGGCATAGGGCTATTGTTGGCAAAGATAAGGCAGGAGAGTGTCAGAGTGGACACTCTCCCTCCTTATATCAGTAGGGAGCTGCCATACAAGTAATGGTACTTGTCAATTTCACTCGTCTGTTAGCCAAGCAGTGAAATTGACATGGCTGCGTACGCTTGTCACCGCTGTAATGATAGTGGTGGCTGTCTGCCGGCAGAGCTCTGTAGTGTAGACATAGCCTTTAAGAGCTTTGCCCGGTGATCAGACCTCCTGCACAAAACTCGGGGGAGGGAGAGGAGCCCCTGCCCCCACCCTCTGCTCTCCTAAATGGTGCCCCTAGAGGAAGGATAGTTAAGGAAATGAATTTGACAGGCTTCCTGGTATGATTAGGCCATTGCCTTTCATGCTGACCATTGTTGTCCCTTTATTACTTCTTACTCCCTCAGCTCTCTCGCCATCCAAAAGTTGTCTCTTGTCCTATACTTGGGGCAGTGACGGTGTCTTTGTTCTGTGTTTTTACAGCACAGTGGGATTTTTGTCCATGACTTGGGCTTTCCGGCACCATGATGATAAAAATCATTGATGAGAATAATGGTTGTATAGATGAGCTGACCTATTGGAAACCTCTGTTTCATCCCCATCTCATTATTTCCTGAGCTGACCCTGACCTTCCCCCTGCGGTCTCTTTGGGTTGGTGGGCTGAGTGGCCCTCTTGTCAGTGTGGTCTTGTGGCCTCTAATGAATTTTTTACTGTATAAAAATAGTTTGTCACCAATTCAAATTTTATTAGCTTTACCCGCGACCTTTTATGCAACATTTAGCAGTTAGGTGATGTTTATGAGGCATTTAGCCATTGGTTGTCCTTTCTCTCTGATGCTCAGGGACTTGCATTAAAAGAGTTTGATCCTTTATCTTTGCTGTTGATCATTTTTAGGATCAGTGGCAAAAATTTATCTCGTTTTATCTAGTTGTGAGCGTGTGCCATATACCTCTCTCTTTGACCTGCTTCTTCTTTTTATTTAACAACCTGTTTAAGTCAATGAGGGTTGATCAAATTTATATGCAGATGATACCCAGATCTGCTTAATCCCTCTGTCAGAAATGAGTAATTTACGGCAACTGTTGGTCTCTGAATTATCACTTGTCTTTCACTAAATCTGTTTTGTTCTTACAGAGCTTTGAAATCATATTTTCAAAAATGTTTTTATATTATCATTGTAATCCATCTGTGCCTAGGGTAGCCACCTGAAAAATGCCATGTTCAGAGCAGGCTGCAAAAGAAGAGCAGCTTCTCCCAACACTGAGATTCCGCAACCCATTACAAATAGCGCTTCTGATTTCCCACACGAGTTATCAAGAAGCTAAATCAAAATATACACCCCCCCCTTTACTACATTTCAGTCTCTGGCTATCAGTCAGTCACTAGGTCCAATAAAGATATAAGTTATTAAACTCTATGCTCTTTACTAAAAAGTTCTTCTGACTTCTAAGGGTCAGCCTCATTACCAGATTGATAGGTGTTTGGATCTTCCCCAAAATGCCATGCTGACAACCAATCTGTTAGAAACTAACACTAAAGGTTTATTATAAAAGGAAAGAAACAAACAAGGCAAGAGTTGTTATATAATTAAAACAGATACATAAAATGATTGGAAAATTTATATGTATAAAATCAGATTTTCAGTAGAATTGGGGCTTTTGTAGGCTTGTATAGTCCTTCTGATGTACATTCCATACCTAGATGGGTCTCAGTCCTTTATTTCACAGCTTCAGTTACAGTTGAGTAGATCCAGAGGTACGAAGCAAGACTGAAAGACAGTATCAATGTGTTGCAGCTGCCTTGGTCATGCAGCGTATGGAAATGTACAGAAACACGATGCAGTCCAGGCTCACCTGGGTAAATTCTGTGATGACTCATGAAGTGTAATCCTTGGGTTCTTTCCCTGGATTTATTGTACCTTTTGAGTTCCCTTAATGGGCCATCCTGTCTGGGGTGTTGCCTAGGAACATAGCACAAATTGAAAAATGGATACATCAAATATATCCAAGAATTTCAATGCAAATATGATACACACATAACACCATACTTAGTAAATTATAATATTTTTAATGGTACCTGCCATGGTCTGTCTCATAGTGATTATTGTAATTTAAAAATATTTATTAAATAGTATCATAAATGATTCCCTTAATTCAGATGGCACAATAATAACAATGTAATGTTTTAATTATGGTAAATGAAGGTCCCTGTAGGGCCGTGCAGTAATTCACCCCTGCTAGTGTGTCCTGCAGAGTCGCATATGCATCCAAGTGTGTCACGACCTGCAAAAGGTTGAGGATCACTGCTCTACAGGCCTTTTCCATAAAGGTAGAATTCTCAGTTTCCTTCATTTGTTCACTTTTCTTCTCCCTCCTGCCAAAAACAAATTGGAATTTACAGATGTAGAGTGTTAAAATCTAAGATAGCAAGAATAGTCCATGTGCAGCATTTTAAAATATATTAGTAAAATCTCAACCTTTTACCATAATTTAATTCTTATACACAGACCTGGATAAAATTTCTGTTCAAAAGATGATAAAAGAAATGAAAAATCCCAACCACAGTCCCTTTTTCAAGAAATATCATTAGCGTAAGTTTGAATCCCATCTGCCTCCAATGCACCGAAGTCGATGGCAAAATTCCTCTTCTCTTTTCCTTAAGAGAAACAGGAAATCATTTTGTTTCAGGGACTAGAAACCCAATTTTGCAGTTTTTTTTCAAATAAATAGTTTAATTTATTATTTCCATATTACAGAATTACTTTACATTTACTGTCTTATTCCTTAAAGCACTGCGGTGACTCGGGTGTACGCAAGCTATCATATTTGGACCTACATCCACACAAAACCAGGATCATATTATTTCTGAAATGTGGGTCACAGCAGGATACACTTCATATGTTTAATTGAATCTTTTTATGAATGGCACACTTCCATGCATTTTTCATTGAAGGAAACATAGTATTTTCATTTATCAGGAATTAGATGCAAGACTTGTATCAAAATGATTATGTAGTCTAACTTATTCATCAGAGTCTGTAAGTACCTCCAACCAGAGGGCTGATATATGATGGTGCTTCCTGAGGGCAGGAAAGTCTGGTTTCTCCATGTGTAACCTGAACACACACATCCCTTTGAAGAAGATATCCCTGCACCATGCAAATATACTGTCTAGATTTGACCCAAAGATCTGTTGATAGGTTGGAATGCCAGATGAGCAGAAAATGTGTTAGTATACTATAGTGAAAGGCTATTTTTCTGTCCAACTCTGAGTGACCTGAAAGCCTGAGGCCTTGCACTTCCACAGCTGCATAATTGAGTAGGTTCAATAAGACTTTCTGCCTGGTTGGGTGGAGGGTTATCACAGGGCTTGCCAATTGAGCATAGGGGCTGGGCTAGTCAATTCTTTTTTTGTCATGGTCCAAATTTCTTGTTAAAGTTATAGTCAAGGGCCAGACTCCAGAAAAAAATCATAAAACCCCAATAATGATGATAAGTAAATAAAAGATTTCAGGGTCTGTTCAAAAGCACCTGGTGGTCTGGATTTGGCCCGCGGTCTACCTATTGACTACTCTGGTGCTCCATTCTTACCTGTCTTATTCCTGTGGAGTGGAGAGGAGGCAGAAACATAGTCTTGACCACTTCCACACTGAAAGAGGCTGCAGAAGGGGGCAGACTGGTGCACAGGGTGGTTGGCCTGCACCTTATAAAAGGTGGACAAATTGGCATGCTCCCCTGGTGTCCCGAGGCATTTCAAGGGAGCCACTTCCTTCCATTCCATGGCCTGAGACACAGGGCCTCTCAGTGCTTCCCCTGGGGGTTGTGGTTCCACGTTCCCCCTTCCTCCGTCCTCTGGCTGCATAATCTAACCCCAAATGAGTCAACATTTCAGGGACTACAAAGACAAGAGAAAAATCTGTATTTCTCCTTATGGCTACATCTGGCTATGAACTGTGGGTATGATTCCCAGCTGACATACCAAAGCTAGCTCTCAGTGTGCTAAACGTAAGAGTGTATCAGTGACCCTGTGGCCCAGGTTAGTATGTACTCACAAGGTTCAAGCAGGTTGGTACTTGGAGTGGCTAGCCACTATTATTTTTAGATGTTACCTCAATGAGGGCTAATGTGAGACTGTCTTTGTGAGCTGGGAGTCACACCCCTAGCTCTCAGTGGGTTCAATTAATAGTCACATGATCTTAAATATACACAGTGGAAGGGATGTACCCTGTATGTAGGTTTGAGAGAGCTGAATGAAAATTGAGAGATAATTGTGAACTTCCTTGGTGGCATTTAGCACTTGGGCCATAAAAAGAGATGCACAGTTGTATAGGACGAGAAGGAAAATCTACCTTAACAGGGGAATCTTTACAAAACATAACTTTTGTTGCAGATGCTGGTTCGGTTGCACCAGTTTTTGGAGCCCTAGTATAGAGAATTCTCTGGGTCCAGCATCTGTTTTCAGTACTGTGTCCCTTAAACCTGCTCTGAAGGCAGATCAGCAGTATTGCCAATGTTTATGGCTTCACCATGAGTCAGAGAGGAAGTCAAGAGTACTTGAATAGAGTCCTAACTTCTTGGAAATGAGCTTTTTGCTATGAAGTAAAGGCTCTTTCAGATCTGAGAGCCCACTCCCCGTTGCCCTCAAATTCATTGTTGTGTACAGTTGTGGTGATGCCCTAAGTGTAGCAAGAGGAATTGTGGGTTGGTAGCCTATGCAAATGAAGTTTTGTATGACAGCATTTACCCTTTTCAGGAACAAAGGGAGCAGAGAGCGTTTTTTCCTTCTGAAGAATTGGGTCATAGGGCTTACACGATGATATCTAATGATATAAATACAAGAAAAAAGGCAGCATAAAAATATCCTTGCATCCCCGTTGTCCTTATAGAACACAAATGGACTATCTATTTTTCAATCTCTCCTCCTTTTTTGTTTTGCTGTTTAAATTCTCTTCCGCCGAAGTTGCTAAATCCGTGTTACTGCTCTTCCATATCCTATTTCAAAACATGACCTTACCATGGATTTGGCCCATCAGTTAACAATTAATCAGGCTTGTTCCCAGTCATAAATACTTATGATCTATAAATTGATGTTTATTCTGATCCCTCACAAAGGCAAATCATTCATGCAAACTCTTGTAACCTTGAGATGGAATTCTGATTGCCTGCAAATATTTGAATAAACACAAGTGAGACTCTTCTCATTGATGAAAATTTTTGAAGTTGAGTCTCTCCTTTGCTGCTTACGGCAACCTATATTAATAACGAAAGCGTGACTTTTTTTGTCTTTTTAATATCTTCCTAATAACATATTTGGCTTACTCATTTTGACCACGAACCTTGGTCCTGTTGAGCTGTTCAGTTAGAGACTTTTGTAGGCAGTAAGACTGGTGAGCCTTGATCAAACATCATCCACCAAAATGGAGATAGAGTGGCAAATAGTAGGGAACCGATACTGTACCAGTTTTAGTTAATATTATGGAACCTGTGTTATACTAGCAGTGGAAATCTATAGCACTGATCTCCACTGGGAGCTTTCTTTAAGTTTTTCCCCTTTCCTCCTTGATTTAGTATCCTGTATAAAATATGGCAATGCATTGGATCCATGCTCCTAATGTAGTCCTTGGACCGATGCACAGTACACAAGTCCTGGGCCATTATGCCCTGTTACTACAAAATTCAGACATATCTAGAATAATACATTTTAATTTTTCAGAAGTTAATACCCAAAGGGCTCAGAACATCTTAACAAAAGAGAGTTAAAACTAACATTTACATGAGGACAATATGTCCTAAATAAACTGCAGAACTAAAGGGCAGGGAAACTCCGACAATTCACCTAGAATGTAATTGGTAGTGCAAAAAAAATCATTTGTGCAATAGACACATAATTTGTATGTTCTGTGCCCTGATAATGCTACTTAATTAGGTTGAAGGGAGAGATAGCTACAGTGTTTGGCCGTTGGGAAAAAGATTTCACCTCCATCTTCTTAAAGTTACGCTTTGCAATGGTCAGATGAAATCCTGACGTCTTCAATGATGGTGATAGTGTGACAAGTCTGTAGTTGGTTTCTGTTAGAGCTGAATGGAAATAGGATTTTTCATTTCATAAAATAATTCAAGCTTTTAAATATTTTTCATTCTATACTGGAAAATCTCTGAATACGCTGTAGAATACCTGCGTGGCTAGTTAGCAGCTTCCCATTCAGGGAGGGCAGACTCAGGAGCCAGCCAGATGGGAAACCAGCTATCTGACTGTCCTGCGGGTCCCCTGGTGTGCCCCAGTTCTGTGGCAACCCACCAGGTGAACTGGCAAGGAGTCAGAAAGCCTGGAAGCCCTAGAGCTTGGCAGAGAAGCTAATGAGGAACCTGGGAACTGGGGCTTGTCTTGCCTGGCAATCTTCCTTAGGGATGGAGACTCTGGGAGTCAGATTTGCCAAGGAGTTGGAAGCCAGGACTTCCAGGCTCTTGGCTCCTTTTTAGTCCACCTGGTGGATTGCTGAGAATTAGCTAGATGAACTGATGCAAAAGCAGGAAGGGGTTCCCTCAGAAACATACCTGATTTCTGTTGGAATCTCATTAAAATGACATAGACCCACAGAATGTTTTGATTTCAGCGAATTAGCATTTTCTGATTTTGAGGGGAAAAAATGTATATAGTTAATATTAAAGCCTTGAATAAACAATGAACTTCATTCTCCCTTTCCTTGCGCTTTACCTTATTACTTGCACTTGTGAGATGTGGGTATAAAATGCTGCCATTCTGATTTGGGAAGTCTTACCGCCTTCCTTGAGCTCTTCTCAGGAATAAATAACTAGAGAAGATGCAATACAGCTGAAAATCAGGCTTCATGGATCTCTGTCACAGGGTGACTGGCCCCTTTTAAGAAGGAGCATGCTCCAGTGTACCTGGATTGACTATGTGCTGCCCAGCTGAGCTTAAGGGAAGACACCTGGGCCTTATAAAGCGAGAGACTGCAGCAGGTTGTGGTTGGCAGATGCCTGCAGACACTGTAGGTTGTAAGAAGGCTTCAGAAGGACTCTGAGTCATCAGGGGCCACATGCCAGTGGGGGAGGCTCATGGAAAAGGCTAAGTTCAGGCAAGATGTTCTGAGACAGCATAGACAGATGTTCAGGGAGGAGAGGTTGTGCCCGCCTTGGGACAGGGGCAGAAGAAGTTTTGAACTCTGAAGGTAAGACAGAGCCTCAGACCAGCTGAAACTGGGATGAAGACTTTGTCGGTTTGAGTTTCAATTTCAAGGAGTTTGTGTGGGACCTAATAATTTGGACTGCAGAAGGGGAATGTTTTGAATACCTGGCCTGTGTTGGGTTTTTGTGTTTTTTGTGGGGTTTTTTGTTTTTAAGGGCCCTTGAGTGGAGGGGAAACTCAGCAGAGCTATGCTAGTTGGTAGTGGATACAACACCACGGAAGTGCTTTTTGACAGCCTAATTTTTAAGAAGTCAGGCCCCATGTACACATAGGCAGGCAGTTGCATGTGTGTGTAACTTCCATGTAGGCTTGCCATAATATGTAAATCAAGAACTTGCAGGTGCAAATGACTAGGAAAAAACCTAACTGGCCAGTTGGTGCAAACATTTGCAGCCATTTGCATATAGTTTCATATCTGACTTTGAAAAAATCAGTCTTGAAAGTTGAACAGTAGGCAGCCCATCCAGGTGGCAGATGCCTATGGCTTGTGCCATATGCCATAAATTTTGCTGATTCATACAAAAGAGAGATGGCATGAAAGAAATATTATGCATCCTGTGCTCTGCAATCAACTAAACACAATGCTATGCTTAGGCAAGAGATGAGCTAGTTGCCACTTTCAGTTCACAGATATGCTAAAATTAAATTATCAGGTCTTTCCGTCATTGCTGGATGCTAAAGGATCCGATCCTCCCTCATGCAACCAGAAATCCAGCAGACAGCATGGTCGCTCTTCCTGACTCACCCCTTCCTATTCCTGGTGTAAGTGGTATGGCTGATGCCCCTCTGAACTCCATTCATTCCTGATTTTCAAAGCAACCCCTTGGGATTTTAGGCAGTGGGGCATGAGTCAGAGCAGTTTCAGGGATGTTTTGTTATGCCATGTTGTGCCATGATACAGGGTCTGGTCCTTTATCAGTACAAATCAAGACTTCAAAGTGATGGAATGATAAGTGTATGGCATTATGAAAACTGTTTCTACCAAGAAGCCCCTATGCAGAGCCTAGCGTGTGGATGTTGTGTACCCATATCAGTCAGTCCCACGTAAAAGGCCAGCTGGGTGCAATCTACTCTAGCTTATGCTTCCAAATGGTATTGAAAGGTAGCTCTAAACAGAGTGCTTAGCAATAGCCCATCTTTGAGGTAAAAAGGCTTGGCTAACTGTGGGGAGAGCTGTCTTTGAGAGGAAAAGGTTGGCAATCTCCAGGTTATTCAAAAATGAGAAAAGGTACTTTGTGCTACCCTGTCACCTGGAAATCCAGGAGCAGAGGTAGATCCAAAAAGACTTTGATCTTGCAAACTGAGAGTGGTGAGCATTAATGGCACCGTTTTCTACTGTTCTCTCTAGCTCAGACAGATCTAAAAAAACACCTTTCTTTTTTTTTTTTTTTTTTTACTAAGCTCTTGTCCTTACAATGTCAGTTCTATAGGGAAAAAGGTTGCAATCAGAAAAAGAATTTACAGGGCCTTGGCAAAGCAAGGGAAAATGTATGGACTTGGGCTACATAGGCATGTGCCTCTGTAAAGCATAAGTATCAGTAAATAATGGAGTCATTCACATAAGGCAATAAAGGCAAACCAACCCACCCAAACAGGACTGTGAGAAGGAACTTTTGTAATTAAGTTCCCATGCTTTCCCCTTCATAACAGAAAGCATTTAGAAGTGACAGTGGATATAACACGGTAACACAAATCCTGGGCAAGGTCGCTAAAGTCAGCTACAAGTAAAAGCTGGATCTAGGCCTGCAACTCTACAGCATGGCTTTGTGGTGCTAGCAAAGTCCCATGAAATGGAGGGTCAGTTTCAGAATCCTGGTTCTCTTTGCCACACATAAGAGGAAGTAAGTTGGCCAGTCAATGGAGAATTTTCCTATAGCTGAATATAACCACAGGGTAACCAAACTTTTTAAGGGAGATGGGCCAAGGCACAACTATACCTAGTTAGCTGTGGGACAGGAGGTCCAGTCATTGCCTGAAGAGCACCTGGTCCTTAAGATTTCAACTGGAGAGCTGAGGAAGTTCCTTGGTTAGGAGAAAGCACTTGACTGGTGGTCTGGAGAGTGAGGATTGAAGGGAGTAGAAAAGCTTCTTTGGGAATCCTTGGCTTAGGACACTGGCTGAAAGAGGTGAGGGGAAAAGCCTTTGGGAATTGTAGCCCTTTTCAACAGACACAAACTATTTTGTCAAAATTTCTTTTTAACCAATAATCTGTGACCCAGGGCCTAAAACAATACCAGTGTAAAACTGATGTTCCTTGGGCTGGTGCGAGAGCCCACTAGCATAACCTGTCTAAAAATGCTTACTGCAGACCCAAAAAAACCTCTTCCTGTAATTTGAGGCTGGTGTGAATAAACAAACAGTTAGGAGGAAAATAATGAATGTAGGAGATGTTAGTTTTTTATTGTTCAAAGGTTGCATTTTTATATCGGACTACTTCACACTCTAATTTACAGATCCCATTTAGTTTCTACATGAGAAAAGCTTTCTCTAGCTGTCGGAGAAGTCCTGGTTCCCCAAGCTTTGTAACCCAAAGAGACGTTTCTGGGAACTGCAAATCTTTGAAGTAGTTCGTGTCTGAGAAACAAAGCCCCTGTTGTTTTCTGATTAGTAATTATCAGGCACCCTAATAAATGCAGTATTGTTCTTGGTATTGCACCAGACTTTTTGCAGCCTGAGCAGCATTGCTGTGTACAGCACTATCCGTATTCACCTCTGTCTTACTTTTGTCTTCTCATCCTGACAACTGGCACTCCCCCCCTCCCTGGCTCACATCCCAGCTCTCCAGCGTGAGCAGAATGCCTGCCTTCTTTCATATGTATCAAGAAGCATGAACAGATCAACCTCATTCTTGAACAATACAGCTGGCTTTCCATCTGTTTCAGACTCCAATCCAAAAGTGGTCTGCTTCTGTTTAAAACCCTCCATTTGACTAGCTGTGTATTAACAGAGTTATTTGGATATACTTGTAGCAAAAAAGAGAAGTATCTTGTAAAAGTACATTAGTAGGTAATAAATGTCAGAGCTCATTTTGGTCAGGAAGTTCTCTAGGCATCTGGCAAAAACAGCTCATGGCTTATGTAGCACAGACAGGCTCTGTAGCCAAAACATCTTCCTCCTGTTGGAAGTTGCTACTTCTCTCTTCCCCCTGCCCCCACCCCTCTCCCACCATTCTTTTCTTTTTTCATTCGGTATATGAAAGAGAGAGAGAGAGGGAACCGTAACAAAATAAAATTGGTGATACTTGGTGATTGTTCAGCTACCTAAAAGGGATGGAGAACTCATAAATACAAATCAAAGTGCTTGTCTGCATGGGGAAACTAGTGAGCAGCAAGCTACAGTGTGAATTTATGAAACAGGAGCTACAAACACATGGACACACTTACTGTGTCCTTAAAGTGCCTTTGTGCGCTTTAGCTTAATACAAACCATGCAAAGGCACTTCTAGTGTGCAGTGTCCTCATCAGTTGGTGAGAAATAGCTAGTATGCTCTCCATTGCACGCTAACTTCTCATGCAGACAAGCCCTAAGGAAGTATTTGTAAGGCTGAAATGCTTTCATGAGGTCCCATTGCACTTGGCTTGCTCATAAATGTGCAAGATGAGGAGATTAGAGCAACATCCTAAGGGATTCTCCAAAGGGTGTATACTTTATGGACTTCCTGGAGCCTTGAAAGTGTAAGTGCTTTCAGAAACCCTCTCTTGCGCAGTGCACCAACCCTAATGCAGACACAAAAGTCTCTAATGGCTATCTGAAACCTGGGAAAAGTCTGGTGTTGGCTATTCATTTTAAAGTGGGAAAAACAAGATAAGTCATATTTAAAATTCATTAGCTCTCCTCCCATTATATTGTGATAGGCTGGAGTGATGAACTTAATATCTGAAGGAGTTCCTAAATTTGGAGTGTTTGTGTCTTATGATTGGCTTTCTCCCATCATAGAAAGAGGCCTGTGTTAAGAAGTTTAGATTTGAGTTTGCATTTCCATAAAGTTTGGGGGTGTTCGGATCTCTGATTTTGGTTAGGAATCATCTCTCTGTCAATATCTCTTTCTCTTCATAAGTTAGTCCCATCACCTGTGAATCTTTCACTTTAAAAAAAAAAAAAAAAAATTATTGATTAACTTTAGGCACTTGTCACATCCCTGCCCCCGGGGCCGGCCCCCCCCCCCCCCCCAAAATCCTCCTAGCTCAACCCTAAGTCATGGTCAGTGTTGTTCTGGAATGTTTCCATCCATCCATCAAATGTTACAACCTGGTTTATATGTTTGTTTTTTTTTTAAAAGAGAGAAAGAAGAGAGACTGCACAGATAAGGATGTCAAACTTAGAAGGTCAACAATGAATACTATTGAATAGCATGGAATATCCACTGTGCCTTATTGTCAATGTCCCTTAGCACTGATTTGCCATAGTTGATTACTATAATTATCAGTTGGCAATTATAAATATTTATTGCAATCAAACCACTGTTTAATATGTGTGTTTGTATATCATGGCTGTTTAACAGGAATAAATACACCATTTAATGCTCCAAAAGTTGTTTCATAAGTATCTAACAGAAGAACTGTGAAAATAAACTAATACATCTGTTGCTGGCAATTCAAAAACAACCACAAAAAACCCCGTAAACAACAAAATGTTTTGGGTCAAACAAAACATTAATTTGATTTCAAGCATTTATTAATTTTTTTAAAAAAAATTAAAGTGAAAAGAAAGGCATTACAAACAACACTTCATTTAGAAAATGTCAAAACAGAAGATTCTGAGTTTTGTGCATTATTCTTTGACCCAAACAACTTGGCAAAATCAACATGAATTTCCGAAATGTTTGCATCACAGATTCCCCCCCCCCCCCAAGCCCCCCACAACTGCTTTTGTCACAAAATTTCACCTATTGCTATATATCCAGTCTGTTTTTCTTCTCAATTAAGATGACATTTTTTAAAGGAACATAAAGGAGTTAGCTGCCTAGCTCAGTTAAGCTCATTTCAAAATGTCAGCCTAAATCCTTATTTGAAATATAATTTATAGTGTGGGCCGTTATTTAAATAGAGATGGGACAGTCTACAAAGTTTGAATGTGGAGCCAAACTTTCCTAGAATTCCAAGGTGTCGGAATAGAGTTTTGTTTTTGACCATATAGGGGTAAAGACCAGTTTAAAAAAAATGTGTCTAGCTACTTATATGGCTCTCATCACTAGTTAAATTCAATTTGGATTTGAACTTTCCAAAATTTCTGCTTTGGTTTAATCAAAATTTTTAATTAAAATCCATCTCTGTAACCAATATTCCCTACGGTTATGTGATACTGCTTGTTTTTCTGCTTGAAAATCCAATATGCTAAACTCTTTTCTGCAGAACATTGATTTGAATTGGCAAGCATTAGCACAGTTGTTTGAGGATCATTATCTCATGGAAATCCGTAGAAAGTGGATACTAGCAAAAGGTCAGTTCTGATCTTCAGACATCCTTGCTTTAAATGAAAAGGAGTATTTGGGGGAGCACAGGGATGATGAGATGCTTAGAAAGAGGAGCATGTTTCATTCTTTTAAAATGAACAAAAGATTGTAGTGGATCAGATTTTTTAAAGTGATTATTAATTAATACTGATTTTTGGGTATCTCAATTTTGGGGGGACCAAACCAAGACACCGTAAAGGCATCTGATTTTTTTCCAGAGTAAAGGCACTAAGAACTTTATGATCAATAGCCCCTGGAAGCTGATTCGAGTTGGGCAATCAAATATTCAGGCATCCAAAAGAACTAACCACTTTGAAAAGGTAGGCCATGTAAAGACCTATGAGAAAAGGGTAAAAAACAAATGTGGTGAATGTACCATGGGGAAAAAAATGAAATCATGTCTACTGATTTGTGAAAAATATCCTAAGCAAAGTTCAGACTAGCTAATGCTTTGGGATGAACAGTCTAAGAATCTGGGAAAGTCTGAAAAAGCTAAAAGTAATATTTGTCACTTCCTGAATTTTGAACAAACAGGTTTATGCAGCTGCACTTAATTACATGAAGTTAAAGGACTGTTTATTTAACAATGATATATTACATATTCACTAGGAAATACAGTATTATTCAAAGAGATGTTAAAATGTCCATTAAACTAACTGGAAAACTGAATCTTTTATGGATTAGGATTTTTGCAGTCTAGTTAATCAGTTGTGAATCTGTGTAAATATGGCAATAAAGACACAACCGATGAGAGCTAAATTCATGGACTGTATCAGGAGGGAGGGAGATGTTAGCCTGATTTTAATTTTCTAAATAAGGTACTTTGTATACCCCTCTTCCCATGTTAATATAGAGCACATAACAATAGTTTGATATCATTATCCTCACAATATCACTGTGTGGCAGGGAAGAGCCATTTTAAAGATAGGGAACTGAAATACAGAAAGAAAGAGCAAGTTCCTCTAAACCACACTAGAAAGAATGGAATCCAAGTTTCTGGACTCCTACACTAGTGTTCTAGCCATTGGCCCCTCCTTTTTCTCTGGGCCCTCCCTAATATTAAATGGCATTTCATTTAACAGGTTTTCCCTGGTATTCCTTTTCTTTGTAAATGTTCCTGAGCAAATTAAGTGAGGTTAAAAGGTTCTGAAGCTCTTGTTGGATGAGAGCTAATATCCATTGACAATGGAAGCCACCGTGGTTGACTTCAGTAGACATTGGAACAGGCCCTTCATTGGCAGGAAAGATGCAACACTAGAGGAAATTTCTCCTCTCCTCTGTCCACCCACAACATACACCCCTCACTTGGCTCCCCATTGTGGCTTCTAAAGTATGAGAGTAGTTAATTCTCTGGGCCCATTCATCTCTTTGCTTCCATGCTGAAACTAACAGTGCTTGCCAGTTGTAGTGTGGACACCTGTCCAGTAGGAACTAGATTGACACCACCAACTCACTTCCTATGCGTCATCAAATAACTGTCCGATGGTAGCAAATTTCACTTACTACGGGCCATGCTACGTTCAAACCAGTGTTCTGGGGAAAGAGGTTCTCTAATTCCAGTGCCAACTCTCTCATCCTTACATCTGTATCTTGAGATATTTTTTTTTGTTTAAAGAAAAGAACAGAAATTCCTAATAGTCGTGTCATGGCTCACAGAACAAACAGTGGGGTGGTTTGGTTAGGATTCTATTAATAGAATGAAAAATGCATATTGTTCTCTCACCCAGACAAAATAATACACCCTTGACTATTATCACAGCTGCTAGGGTGTTTGCTGTGAAGTCTTCTGAATTGTATAGGAAAGCCAAACCAGCTAGCTGCTGTTTGAGGAAAATAAATAATATGAAACTTCCTCCCTTTCCCTACAGTTTTCCTTGATTAGCAAGTATTTTAGGCTCTCATCCTGCTCTCATTGAAGTCAAAGACGTCTTTGCCATTGACTTTACATAGGATTTGCTGAATAGTGTCAGCAGACTGGTCTATCTAGTAGCATCATTCCGGTAGCAAGAGCTGATGCCTCAGGAGACAGAGGAGGTTTCTGTAATTCACCTAGCTAATTGCACAAAGCTGTCCATAGAGGGGGTGGGAATTCCTTCCTCACCCTGCAGGAGGCTGGCTTGTGACTTGACACAGGAGTATAACAAGGTATAGTGGTCCAAAGGACCAGAGGGGGGCAGAAGTGGCCTTAGGTCTTCTGGGGCCCTAGAAGAAGGCCCACTGCAGGCCCCCCTGTAGGCTCACCAAGGGGCCTTAAACACCCCCCCCTGCCAGGCAGCCCCAGCTCCCTGGGGTCTCCCCCCCTTGGCCCCGACCCCTTGCTGGGGTCCCTGACCCCCCTCTCAGAGTCCCCCCCCATCGGGGCCCTGAAATATCCTCCTACAGCCCTGTCTCCCTGCTGGGGCCCCCTGAAACTTCCCCCCCCGCCCTGGCTCTCCTCCACATGTCCTGCAGGGTGGGAGGCAGATGCAGCTTTAGGGGTAGGCAAGGGGCCCCTTATTGCTTGGCGCCCTAGGCGGGTGCCTGCTTCACCTACCCCAAAAGCCACATTTGAGAGGGGGAAGTCTTGGGTGCATGTGCACTGCAGCTGGGTGCAGGCCTCCCAGGGCACCTAGAAAGATTTGTGGAAGCAAGGCTAAAAATAACCATGTGGGCATTGCAGCTTGGGTTCTCAAGGCCACTTGACTCCCTTAGCCTGAGCTTGGGTGGCTAGTCTGAGTCTCTGTTGGAGCTGCAATATCCACACTGTTGTTTTCAAGTGAGCTAGCTCAAGTTCCGCTAGCAAGAGTCTGTCTACCTGGAGTGGGAGTCCAGCTGCCAGGTAGACATACCCTTGGAGGCTAGGCTATCCTGTTCCAGGAATTCTTAGGCAGATAGAGACTCTAAGGAACGACGAAGGCAGACATTGAGGGTATGTCTACACTGAAGATGGCAAATTCACCGCCCTCAGATCAATTTTTCCAGTCCAACTGAGTGGTCAGTAAAGACATGCTCAGTCAATCTGGAAGTTGATCTAATAAAACCACCTCCCCAAGTGGTGTAGTGCTACATCAATAGGAACACATTTCTCATTGGTGCAGCATAGTGATAGGCTAAAGGAAGTTATGAAGTCAACAGGAGCTACGCAAGCTACTTTGCATAGCTTGTGTAACTCCCTTCGATTGCCAACGAATTTTGGCAGTTGTGTAGACCGGGCCTGAGAAAAGAAATGGTTCTGGAGTTACAGTTGGTATCTGGAAAAACCCAGGTGCTCAGCCAATCAGCAAATTCTAGGAAGGTAGGCAGCATTTTAACTTTTCGTCCTCATAATGGAGTGAAAGCTTGGTAGAAAAAGAACTGCCTGTGACTCTCTCCCATGTCAGGAAGAATGAAAACTAGTTATTTTTGACTATGCCTCTAACTACTGAGGAGCATTGGAGAATGTCATCCCAGAAGAGACATGCAGAGACAAAAGGAGAATTTTTCTGGGCTTTTTGTTTTGTTTTGTTTCAAATTTTACTAGTTTGAAATTTTGTTGCCAGTCTGATAGGAGCTGTTGAAAATAATTTAAAGGGGAATTTGAGTAAAGCTAAATGAGCATCATAGCCTATTGTGAGATTGGATTGTGCCTTATTTATCACTTCTTTGGGCCAGAGGACAGTGTGTGTTGAGACACATTACTAGGACAAGACCTGCCTGAATTTTGAGGCAGCACCATAAACTGGGCCCACAGGAGCACAGTTCACCCTAATAGTGCCAGATTAAAAGGCTAGTTCTCAGTTGCCCAATAAATTAATTCACTTGCCATGAACAAGTGTGCAGACTGAATGTGGAACTTAAGATGTCATGTACGTTCCATGTCCTCTGAAATTCTGGAATCACATCACCTATGTGATCATGGGAAGGCTGAACCTGCGTTAACCCAACCAAAGACAGTTTGCACTCTACTCACAGCTAAACTGTCTTTTTTTGTGGTTTGTCTGACTTTCTTTAGAGAGCCCAAAAGCTCAGAAGAGGAGTCTTTTCCATTCTTTTGGATCTTTCCCCGGGTCCAGGATTGTTGCTCCTTCATTAAAACTCAGTATCTACTTTTGGTTTGTCCTCCACGCCATCAGCATCCAAAAACTCTGATTACTTTCTTGTATACAGGTAGAAAAAAGTGAGATGTTGCTACATCCTAAGTTTCCCTACGGACACAATAACAATATTTATTGAAGTTTTTCCCTGTTGTCGTCTTTCCTGTTGGATTTGGTGGAAAGGAACGTTGGTGGTAGACTTTTTGCTTACAGTTGAGCTGATTTCTTTTTGGATAGAGCCACATTAGCATGGAAGAAACTTGGAAATTCCATAAGAGATATCTTACATTGCTTATGTGGAATGCCTCAAGTAATGACCTCTTTTTGTTGGATATCATCTATATTTTCATAACAAGCATTTTAAGATGCCAAATCTATCTAAGTTTGAGTCTGTCATGCTGTTCAATTTGTGTTTCATGACTAAAAAAATGTTTAAAGTGTCATAACATTTTGAATGAGTAGAAAAGTTTGTTCCTTTCTGGGTCAGGTACTCTCTCTCTCCCCCCACTCTTCTATTTTCTGTAGATCTTGATTTATTTGTGCTTTAGGTTATATATGAAATGCATATGGGGAATATAAAGAATGAAAAATGAAGTTTTGTGGAGCATCTCCAGAGATAGCAGGATATTTGTTTCCTTGGCATTCCTACTGCAGCCAGAAGGGATGGATCCCTCTTGCACTTAAAAATTCTGTTTGATATCTTCACTATAATATTCTATTTTACAATACCTAGCCCAGAACTGTTTGTAAGCTAATACAGGACTGCTAGACCAGTAAGGATTTCTAATAAGGCCTGGTCTACATTGAGGGCTTAGATCAATCTAACACTGCTTGCTTCGACCTTTTACAGCCTGCGTACACACTCACGTGGCTGGAAAGTCAAATTAAGTGGTGTGAGAAGTCGACCTTGTAACTCCACCCCTCCAGGAGGCGTAGAGTTAAGGGTGGAATTTAGTAATTCGCCCTAACTCCAGAGTAGACACTGGCCTCTGGCTATGGGCTCAGCGGCTCTCTGCTAGCGCTGCCACCGGCCCTCGCTGCGGGCTTGGCAGTCCCCACGGTCTTGTTGCAAGCTCAGCAGAGGGCTGTGGGGGCCGGCGGCAGCCCCGGTGGGCCCTCCGGAAAGAAGGCTGCAAAGCCGGCAGTCAGAGGCCAGTGTCCACAATGGGGACAGAAGGAGCCAGAGCAAGAGTATCCGGTGGACGCTCGCCTTGGGTTTTATGTCCTTGTATTAACATTGACTTTATATGGAGCCCCAGTGTAGACATGGCCTAAGTGAGAGATAGAATAACAGAGATTTGAAATCGTTGACAGAAGTTTAAAAACTGGTGCTTCTTGTTATAGGATGCTAATTCAAGTCCTCTAGTCTTGCTGGAATGTGTGTAATCTGGTTGGCACCAATTTTTTGTTCGAGTATTCATCCATTTAAATGGAAAGTCAGGCAGAATGTACTCGGTATATCAGACAGCATTGGAGTAGAACCATTTCCTGGCTGAACCTGGTTTCTCATTAGAACTATAAATAGGGGGTTTGATTTTTGGTTTTAACTGATAAACTTCAATCTCTGTCTCCCAAAATAGGTGTGTGTTGGTTAAATACAAGAAATGGTTACCTGTCTCTAAGGGCTTGTCTACATTGAGTGGTAATGTGGACTACAGGGGTGTGATTTCTAATGCATGTTAATGTCTTATACATTAATTGGTCCACGTAAATGCTGCTGTGCACTAAAGAAACCCTAATCAGCTTTAACATATGCTGTTTGAAACACTGCTGTATTAAAGCACACTAGGGAATATTATAAAGAAATTAGTCATTCTAGTAGTATATCCTGCAATGAGCAATGTATTTTATATGCAAAGGGAACCCTCAACATTATGATTTTTGAACATGTACATGAAACTCAAAAAATAGCTAAAAATAACCACCCAAAATGAAATGAATAAATTCCAAAAATCAGAAGCCCTAATTATAAACGATTATTAGGTTGTTTTAGGCAAAAGATCCCTTTTCTGGTAGTTTCACTTGGTCAAAGCCACAAAGAAATAGGAAAGGATGAAGGAGAGAGTGGGATGAGCTTAATTTATAGGCTGCCCTAGACATTTACATAATTGTAATACGGGATAGAGTTTTCTTTATATCCAGGAGAGATTCCCTGGAGATTGATGGGACATATCTTGTTGTCATTGAAATGTTTTTCAAGTGTAGATTTAGCAGCTATTAAAGTTGCTCTTTTTGTTTTTTCCAACTATATATGCATTCTTTTGTTTCAAATTATTTGGCTGCAGATCTGCAGTAAAAGAAAAGGACACATCATCTTAAATTTTCAAGTGACTAATGATTAGATTTGTTTGGGGAATGTTCTATGAAATTTTATTTTAATGGTAATGATGGTTTCCACAAAACTAATCCCCCCCCCCCCCCGGAATATGTTTTGCAGCAACGTTTAGATGTTCAATCAGTGTTCCTGAATAGAATGTTTTGTTTGGGGATAATTTGACATTTAATGTGAATTTGCTCTGGTGCCTCATAGGAGTTGTAACTTGGATGCTTCCTCCTCCTGTTCTTGCCTTTGCTCCAGTCTCCCTGATCGGACCAAATCTTCCAATATGCACCAAGGTCTTGCCTCTGACTGAGCTGCCATACTGCATCAAGGGACATGAAATCTGGTGAGGATGCCCAGCCCATAGGGGAGAATGGGGACATGAGAAAACAGAACAACTGTCACGAAGCACCACAGCAACTCAGATGGATGCGGCTAAATGTCACATAAATTTGAAAGGAAATAGTGTTTGGACATTTTCAAATTGAAAATTTTCAAAAAGTATTGTTCTCCAAAAAATACTGATATTTGGGCTTTTCACCCCAGTTTGAGACTGAAACAAATGTAAAAACAATGGAATTTCCTGCAGAACAGATGTACAGATTTTTTTTTTTTTATCAGCCATGCTAATGAGTTTGGGAATTGGAGGTTTTGGGGGCACAACTTGAGACTTATTATAGGGCCCTGATTTTTAGAGGGTGAGTGTTGAGTGCTACTGAAAATTGGGCTCCACTTAGAGGAGGGAGCCAAAATATTTCAAACTAATGTAAACTGGAACTAGGCCAGAGAGGATGTGATGCTATCCTACCCCAGCCTAGTTCCAGTTTACATTAGTATTCAGTTTGTATGGACAAGAAATCATTGATATTGCATCTGTATATCATCCTCCCAGCTCCATCACACCAAACTGTGCTTATCGATAGGCTTGGTGACAACTGAAGCCTTTTCTGTTCTTGGGCAGCTCACCTAAAGAAACATCAAGGAGAAAAACCTGAGCTCAGAGTACAAGATGAAAAATGAATGATTAACACTGTAAGAAAAATGTGGGCAAAAGAGGGTTTACTTTTTTCCCCTTATAATGTAAAGAATAAAAGTAGAAAAAGATGGAGGAATCTTTAATACTTAAACACCAATACAAAACATCAGATAAGAGATTGTGATACATTTATGGCAGGTCAAAAAGTTTTTGTTACAGTTTTTTCAAATAAAAACTGGGTTCTATCAGAAAAGGTATCTGTGACTGCAAAAAAAAAAATTCATTTTTCTGTTGAAAAATGGAACACACAAAGTTTGAAATATTTTGGCTCCCTCCACCAAAAATAAAGTACTTTGATAAATGGTGCTACAGTACCTCATGGGATTAGTAGTTTGATTGCCTCGTGTCCCTATTTTCTGTGGGTTTGGGGGCTCCTTGGCCAGGCTACATCTCTCATGATGGACTATAGTCTGCAACTCCCAGGAAGAATGGCTTCCCACCTCCAAGGGGGAGAGACTGTATGGCATCAGGGGACACACAGTCTGGCCAGAGAGTTTGAACTATAAAAGAGAATGGTATCTTGAGCTACATAAGCTACAAATTGCAAGATGCCCTCAGCAGCATATTCAAATTGCAATATTATATATTTTTTTGAATTTCCTCCAAAAATTGTATTTTCAGTGTAAAGTTTAGATAAAAATGCTCTCTCTATATACACAAATATACTCACATTTTAGTTTTCACCAAGGTGTTCTATGGGGAAATTTCTTTCCAACCATCTCTAGATAAGGGTATCCACTGCTGCCATTTACACTACGTCAGTCCTCAACTGGTAGGTAGGTAATCTTATCCTATTGACCCAGCAACAGCATCCAGTCACCTGAGGCAAGAAAGTGAAGAACAGAAGAATGGACATTAGAATGAAACTGAAACCTGTCAATTTGAATTTAACTGGTATGTAAGGTTGAGTATGTGCATAAATCTTTGCACAATCAGTGCCTTAAAGTCCAGATGCTCTACAGTTGGTTATACATCAATCATCTTGTGTCTGTGGGAATGGGAGTGGAAGGGAACTGTTGTCTGAAACTTTGTGTTCCTTGGTGCACCCAAAGTATTATAGACAACATCTTCATTTGTACTGAGGGTGACCAACCAATAATCAGCCTTGAGTTTTTGTTCATTTGTTCCTCATTCAGATTCTTGTTGTATTCTTCAGATGAATCCTTCAGGCTGTCCCAAATTCTGCCGAGAGGCAAAAACTATCGGAATATAAAGAAGCTGCTACCTCCTTTTGAACTATGGCAGCTGGAGCTCCTTAAGCTGATTTGATGCTGGTAGAGAAGGAAGTGGCCCAGGACAGCCAAGAAATGCTCCTTTTCAATCCCTTTCCAAAACAGGTTGAGTTAGAACTGATTCTCTCTCTCTCACACACACCTTTTTAAAAGTTCTCTCCCCTCCCTGCCCCCCCATGATTTTTTTTTAAATTTCATTTAACTCCAAAAAGCTCCATCAGCTCTCTAGTTGGTCAAAAATCAAGGGAAAATTATACTATAACGTCATTCTTTTTTTTTTTATTTTAAAATTTTAAATTATGATGAGCTCTAGCTTTTCACCTGTGACATTCTAAAGTGCTGAGCACTAGAATTCTGAGATAAGGTCCCAGTGGAAACATTACACATCCCTCCCTTGGTTTGAAGGGCTGACTGCTCTTGGGACTGGACTGTTTACAGACAGAATATACGCTTTCTACTACGAGTAATGATTCTGCATTTCTAGAATTCCTTTAAACCCAAAGGATCTAAAAGCTATGGGCCAAAGTCAGGATGGGTGTAAATGGGCACAACTTCATTACTTTAATGGAGTTAGGGCATGGGGACATCTACAACAGAAACTTGCATCAGCACAGCTGTACTGATCCCCTGCGCCGATGTTCTCAGTTCATGGGAAAACTCCATCTTAATAAATCCACCTCCTCAAGAGATGGCAGTTATGTTGGTGGGAGAAGCTCAGCTGATGACACAGTGATGTTTACACCAGCACTTAGGTTGGTATGCTACACCATTCAGGGTTATGGATTATTCACATCCCTGACCAATGTAGTTATACCAAAGTAATTCTGTAGCATAGGCCAGCATAGCAAATCTTCCTTACATTAGAGCTGGCTTTATTTTCCCATAAATATTTGTTTCTAGAGAAGTCATTCTGGAAAGTTGCTCACTCCTATGCCTTTATTGTTTCTCATACTTGTTAAGAGTTTCAACTCATTTGTGTGTCTCATCTTCAATATGTCAATGCCAATGGGCAGGAGACTTGTATTTACAGAATCAAGAAACTGGAAGGGACCATGATAGGTCACTGAGTCCAGTTCCCTGAACTCATGGCAGGACCAAGTACCCCCATTAAACCATCCCTGACAGGTGTTTGTCTAACCTGCTCTTAAAAATCTCCAATGTAGGAGATTCCACAACCTGCCAAGGCAACTTTATTCCAGGGTTTAATTAACCTGACAGTTGGGGTTTTTTTACTATTGTCTAGGCTGAACCTCCCTTGCTATAATTTAAGCCTGTTGCTTCTTGTCCTATCATCTGTGATTAAGGAGAATAATTTTTCTCCTCCTTCCTCACAACAACCTTTTAGGTATTTGAAAACTGTTACCATATTCCCTCTGTCTACTTTTTTCTAGACTAAACAAACCCAGCTCTTTCCATCTTCCCTCATAGATCAAAAGTTCCAGATCTCTAATCATTTTTGTTGCCCTTCTCTGGACTTTTTCCAGTTTCTCCGCATCTTCCACATCCTTTTTGAAATGAGGTGTCCAAAACTGGACACAGTACTCAAGTTGAGGCCTAATCAGTGCAGAGTAGAGTGGAACAATTATTCATTTAATTAATTTAGATAGAATTAGCTAAACTGAATTCTTGTGTTTCTCCATCATTTCATTAGCTCTCAGAAAACTTTGAAGTAGCCTATATAAAGAAGGATTACCTCTTTAGTGCAAAAATGTGTCATCTTTGTATATGTGTGCGGAGCCATTTCACACAGGCCCCATCCCTGCTCTGGCATTCTGCTGCCCGGATCACATGCAGACCTCAGCATTTTGCTCCCATCAGTGTTCTTTATTAATCTTTAGTGAACCCACCAACAGTTCCTAATAGATATACAGGTTTTAGCATCCTCCCGGGTCTTGCTGCCCCAGTCTCAAGTCAGGGGAAGCTAACCCTACACAGCAGCTTCACCCTCTCACTGGCTGTTTGTGGACCCCCTTCACTTCCTTCTGGTGAGCCTTTTATGGAGCTTGCCTTCACAAGCCCCACAGCTGCTCTGTCTTAGTTCACCCTGGGAGGGTTTACATAGCTATCTCTTATCCCTACTAATTTAGGGCTCAGTAGCAGGGACTAGCCCAACCTGGTTGGTAGCACCCTGCTACTGTGTGTGTAGGGACATTTTAGCAAAACTTACTGTTTCTCATACAGGTGTTCAATTCTTTCCACACCCCCAATATGTCACCCCTCTAGGTATGCTAATATGGCAAAATCTGAAGCTGAATTTTGTTAGCTTAATGACACAGGTATTCTCACTGACTTCAGTGGAAATGATCCCCTCAGTAATTGTGAATGAGGGGCTCTATGACTTGAGTCAATCTCTTTATAAAAGTAGTAAACATCCTCTCAGTCACTTAAACATCTGTATTAACACTGAACAACTGGCGTGTGCACAAAACAGGAAAGCTACATTAACCAAATTTAATTTTCCTAGAACAAGGAAGTCTATCCAGACATTCAGAGGCATGATAATCTAATGCGTCAAGGATTTAATGTTAGTGGCATGGCTGAAACACATGTACACCCAAGCAGGAATAATCTCATACGGTGTGTGTGGGATGAAAGGAAAAGCCTTCTCTTAAGCATACATTAGTATGTGCACACGAGACTTTTAATTTGATAAACTTAACTTTAAAATTAGAGAGCACATTGCATCTATGAATTAACACCGTAATCATGGGAACAGATGTCACTTGCTGCTGAACGAGCAGCAGAAAATATCCCACAGTTTAAGGTGTAATGTTCCTTGATAAGCAAGCTTATGCTACCTGAAGTCAGCCTTTAAAGCTTTAGCCTAATGGTTGTCTAGCTAGAGGCAACTGGAATGATGAGAGAAGGCACCCTTATTGTGTATTCCCCCTCCCATGTTACAAGAGACTCAGAGCACACACTATTGACTCTAACTGTTACCCTCAGGCATTTGCTGAATACAAAACTAGGATGCCTTTTCCCGAGATCTCTCTCAGAATAAAGCATGCATAGACCTAAGTGAAATAATACCATTTTCCCGTATCAAATGCCACCTCTTTGGGGAAACATTTTTACCAGCATCTCACTGGAATATAGTTGTACTACTTTCAAGGCTGGATTAAAGTACAGGCACTAAAAACCAGGCCTCTTAGGTCGTGGATCTGGGTCCTGTGATGACATCAGGATCAAAGTTTTAGTTAACACCAACCAAGTTAATGTCTGTGGTTGCAAAGAGAACCTTGAACGTATGTCTCGAGTGCATGTGACGCACTGATGTCTGCAAATTCCAAAGGGGTAGCCGTGTTAGTCTATTGTAGAAGTGGGATTTTCTCCCACGAAAGCTCATGCGATTAATAAATCTGTTAGTCTTTAAAAGTGCCACAAGACTCTGATGTCTGCAGACAGCCTCTAGCAGAGGAAGGAATGAAAGCCTCTAAGCTTGACTAGCCTTCTGGCCTCCACCAGAGAAGACCAGGCCCTTGCCACTGCTCTGAAGGACCATCCTGCTGCTGCTATGACTATGAGGGTGCAGCCCTGCCATGCTTCCCCTGCAGCAAGGTGAGGGAGTGGGAGTGTGAATAAACAGAGCAGAATATGCTCCTGCTACCCCCAGCTGATGTGTGGTTCCCAGGGAACCATAATCTGCTGGAACAGTTTAGAGAAGCCGCCAGGCTGCTGTAAACTGTGTCCAGAGCAAGGGACAGAGAGAATCCAAGAGACTTAACTGTCTTCCCTGTCAGCCGCCCCTGAACATCTCCTCTAAGTTTTTATCAAATGATATTCATTTGGCTGATATTTATTTGAATCAAAGACTCTGTAAAGTTTGTGGTGGTGAAGCATTGGAATGGGTTACCTAGGGAGGTGGTGGAATCTCCGTCTTTGGAGATATTTAAGGTTCGGTTAGACAAAACCCTGGCTGGGATGATTTAGTGGTCCTGCTTTTAGCAGGAGGTTGGATTAGATGACCTCATGAGGTCCCTTCCAGCCCTATGATTCTATGATTCTAATTGTTTTGTTGTGAAGGGCAATGATACCGGGTAGTAGACCATGAGACAATCAAAAATAATAGCACGTGAAAAAGACATCTGCTGTCACTTATCTCTTTTAGCTACGACTGCCGGGACGAAATGTGACAGGTCAGCGAGTTCCAAACTGCAATGCCTCGTAACCTTGCTAACTGGAAACGGCACTCTGCAGCTGTGCTGGGGCTGCAGAATCAGTATAGTGTCTGAAAGGCAAGAGGAGCTGTTGGGCCTATCGCTTAGCTCATAGCTTGAGGGCAGAACTGATAACTAACCTCTACATTTTTAGACTGCAAGTTCTCCCGGGCAAGGAGTGACTCGTCTGCTATATTCGTACAAAGCCTAGCTTAGTGGGTCCACACTCATAGAAAAGGTAGGAGGAGGAGAGCACTGAGCTGAGGCGGGACCACGTAAACCTGTTCCTACTTGGCTTTTGAGGGCTGTTGTAATAAAGACTGCTAATAATGATACTTGATCAGAACACAGATAGAACTGGCAGGATCCCCTTTTTAAATGAACTCCTGTATAGCAATGTTTTGGCTGTCCTCCACAGCATATGATACAGAATATTCTTCACCATCATCAGGAGGTATATAAATAACAAGCTAGTAACATCAATAATATAAAAACAAACAAGGAGTCTGGTGGCACTTTTAAAGACTCACACATTTATTTATCGCATGAGCTTTTGTGGGAGAAAATCCCACTTCATCAGACACTTGAAGATTCCCCATCTTCAAGCATCTGACAAAGTGGGATTCTCTTCCTCGAAAGCTCATGCGATAAATAAATCTGTGAGTCTTTAAAAGTGCCACCAGACTCATAGTTTTTGTTGAACTAGACTAACATGGCTACCCCTTTAAATTGATAATATCAGAACGTGGACAGCAGGAGCTTGCCTATCATCACTTTACAGTGCGGGATGTTCACACAGACAGCCCCACTCTATTTCTTTATCATAGATGGATCACAGTTTATATTAAAGTTCACTTTGTAAAAGGTTAATGGATGATCAGTCATGCTTTAATAAATAGTTAATTGATTGTTAATTGGAATCCAACAGATTGCTCATAACTTCCAATTACACCCTCTACTAATGGACCTCCCGACATGATGACATCTATAATGCATGTCATTCATACTTGCAACACACTTACAGTACTTTTTTATTCATTCCTTAACACACTCTACATCATTCATAAACAAGACCTTAATATAAAGGGCAACCTATGGATTGTGTATTTTTGTAAAAACACATACAGGTGGGTAGTGAATAGGGCAAACACTGGGGCACAGGAGAGCTGAGTTCAATTTGCAGCTTTACCATAGACTTCCTGTGACCTTCCAGCAAATTACTTAACCTAATTCAGTAATTCCCCATTTGTACAATGTGGATCATGCCTTTCTACTGCATGGGGGTGTTGTGAGGATGAAATCCATGAATGATTGTGAGAAACTCAGATACTGAAGCGACTAGGGTCATGTAAATACTTAGAAGCAAAGGAAGATTAACTAATCAACTGCAAACATTTCTATGCCTCAGATTGCTCTTTACTCTGTTATGCTACTATGAACTCAGAATAATCTTGGTATTGCCAGTGGCATCCTTTCAGATTTTGTTTGAAGTGGGTATTGAATGACTCACTGTTTTGCAAATATGGAAAATTTCCCAGGCTACGTTTGCATGCAACTGTCTTAGATTTCAGAAGATGGAACTGATGAAGAAGCCAGTTAGGGATGACAAATTGTATTTTTAAAGGGTAGTTTATTCTGCCCTCCTAAATCTGATGGTGATTTAAAAAACAAAACAATTCTGATGGCTAGCTCTATTAGCTTGCTAATACAGGTTGTATTTGTGATATTATGATATATCTACTGGAGATTACACATGCCATTTGCCTGAATTCAGAGAAGAATTTCACGCTGGAGTGATGACACAGAAGCAATATTTATCCAAAATAAATTTACTTTGCCAATGGTTCTGTGTTATCTTTGCTGCTGTTAGAGATGTTACTAAGCCATAAAGTTGAACTCTGGATTTAAGGATTCCTAAATGTGGATTCAGGTCTGGGGTTTTGTGCAGGCTGTCTTTTTGAAGCTAGGATCTTCCACTTTTTACCCCAGCCCAGGGTCTTTCCCTCTGTTTGGTATGGCAGTGAAATTATAATCCTGTGTTTTTGTGCTATCGTGTTCTGTGACCATGGAAATTATTGTGATGGCAGAAATCCAACAATATGATTTTAGAGTGGGAGGAAATAGATTGTCAAGGAGTAAATGGAAGCCCTAATGAACTCAAAATAGCAATACATGTGGGGATGAAAATTATTCTAAATTTCAATCAGAATATTCCCAAATTTGTGGGTTGTTCAGATTTGGACTATTAAAGAACAAAAGTGATATCCAGATCTGCACCTGAAATTCCCCTGTGTTTGGAAAACTAGTTGTATCTTGAGTTCTGGTTCAAGATCTTTTAATGGTGATATTTTGGAAAAAACAAAACCAAACAAAAAATCCAAACCAAACCCCATGCTTATCAATGACAAGGTTAAGAGATAGACAATGCTTCATTGGTTATAGTGATCATCCTAAAAATGTTTGAAGCTGGCAGGACTGGAATTGGGTTAGGTTGTTTGAACTGGCTCAGAAAACGAGTTCTTTTTTATAGACTGTCGTCTTCTCCGGAATCTCAATTCCACCCCGCCCTTTTTTGTTTTTAACTGAAATTCTCAATCTTAATGGCTAGAAAAGAGAACCTTGAAAACTTGGCCCATGTGGTAATGATGCAGCCCTGTCTGCCCGAGAATGAAGACTGAAGCAACAGTGCCCCATTACTCTTCGTAGAGTGTTAACTCAGATGTCCAGTTTAACTTTCAGCACTGCTGACTAGTTCACTGATGATCAGTCTTTAAGGAAAGAGAAGGCTGATCATATTATGAAGCTTCGGACAATATACCATGAATGATGTCTCATTTTGGTGCCATTTTGTGGGAGAATATCATCCCATCTTTTATTCACAGGATGATACTGGTGAAAAATACCAAAGATAGGAATGGAGCTCAGGCAGGAGCATCTGAATTGCACCAATGAGAAGCCAATTTTGCAAAGTCTAGCAGAGCATCCAACTCCCACCAAATGAAAGCCTAACTTTTGGAGCCCATTTGTTCATTCAAACTGACTAAAGATTAAAAATGTCTGACGGTCCCAGTGATGCGTGCACGGTCACAGACTGAACATGTGCATAATTTATTGTGACTGGCATCTCATTTTGGTGTCTAGAATAGGTTGAATGTGGGTTGTGTGTGTGTAGCTTGAGGGATTGCCACTATCTCCTTTCCCCCAGTTTGAACTCTGGTGTTGGATTCAAAAAAGCATATCTGAAGCTCTAACAAAACTCTTTTACTGTTGAGTTATGAAAAAAAAGATGGGTTTTATGTTTCAGAGCATACACTGATCACTGCAGTCAGAGAGATTCTTCTCCCATTATATATTTATGTATTCTTTGCTTTTCTCTGTAATATCCAGTGTTGGCTGTCGTCAGATACAAGATACTAACTTCAATTGAAAGCAGACAGAAAAAAGCCACAAGAATGATTCAAGGTCTGGAACCTTGTCTTATAGAGAAACTTAAGGAGCTCGTTTTGCTTGCTCGTCGAAGAGAAGGTTAAGAGGTGACTTAATCATGGTCTATAAGTACCTACATGTGGAGAAAATTTCAGTTAACAAAAGGCTTTTTAACCTATCAGACAAACACATAGCAAAATTCAATGGCCAGAAAGAAGAGCTAGACAAATTCAGTCTGGAAATAAGATGCAAATTTTTAAGTGAGGTTGGTTAGTTAACAGAACATGTTAGCTAAGGTTGTGGTGGATTCTCGGACACTCTGAATCAAGATGGGATGTACTTTTGAAAAGTATTTTATGGTTCTACCAGAAGTTCTAGACTTGATGCAGATACTACTGAGTGAAATTCTATGGTCTGTATTAAGCAGGAGGTCAGATAAGATGGCCTTTACGTCTGTGAATAAATCGGTCTGTTTTGATAAGAAAATTCCTATGCTCTTCTGGCAGAGGAAGAGTTAGTGCTATGATTGGACAGAGTAATAGACAGTAGTGTCATATGCAGTGATGAAGGTGATTTATTAACACTGTCAAAAAGTGCTGGTGGATTAAGGAAATGAATAAGGAAAATGTATTAGTCTTTCTATATCAGAGATGTGTGAGAAAATAAGCTAAGTAATAGTTTCGAATGACTTAATTAGGATTTACTGTTACATTACTTACCTTTTTATAATAGCTTCAGTTGTGATCCCAGCCAGTAGTTTATTAATCCATAGTTTCATTGTGTTTTTGTTACTGTTACGCTGCTTTGCAATATATAGTGGTCTAAAAATGAATGTAAAGAGGGTACCAGGGTTATCATAGGATTGAGTACTGCTTGGAAGTTTAATTTTTTCTAATGAATTCTTCTGCTTTGAATCTTACATAGCTACACTTATTCTAAACCGGAACACGGCTATCATCCTTGTTTCAGGCGCTAACAATGAAATAGTATTATAATTTCGACTTGCAAGATGATCTTGCCAGTGTTTTGATGGCTGTATCTTTGATTAGTATGTTGGATTTTTAGATATTTTTTTTTTCTCGGGGGTAAGTAGGGCATGGAGGTGGGAATCAGATGGCTGTGTGTAGGAGAGTGTGTGTGTGTGCATTAGTTTAAAATATTTTTTTTTGTAAGAAGCTTGCATGTCTGTGTTCCAAGAATAAATGCTACACTGCAAATAATATCAAAGGCACAGTAAATACACATGTTCGCTCTGGTGTTTGTCAATACTGTGTTTTTAATGGCAACTTGTGAAGCAAGAAATAGATGAGCTTCCTGTGATTCTAGGAGGTGTCGTGGAGACAGGACTGTGGGCATTCTTGCTAATTACATCTGTATATACCGTATTTCCCCAACGATAAGCCGCCCCACATTATAGGCCGCCCCATTCTATAAGCCGCAGAAAATGCTCATTTAAGTTTTAGAACTCTAAGATAAGCCGCCCCATGTTATTAGCCGCGGCGTTACTGGAATTTACCACTCTCAAGTAAAAGCATCTAATTTGGCATGCCCCTGGAGGCCTTTGCAATTCTATAGTAACATTATACCATAGTTCAGTGTGAACAATTAAATTGATAAAATTTTACACTTACCGATACCATGCCACAAAGCAAGTCCTACGCAGCAGAATTTAAGCTCCAGGTCGTTGCTTTCGCGAAAGAAAACGGCAATCGTGCAGCTGGACGCCACTTTGAAGTAGATGAAAAACAAGTGAGAAATTGGCGGAAAGATGAGGAAGCTTTGCGCGCGCTTCCGCCACGTAGGCGTGCAAGGCGTACAAGGGAAGCAAAATGGCCAAGCTTGGAGAAGCGACTTAAAGAATGGATTCTCGCGCAGCGTGAGAACAATCGGGTAGTTTCAACAATAGCCATCAAAATGAAGGCACGAGGAATGGCGACTGAAATGGCAATTGATGACTTCAAAGGGGGTCATAATTGGGTTTCTCGCTTCATGAAACGAAATGGTCTATCTATCCGAGCCAGAACGACTGTGGGACAGAGACTGCCAGATGACTGGGAGAAGAAACTTGACAGTTTTAGAGAGTTCGTCAGCAAGGAAATCGAGACACTGAAACTAACACCGGATGACATCATCAACATGGATGAGGTCCCAATGCAGATGGACATTCCATCAACACGCACTGTCGATAAGATTGGTAAAAAGACCATATCAGTAACTACCACAGGTCACGAGCGGACAAGTTTTACGGTTGTTATAGCTTGCACGGCAAGTGGCAAAAAGCTGAAGCCATTCGTGATTTTTAAGAGGGTGACAATGCCAAGGGAAAAAGTACCCAAGGGTATCGAGGTCTCAGTGAACAAGAAGGGCTGGATGAATGAAGACGTTATGGTGGGATGGGTGGACAAATGCTACAGAAGGCGGCCTGGTGCTGGATTTTTTAACAAGAAGAAGTCCTTGCTAATTTTCGACTCTATGTCTGCTCATCTGATGGATAGTGTTCAGAAGGCAGTGAACAAGGTTGGTGGTCACGTGGCTGTAATACCTGGTGGACTTACATGCAAACTGCAGCCACTTGACATTGCTGTCAATCATGCATTTAAGTGCCTTGTGAGGATCGAGTGGGAAAAATGGATGGCGGATGGTGAGCATACATTCACTCCGTCTGGCCGGCAGCGACGTGCGACGTACAGTCAAGTGTGCGATTGGGTTATTTCGGCGTGGAACAACGTAAAACCAGAAAGCATACAGAACGGTTTTCACAAAGCCGGAATCCTTCCTCCACCTACAAGCCTACCAGCAGCACAAGCAACGTCTGCAATATCCGAGAGCGATACCAGTGACGGAAGCGTGTCTGACATCAGCGACAGCAAAGCAACACAGGTCGCAATCGAGTTGTTCGGCGACGATGATGACGTTTACGGATCTGATTTTGAAGGATTTGAAGAAAGGTAAGCCTAATAATTTTTGCATTTCAGTGTTGCTAATTTTATACGGAAGAATTTACATGTAGACAGATGATTGACATTGCTGTACTGCAGTACCCCCACCCTCCAGTCATTCAAACGAAAATTAAAAACTCATCTTTTCCCAGCCAACAATCAACTTTTGTTCCTTTTATTTCTGTTAAATTTTGCTTTTTCCTAGCTTGTATTATATACTAGGATGTAATGTAATGTAGCAGAGGCTTGAAAAAGTTTAATGTTTACATTGCAGCAACGAACCTGAACTAGACGAATGTGAAGAAGAGGCTGGATGCGGCAGCGCCAATTAAGTGACAGAACATCGTCACTGATCTATCTTTGCTTTGCGTTGCTTTTCGAACTGTTCATTGCTGCAGTAAACAGTACATTTAAATTCAACTAATCATTTGGGTATGTCGTCTTTTTGTGCACTGAATTATACTTTTAGCGAATGCGTTTTCATGTTTTTAGATAGGCCGCCCCATTTAAGGAAGCCGCACCCAATACGCAGTTTGTAAAATCGATGTATAAGCCGCGGCCTATCGTTGGGGAAATACGGTACTTGTACCTTGTATTCAGTGTGCCTTCTTTTTTAAAAAAGGAAATAGATCTGCCAAGACCGTGTGCAGATTCATTAGACTGATATTAAGGAAGAATTATTTGTGAAAACACGTCATCTCTCTGAAATGATCAGTTTAAAACAAAAATTGTGTTTCTAAAAGCTCAGCCAGAGAGAGAGAGATGTTCTGGTACACTGATAAGGCATTACATCAAAGATTTTTCTTAAGTGCAAGTGGTTATAATACAAATTTCCAGTAAGGGTGAATTATCTTATTTTGTACATTTGCTTTTTGAAGTAACTCAAAACCCTACCAGACCCAAAAAGCTGTGAAATGATTGTAGTGGTCTGTCTCACTGGGCAAATGTCCACATCACCATAGAGCCATCTTTGCTCCTGGCAGGAATTTGCTTTAGGCTGATTTTGTCACCTTGACTCATGTTGAGAAATTTCTTACTCCATGATCACTAGTCCCAGTGGTCTAGATTGCATACTAAGGACAAATGCCCTGATAAAGGTAGGTGCTTTGCTAAGCCATCTCAGCAGCATACCCAGGAATGTTCCCAGCTATGCTGCCTTGCACTGGCTCAGATCTCCCAATGTACCAGCCAGCAGGGGTGCAGCCAAGATTCCTCCCTGCACATTCTCCCCACTTCCTGGCCTCTTGCTTGGGAGACGAGAAGTGGACACACAACACTCTTTACACTTGTATGTATAGACCCCATGCTTGAGTAGTCTGCCCTGGGCAAAGGGGGTGTTTTACTCTCACCTATTTCCTTGCATGGCTTCTCAATCTGATTTGGAATCTAGTCCATGAAATCAATAGGACATCTTGCAGAGTTGTGAGCCAGTGGGGCAGAGTTGAGCAGGGTTTTTTGTTTGTTTGTTTGTTTAGTTGGTTTTTTAAGCAGAGAGGCCTAGGAATGAATAGGCTTTTAGGCTTTGTCCCGTGAGTTGTCTGCAACTGGTTCCAGAATATTAGACAGACAAGGTGGGTGAAGACAAGCTAGTCAAATAAGGTGAGCAAGGCAATGCATTTTATTAATTCCAGAAGAGCTTGTATTGATCATTGGTGGGGCATTTTGGAGGAAGCTTGCTTTACATATGCTTGTACAGTCCCTCTTTGAATATACAGATAAATTTGGCTATCAAAACTACCACTCAGGCACCTTTCACTAAATTTATATTTTGAGTTACATTAGAAATAAATTAAAAATGGATCAAATTCACTTTGTACTAAGATGTAATTAAAAACTCATGGACTAAATCTTCAGTTTGGTTACACATCAACCTGGAACAAGTTTCAACATTTGTAACATATCACAATGAGCAAGGTAGAATTTTATGTAAATGACAAAAATAAATAGTCTAAATCATTATTTATGAGAAATTAAAGCCTCTAACATAATTTAAAAAATGCCCCGAAACTAGAGTTGTTTGAAAAAACATTTCTTCCTTCCCCCCTCCACAAAATGCTACTTCAAAATGTATTGGTAAAATTAATTTTTAAGGGAAATTTCAAAATTAATCAAAACAAAAGATTGTTTTTTCTAAATGATGCTAAGAGATGGTTAAAGTGTATGTGTGGCAGGGAGATGACCTACTATTTATTCATGTATATATAGATATGTTTTTTTTACTGTTTTCTAACTGGACAGTAAGTGTTCTTTCTCCCTTGCTCTCTTTCTCACCTTCCCACTACCACCCTTCTTCTACAGAAAAAGCGGAGGGGAAAACATAGGACTTTTGTCTACACACACTGTATTGCAGCGGTGCACTGAAGATGCTCTGTGCTGACTGGAGAGAGCTCTCCCATTTGCATAATAAAACCACCTCCCACCAACATAGCGCTCTCCACACTGATGCTTATGTTGGTATGACTTGCGTTGCTGGTGGGGGAGACGAGACACTATTCACATCCCTGAACAACATAAATTCAGTCAACATTAGCCTTAGAGAAACCTAGAAGAAACCAATGTTTTTGAAATAAAACATCTCACGTTAAAATGAAAATGAACTTTTTTTGTTTGTTTTTAAATGTTAATTTGAAATTAAATTTTGGTATTAAATTTTGCCTTGGGAAAACTGGAAAATTATACCAAAATTAACATTTTCCTGTGGAAAACTTTCATTTTGATCATATCACACTTTACAACAGAAAAATGTTTTCGATAAAATTTTCTTAACCAGCTCTACGAATACTTTGGTCAATGTAGTATAATCTTGAAACATTCAGGGAGTGTCTACAGAAGTACTCATTAACACACATTCTACTGTACACTCAAGCCCGAGCTTGATCTTGTAAAGATCTTGTAGCAGACTTGATAACTAGGAGTATTAATTACCTTTGGGTCCTGTAAAATGTCAGCTTGATAATTGCACTTTGTTAAGGTGATGTTCCTTAGTCCCAAAACTTTTCTTGCACTAATAAAAATCTTCTGTGTTTCACCTCAGAAATTGGTTGCATTTTACTGGTGGAATAAGTGAATTTGGAACAGATTAACCTCAGTTTCACAGAGTTTGAATGTCCAATCTCCCTTCCAATATCTTGACAAAATAATGGTTTCATAAAAACCATGGGTGAATTTTGGAGCTTCCCTTGTGGAAGACAGCTCGATGGCTGACCCAGGCCCCATTCCTGGCTCCGCTACATGCACCACCCTGACCATGCTCCCCAGCTATGCAATGGTTAAAGTATAATTTGACGGGACCCGGAACCCTCCTAATCTCCGGGCCCCCTTCATGCATGTGCGGGCCCCAGCCCAGGTAGGCATTTGCAACCACTTCTCAGTATCACATGCATCGGTTATCGCTCTATAAAAATATTTATAACTTTATATGGCGTTTATGTCTATAGCAATTATTGTCACAAACTAGCAAACACTGCATAACACAATAAGTATTGTGATTAACAAAGGTGGGGAGTAGGACCTGCCAGCAGTCAGGGCAGGGCAGAACATGCATTCCGCCAGATTTTGATATTTTTAGGGACCCTGGAACTCTGACCCCTCAAATTTGGGGGTCCCAGAACCGTGTTCCGGTACGTTCCCCCTTACTTTAACCCCTGCAGCCATGCCCCTTCATTTTCAGCACATCCTGCATCCCCCCCCACCCAGCACTTACTGTCCATCACAGTTCTAAGTGTATTTACTTCTTTCTTCGAACCACCCCCACTCCTGCTTGGTGACTCAGCTCCTCCTTTCCAGGGAATGGATGAGGGGAGCTTAATTTACATTGTCTTTGTTACCCATTTCTCCACTGTCTACGGGAAGGAAGACAGCTCTGTTTGTCTGTCCCCATGTAAATTATGTGAAATACATGGGGACAATGTATACCCACACAATCACAGACATGCTACTACTCGGTTTCTATTGAGACTGTAAATCACAATTATTTCTGGACAAAAATAAATGCTGTAAATCAGATTAATTCCCTGCAACTTTTTAAGCATTGTTTGTATTGTATAATAATGCATAGTAGTGTACTAGTAGTACAAAAAAAGGGCCTAACATCCCTCATCAAGATGACATGTTAAACAGTATTGGTCAATGTGGTTTAAAAATTAACAGCACCCACTGTTAAAGTGTAAGCCTACTCTTAAACATCTCATTAGGGTTAAAATGTAGCCTTTTCTATATTATACCATATGGATCCACAAGCTTACACCAACCAGTTTACACCAATTCAAAATAATTTTCTGGATTGCTTCCTATCCTATATAAACATTTAGATGCATATACACAGTGACATAGCTGATTACTTGATGAGGGGAGGAAATTCCAAAGGGGTAGCCGTGTTAGTCTATTGTAGAAAGACAACAGAGTCTTGCGGCACGAGGAGGCATTATATCAAAAGACCAGGAACTCCTCAGAAGGGTAAAAGCAGGTCCTAGAAAAATGCAACCCTGGATTTGGTTAAAAAAAACCCAACCCATTCATAGTATTTGTAACAGTCTATGTAGACCTCACTGGTAACCTGAATGTTCCAAAGATGGGCATGGCTGTGTGTGAGGGTAATTATCACCTAATTTAGACCTGGGGAGGGAGGAGTGTTCCTATTGTTTTTTGTCTATTAGTGTCACAGATGGCTTGCTCCTGCCTTTTTAAAATGTCAGTGTGAAGGGGACGGGCAGATGAAATTTGCAACATTTTCAGACTAAGCACAATTTGCTTGTTGCATCCACAAAACTGAATGTTTTGAGGTTTTTTTTTTTCAACAAAAAAAAGCTGAGAGGTTCACAGCCATGCTAATATCTCTGCAGAAAGCTGCAGGTATAGACAGAGCAAGGAAAGATGTTTTTGCAGTCATACTTATTGCTTTCCCAGGAGGAAGAGTGGCGGAGAAAGATTCGGGGGGCGGGAGGAGGGAGGTATGGGCAAGATTTTGGAGGGGGGGATATGCCTCCCCCTGCCTAGAATAAAATCCACCCATGATAAAAACAAATGGCTTCAATGTGAATTTTGCAGATTGGATAGATGCTGGTGTTTATTCTTCAGAAAATTGATGTATATCCCTGTGTATAATTAGTATATTTGATTAAGTGTGTAAAGTGCCTTGGGATCCTTCTGGAACTTAACAAGTTGCCCAAGTTTCAAGTAGAATGACTAAAGAAGGAAGGTGAAAAGGCACCTGGAAGAGTATTTTGTTAGTGAGAAGATTTGGAGTCATTGACCAGGTGGAAGACATAGAGCCTGACATAGGATTTTAAAAATATTGAGGGGAGAGGAAGGATGCAACGCATGGTGAGAGCAGCGAATGGGATGTGAATATGACCAGCAATTCTACTTTTGTTATTGTATATATCAAATTATGAAAAGGCATCTGATACTGGATACTGAAAATGCCACAGCGCAAGACATTTTCTGTAATAATGTTAAATAATACTTAGCTGTTATTGCATTTCTCAGCGATCAATCTCAACAAACTTTATAAAAGAGGTCAGTGTCATTGCCCCCATTTTACAAATGGGGAAACTGAGGTATAGGGACTTACTCAAGGTCACTCAGTAAACCAGTGGCAGAGGTGGAAATATAACTGTCTAGTGCCCCACCCATTAGGCCAGGCTACCATAAGACTTACTTTTTCCATTTGTGTTCTGATATTCATTTCCTCCCCATTACTTGACAATTGATATCCTCTTCCTCTATCACCCACCCACTAAAGTTTCCTTCTATTCCTCTTTCACAGTATGGAGTACGTGCAATGGGCAACAAGTATGTAGAGAACAAATATGGATAACAAGTATATAGATCTGATGGATGATAAACCCTGATGCCTACGATCTTAAGAGTGAATGTGTGGGGGATCTATTGTATAGATTTGGGTATTTTCTTCATATAACAAAGTCTGAATTCTGAGAAAGCGAACTTGGACTTGGATGTAACTAGCTGCAGAATTAAATTAACTGACAGTCTGCATTTACCGGTACTTCCTAAGAGACATGTATCCATATCTAAAGTCATTACCACCAGAGGCAGCCTTTTCTGGTTGTTTCAGTAGAGAAGTGTATGAATAGCCAAAGAGGCTGAACTAGTGCAGATGGAGCACGAGTGAGACAACGTAGTGAACATCTGTATTGCTACTGCCTATGCTCTGTCTGTTATGTTGATAAAATTCTCTCATTCTTATAAGTTTCTTAATAATAAATGATTCTCTGCTTTTGTTAGTGATACTAAGTAAAGAATTCTTACACCTTAAGAGTTGTAAAAGCTAGCACTGTTTTCTTTCACAGCTGCTTTTTTGACTATTAAATATAATCCCACTTAAAGAGGATTTTCCAGCCGTTCAGTCATATGATTTCTTAGCTGATGTAGTTTAAGAAGCAAGTGCAAGTGCTCTGAAATATACTTGGCAGATTGGTGGGATTATTTTTTCTGCTTGGCATCCCATATGTATTCCATCAATAAATGGCCTTCTCTTTTTATTCCTAAGTATTCTCTTCTGAGGCCATACTGTATATTGAAATGGACTTAGGTTTGCTACTTTCATTACTTAGCATTCATGCACCCACATTAGTTATTCTATCTCTGTCTTCAGGAAAAACATAGCTTCCCTTTCCCTATTAGTATGTCACAACAGGCACCCCCTTTCCCCACCTTTTCTTGAATTTAGTGCTTGTGAAAGTTGTTGGATTAACAGCACAAAAGATTTATATCCACAAAACTGATAAACATGGGAGTAGCAATCCAAGTTCCTCTGAGCAATCCTGCCAGTGTGCTGAAACACTTTTTGAGAAAATAACCTGTATGTAACCTTTCTGCCAGTTGAAATCATCAACAAAGGCTGGGTTCAATATCAAGGGGTTCTTTTCAACAATACAACAAAAAACAGCTTGAGCCCCCATCCAGTAACCCGAGACAATTACACACCGCCTCTTGGGCATCTCTAGAGGCAATGCTTACCCTCTTGCAAGCACAGAGACTGTGTGGAAGAAAGACTTAATAAAAAGGTGAATGCCAGGTTACTTTTCCGTTGTGGAAATGATGCAAGCAGGATTCACATGCATAAAACTATGAACAAAACACCCATATCAGGACATGTTGGGTAGTTTCCTTTTGTAGGGATTCATGGCCCGTGGTTTATGCTGAGATGGCACGTCCAGGCACACCTGGACCACCTCGATACATGATCACTGGCTGTCCACCTGTAAACATGCTGGGCAGGCTGAAAGGGAGAGCATGATGGAAAAACACTGAGTACACTGAGCTTTTGCCTTCAGCTTCTTATGTTCTTGTAGCCTGTTATGTTCTTGCACAGGAATGCTTATCATGATCTTCTGTAAGTTGTTTGCTCTGTTTAATAAAGGAGGGAGCAGACTTAGAAAAGCAGCTTTAGTTCAGCTGCTTCTGCTCTTTCATGACCTGACATCCAGTGTCTGTCATCCCTTCACCTTTTGTCTCACGTTCTTAAATCCAGCAATAAATACTTTTTCTAATGTCCTCTTCCCTTCATGGCACCTACTCATAGGTCGGTGTTGTTCTAACTCAGGGTTGACCCAGAGTCTAGGGGTGCAACTCTGGAGTTCATCTCCCATCCTGCTTGAGGATAGTGGGGGAAAGAAAGCACCTTGATTGTTCTGCTGACCAGTCGCTCTGTCAGCTGCTGCAATGCACATCTTTACCTTGTGCTGCCAGCTGCCCTTCTGCAGGTCAGCCTCGTGAGATTCCTCCCAGCTCTTAGCGATTTTCAGCTCTCAGTGGGTGACTTTACTGAGAAGGCAGGCAGGGCAGGAGCGCTTTCCCAGAGCAAGTGATTTCAGCTTACTTAACAAAACAGAGACTCCTAATGAAGCCTTAATTAGCTCTGTCTTTGCACAGGGGGTAGGGGCAGGCCAAACCATGCATAGGGCTCTTGAGCAAAGCCCACACTTCCTGGCAGCAACACCTCCTCTACATTTCCCATTTCAGCATCTGAGCCCCCTGCTTAGAGTCCCAGTGGAGTACCGAGGCGATCTGGTACCTGGGGCCAAGTTCCATTTGCCTCCCCACCCCTGAAGCACCCCTCTAAGGCAGGAGGAAATCCCAGTGGCTGGAATCCCTCATGTGCGTGGGGAGGGGATGAGGGGCTGCACAGGGGGTGCGAGGCACAGGAAGAGGCAAATATGACTTGGCCCCTGGTGCCAGACAGCTGCTGCTGGGCTGCGGGAGGGGGTGCCAGACCAGCCCTGCAGCAGGGCTGAATTAGAGGGGCTCCAGGTTGCACCCCTGCCCTTAGCCAGAACGCTGACAGAGTGGCTGCAGCCTCTGGTGCTGGAGGAGACCGGTCAGCTATTGGGGGTGGGGGCCCAGAGCCGGAGGCTGCCCCCCCCCGCTGCCCCCAGGCCCTGAAAAGGCCCTATTCAATGCTGGGGGGATGGGGAATGCTACTGAATGGGGTCTCTCCAGGGACTGTGGATGGCCACTGGCAGCTCACGTGTCAACCAGCCCCACTCCCGGAGAGAAGTGGCCACATACCAGCCAAGGGGACAGAGTGGCCGGCTGGTTGTGCGGTGGGCCAGAACGCTGCTCTGCAGTAGAGGGAGGGTAGCCTCTGGCCCCGGTCCGCCTCTGCCAGTGACTGACCAGGTCCTTCCAGCGCTGGAGGCCATGGCTGCCCCACCACCAGTTGGGCTGGGGTGCTGGTTGGGGCCCCTCTAATCTGGCTCTGGTGCAGTCGTGGGCCTGGCCCAGCCCAACCCAACATCCCCCTGCAGACATGTGCCCGTCGTGGCTTGACTCCTCTTCCCCCCCCCCCCAGGGCCCCCTCCATTGGTATGCTACTGCTGAGTTCAGCTCAGATGTGATTGATGCCTCAATCAGGATGGGCTAAGCACAGTTCTGCTGCCTTTTGCTCCTACAATGAGGAGAACGACATTTCACTACCCCTGCATTCAACAGTAAAGTGACTTGTAACCCAACAGCAGCCAAAGTGATCGTTTTGGGCAAAGCAGTCCCATCATTGAGTACCTAGGCAGCATGGGTGTGCTCACGCAAATACAGTCTCATCTAGCAGCCTGCTTTCTTCCTCCCAGTCAACTCAGCATCGGAGAACTTGTTCAGGCCTTGCTTCCCTGTGGATAAGAGGTTCAGAGTCCAGGCCACTGTACGTCTCAACTGAGACTCCCAGCAAGATTGCAAATCCAGTGCTAGTCACACCAGTAGTATCTGTGATGTGGACACCACACCAGTTTGTTTGGTACTGGACTGAGACAGTCAACTTTTTCCACGTAGACCACTGAACAACCAACTGATTTAACTGAGTCTTAATAGCTACCAACAAGATTTGAATCAGTGACGGAAGGTATGTTTACAGTGCAATTAGACACCTGTCGCTGGCTAGCGGACTTACTCTTGCACAGCACAGGCCAAGGGGCTGTTAAATTGCAGTGTTAATGATTGGGCTTGGGCTGTAGCTCTGACACCCTTCCACACTGCAATTAAACAGCCTCTCAGCCTGAGCTCTGAGAGATCGTCAGTTGGCACAGGCCAGTCGAGGGTGTCTTAATTACAGTGTAGACGTACCAGTAGAAGTCACTGGCTCTTTTTCCTATTATTGGTCGACTGGACTATCTAGCATCCTGCAACCTACTGTTTGATGCCATCAGTGAATTCAAATTGACTACTTTAGAGGAAACCTATTTGTATTGGCCAAAAGCAGTAGTAAAATCCATTCAGAAAGGAGAGAAAGTTTCCTTAATTATGGTAACACATAACTGGTGAAGAGATTGTAGCTTTTGAGCAGGAAGTGTGATACAAACGGTTTGCTCATACGTTTCTTGGTAAAGCACTTAAACATATTGGAGAAAATATTAAGTTACCCTCCAAATCCTAATAGGAAAACTTTTTCCTGGCACACACTAGTGGATAACTATAGATCTAGGAACAGTAGCTAGCTGTAAGAACTGGGAGGGTGGCATGAGCAGCTATTTTCTTTCCTTTTCTCCAGTTAGTTCATAACAAGGTACTTGACCCCAAGTTCACTTTGCAAAGGAGGTTTGGCAAATTTAGTCCCCTGTCTGCAGATGTAACCTCCCATATTTATGCCCCATTAATTTGGACATGTGGGAGCAATCCCAATTTTCTTTTTAACCCAATACATGTGATACAATCATGACAGTAAACTAATTCCAGGTGATTCTAAACAAAAAGATGTGTATTCTTGGAATATATGAAATATACATGACAGTCTTTTCTGTATACAAAGAACATTGCACTTGCAGCTAGAAAAAGTCATGAGATACTGGCAGTCAACCATAGCACCTGGAACAGATACCAACCTTTCAACAATTGTACTAATGGAAAAGCTGATGTACTCCAGATGCGACAGTTTGGGAATATGATGTTTGTGCCATATGGTTGCTTTTTGTGAAACTAATTTTATGCTTCATAGAGATAGGTTGAAAGTTTATAAATAAGAAGACAATATTGGACTTTGTGAATCTTTCTTTTTCCTGCATATTGAATAGATAAAGAAAATGTTTCTCCAAAGCTTCTGAAATTGCCATAATTTAAAGTCCTTCCCTGATATCTGTTTCTCTCTACTATATTCAGAACAGGATAATATGGTGTAGTAATCATTGATAAAAATTGACTTTTGAGTTACAACTATCAAATTCTGATTTATGTGGCCAATTTACTCCTGGTTGCAGGAATACTGTAGTTGCATTTTGAGGCAAATGATGAATGGCTAGATTTGCTGAGAAAATTATGACAAATCTAAAAGGACTGGATAGCAAAGCAGGTTACTGGACTAGACCATCACTTGAAAAATAAAATTCAGCTCTGATTGAGATTACAGCTGAGTGACTATGACAAAAAAATTGTTAATATTTATTCAAATTTTTAATGGAATTTCTTCAAATGTGTGTTCTGACCATGGATGGTCACTTTCTAGTAATGCTATAGAAATAGGTTGATTGTTAGGAAGGCTCACTAAAAGAGAGCCACGGATGGCAAACCATAAACTCATAAGTGTGGATATTTGCACTGGAAACCTGACTGTAAGAGTTATGCACATCCAGTGAAGGGATAAAAACATATCATATGAGTGGTGTACTTGTAACAACACCACAATTAATTTTGAAAAACCAAATGCTGCAACACACTGTCTAGGACCAATTTACAGAACGAGAATGGTTAGCGGAAAGTATCTGATACGTAAGTTTGAATAGTGAATACATTTCATTAAACCCATGAAGAGCTAGCATAGATAATTGATTGAAACCTGGGAGGAAAGAAATTAACATTTGTTCAATTAAAGTTTAAAAGGTTGACCAGCCCTCTTTGTGAGCAAGAAAATGGGCAACAGTTCAAAAATAACATAGGTCGGTTTTAGTGTGCAGAATTAAGGACTGATCTTGCAACACTGGAGCCAGTGGGAGTTTTACCACTGACTTTAGTGAGCCTTGGATAAAGCTCTTGGTGTTCTTTTCCTGTATGGCTAGTTTTAGTACATCTTATTTGTTAAGTGGACCATCAGATAATAATTATTTAGTAGGCCATAAAATACTTTCTAGGAATAGAACATTCATAACAAGAATGACATTTTTAATTCCTACACAGTTCAGTGCAATCCTATAGTAGTAGGTGACTCTTGATGTATATCTCCAGTCATCGGTGATGGGACACTATTTGGGGAGGGATTTGAGTTACTACAGAGAGTTCTTTCTCAGGCATCTGGCTGGTGGATCTTGCCTATCTGCTCAGGGTCTAACTGAGCATGGGGCACAGGTCATTTGCTGGCTTGAACTAGAATAAATGATGGATTCTCTGTAAATCCATGTGTTTTTAAATTAAGATTTGGGGATTTCATTAACTGAGTGAGAGGTGATGGATCTCTGTGGCTTGCAATGTGCAGGAGGTCAGACTACATGATCATGATCATCTGGCTTTAAAGTCTACTAGAGAAAATATGTACTTACTAAAACAAACAAGGAGCCTTGTGGTATTTTTAAAGACTAACACATTTATTTATTGCATAAGCTTTCGTGGGAGAAAATCCCACTTCGTCAGACACTTGAAGATGGTAAGCCTTCCGTCTTCAAGCATCTGATGAAGTGAGATTTTTCTCCCACGAAAGCTCATATGATAAATAAATTTGTTAGTCTTTAAAAGTGCCACAGGACTCATTGTTTGTTTTGCTGAACTAGACTAACACGGCTACCCCTTTGGAACTTATGCACTTACTATATTTGTTTAAATTTTATGTCGCCACAGCAACCAGAGACTCAATTAGGTTTTGGACCATATTGTGCTAGGTTTTGTTCAAATAAGTATCTTCCCCACTCTTCCACCCCCCCCCCCACCGCCATAACATAATAAGCTGGTAAAGTAAGTACTAGCTATTCCTATCAGCCCTTCAGCCTCACATAGTACATGTTCAGGCTGCAGGGCTAGGGGTGCCCTCTGCTCGTGTACACATATTCATGCTAGCGCTAGTTTAAATAACACAGTAGCTGTGGTAGTATGGGCAGCAGCAACAGCAGCCTGGCTGAGTCGTGCTGAATACAAACTCTGATGAAACTGGTGGATATGTCTTCAGTGCAGCTATACCTTTGCTGCCATTGCTGTTTGTCACCCTGGCTATACTGCTATTTATAGTCACACTAACTCTTACTGGGCTACCGCGAGTAGCCACGGTCTATATGAGCTAAGGGAATCACGCTGTTGGTTTGTAGAGCAGACTTAGCTTTATTGAGTAACAGCTGCAAGACTAGACTCCTCGGCTACGTCTATCCTACAAAAAGCTAGATCAACTTTGTTAAGTCGACTTAACAAGGTCGACTTTAAGTCAACCTAAAGTCGACCTTATTAAGTCAACTTAACAAAGTGGTTTCCCTTAACTGGGACTTAGTAATTCGACCTAACTTTCCTTAGGTTGACTTAAGAAAGTGGACTTGTGCATCCACACTGGGCTTAGGTCAACCTAAAGAGGGTTGGTTCGAATACCCCGTGGTTCTTATTAAGTCAACCTAGGCGTTCATTAGGTTGACTTAAGGAAGCCCCATAAGTTGACTTAATGAAAGCCTAGTGTGGACAGAGATTGTTAGGTTGACTTAAGCCTCCTTAAGTCGACCTAACTTGCCAGTGTGGACATAGCCCTAGAGTAAAATTCACAGGTAAGCCGGAGTAATAGTGCTTTATGTGGTAAGTGAAGCGTAAATAAGTTTAGGAGGCAAAATCCACCTTCTCTACCTGGGCACGTGACTTACTGCATCACTTGCCATGGGTGTTGGAGCCATAGGATTTGCAGATCACTTAGCCTTTCCCTGGCCCCTCTGTGTCAACTCAGTCCACTGTGGTCTATGCAGGAGTAAAAGGGACATTGATTGTGCAAGGCCATCTAGTGGTACTCTCCTATCACAGCTCTAATGAAGGGCTAAAGGGAGTACAGATGGCTTCACACCAGTGTGAGTTTAATCCAAATCTCCCTTCTTGATTGCTGTAACCACCTCACCATCATTGTCCTCTGCCTTCCAGTCCTTTCAAAATACAACTACTAATATCATCTTTGACCAGATACCTCAATTCCCTGATCTCTTTGGATCCTTCCACTGGTGCCCCATTTAAGTGGGATTCAGGTATTGGTCCACTACACAGAAATGCAGTTCCCACATACAACATTTGCCTTCAACTATTATTGATTCTTTATTCAAGACTGTGGGATTGGGTTTAAAGCCCTAAACTCATGGAAATATGCAACTCTGGAAAATTAATTGCAGATTCAGTAAATGCCTACAAACTGTCTTATGAGTTTTTGATACCTCCAGCAGATGCCATCTAGTAACTGGATTATTTTTAACAGAGCTATATACAAATTAAAGTACCTTATGGGAAACAAAAGACCATTTTTGCAAGACTTGTATGTTGAAAGTTATTTGAACATTTGGAATTATGGGTCTATTGAGAAAGATTTAGACTGACTGTTTAATTATGAGCTAGTGTTATTTGTTCAGTCTGGAAGCAACTAAAGGATGTTTTGTGTAAGCTGTTTACAGAACCTTATTACTTCAGTGACTATGCACCAGCATAATAAAGGCTTTGTGTTGGTCATATGCTTATAGACATATTGCCCATACTGCAGAGATCAGACATTTTCCCAGGACTAAAGCCCATACCATAGCTAACAAATCCCCTAGAGCTCTTAAGCTTATGTACGTGGAGATAAAAAAGTATGTATATGAGTAAGCACCTATTGGAAATAATATTAAAATACTTTTATAATAAAATCCTGTAAATATGTTCAATTATACTTCATGCCTTAGTATGCTAAAAGTTAGGTTCAGATGTATGCATATTTTTAGATTCAAGAAAACCTACAAAGGAGTAAAGAAAATACTATAAAAGTAAGGCAGAGTTCCTTTGAAATCCAGAGCTTCTGGCATTTTCTGGAAGTCAATGGGAGCACTTCTTGGAATTTGATCCTGTGGGATTGTTTCAAAATGAGTACCAAATATCTAGCATATGCTAACATTGCTCCTGGATTCTACCAGAGAATCTTTCTGATCAGATCTAAACCGAATTTAAAAAAAAAAAAATCAAAACCCAATGAGAATATTTTATAATAATTAGACCTCTGAGAGGACCAAAGGCACACATTTTACCATATGCTTCATAGTGAATGCCCTACTAGTACAATTTTCTATGAAAATCCATCCATCTGTCCACATATGATACACACATGACGCACACCCACATTTTTGTGTAGTGTATATTTGTTTCGTGCACTGAATATATACTGGGGCAGAATCGTGGATGTGACTGTTTTCACAAAGCCATTCCTCCTGACACAGAGCAACACAATGCTCCCTGGAGTGCAACTTTCTTGGATTAACCCTTTCTAGTGTGTCCAATACACCAAGGCAAATGTGAAGTGGGGACTAAGGATCTGATCAAGCCCTCAAACCAGCAAACTCCTCCTCCTCATGGATATGGGGCATGAGGAACATGTTAGCCACCCCCACTAAGAGATTTATGCTTGTATCCTAATTGTTGCTATTCAGGTGGCCTAGGTTAGAGGGACAGGAATACTTGCACTTTCTTCCCCCCTAGCACACATGCAACAATGGACAGATGATAGTTTTCTTCCATTGCTACTTCCATTGCTACTAAATTTCACATATGCAGAGATTCAAACTCTGATGAATGAAGCAAAGTGAGCTTTCATTGTTTTAGCTGTCTGTTTAGTTCACATGTGGCAGATTTTCTCATTAGCTCTGATATATATGCAGCTGCTGGTATTACTGCGCCCACTGGTCTGTCTGTCTGTCTTTCCACTTGAGTAGGTAGCAATGATTACACATTTCTATCTAGATTTGATAGCCAGCACATTGCTACAGCAGTGAGCTGGTGAATGTCCTTCAGGCCCTCAGTGAAAGAATGAAGGGGCCATTCAGAATGGTGAGAATAGTTGCATACAGGAGTTTCTTATTTTTCACTTGAAGAAGGTTTGTCCACACCTTTCAGGAGATATCCTCATGTGATTCAATCTGCACCCAATCTTTCCGACATAAATCACAACTCAGTGGCTCCTCGGCAGGGTCAAAGATGAGCTATTTGTTATTTTGCTCTCTGTGGCTCTCCATTGAGCCTCAGAATTGAAGCTGAGTGTAAGAGTCGTGAGGTGGTTCCATAGAGGTTTTTAATCTGGTCTTTGGTGGCTTCTACAGGTCATTGTGCAACATGATTCTTGTATTTGCATTGACATGGTTAAGGAAGCAAGGTATCTGGGCAGCTCTTCTAATCAGTGGACGTTGGATATGTAATAGGACCGGGAGCCAGTTGACTGGCCTCATTGTGGCTGGTGAGTAAAGCTACTTGGTCACAGCAGTTCCTGCTTGCACTGCTTGGAGGATGTCTTTGACAACGTCAGGCAGGTAGTGGAGCAGTGCCTGTTCCATGAGCTTCCAAGCAGAGAGATGGGGCAATAGCTGGCTGCATCTGCTAGGACTTTTCCAGGCTTCAGTAGGGCAACCACTGTTGCCAGTGGCCTGCTTGTTGGCGCTTTCCCGGTTCTATGCATGGTGGTAAAAAGCGCCACCAGCCATTCTCGTCCCCGTCTCCCCAGGCTCTTAAGAAATTCTGGAGGAATGCTATCAACCTCTGCAATGTTCTGGCTTTTAGTTTCCAATAGCATAACGTTGATCTCCTTGACAGAGTATGGAGGAAGAGCGGAGATTCTTCTGGCTGTTGATGAAGGTTTCTGTGAAATTCTTACTGGTCCTCTTGGTATGTAATCTCGTCTGTTAGCAACTTGCTGTTAGAAAGAAGATGATGATGCATTTGCGGTCATCTTTGCATCTTTGTCAGTTTTGCATTACTGACTGGGATCCTCCAAATTGGCACAAAAAAGCCCATGCCTTGAGGCTTGAACAGGTAAAATCAAAGCTTTCAATAGTCTCTTTCCACCTTTCCATACACATTGAATTAAAGACTCAAGTAGTGCAATGGATTTATCTGGGTAATCTTTTCATATTCCCTCAAGAGGGACTCAGATTCTTTTGTTCAGCAGGTGGTAAAAACCATGTGGTAATCCCCTGGGATGTACTCTAGCAATTGATTTGTTTTTTTCCCCCAGCATGTTTACAAAACAGTTGACACTTTTAAGTTTCTGTTCAAGCCATAGGGTCTAATGGTTTTGTTTCTGAAGTGTAGGTGGGTCAGTCAGCCGTGCAAAAATTCCTATGTGGCTTTGATGCCAACTGTAAAAGATCACTTCTAGCGTGATAATTGGGCAATATGCAGGAAGTGACTCAGAATGGTTTTTGTTATGGCCAATGGAATATCTCTGCTATTATGGGTCACAAAATGCAGGTCAGGGTTTTGAACTTCTGTTCACTTTGCAGGCCAAAAAAATGTGGAGTGGTTCAGATCATAGAGCAGATGGAGGTCTACGAGGGAGGCCCATTCTGTGATCTGTTCCTTGTTATGTCATTTGCACAGTATCCCAGGCTTCATGGTGGTTGTTAAAGTCACCTATGTAAATGACTGAATGAGGAAGGAAGGTAAGATGGGATCAGGCCAAATGTTAGGTAGCTTGTATGTGTTTACTATAATGAAGTCCCTGATTCTAATTGTGCTGATCTTTCTTCTGCCGGTTGATGATTCTTTCAAAACTTTCTAGTCTATTCTTTTGTCTTTAATTGCTGCATAAAATTAGGAAAAATATAGCATAAGAGCTGGTCTTAAAATTTCCATTCCACAAGAAATTCTGACATTTAATTCTATTCAGAACACTTTTTTATGTTGACATTTTTTTAAACAAAAACAAAAACCAACTCCCCTCCCCACATTTTTGTTTCAGTTCATGTAAAACATTTTGTTTTGATTTTGACTTTTCATTTTCTTTTCTAAATTTTATAAATTAGTAATTGGTTTTGAAACTGCTATTGTAATTAGTGCTTGATAGTCTGATAAGTGGCTGGGTAATTGGTTTTGTTGTTGGTGTAAACACCAAAAAATATAAAATAAAAATATAACTTACAGATTTTATTATAATATAAATAAAATACTTTTTCATTTTAAAATGTATACTATTGAAGTGAAAAATGGAAACGTTCATTTGAAGCATTTTTTCTAAACAAATTTTTGTCAAAATTGACACATTCCTACAGAACAATTAGATTTCAAATTGGCATATTCTTATGGGGAAAAGCAATCATCTGGAAAATTGCTGACCAGATTTAGTAGCTACATTTACTGAGGTTCCCAGGTGGTATGGCGATGAGAGTGGCGTGTAGATCTGATCCGTAGTCTAATAATGGACAGACTCCCATTCACTTCAATGGGTTTTGGCAATGGTCCTAAATTCTTAGATAGTTCCCAAAAATTCTTGTGTAAATATACTCCGTAAATGTTTTAAAGGGACTTTGTCAAGGTTGGCAGGTCTGTAATAATAATTAATAAAACCTACTCTCAGACATGCAAAAGTTTTGTGGATGGGTTGCCTACCTTGGCCTGAGATTTGAATATAATTGCAGCTCTTGTGCTACGTGAACTGATTATTATTTCACTGTAATGCCAAGGGTTGTGGCAGAATAAAGTGAAAGTGTGTGGGTATGAAAGAATTTTAAATGGATGTAGCCTACTTCGTTTAGGACTAAAATTTATGTTTTGGAAAGAATGCTTTATAAGGCTTAATTGAATAGAAAAGTTTACCATGATTTATCATTTTAACAAAAACATTTATAGGAGTCACCAGAAGGAGCTGTCAGAGATAAACAGAACTTGTCAGACTGTAATAGTTAGTTCTTGTAGAAATATGTGGTGTCAGTTGTGGTGCAGTTTTCTTTGGCAATTCTTCCATAACTCTTTGACAGGAATAATTTCTTGGGTACAGAGCTGCTGGACACACAATATATCCATAGAAGCAAACTAAAGTAATACAACAGAGTCTTGTGGCACTTTTAAAGACTAACAGATTTATTGATCGCATGAGCTTTCGTGGGAGAAAATCCCACTTCGTCAGACGCTTTGAAGATAGTACCACAAGACTCTGTTGTCTTTCTACAATGGACTAACACGGCTACCCCTTTGGAATTTGACTAAAGTAATACAGTTATAGATTCCTTTTCTAGTGCTGTGCTGACATCTTTGTAATTATTTTTAATCATTGAGAGCCTGATCCAAAGCCCACTGAAGCCAGTGAAAATAATTTTGGTGAGTTTAGTGGGATCTGGATAAGGGCCTATATGAATGCTAGTAGGGCTCCATTCTTTAGAGTCCTGCAAATCTGTGGATACCCACATCCACAGACCATGTTTGCGGGTCATGGACTGGCTATGAAGACAAATTTTGTATCCCTGCAGAGCTCTACCAGTCTTGCAGATATTTTAGTAAATGGGACTTGGGCTCCTAAGTCACTTAAGCACATCTGAAAATCCTACCCAAAGACTCATCTCTTTGCTTTGTAATGTGATGCTTACGTTCTCTGTATCGTACTGCAAAGGCATATTAATTTCTAGCCTTAATCATCACGTAAGTCTCTTTCAGCGTTATTGCTTTCTAGGTTTCTCTTCTCTCTGGGATATGTATTATTTTATGAATGGTAGAATCTTCCTAGTCCCAAAACAAAGAATGTGCAAACCAATCTTTTCACCAAACGTAAATTATTCTGAGAGGAGGTCGATTGTAATTTCTGAAATGGGAAGTCCATCGTAAATACCATCATACACTACCGCAAGTAACTTCTTTCCAGCCAGTTTGTGTCTGCCTTTTGGTAAATGACCTTTTGTTTCCTGTCTTGTAGCCAATTTTCAGTTGATTAAGTTGTAATTTCCTTTCATCCCCCACTTTTTTAAGGCAAATGCTGCATCTGTAATGTTAATCTATTATGTGGAAGCTTGTCAAATGATTTCCAGAAATCCCAGGAAATGCTGTCCACATTATCCCATTTATGTGTATCCTGGTAGATATCCCCTCCAAGATTGCAGCTGACTTTAGCTCCTTTCCCTGAAACCTGGTTGGCCACCATTAATCAAGTTGTTCAAATAGCTTTCTTTTTAAAATTATACTAACATGTCTGTCATTTCCTGGTATGCCCCTCCTGCCCTTTTGGAAACAATAGTATGATTTTTGAGCTCATCCTTCCGCCCCCCATATTGTTCATGCTTTCTGTACCTTTTCAGAAAGGTGCTCTGGCAGTTACACAAAATGAATCGCATCCTGCAGATACTGAGCACGTCAAGAAACCATTTGTCAGAGGTTTTAGTGTGCTCAGTGCCTACGTTGTTTGTGTGCACACTCCATTACAACAGTGTTTTGGTGGTGCACTCTGGGGCCCTTGTTGATTCTGATATATTCTGCAGTAACTACCTCAAAGATGATGGAGCTACTCTGAATTAACACTGGCGTCATTGGTGGAAGAATATGTTACCTATGGTTCTCAAAGCTGTCTTAATACTGCAAGAAGCCAGTCGCCTTGACAAAACTGGTAACTTTATAGTATTTTTAATAGTCTACGAATTTGTGTGTGTGTGCATGTGTTGCTTTCTGATGTTTTTCTCTTTATTCTGCGTTGTGTGGAGTGACACAAGAATTTCAACCTGTTTTCAGTAGTTCATTATTAAGGCTGTTTCCTGTACTGAGAGCATGGTTTTACTGCTGAATCTGGGACGTACTAAGATATGTGTTGTAGTACTATGTAGCATAGTGCTATAATGGTATTGTCACAACAGGCCAAATTCATCTCTCAAGTCAGCTCTAGTTTGACTAGGCAATTGGCCAGATTTGGATGGAATTTTGGCTGAACTTTTGACACATTGAAGATGACTGAACTTGAGGATCAGTGACAATTCATTCAGCTTTAGATATGTGAATGTCGGTATTGCCACATTTTGCCTGGGGTTTGATCATCACTTCAGATGCAGGAGAACCAGCATCATGAGATGGGATCACATCATTCTGGAAACGTGGGATGGCCTGCAATGACTTCAGCTGATCCTGGCTTCTACTGTTCAGCCTTATAAGAAGCTCTTCCAGGGTCCTCCTCTGTCTACCTCTGCTGTCTCTGTCTTCTAGTGCAATTGTTTTCCCCTTGTGAGATGAAGGTCCTGCCAGTTCAACAAAAAAGGTATCATTGTATGTATTTTTTCTTTTGGAAGCAGCTGAGAAATCCTTCCTGTAGAAGACCACAATCTTGATACTTTTCAGAATTCTTGGAATGTGACTCTTAGACTATCCTCGGTTCTCACACTTTTGAAGCTCATTAGGAAGAAATAGGAGGTTACTAATGATAAGAAAAACACAATAATATTTAAAAAAATTTAAAACTCAAGGAGTGCAGTGATGATGGTGGTAGTAGCGGGTGCGGGGGCAGTTCTTTCCAGGAGCTATGTTACCAGTTTGCAATTTCACCTGTTAAAAAGGAGAACATAGCTATTTTCAATGTACTAGAATGGAAAAGAGAGGTGCCTTTGCAATTTCATATTAATTATTATTTTCCCTGTTTTCCTTAGCAGATATGTTTCGGCAGATGTTTTGGCTTTCATTATTATGAAGTCTTTTCAATTAACAGAATGCTTCTATGTTTCTTTTAAATTAATAGAATGTTTTCATATCTTTCTAAAAGGTAAACTTTCCTGTTCCCTTAGTAATGAGACTGAGTTTGCTGAGTAATTGGTGCTTACTCTAACATTGACTGATGTCACTGGAAAAACTCACTGTCTTCAATCAGGTCTTTATAGAGGATGTGGGAAATTATGGGAGGGTAGCTACTGTCTCTATAGTTAGTGAGAAGTGAGAGTAGGAAAATTCTAGTTCCAGTTGAAACCAGGAAGTGAGATGTGAACAAAAATGTTAACTTCTGATTTCTAAGTGGCTTGATTTGAGTTCTCGGATGACAGTTTGATTTGGTTCTTATTTTATCTGTACTAGCCAGTTTACTCCTTTCTAAAATGTCAGAACTAATTTGCTTACATAGATTCCTTCAGAAAGAATTATTATTTTGCCTCTGTACAGCACCTTGCACTGGGATGATTCTGCTCGCTCCATATCCACTGCACAGACAGCAGCAATTTACCTGGCTCATACAAATAACAAATTGTACCCTCTAATTTTCTTACCACCCAACTGCCATTGGCATGGATAACTGATTTTTTTGGTTGAAAATTTGGAAAAAATTTGCTTTGGGTTGAACCAAAATAACCACCCTCTTCCTAGTTCTTCTTAACGAAGTGAGGGGAGGGGGGGGGACACAAAGAAAAAAAATTACCCTTTGGGATCCCTTTTTATTTTTCTATTTAAACTATTTGCTGAATTTGTGAATAGCTTCAGTTAAACCAAATCTGCATTTTTTTTAATTTTTTTTTTTTTGGACAAAAAACCCCCCTCTTAGCATGATAAACAGGGATAAAATCAGAAAGGCCAAAGGACAATTGGAGTTGCAGCTAGCAAGAGATGTGAAGGATAACAGAAAGGGGTTCTATAAGTATATCAGCAACAAGAAAAGATTCAGGGGTGGTGTAGGTCCCTTACTGAACGGGGCAGGCATCCTCGTGGTGGATGATGCGGAAAAGGTTGAAGTACTCAATGAATTTTTTACTTCAGTCTTCACAGGGAGGGCCAGCTCCCAGGCTACTACATGGGGTAACGTGGAATAGAGAGAAGAGCGGCCCTCGGTGATGGAAAGTCAGGTTAGGGAACACTTAAAGAAATTGGATGTGCACAAGTCCATGGGGCCGGATGAACTGCATCCGAGGGTGCTGAGGGAGTTGGCTGAAGTGATGGCAAAGCCCCTGGCCATTATCTTTGAGAACTCGTGGTGAACGGGGGAGGTCCTGGAGGACTGGAAAAAGGCAAATATAGTACCTATCTTCAAGAAAGGGAAAAAGGAGGATCCGGGGAACTACAGACCAGTCAGCCTCACCTCAATCCCTGGGAAAATCATGGAGCAGGTCCTCAAAGAATCCATCCTGAAACACTTGGAGGAAAATAGAGTGATCAGGAGCAGTCAACATGGATTCACCAAGGGCAAATTGTGCCTGACCAACCTGATTTCCTTCTATGATGAGATGACTGGATTTGTGGATGCAATAAGTGCTGTTGATGTGGTATACCTTGACTTTAGCAAGGCTTTTGTACAGTTTCCCACAGCATTCTTGTCAGCAAGTTAAGGAAGTATGGGTTGGGTGAGTGGACCGTAAGGTGGATAGAAAACTGGCTAGATCAACGGGCTCAGCGGGTAGGAATCAATGGCTCGATGTCTAGTTGGCAACCGGTAACGAGTGGAGTGCCCCAGGGGTCGGTCCTGGGATCGGTTCTGTTCAACATCTTCATTAATGATCTTGATGATGGGATAGACTGAGTGCTTAGTAAATTCGTGGATGACACTGAGCTGGGGGGAATAGTAGATACTCTGGAGGGCAGGGACAGGATCCAAGGAGACTTAGACAAATTGGAACACCGAGCCAAAAGAAACCTCATGAGGTTCAACAAAGACAAGTGCAAAGTCCTGCACTTAGGACGGAAAAATCCCATGCACTATTACAGGCTGGGGACCGATCTGCTAAGTAGCAGCGCTGTAGAAAAGGACCTGGGGGTTATGGTGGACGGGAAGATGAATATGAGCCAACAGTGTGCTCTTGTTGCCAAAAAGGCCAATGGCATATTAGGCTGCATCAATAGGAGTATTGCCAGCAGATCGAGGGATGTGATAATTTCCCTCTATTCGACACTGGTCAGGCCACATCTGGAATACTGTGTCCAATTTTGGGCTCCCCACTACAGAAAGGATGTGGACAAATTAGAAAGAGTCCAGTGGAGGGCACCAAAATGATTAGAGGGCTGGGGCACATGACGTATGAGGAGAGACTGAAGGAACTAGGCTTATTTAGTCTGCAGAAGAGAAGACTGAGGGGAGATTTGATAGCAACCTTCAGCTACTTGAAGGGGTGCTCCAAAAAGGAGGGAGCTAGGCTGTTCTTGATGGTAACAGAGGACAGAACAAGGAGCAATGGTGTCAAATTACAGGTGGGGAGGTCGAAGTTGGATATTAGGAAAAACTTTCTCACTAGGAGGGTGGTGAAGCATTGGAATGGGTTACCTGGGGAGGTGGTAGAATCTCCATCTTTGGAGATTTTTAAGGACCGGTTAGACAAAACCCTGGCTGGGGTGATTTAGTGGGAGTGGTCCTGCTTTTTAGCAGGGGGTTGGACTAGATGAGCTCAATACCCCTATTATTCTTTGATTAATGGGTATTCATACCTAGTTTTGCATAGGAAATGATCCTATAACCATCTTGTAAAGTCTTATGATTTAGGCAGATTAGATCATTCTGGCAGAGAACAGATATAACATGAGGTCATCACCCTACAGAGTTTGACTATTAGACTGTGAATTTTGATGCAATAATAACAGAAACAATTCTGTGAGCAATCCATTGGCCAGAATTTGTTCACATAAAATATTTGACAAACCACTGCCAACAAAGAACAAATTAATAAAACTTAATCTGTTCACAGACAGTTCTTGAACAGAAGAAGACAGCTAAATTTGCCAAGTTAATTGTGAATTCATTTCTATTCCTGGACAGATTTCAGTTTGGATTACTATTGTATCTTCTGCCGAACTTTTTCCCTACTTTGTTTTCATTTGGATGCAATCCTTTTCATTTTTTGCTGCATTATTGTGTAGTATTGCAGCTTGAGTCTCAATATTCATTGCAGTGGTGACTATACATAAGCTGTGGGGGAAGTGATCACTCTGTAATTTGTAGATCAGTTGTATAAACTATTGGGGTCTTTAGTTGAAAGGCAGCATGCAAAATCTCAGTCATCAGCCATCGCTGGCACCATCGACACTGCTCATTTCTAGAATGGTGGCTGAGCATTGCCCAGCAGTTGAGTTCTTTTAATGTTTTAATACACAGCCCACCCATGAGACTTGAGTGGCTGGAGCATAATGTGTGGGCACGTGCTTATAGAATCCTCTTCCTCTGGTGCCCAAATTGGTTACAGTAGGGCAGGGGTTCCCAACCCCTGGCCCACGGTCCAAAAGTGGACCGTGGGGCTTTTTAAAATGGCCCGTGCTGCCAGTCACTGGCCCGCAACCGGCCACAGCCACCCAGTCCCAGAGCGCAGCTGGGAGCTCATCTGCGACCGCCTGCCTTCCCTCCAGGCTCAGCCAGGGCTGGATTAGAGATTGGGGGCAGGGTCAAAGGCTCCAGGGCTGCGGGTCAGTGCAGCTGCGCAGGGTGTGCTGGGGGGCCTGCGGGTTGGCATGGCTGTGGAGTGTGTTGGAGGGGGCCACGGGCTAGTGCAGCAGCGTGGACCGCACTGGTGCTGCTGGCTGGGGCCCACACGCTTGCCCACAAGCCCCCTTTTCCTTTCCTTTCCTTTCTTTCCCTTCCCTTCCCTTTTTTTTTTTTTTTTTTTTTAAAGACTTAACCAATTTTTTTCAAAATTTTTAAAAAATCATATTGGCTCGAGGGCCACAAATATAATTTTTAGAACCCCGAGGGGCCACTAGTCTATTTAATTAAAATTAATTTAAATTTAATTAATCGATTTAAATTAATTAATTATAAATAAAATTTGATTTGAATTTAATCAATTCAATTTTAATTAAATACACAGGTGGCCCTTCAGGGTTCTAAAAATTATATTTGTGCTCCTCGAGCCAAAAAGGTTGGGAACCACTGCAGTAGGATAACCAGTGTTTGGTTCCAGTGTAGAGTTGACTCTGTAGACTATATAGAACATCAGGGATCAGAAATACTCAGCAAATATTGATTTTAATTTTAAGGCAAGTCATTTGTTTTGTGCTTTTCAACCTCAGCAGTGTCCCTTTAATGACCTTTCACTATGTCTTAGTTTGTACTGTACTAAATGGTGCTTTATTGTGTCTAATATTTTCACTTACTTTAGTTTAGTATACATTACTAAATCATAATTAATTTCACCTCTCTTTAGCCTAGATTCTTAATTTTTTTCCTGTATGTTTATTTGTCTTTTTGCTGACATTTTGGTGCATCCATATATTACTCCGGAAACCATTCTCAGCTTCATTCTGATTGTGATGTAGCAATTCAAGGGTATTGTTTATTTATGATACCAGTTCAGCAAAACATTTGTGTGTCTAAATTTTTGCTGCTATTTGAACCACTTCTGCGGTCATTTTGCATCTGTTTTCATCCACAACTCTGAGCTTACTGCTCAGGCCTGCTGTGAGTGTAGGCTACAAAATATTGAGATCTGTCACAGATAATCTTGATAATCCTGCTTGTTTGGTGGAGCAAGGTATTTTCATTTGTTTATTTTTTTAAAAAAAAAGCATTTACCACACTCTCCAGTTGCATTCCTGAAACAATAAAAATGGATGTATAAAAACATATAAATCATTTGAATATATTTAACTATAATAAAAGCTCCCTCACTACAAAACCATTGAGCTGTTTTTTTTCCAGGAAAAGCTTGCGTAAATAGCTAGGTCTTGTAGGTCAACAAATAAATGCTCTGTTGAAATAAGGTGGGGGGAAACAAATTTCAGAGTTCAACTGCAATGAAAACTCACTGCCCAGAATCTTATCCCCAGACACAGAAATCTAGGGAGGAGGCTTATATATTATACCCGATCTTACCAGCCTGATTGGAGCAGAAACTGAGTTGTGAAACTAATTTAATTTGACTTTTGTGAGGATTATGAGATAAATCTGGAGTTACTCTGGCAGTTTGGTAGTAGGAAAATAATGGAGAAAAGGCCCCCATCTCAAAGCAGTTTTCGTAATTGGCAAACTCTTTCCTCTCCTCCTTTCTCTTCATCCCCTTCTGTTACCCCATTTGGTTAAAGAGACTGTGGTAGAACTTCTGCAAAGAAAACATGTTTAATTATATGTCTGTGATGAAGGTTCATGTAATTCATTATTCTGTTTTTGATTGTGCTTACCAATAAATGCTTCAAAGATAGCATTACCACATTTTGCACAATGCTCTCATTTGAGATTAGGTACGTCCATTTCTTCTAGAGCCAACTTGATTATCTTTATGCTTCAGGGAATAATCTAAGGTATTTCTTGGGCTGGGCTTTCGCAAAATCTTTATGAGAAACAGTCTGTAGGGTTTTCTTTGTTTTTTCTTTTTGTAGATGTGAAATCTAGCAAAACTCATTGGTTTTGCTTTCATGTGCAAAATATTTTTGCACAGTTCTAGTCTAAGTAAGGAGGCATTTACAATTATCCTAGCGAAACTGATACTCTCAACTGCTTTTCTATATACCATAGCAGTTCTCTAGCAGGCCAGTGTATGCCTTAGCTGGAAATTAATTTAACTAGACTTCTAAATAAAGACTCATAAGTATAGAAATGAGTGTTGAACATTATATCCTTAGTAGAGGGTACATCACCAGGAATAATAATTAAGCTCTGGACTATGTGAAGAGTATATGCGTCTTATGTTAAAAGGAAGAAAAAGATCTTTAGAAACTACCCTGCTGGAAGACCTGGTAGCTGTGGTAAGCTACTGGGGCTTGGTTTTAACAACTATGCTGCTTCAGCAGGGGAAGCCGCTGAAGGAAGGCAAGCTGCTCCTGTGTCTCTACTTCAGCCTATAGGTGCCTGATTTAGAGCCAGGCTAGAGGGAAGGAAAAAGTAGGGCAATTAACTGCTTGCCTTGAATTTAGGGATGCTATGCTGTTGTCAGAGACTTCAATCACAGCAAAATTGATCCTGCTTTTAATAGGACGATTAGGCTACATAAAAGGTAGTTTACCCTGTGTTTTATTTTTATCTCATTTGGTGCCTATGTTGATGGGATCCCCCAGGACTATATTATTTCCCCAAGGCTGAGAAATGAACATTTTCTACCTTTTTGTTTCAATTTTGATTTAAAGGGATTGTGTAGCAGGGTAATTGCCCCTTTATGGTGTTGAAGGAGTTAAAGGCCCAGGGAAGGGCATAGCCAATGGGGGCAGGAGACTGCAGGGCCAATCAGGGCCCAGGAGCCTGTATAAGAGGAAGGCTGCAGCCTATGCTCTGGGCAGTTTGCCCCTGCCCTTCGTGGGGGAAGGGTGTGCTCTTGGCTTGGCTGGAGGAAACAGGGCCAAGGACTGCCAGGGTTTGGTGAGAACACAGGCCTGATACAAGGGCAACAGATACCTGGGGAGGTGTGGATATGTCCCAGGGGATCTGGTGAACTATGTGCCAAACTGGAGTGTAGGGGGATCGAGGTAATGCTCAGACAGAGCACATAGGATCCCGCCGCCAGAGCCCAGAGAAGTGGGTGGGCCTGGGTCACTTCCAACTCCCCCAGGCAGGACTGGCAGCAGCCACTGACTCAGTGTGCAAGCCGAAACTGGATCTTATCCCAGAAGGAAGGGATAGGGAGAATAGAAAGGACTCAGCCAGAGCACCGAGGTCCTGAAAAGACCTTTGGAGAGACAGACCACTGGATGGGTGGCCCCTTGAGCAATTCCTCTGTTCCAACACCAGGAGGGACCCATTGATTGGTCACATGCAGTGCCATCTACAGATTGTAACCCCAATTCTCCCTCAGTGTGACTAGCACTCTTGTTACAACTAGGGAGAGTGTACATATCCTCCGCTTCATCCATCTCTGCCCCTCTACTTCCTTTCTCCCTTGTTTTACTCAGCACTTTCTTGTTCTTCCTCTGGTGTGATCTTAATATATTCACTGTATTCTGTCACTAGTATTTACCATTACGACTCAAGTCCTCACAGTGCTCGCAGTATGGTATAACACAGAGAAGAAGTGATAGGTCCTGCACCCTAGAACATGTATCCAAATGTATGAGCCACATCAGGGCTGGGCAAAGTTTTTGACCTGAGAGCCACATCTGGGGGCAGGCCAGTGCTGGGGGAGCCAGGACCCTGGGGACAGAGGCCATGGAGCTTCCACCCCATCTCTGGCTGGCTGGTACAGCCTCTCATCCAGCCCTGGCCAGAGTGCTGGCAGGCCGTTGCATTGGGGCCCCGATGGCAGGTCCCCAGGGGCCCTGGCATGGTGCCCAGCCAGCACTCTGGGCCCTGGAGGGCTGCACCAGAGATCACACCATGAACTGGCTAGCCCTGCCCCTGGGGGTGGGACCACCGTGACCTGCCTCCCCTCCCTCCCCTGAGCCCTGCAATTGTGAAGGGGGAGTAGCCACCATGCACCAACAAGGGTGCTGCTTAGCCAGGGTCCCCTTGGAGAAAGGGGGTGGAGATGGGGGGGAAGAGGAGCGGCCACGGTGTTCTGGCTGCCGTGCTGTGGTGCTCCTGCTGGAAGGGGGGTGTGTCGGTAGCAGCACCTGTGGACCAGAGGAAGGGTGCTCACGGGTCATATCCAGGCCATGGTCTGTAGTTTGTCTACCTACGGACTACACAGAGTGCAGTGGGAAACCCAGAAGTATGTTTTTTCATAAGAATTTTTATTTATTTTCAAACACCATGTAAGGCTGATATCATTTTTACTGGTGGGTGAGAATCTTCACACTTTGCAGAAGACCACAGTTCTAGTGTTATAAGAAAAAGGGCAAGTGTTGGTTGACAAATTGGAGTAAAGTTTAATGGTATTGGTCTTGGTTCTTTACTGGCTTGCACCTGTGCAAAATGGGTTACTAATGCTATCCGGTTTGAACAGGAGTGAAGGATGACTCAGTGTGCAGTGCAGTGGCAAATCAGGTCTAATCAGTTTGAGGGCCCTGTTGTCTTCTTTTCTCTCTCACACTTTTTTAGAAGAAGCAGTCTCTCTCGCTTTTCTGCTAGCATGCCTACCTACACTCTTTTCTTAAATAAGCAGCAATAGGCTTTAAAATACATCGTGGGGATGGTGGGGGAAAACATTCAGACATGCTCTTGGGGCGTAGAACTGAACATAAAAGGTCCTGTGCTCCTAGGCTACACAGGCATTTTTGAAAATCTTCCCATTTGCAGACAGTCCAGAAACTTCAAAATCTCACTTGATGAAATTACTTTTCGCATTCCTGAATATTTTTTGCAGCTTGTGGGAATTTATTTCACGTGGAAATTAAATTTGTTGCTTTCTGCATCGTTCTTTTTTTTGTGTTTGCCAGCTCTTCATGCCATTTCTCCTTTAGCCAAAGTCTCTATTACAATATAAGCAAAGTCTTGTTGTAGCTGGAGGAAAAACTTTGACTTCTATTTTGTGGGGTTAGAGAACTATTTTTCTCATCTGAGGAGTAGATTTTGTAAGATCCTTCAATCTTCTGCTTCTGGTTCAATTTATAATTTTATGTGGAATGACTGACAAAGTCTCTTTTCTTGCCCCGTTCATTCATATATATATATATATATATTAAAGGAGAAATGGCATGAAGAGCCAGCAAACACAAAAAAAAACCGATGCAGAAAGCAACAAATTTAATTTCCACGTGAAATTATATAAAACTGTCAGTCATTCCATATAAAATATATATATATATATAATATATAAAAAATAAAATATTTATATAACTATTTTTCTTTGTTTACTAATAAACCTAGTTGGAATAAGAAAATATTACTGTATTCCATAAAGCACAGATAAAACACGGGGGCATATACTAGCTAACTATGATATTTGTTGTTTATCGTTCATTCATTTTATTACTCTTATATCTAGAAGCCCAAGTCATGGGCATGGAGCCTATTGTGTTATGCATTGAAAAACTACAGAACAAAAAGTTGATCCCTTGATAGTGCCTTCCAGCCAAGGATTTTGAAGTGCTTTGCAATCACTAATCCAAAAAGCCTTGCAGTATTCCTTAGTGGTAGGAGACTATTGTTATGCCATTTCACCTCTGAATAAATGGAACCATCCAAAGTTAAATAACTTTGTCATGATCAGGCAGCCAATCATTAGTACACTATCATGAATCAAATCCAGAAATCATGACTTCTGGTCACATACAATAAATACAAGTTCTTTCCCTCAGCTGCTGATTATGTGCAATTTCATGTTAGAGCATGTTAATCATACTTTTGGGGGATTGAGCATTCTCTTTGGCTCCTAAAATGTGTATTTGTTTACTTAAATGGTGAAAGTACTGTCCATTTGTGAAATTGGGAATGGGTACCTTCATTTTCATGCCCATGTTTGAAAATTGGGCGTTTGTATAACAAATGCTCAACTGACACAAGACCCTATTAAAATACAAATAGAAACATAAATAATTTTATCATTTATACCCTGAATTATCACACAGTTGGAAAGACATCTCTTAAAAAAAACCAAACCACAGTTATTGCCAACGTTAATTCCACTTGAATCAGTGGCTTTAAATGGAGTTACATCAGAGGATGAATTGGATCCTGTATCTTGTAGTTTTGGGAGCTAGAAGAAAAGCAATGTTAATTTGAAAGATAGATTGTGTTCAGGTTTCAGTACCTTTCCCCAGTTAGCTTATAGTATTTGGCTATGGAAATGATCAATGAGCTATCAACAATTTGTATACTGCCAAACCTAAGCTTACTTGGGACAGCATTGAGTTTTATGTGCATATTAGATCCCAAAGTACTTTTTATTCAATTCAGTTCAAGTGGTTTAAACAAAAAACACGCATGAGCAATGTAAGTGATGTTGACTAGAGCTGTTCCTTTCGAGTTCATTGAAGCATATCACATAGTGTGTTGTGGCCAAAGCTTGACGTACTGCTCCCTTTCCAGAAACCTATTTGCCAAATACAACACAGTTTGGATGGTGGGAAGAATAATCAGGGGAATCAGGTTTTAACCTAAACTTCTTCCCCCTGTATGTGTTTGGCATGAAGTATCTATGAATAAATCATCAGAAGTGACTACTTGCCCTACTTGAAGGCCACAAATAACAGAAGCAGCAATTTTACTGGATTATCTTCACTGAGTTTTTGTATTATATTTTGTATTATATTTGGAACTGTTCACTAATAATGATAAAAATCATCTCCAAACTGCTTTATGCCTGTGTGGGTAAGTGCTAATGTGCTCAAAGGATGTGAAGTTGGCTGTGTACTCACAGCCTTGCTCCTTGGCACCAAGCATTGGTATTCTTTCATCCGAGTTCTGCATAGCAATTATCACACTGACCTATTGCAGAGTAAGAGCAGGAGCAAAAACACTTTAAAAAGTGCAAAGGAAGAGATAGGATTAAGACAAACATTTACATATCTGAGAAAAATTACCCAGGAAGGACTGGAAATCTGATGACGTTCTATTTACCTACTGTAATGCTAAAACAGTTTGCCAGTGATGCAAAACAGAACACTTTATATAAATCAATGTGAACATAAGGATCTGTGAAGTTAAACAGCAAACCCTAGGATTATCAATCTAGCCTAGTGCAGTAGTATTAGCTCATTATGCAGCACAATACAGTATTTTGCAGTGAGAATTTTCTAAAACTTTGTCTCAAAAAATAAAAATAAATAAAATACCAGACAGTGAAGAGTATGATGTAAAAATAAGTATTAGTTGTTTTCTATCCATATTTTATTGGAACCCTCCCCCCAACCCTTTCCCCCCAAATAAGGGGTAAACAGGGGGTGGAGGGGGAGAGAGAAGAGCAAAATAAGAAAAGAATCAGAAAGGAGAGGAAGGGTGATTAATTGTTTTACTTTTCACATGAACTAACAGATCAAGCAAGGTAAACCCTCATCTACTCCATAGTCTTCAGCTCAGCCTGCTAATATGTGAAAACTACAAACAGCGTTGTCTTCCCTAGGATTTTGCCATGTGTTAGTTAACATGTCAGCTGAAATTAGGTAAGAGAACACCTTTTCCCCCCTGTTCTTAAGATGCCCTCTAAAAGACATTTTCTCCTTTGAAAAGCTCCCAAGACAGAGTTTGGAGAAGAAAGGGCGTATAATTATATCTACATTTTAGACAGGGAATTGAGGCACAGGGGTGCTGAGACCATGTATACATTAGCGCTTATGTCAGGAAAGCTTTTGCCACTCAGGCATGAAAAAAACAAGCTCCTAAACAATATGAGTTATGCCAAAATAAGCACTCATGTGCATAGCACTATGTCAATGGGCGATGCTCTCCCACCATCATAGCTACCACTTGCTGCTTGTGTAGCTAGTTTTTTTTATGGCAACAGCAGAGCTGCAGATAACACAAGAACCAGAAACTTTAGAAAAAATAGCAAAAATATAAAAAGTTGATGGAAATTTTTTGAGCTTTGGAAAAGGAAATAAAAATTGGTTAAGATCTATTACAAGGTTTGGGTAGATGAGTCTGACTTTGGCTGGAACAATTTGTTCATCTCTAAATTTAGGAGTTTATACTTGTGAAGTCATTAGGCCAATTAGTAAAATAAGGAAAGCGAAGAACAAAGAGGGAGGACAATATGATAGGAAGAGAACTGGAAAAGAAGAGTTATTAAGATCGTGATGGACTGGAGGTCTTTCCCCAGTGGAAATGACCACAAACTTCAGCGTCTTCAGAGCAAAATGAAAAGCCTCTTGACCAACACTTCCTCATAATTACATCAAACACATTCAAGAAAATATAAAATCATCTCCTATTTTCTGGAAAGAAAAAAGTGAAATAAATATTTTTGTCAACACCCAACATTTTATGGTGGATGCTGTGTAAGAATTACACAGGCAAGTATCACATGTAATAATATATGGAACCTACCAAGAGGTATTTATTAGTGAAAGCTATCACTATGGCCGAAACAAATAGACTTCCACACAGCTCAAGTCCCAATTTTTGTGTGCCCTTTGTTTACATGGGCCTACACCCTGTCAAAAATTCTATACAACGCTTGGAGAAGGCTGGGGATGAATTATGTACTATAAAGTACATAACATTAAAAGATTGATGTCAGGAGATTCAGAAGGCTCCTGTAGCTGTGATCAGACTATGGAAAGTGACAGAAAAGAGGCTGATGTTGTATGAGACACTGGAGCAGAAGAAGGAAGAGCGAAATAAGGCCATTGAGTCACCGTAAACTGGAAGAAGTGCATGGGTATTTTCTTCAAAAAGAGCACAACTTTCGAGCTGGATTCTGAAATGAATGAAGAGCCAATGGATTTATTTTGAGGAAGGAAGTTGATTTGTTCACACCTCTTTCTGTGGGTGAAAATTAGAGAGAGGTTCAGTCCAAAACTGCAGACATAGACCCCTATAGATATTGGATCTCAAGCTAAATATTGTTTTCAGTTCTCATGCGGGTCGTTATCTTTTTGTGTAACTGTCCTCACCCCCCCCCCCCAACCCTTACCCTTTCTTTTCATTTGATCTGTTTTCACTAATCCTAGATTGTAAACTCTTCAGGGCATGTACAGTTTCTTCTTTATGGGCCTGATCCAAAGCACAATTAAGTCAGTTGAAAGACTCCCCATTGACCCCTTGAACAAGCGGGGGTCTGTGTGTGCTGTGAGGTGCCCAGCATACTTTTGATACTGGATAAATTTAAACTATATATTTCTCATCCTATTGATAGTGAAAATTTAGCTTTTCAGAAAAGCAAAAGAGCAATCTTGGGTACTTTTTCTGGTTTTAAAGAAAGCTGAATATGCTTAATTTCAGTAATAAGTTTATTTTGTTTCCTTTACTAATGAATAGCTATAAGTCCCAGGCAAGAACAATCTAATCCTTACTTAGAGCCATAAGCCTTAGTCCTGCCTAGTGGGCTTACAGCAGATCATTGTTCTGTCATAAATTAAAAAACCTTTTGTGTTTTAAAAAGGAAATAAAAAGGGAAAAGTTGTATGTGCCCCCAGGGCACTCATTCAGCTGTAAAAGTACAAGTATATTAATTGGTACGAAAAGGAGAACGTGGCATATTTGAAACAATAGTAGTCAAGTTCAGAAATGCTGTTGATTTATTGGAAGTGGCAGCTTCAGATTTCTGAGGCATGTTGCCTCCCTATAGTATTCTAGCTGCCCCCCTTAATTTTTTTAATTTCCCAAATGGATTTTAAAAAACAGCTGATCTAGGCTATGACCGATTTAACCAGACTGTGCTTTTTAGAACTAGGGAAATGCTACACATCTTGGTTTCTTGTGCTGTTCATTAATGTAATTAGTTATCATTAATACAGAAACACTAATATAAATTTGGGGCTCAACTTTAGTCACATGAAGAGGCTTGGTTTTCAGATGGTGAACAGAACTTCCCCCCCCCCCCAAATTACTAGTCACTTTTGAAAATATGGGCTAATTTACATAAGAAAAAAACTTTTTTCCCTTTTGAGATGGTGGTTCTCTGGAGGATATTTCTCAGGCTCAAGCAAGATGGAATCCAGATAGCTCCTTTGGCAGTATTTTGGTGTTCAGCCACAATATTGTTTGCATCAGAAATAGTGATGCTACAAAGGAGGTTAACTTTACTACAGAGAGAAAACCAAACCAAAATTCCTTAAACAAACACCCCATTTTTCGGGAAATCTAGATGCAGACTTTGCAGCTTGGACCCATATCTGGGTCACTAGCAGTTACAAGATTCCAGTTCATCCAGAGACTATCTTTGCTGGCTGCTGCAGTGAAAGCATGGTATGACTCATCCATGAGGCTGGCTCTGGTTCTCTGTCATGGCTAAAATCATGTCTCTTTGTTACAGAAAAATGAAAACAAAAAACTACCAGTCATAATATTAGCTTCTTTTAAAAAGAAGAAAGCCTGGCATGCAATATTGTAACTTACTTTTATTTTCCATTAGGAAATGGTTCAGTAGCTGTCGCTAACATCTTAAAGACATAGAAAAGCACATTAATATAGTACCTTCTATATAGAATGCATTAAGGGGGTTCTACTTAAACAGGATTGCTCTCTCTTTAAGTAGGAATTCTTTCCTACCTATTCCTTAAACCTCTTATAAAGCATTTGTCTAATAATAATAAATGGTTAAGCCAACTGGGAGAAAATAATTCCAAGTGCTGAATTCAAAACCGTTAACCAGAAAGAATTATTCATGTGACAGTAGGTTTCCAGAGAATAGAAGACTGCTCATTATGTTTCCTTGTCATGAAACACCCCCAATAGCAATGCACGTTCACAAGGGAAGAGTTTTGAGCTTGCTGTTGGAATCCTAACTGAGTTCATGTTGCATTAATATTTTTGGCAGTGCAAGTAGATTATGTAATATTGATTGGTGTTGAAATTTATATTGAAAAAATCATTGCCAAGTGGGTTAAGGAAGATGTATAAAATGTTTGAAGCTTCAGGCTTTACAAAGCTGGGACTCTTTTATTTCCATATTAACTCTTTTTTCCTTCAGATCAGTTTTGGTCTCTTTTTTTAAAATTACTTTGTAATCTCACCTTTTTCCACCACAGGGAGTGCAATCTCCTTTTTACTGTTCTACCTGGTAGTCTGCATGATAGGAAAGAGTGCTTAGAGGTACAACAGGATAAACTGTTACAAGTCCATTATGTTCATAGAATTTCCTTAAAACAGAACCCAAATAAATACTACTGTAATCAGAGCATTTTATATTAATGATCCTTTATATAAAGAAGGATGGGTAATTTTAAGGTCATTCATCATAGTCAAACTAAGATAAAGAAGATAATCAGCACTCAGTTTCAATGACATAAACTGATCTTCGGTGGTTAGGAAAGCTTTTTCCAGTACGGCAAATCCTATGTTATAGGCAATATCAGAGGACATTTAGCTGCCATGGTGTAGTTCCTTTACTGCATATATTATTGTGAATTAACTAATAACCAATATAACATTTCTGCTCTATGTCAATAGAGCTGGGTTTAACCAGGGCTGGGTTTAATAATATGTGGGGGACTCTGATGCAGAAACCCACTGGTGAAGGAACCCTTGTTCTTTTCAAACAACTTTCATCTCAGACTTGAAAAACTCTTTATACCAAAAGCATCTTACAGTATATTTATCCATAAAGGAGTAAGATGTAGGGTGTCTCCAAAAAGCTCGTAACTTGTCAAGATTCATAATCATCATGAGAGGTATGTATAGGCAATATTTAAGGAACAGTATGTTTATGTTGAAACTATGCTTTCATGAAAGTTTTGGATCCTGATTACTGAGGAACCAGCCAGCTCTGAAATAGATTGAACTTGGGGTGTGCGGGAAATGGAATCTACTTTATTCGATAGAAAAGGTAAGTACTGATAAATGTAGATTCAGATTTACATTTTATGATTTTGTTTTTCATTGTAGCCTCTCATTTCCACCACTCTTGTTTCTACTTAAGTCTTTATTTCTTACATAAACCCACTTTTGTTTTATCATAAGTGCCCACAAGTGCTGCGTGGGTTACAGGAGTGTTAGTTTAAGGAAAAACTGAAAAATTGGGGTATGCTGAGAGCTGCAACGAAGTCCTAATATATGCAGACTGGTAGAGCTTACATTATGTTTAGGTAAAACCCTGGAAAGAATGGTAACTGAGATTAATTTTATATTTAGAGAGAAAAAGACTTATAGATATCACACAGAGTGGATTTAGGAGGGGAAGATATGTGATGGACCATATTGTAACACTAGAAACAGAAGCAGAAAAAAAGGCTGAGAACTAAAGCATTTATTATAGTAACTTTTCTGGATATTGAAAAGCTTATGTTGTGACACGGAGTGAGGGTTTACATAATAAAGTGGCTACTATAGGAGTAAATAAAAGCATGTATAAGTGGTTAAGGAATTTCTTTTATAAAATAACTCTACATGTCAGAGCAAAGAGCTTACTCCAGTATATATACATTTACAAATGGCACTCCACAGAGCAATGTCATCAGTCCTATCTTATTCAAAAATTAATGATCTTCCAAACAAGATGAATGCAGGAATAGGCATCGTTCTATCTGCTGATGACTATGCCATATGGGCCAAAACCAGAAACCCTGAAATAGCTTCTAAAAGAGTGAATAAAGCTCTAAGGAATGTGAGAAGTTGGGAAACCCAAGGCTTTCAATTCTCAAATGACAAGCTGAAGGGAATGATGTTCACAAAAAGGAAAATTAAAAAAGATGATAAATTAGATCTATATGGACAGCAAATAATTATAGTTAACTTCAAATTGTGTGATATTTGATAGCAAACTCACTTGGAAGAATCATATTGAAAATATTGGAGATGAATATAAAGACCAAATCAACTTACTTAAAAGTATTTCTGGAGCTTGCTGGGGATGCAGATAAGAAAATTGTGGTAATGGGGTACAGAGTGCTAAGACCAGTTATTGAGCATAGGAGCCAGGCTTTCAGTTTTGGCAGCAAAAGGGGATTTGAGAAGGCTTGACTCAATCCATGCAAGGGCTGTGAATTGCATGTAATGCCTTCATCACAGTGCTGTTGTGTTTACTGTAGATACCTGTGGGAGGAATGCCTGTTAGTTTAAGAATGACCAGTTAGACTTAATCTTTTGGGATAAAGTCACTGAAAACAGTGAAGATGGAAACACTAAGCCAATATATGATAAACGCTAGGAATCTAGTGGTTGTAGGGCAAAAACTCAAAATGCCTCATGAAAGTAGGGTTAAAGTGTAGACAAAGGATCTTAGTGAAAAGAAAGAATGAAAAGAGATTTAAAATCTATAACTCGGAGAAAATGCCTTATAATGAAAAATTATACCTCTTAAGGTAGATTTGGAATTGTATAATAAGATTAAAAGAGAGAGTGATATGTGGGAATGCTACACTCACATGTATAGCAATGGCTCCAACGCTATCAGAACAGGCATACTGAGAAAAGCATTCTGCATTCCTTTGCTCAGAATCAGGAAAGCTGTAAGACTATGAAACTCAGTAGCTGTTTTGAAGGCTGAACTGGTCAGTAGAGTCCTGGCATTAGGTCATAAATGTGTGCCCAAATGCCATAGTCATCCAGTCAATTCCTTATCGGGATTACTGGCAATCAGAAATGGCACTCCTGATAGCAGAAATGATGTACTTGATGAAATGTTACTTTTGACAAAATTGACACTGTTGGGTGTAATCATAGTAATGGCATAGATCCGAGACCACGTAGAGGCAGTGGGCAATAAACTGGCAACAAAAGCTGTCAAACATGAGCAAGTCAATTGAGAGAGTCCATTAAATAAACAGGAGTTTAAAAAACTAATTTAAAAATGAATTGAGAGGAATGGGGAGGAAATATGGGCAAAAGAAACAAAGGGGAAAAGATTCCAGGAACTATGTGCAGGAGTTGGAGTTGCTGATATATTCCAAAGCCCTGTGAGAAAGAGAGAAGAGGCTTTATATTTAGGACTTTAACTGGCCATTGTGGCTTAAAATAGTAATTGCTTCTAAAAAACAAACAAAGGTGGATTATATGGGATGTGCATAACAGTTGAAATCAGATGAAACTGTTGTTCCACTCCTGTGGAAGAGCAAACAGTGTATTATCAAAAGGGATATTTATATGGAAAATTTAAAGGCCTTAAAGTATCAAAATTTTCTCTGCAACGCCAGGTAAGAGCATCAGTAAAATAAAAGCCTATTTAAAAAAGCAATATTGAAATTCTTTAATACTGGGAAAAGTGAAGGACTTTAATTCTTGAATTATCTCTTGTGTTCTGTGTTGGTGATCATATACTGGGCAAGTGAGTCTGCTTCACCATAAAACACAAGAGAAAGTGATAGAAGAAGAAGGGAGCTGCAGGGACAAAGTCTGAAGTTGCTCTCTTGAACCAGAGAGTTTGAGTGGGGGAGAAAGAGAATTAACCTGGTAGTCCTTGCTTGTTTAGGGAAATCTTGCAAGAGGCCAGGAGAGACCAGGTAACTATTGGGAATGGAACAGGCTCCAATGATAAGTGCTGATAAAGGGCAGGTTCTAGATCAGTGGTTTTCAAATTTTTTTTTCTTGGGACCCAGTTGAAAAAAATCATTTATGCCTGCAACTCAACAATTTGAGCAATGCATTTTACTCTTTTGGTGGCGGAAGCAAGGGGCACTGCAACCCAGTACTGGGTCCTGACCCAGAGTTTGAAAAGCACTGTTCTAGACCTCCAGTGAAGGATAGACCACTGGAAGGTGTTCAGTTAAGGAACAAAGCAGGGAAAACAGAAAAGCAGGAAGGCATGGAAAGCCAGACCAAAGAAGGGCGGAAATTGGTTTGAGTTTATACCTTTAGTTTAAGTTTATTAAGGGGATTCCAGGGGCAGGCCCTCAAACTCCTGACCCTGAGAGAAGGGGGAACTCAGAGCGGTTACAGGGGGAGAAGAGCTAAGAAAGGCCCTGAGAGAAAGAGGATCAGGGAACCGGCTGCAAGCAGAATGAAGGAGCAGATCTTGGTTGGTTGTAGGGTCTCAGGGCTGGAATCTGACATAGTGGGGAGGCCAGGCTCCCATACTGACTACTGGCAAAGTGGCATGAGTCCAGAGACTGGGACAAGGATGACAGAGCGCCCTGAGCGGAGGGTGTGAGGACCATAGGGTCCAAAGTTGGATCAGTAGGCCTTGTTTTAAGGGCAGTGGACTGTTTATTTTGTGGGACTTTGTTACCATAGAAGGGGTGGACTAAATTGTAACTTGACTGGGGGAAGGAAGGGCTGAGTCATGGGAAGATGGGGGCTACCAGAAAATCAGAACAGGCATTGGAAGGAGGTTGCCAGCTTGGGAGAGTTACTATGCTATGCCTGGACACAGTAAGTCACTCCAGCACTGAGTCCATCCTTGAATGTTCCCCCCCGCCCCAGCCCCTCAGCATAGAAAACCCAAAAGGGATGGTGTAAATCCACAGGCCTACCCCACCCAATGAAGGGCTTCCAACTTGCTGCCCCACCCAGACCCCTTTGTAGATCTCTTCCACAGAGGTTGTTTGCAGGGATGGGAAATAGCATGGCAGTGGTGGCTGCTGCTCCTTCTTCCCTTCTGTACAAGGGAGGACAGATCCATGTGGGGATGAGATGGTCACGATCTGACTCTAGATGTATGCAAACTGCCACTGACCCCAAGTCTCACATGATTTTCAAAGTGACTACTCTAGTGATATTTTGTTTTTTTAATTAGGATTTGTTGCATTGTCCTGATTTTACCCTTCTAGTCTTCGTGAACTCACCCACATTTGTCTGCACTTTTGTGAAGACATTATTTGAGTCAGTACAGCTTTCTGTAGTGCTGTAGATCAGGAAGCATGGCCTGAATGTTCCAAGATATATTTCTATGACATAGGACTAGCTGTCCCTGCTTTTGTTCTGCGTAAAGGACACCTGCCAACATTTCTGAGATGTAGAACACTGTTTGATTCAGTGTAGGAAATTCTTCCTCTTGATACACAGGGGTGGGCTGGAAACATTATACTATCTAACTTATGTGGTAAGCATTAAATTGTGATAATTAGAAATCCTTTGGGACTTATCACAAGAATAATGGTGTTATCTCTGACGTTCTGATCATATTCTAAACAAGATTACACCATTTCCTGCCCTTTATTTGGCTTCTTTCACTGCGTTCTGTTTAACAGCTTCTACACTTCATGCCTTCCCCATTTATTTCTTCACACAATGCACAACCAACCTGTGGAACTCCTTGCCAGAAGATATCATGAAGGCCAAGACTATAACAGGGTTAAGAAAAGGAGAGAAATTCATGGAGAATCAGTCCATCAATGACTATTAGCTAGGATAGTCGGGGATACAAAAATGATGCTCTGAAGTGTCCCTAGCCTCTGTTTGAATGACAGAGAATGGATCACTTGATGGGAATGGGCAACAGAGGAGGGATCATTTGATGATTACCTATTCATTTTGTTCCCTCTGAAGCACCTGGCATTGACCACTGGTGGAAGACATGATACTGGGTTGGATGGACCATTGGTCTGAAGCAGTATGCCAGTACGTTCAGTTAAATCCTATTCCTAATTAATTTTCAAAATAACCAATTTAATACTGGCAATCTAGCTGACCCCTAAACAAATGTGCTGCTAGCATTTTATGACATTCTAATGAGCTGTAACCAAAGACCTATGTCTTGAAAGGAAATCAAACAAATTCAGTCTCTATTTTGATTATATATTTGTTTTCCTTCTCTACATCATCCTCAGGAGGCTGTAGTCTATTTTAGCACACAAATGTGACTTTTCTGTCTCATATGGTTTGCAAGTAAAATTTAAACAAACTGGTAGCAATAAAACTTTCAATCTGTAAATATTGAAAAGAAATTAAAAATAAATATAGTCAGACCAACCAATCAAACAACTCTCACACCTCAGCAAGTTTTTTTTTAATTTTGGTGATGACGTCCAATGGATGACTAATATTGATTCAAGCCATATTTTGTTTTGCTCTCTTCATGCCTCCCTGGATGGTGACAAGAGCTTGTGAATTTTTCTAGTGATGATTAATGTCTTGCAGCTCTACATCACGTGATTGTTCTCTTTTTTCATTAGGCTATTCTGGAGGAATGCTTCATGTGCCAGAATATGCTCATGGCTACTGCACCTCTTCGGTTTCTTTCCTCCTTTAAAATTCAATCTGTTCTGAAGCAGAATCCCTCTGATTGAACTATCACTGAACAATTTACTACATCTCATGCTACCTAATCTGTCGTCTTTTGCTTTTCTGTCAGATCCATGAGTCAGGCTTTACTCAAATTCATGCACTGGCTTTCTGAGTGCTCCCCTTCTCTTTATGGGTAAATTGTAATGCTGGGAGCCAGGAGACCTAGATTCTATGTATTGGCACAATCATATTCTCACTGTCTCTGACTTCAGGCAAATCAATTAGCATTTTTGTGTCTCCTTTTCCCCATCTATCTAATGGGGATAATACTTTCCTCTCTCTAATGGTTTTTAAGAATTTTCTGAGCTGGTTCTATGAAATGAACCACAGAGAAAATATGTACAGCAAGGAGCTGTGGAGAAGAGGCAGCAGAGAGAGGAAATAAGAATATAAAAGAAGGATGAAGAAAGAGGATCCAAATCAGAAAGCAAATGCAAAGATATCTATGAGCCACTGCTTTGTGGTTCTTCTCTTTCCTCAGATAGAAAAGATTGTGGCATCCTGATGTCATCTGCTAGAAAACAGGGATGTTTATAGGGGTCCACATGGGGGGACACATTCCCCGGGTTCACTAAAAGAATGTTGTGTAAGGTCTCTGATGGAAGCTTCTGTTACAGAGCTTGCCATAATCACTGTGAGACATATATAAAGAAAATATGTGAAGTGATGTAAAAATACTACAAATGTATTCTCCAAATCTATGTGGCACAACAGATTACCAAAAGATAATCCACATACTCCTGGCTGGAAGGGAGTAACCAGATGCTTATTTCACTCACTTGTCATAAAATAAATTGAGTACTGTAAGGTTCATAATGGGCACCCACTCACACGTCTGAACTGAATGCTGCTGAAGGGTTGTGAATCTTCAATGAGAGGAAATTAACAGTGAGATAAACACGTGTTATCCTGTTTAGGGGCAAAAGAATAAACTTTTGGAACCATAGTCAGACTACAGATTAATCACTCTGTATCCTTCAATCTGTGAGGACAAGGTAGCAGCAGGCTTGATGAGCTGAGTAGGGGTTTCAACCAAAATGGCTGAAAATGCTGGAGAAAGAACTTGGGGTGAGCTAAATTGCTTAATGGGGTTATGGAATCTCCATCGTTGTCGATTTTGAAGATCAGGTTGGACAAATCCCTGTCAAGATGGTCTAGATAATACTGAGTCCTGCCATGAGTGCCGCAGACTGGACTAGATGACCTTTTGAGGTCCCTTCCAGTCTTACGATTCTGTAATATTGCAGGAGATATGGGAGTGACTTATTAGTTCAGTTCAGTCTCTAGAAAGTGGGTTGTGATATTTCCTATGTAACCATTTCCCCTTTTCTCATAGATTTTTATTTGAATCTCTGTTCTGTCTAAATTTCCTTTTGATTTTATAATTGAGCCCAAGTGCTGTGAGTAGTAGTAGTGGTGTAAGGTAAAACTCATGAACTGTAGTACATTGTTCTCTTGGGAACAGAGGATCTCAGATTTCTGTGGGTATCTAGTGATCAGTGACAGGATACCACCAGATGACACTTTGAGGGCTGAGGTGCATCTATTATCAACCTGGAGGGCAAAGGCAGGGTTGGTCTAGCCCCAAGAAGGGTGCAGCTTTAGTGTCTGACAGGCTGATTGTGTCAGGGAACTAACAACCAGATGGTATAGGCAAGGGTCCCTTGCACTGAAGGCAGGGTAAGAAGGTTACTCTTAGTCCCGGGTGCCCCAAGAAGTATCACAATTGCTGAACTGAATATGTCCCTTCCCTATCCAATGTCTCATGTCATCCTCCTTGAGTTTTTAATAGCTGCTGCCCCCCTAAATGGGCCCTGTGTGACTAGAAGATCACTTGAATGCGAGGGTGTTCTTCACTTGATCAGTTGCAGTGTGTCTAGGGTTAGATTATGATGGCAGAATGATACGCAGTTGTTTCACTCCCATGCGGAATATGACCTGTCTAACCAACAGAATTGTGCAGAGATGTTTTATTTTTCTATAAAGACAAGGGATGTGTGTGAAGTAATATCTTGATGGGACCAATTTCTCTTGGTGGAAAGCTCCCTGAGACTTTATACAGGACTTAGCTGAATACCGTTACATACATAATCCTGCAACTTTGTCTCCTGAGAGGGCAATATACTCAAAATTATTTTATGCTTATTGAATTTACCAATTACTGAAAATAATAAACCTCTCTTCAGCAAGACATTTGAGCCTATTCTTAGTAAGCATGGACCACAAAAAGTTTGAAGTTTTTGTTATTGAACAGCTACATACCCTCAGTGTGGTATGTGGCCCCCCCTTCACAGCAGTGTGGCCCTCCCCCATGGCAGCACGGCCCCTCCCACGCCCCATCAGCAGTGTCGGTTGGGGCCCTGCAACCCCTGGCCCCACCCCCTCAGCATGTCGCACAATGTGGGGGCCCCCAAGGGTGGGCATTCCCAGGACCCTGATCCAGCCTTGCATATTGTCAGACCTCTGGTATCCCAGAGATTCACCCAAATACCCCTTTATAGAGCTCAATGACCAAAGCACTTCTCTCCTTAGGAGAATAAACTGTTGTTCACAACAGACACAGAACAGGAGAGACTGCAGTACCATCAGTTACTGCAGACTCTGAGATGACAGGGAATTGATTAGGTGAGAGATGCTCAGATGATCCTGGTGGGCTATCCATGATTCATGCTGCAGAAGAAGGTGGAAACCCCACAAGGCCCCTGTTAATCTGAAGAGGGGAAAAATTTCTTCTTGATCCCAAAGGCTATGTCTACACTTGCAAATTAAGTCGACTTAAGGAGGCTTAAGTCAACCTAAACAAAGCCACGTCCACATCGGGCTTTTATTAAGTCGACTTAAGGGCTTCCTTAAGTCGACTTAATAACTTCCCCTCTTTAGGTCGACTTAAGCCTTAAGTCAACTTCTTAAGTCAATTTAAAACCAATGTGGACGGGGAATATCGCTTATTAAGTCGACTTAAAGCCAGTGTTGCCTCTTAACTCAACTTAATAAGGTCCACTTTACGTCAACTCTGTTAAGTTGACTTAATAAGGTCAACTTTAAGTTGACTAAATAAGGTCAATTTTAAGTTAACTTAAGAGTCAACTTAACTTTTCTAGTATAGACATAGCCAAAATGAGTAGGTGTGTGTTGGGGGAGGGAGGGGAGGAAGCCTTCACCTCTCAACAGGTGCAGGGCATGTTTCCAGTAGAGAGACAATTTAAAGGGACACTGGTAGCCTAGGAAAAGAAGGGAAATGAGCTGCATGTGGCACCAGGAAGTAAGGCTGATGCTGAGAGCTACGATAGGAGTGGTACCAGTTTTGTGAAGGCTGCTGTAGCAGCAAGGACTTGATTCCTCCTCACTTCCCCTTTGGGAACTGAAAGCCCTAAAAGAGATTGATTGAACAAGACACAGAGAGACTGAGGAGAGTCTGCTAAGCCAGCGACAGTGCCCAAACCAAGGAGCTCCAGACAGGAGTGACCTGTAGGAAAGTTAATTTGAGGGAGCTCAATAAGTGAGCTAGACACTTTGATAAATTCATAGGGCCTTGGGTTGGGACCTAATGAAGTGGATGGGCCAAGGTCCTCCTGCCTTGCTCACCCCCACTTCTTTATAGTGACAGAACCTCTGATGGAACAACTGGAGTATACAGGCATGACTGAGGTCACAGCCCCCTCTTGGATGACTTGGTTAGTAGAAACCATAAAGTCATGACCTGACCACTACGGCAGCTGGTCATCTGACCTTACTGCTACGAGAAGAAAGAAACTTTACCTGTGATTTTCTAAAACCTTTACCTCCTCTTCTACTGTCACGGACCAGTTTGGGTGTGTAGGGGTTTTTTGTGAGTTTGTTTGTTTGCAGTAGCTTCATAAAATTTAATTTGACATAATATGAAGATAAATAATTAGGAAAACACAAATCAAATCTGACACAAAACAGTTTGAAAACACAAATCCCTCCATGTCACATAATGCATACCACTCAAGTGATTAATGAACAGGAGCTAAGAAGCCCCTTTTATTAAAATAAAACTTAAAAAAAAATCCAATCAGCAGTAAAAGCATCCAAGATAAATTTAGTGAAATACAGGTAATTGTACTGTACCTTCAAAATGATAAATAATAGAGGGGAAACTCTGCAATTCAGGAATAAAGTAAGATTTTAATTTCATCCTATTTTTTCCCCAGTTATTTCAGTTGGAGAATATTAAAACTTCCATTAATGTCCCTGTGGAGAAATAACATAACCAATCAGATTTGCTTTCATTCAGTGCAAGTATTTTAGCTCCCAGTATAGAGATACACTATCTATTTCTTAAAATTTGGCAAGATGAATTACTCACGCATGATACTGAGATAATAGTCCTAAATATACCACTCCCAGGAGAAGTAAAGGATAAAAGACAAATTAGTCCGGTGGTGATTTGCTAAACAAGCTTTGAATACATACTTTGGTATCCTGTAGACCAGTGGTTTCCAACCGTTTTGGCTCAAGAGCCACAGGTATAATTTTTACAGCCCTGAAGGGCCACTAGCCTCTGCCAGCAGACACCACCCCCTGCCCCCCAAAAGCAGTTTGCCTCCTTGTTCACGGATCTCCCGTCTCCCTGGCTGCAGCAAGGAAACTGTGCACATCCTGCAGCTCTGTGCACTCTTTGTTGCAAGGCAGTGGCTCCCTTCTGCAGCCAGGAGGACAGAAGATCAGTGCCGCCCTCCCTCTGACTCCAGGAAGGACCCTAGCACTGATGGACCTAGGCACAGTGTTTTGCCATGCTCCCTGCTACAGACCAGGGGGATGGGAGCACTAATCTCCTGTCCCTTTGGCTGCAGCAAGGAGCCTGCATCAGTCTTTAGCCCTGTGGAAATGTGCTCCACCTGGGTCTTTAGGCAGTGACTCCATGCTGCAGCCAGCAGGAGGGGAGCCAAGGGCCACTTTTGTTGTACGTAAAAAATGAAAAACTAGTAGGGTCTTTTTCAGGGCAACAAGGCAATATGCTACATTTATTGTGAAGAAAACACAATTATGTTAATAGCTAATATCTAGTACGTTACCAGTCCTGATTGTTGCTTGTGATTGTAGCTTGAGTTCATGGCTGGTGTTTGCAGTTCATGGCAGCTACCTGGCCAGGGAAGCTGGACATGAGGAAGAATGGGGTCTCTGTTGGGCACACAGCTGTGCACCAATGCTCTTGGATGCTGTGCAGAACATTACCCAAAGCTATGCGGTCTCACCCATCTTTTATCCATGGATCTTGCAATATCACACTGCCTCAGGGTACTGTATGACCATGAGTCACCAGTTAATGTTACATGTGACTTTGATCTTGTTCTTGATGGGGCTTTTTGTCCCTTTCTTTCTAGGATGGATTCTTCTTGCTTTTGCAGGGTTTTTCTGCATTGTTCTTCAGCCATTAAGGTGGTGCCAGCAGTTTGCCATCAGGAGAGGCTGGCATAGGAGACCGATCCCATCACACACACACACCCTTCATTCACACATCCAAACTAAATTCACATCTAAACAAAATTTCAGCAAAACTTAGGCTGTGCAATACGAAATGAAGAAAACAATTCAAAATGGAGTTTAGGTTACAACATGGAGTTACAAATGAATGAATGAGCATGGTATTTTTATCAGTGAATATTCAATTGTTTGAAGCAATTCTATGGTATAAATTCATCTTTAGTGCTATACTTTGAAAGCCCTCAAGGGCCATTTTTGGCCCCTGAAACACAGATTGGGAACCACTGCTGTAGACTGTTTTTAAAATACTGTATTTTGGAAATCCCCTCAAATATCCAGAACTCAGAGTTAACATTTTCCCATTAATTTTGTCAGGAATTGATCAGGAGGGCAAAACTTGTTGTCTTTTGCATTTTCTTTTAAGGTCCATCTTTATTTCTATATGCACAAATGACAGCAATGTGCAAGTTCAAATACCATACCAACTGAGAAGTGCTGCAGAGAAATTGAAAAGATGTAATAATCTGTCAAAGAAAGACTCAGAAAACAATTCTTAAGTGTGATCAGCAAGCCTTTATTGTAATCAGAATACGAGAGCACTCACGGGGAAAGAACAAAGGAAATCTCTGCCCCCGTAACGTCGGGCAGTATCCTATATAGACCCTCAGAATACATTGGACAGGAAAGAGTTACAGCTTCTTATTGGTTTAGCTACAATCCATCCTTTTTAGGCAAAGCAGATCAGAAAGCACTTTCCCAAACACAAAAACAGGCAACTGGTTCTGATTAGTTTTCAAGGCTATGTAGTTCTTAGAAACAGCAACAGTCCTTCTTAGAAACAGCAGCAGTCCTTATCAATGCTCCCTACCTGCATTCTTCTACAAATCTTAATGAAATAGTCCACTTTCTCTTGGATAGTGGAGTTCAATTATCTGTAGCTATTCCTAGCAAAATGGCTTTTGTCAGTTAATATGGGCCTTCAAAATTTAATATGTTGTAGATGATCAAGCTGTTCCTTCCTCTGCGTGGAATGTGGCTGGAAGGCGGAGTGATATTAAAGCACAAAGTCTGTTTGTGAGCAGACTTGTGCAGTTAGTTTGTCATTAGTTTTAATTGTCTTCTATTATTAAGTTTTGTACTACAGATTTATATTTGAATTTGAGCTGTGGGGTTGAGTTTTTAGTGAGCACAAAGCCATTAAACTGTCTTGAACAGTGCATGCAGTTCTGGTATCCCCATCTCAAAAAAGATATATTAGAATTGGAAAAGGTACAAAGAAAGGCAGTAAAAATGATTAAGGGTCTGGAAAAGCTTTCATATGAGGACAGATTAAAAAGACTGGGACTTTTCATCTGGGAAAAGAGATAACTAAGGGGGCAGGTAAATATAATAGATAACTAGAAATTCATAAATAATGTGGAGGAAGTGAATAAGGAAGTGTTATTTACTCCTTCACATTATACAAGAATTAGGATTCACCCAGTGAAATTCATATACAGAAGGTTAAAAACAAACAAAAAAGGAAGTGCTTCTTCACAGCATACACCAGTCAACCTATGGAACTCCTTGCTAGGGGATGTTGTGAAGGTGAAAACTATATCTGGATTTAACTCTATGCTCTGAAGTATTCCTAGCCTCTGACTGCCAGAAGCTGGTTGTGGACAGCGGGGGATGGATCACTCAGTAAATGCCCTGTTCTGTTCATTCACTCCGAAGAACTTGGCATTGGCCAGTGTCAGAAGACAGGATATTGAGCTTGATGGACCATTGGTTTGACACAAAGTGGCCATTCTTATGTTATGTTCTTATGAGTTATGGCATAAGAAAGAGACTTGCACTCCTTGCAAATGACTGTCTTTGTGGTTGGTTTGTACAATGGGATAAACTTGGCCCTTGTCACTCAATGTTTCTGTCCTGCTGCAGTACAATGATTTTATTACAGATTGTCATTTTCTTGCACTGGCGTATGTTCCCATCACCTTAGATCACAAAATAACAACACTGACACAATGTCATTATGTTGTGTGAAAGTGTAATGACTTTCCAACACTACTGTTTCATGGGCTCCCAAGGTGACTTTTGGGATTTGTAACCATCCAACAATGTCTGTGTAATTTCCTGTTAGAGGTGTTATAATCCCAGAAATATACATAACTGCGTAACTTGATTATTGACTGGACAACTTTGGACATCAAGGATCCAGAATACACAGGAAACTGAATTTTAATTTGCAATATATCCTAAGTGTGGGAACTTGCATTGTAGTTGCTTCTAGTCTGGCTTCAACTAGGACTCTGTCAGTTATTTTTAGAACCCAGAGTTACAAAAACCAGAGTTAAAAATTGACTGGGCAACTACACATCTCATTTGGAAACAGACATACATGAAAGGTAAGTCTTTTTTGTTTTGTTTTGTTCTTTTAAATTGACAAGGTAAATAAACTGTTTCTGTGCTTATTTCATTTAAATTAAGATGGCTAAAAGTGGCATTTTTCTTCTGGAAAATGAGGTTTCAAAGCTATATTAAGTCACTGCTGAGTTGTAAACTTTTGAAAGAAAAACCAGAACATTTTGTTCAGAGTTGCAAACAGACTCCCTTCCCAAGGTGTTCACAACTTTGAGGTTCTAGTGTACTGATATTCACTGTGAGTGCATGGTGGTGGGGTTTGGGGGAAGAGGGAAGGTCACTGAAGAGTGCTCTGAGAACAGGTGAGGGCCCCTCACAGAAGATAAGCTTATGTGGTCCCCTTGAAATGACCTATTTAAATAGAGTATAGGTTCTATCACTCATAAATTATCTTTGGATTCATACTATCTTCTTGGCTCTGAAGAAAGAAAGCAAAGAGGGATCTAATCCAAATCCCTTGTGTTTTGCTGTTTAAGGGCCTGTTCATTTGCATATCTGTGGAAATCCAGTACTGACATGATTGGAAATTAAATGTGCACTAATCATGAAAATAAAGCCTTTGATGGCTTTCCATTCTTCTAGTATCTCTGGAAAATGTAAAATATAAATTTAAATTATCAGGTCCAGATAACTTGTATCCAAGAATTTCAAAAGAGTTGGCTGAGGAGCTCTTTGGGTCTTTAATGTTGATTTTCAATATACCTTGGAGCACTGGGAAAGACTGTTCCAGAAGACTGAAAGTAAGCCAATGTACCTATTTTTAAAATGAATAAATGGGTATTCCGGATAATTATAGGCCTGTTAGCCTGACATCTAGTCTCTATCTAGCAAGATAATAGAGCAGATGATAGGGGACATGATTAATAAATCTAAAGGAAGCTGTGATGAGGCAGTTGCTCTGCATTGGTAGAATAACGGTTAAAGAGGTCCATGAGAGAGCAGCCAGTCAGGTGGGAGGGCTGCTGGACACTCAAAACCCAGGATAGGGTAGAAAAACTGGCTGCAGAGGCAGACGAGGGACAATCTCCCTCAGAGACCTACAAGAGGTGACCTGCAGAGAACCCTGAGAGAGGGAGCTTAAGATTGAGACTGCTGGGGCTTGAGAAGAGCTGGAGTGAAGCTGAGGAAGGCAGTGACTAGAGGGGCTTGGAAGGAAGCCTCAGAGAGGCAGAGGCAGCAGAAGATACAGGGACCATGGGGCAATGTCCCAGAGGTCCTTCTTGGACTGGGGTTGAGGTGACACCTGATGTGAGGCATATAGGGTCCCTGGGTCAGGGCCTGAAGAAGAGGGTGGGCCCAGTTTCCTCCCCACCTCCCTCTGTATGGATGGTAAATGGAGAAGAAACTGAGGCAGCCACTGCTACTAAGTGGGCTACTGAAACTGGACTTTCCCTGGAAAGGGTGGGGGTATCTGCACTGGGGCCCAGCCAGAGGGCTGGGTTGCCCTGGAAAGGGCTAATAAACATGGACAGTACCAGACACTTGGGGGAGGGACAGACTTGAGCTAAATTTCCCAAGTAACGCCTCCAGAAGCACCCCCTAGAGGGGCTGAGCTGAGGGGTACATGACAGAGGGTAATATAACTACTGCCAATTAACATGGGTTTATGGAAATAGATCCTGTTAAACTAACTTGATATCTATTTTTTGTTGTTGAGATCACAGATTTTGTTGATATGGGTAATAGTGTTGATGTAATGTACTCAGACTTTTGTAAGGCACAATGCATGGGACTTGGTACTGCATGATGTTTTGATTAAAGAACTAGGGTGATGTAAAATAAACATGGCACACATCAAATGGATTAAAACTGGCTAACTGATTGATCTCAAAATGTAACTATAAACAGGGAGTTATCAACTGAATCTGTTTCCAGTGGGGTTATGCAGGGATTGGTTTTTGGGCTCCTTTGTATTTTAACATTTTTATCAATGACCGGGAAGAAAATATAAAATCACCACTGATAAAAATTCCAGGTGACCCAAAAATTGGAGGAATCGTAAATAATGATGAGGTTATATCGATGATTCCGAGTGATCTGGATTGTTTGGTAAGCTGAATGCAAGCATGCATTTACATTTATGCATTTTAATACACTGCTGTTTGATCCTAAGAATTCTATCCACGGAGGCAGTGACTCTGAAAGATTTGGGTGGCAGTGGTGGATAATCAGCTGAAGGTGAGCCAACAATGTGACACTACATCCACTACTAAAGAACTAACGTGGTCATAGGATGCCTAATCAAGGGAATCTCGAGTAGAGAGGTTGATTTTACTTCTCTTGTTGGTACTGGTGTAAGTACAGCTGGAATACTGTGTCTAGTTCTGATGTCCACAATTCAGTAATGATGTTTATAAATTGAACAGGTTCAAAGAAGAGTACTGAGAATGAATAACGCATTAGAAAATATGCCTTCTAGTCAGAGGTGGTGTGTGGGGAGGGGGAGCATGTGGGCTCAAGTATACTCACCGATTAGCTGCTAGACTTGGATTGAACATGCTCAGTAACACTGCTGAAGCTGGCTGCCCTCACTTTGCCTTCCCCACTATTGGCTGGCATGAGTTGTCTCTGCTTCTAGTGACAGATTTAAGAGCTCATTCTATTTAGCTTAACAAAGAGATGGTTTAGGGGTGATTGATTACAGTCTATAAGTATCTATTCTGGGAACAAATATTTAACAATGGGCTCTTCAATTGTGCAGAGGAAGGTGTGGCATGATCCGATGTCTGGAAGTTAAAGCTAGACAAACTTTGAATGGACATAAGGTTAACATTTTAATTTTGAGAGTAAATAACTATTGCGACAATTTGCCGAAGGTTGTGGTGGATTTTCCATCACTGACAAGTTTTAAATCAAGACTGGGTGTTCTTCTAAAGCTCTGTTCTAGGAATTATTTTGGGGAAAGTTCTATGGCCTGTGTTATATAGGACTTGTACTAGATGATCATAATGATCCCTTCTGGCCGTAGAATCTATGACTCCACGCTCTGATTTCTTAAAACCTATTTAGGAGGTGGGAAACTGAATTCTGATTTCAATTATAATGGTGTGGATCCATTAAAATCAATGTAGTTGTACAGCTGAAACTGAGAGTAGAAACTGGCTTTTTCTCTCTCAGGAGAAGACTTTCTCTGCCAAGTGCGTGTGTAAAATTGTGTTGCAATTTATTTAATATATGTGGACCAAACCATGCTCGCACTGAAACCCATGACAAAACTCGCTTTGACTTCAACAGGATCAGAATTTGACACTCTGTTTTTAACTGTAGTTTGAGTTCACATAAAGATTACAACTGCTAACATTTTCCTCTGTCATCTCAGTATAAATCTGTCATGCCACCATGGATATCCAAGGAGTAACTTCAGATTGATGTCAGCATAACTAAGAGGAGAGCTTTTCTGCTGGACAGGAAACAGGAATTAATGAGACCAGTGTATAAAGGGGTGAGTTGAAAATCTGCAGCTATGTGAAAACAGTGTGTTAGAGTCATATTGGCCAATGCAGTTCCAAGGCTGGTGTTGCAGCTTCATGGTTTAGAAGGGGGAGAATTTCTTCTACTCTCCCTTTCCTTTCCCTCCCTGCCTCAAACCAAATCCCACATTGCTGCTGAGCAAAGCTATTGAGGGAGCTGGGCTGTGGACTTAGGCCTGAATGCATGAGCCAAAACTAGCAAATGTCTGCATCTAAAATTCCTTTCAAACTTCAATTAGCATTTCCTACAACTTGCTTGCAAATGGGCACAACTGAAAGCTGCCTCAATGAATAGATTACCCCAGTCAAATCATTCCTGCTCTGCTGGCTTCCTGGAAGCTATGTGCATCACACCCTATTTAGGAGAGATGTGACCAGCTTCCCGGTCCCACAGCCACTGGCTAAGAAACACAAAAGCATAGTCTAAGAATGCTTATCTTTTCTTTTCATTGAACAGCAAGAACACAGGAGTCTTACGTTGCAAATCCTTTCCTATTTTTATTTAAGGGTTAGATTAACCCTGTTGGCTCAGACTTGAGTCTGGGATAATGCATATCTAGGCTGCCCCCTAGAAGCACCAGGAAGTAATTGTCACTAAATGAGTCTAAATCTCCACTTCCTTAAAACATCTGTAGCTGTTTACAACAGTTGAAGTAGATGTGAAATGTTACCAGATTAGAAAGGTAGCATTTTACACCCATTCTTCACTGGTGGAAATAACTACACAGATGTAGATCCAATGAATCTCAGTTTTTCCCTTTTGCTCCACAGAGAAGCATTGGGAGGGAAGTAATTTGCAATACTGAAAATGGTACATCTGGTTTTGCCCAACTCCATTGCACCCAGACAACTCAGCTGTGGGGTGAACCATGGCTTCTGCCACTCTACCTCCTTCTCTGTCCTCTCCCTGACCACTTACCCTTAAGGGTGCTATGCTACACGTATTCTAATTTTACCAGAGAGGTAGCCTTATTCTTTGCTCACCTGTGTGACTGTTTTAGGGTTAGTGACAATCTAGCCGTGGACCAGCTGGACTGTTCTACTTGAATCCATCAAAAGATTTACAGATCAAATTAATTGCTCCAAATATCTTGTAAATTGTAGTATTTCTACCTTTTCACTTAATCTCAAAGATTAATCTAAATTCCTGTGTATCATGCAGGTTTGCACAGACATTTGTAAGAATTCTAAAATGTCTGGAAACATGCTGGATCTTTGGTTTGGTATGAATTTAGAAGGAAAGGTGCCACCAAGTGAATTAAAAATAACAATTCTTGAAGAACTTGCATGTCACCAATTCAGATACTAACCCAAGCACTACTCTCCTCAGCTAATAACCGTAATCAGAGTTGCACTTAGGAATAGTATTAACTGTAAATCAGGGGTACTCCAATTCTTCCACAGTCTGGACTATATTTTAATATTGTGATCATACAATCATAGAAGATTAGGAATGGAAAGGACTTCTGGAGGTCATGTAGTCCAAGTCCCTGCTCAAAGCTTAGCCAACCCCAACTAAATCATCCCAGCCAAGGCTTTATCAAGATAGGCCTTAAAGACCTCCAAGAATGGAGATTCCACTACCTCTCTAGGTAATCCGTTCCAGTGCTTGACCACCCTCCTAGTGAAAAAGACTTTCCTAATAGCCAACTTAGTCCTCCCCCACTGCAACTTGAGACCATTGCTTCCTGTTCTATCATCAGCCACCACTGAGAACAACCTAATTTCATTCTCTTTGGAATCCTTGTTCAGGTAGTTAAATGTTGCTATCAAATCCCCTCTCACTCTCCTCTTCTACAGACTAAATAAGCTCAATTCCCTCAGACTCTCCTCATAAGTCATGTGTCCCAGCCCCTTAAATATTTCTGTTGCCTTCTAGTGGCCTGTCTCTAATTTGCCCACACCCTTTCTGTAGTGGCGGGGGAACTGGACACAGTACTCCAAATGAGTCTTCATCAGTACCAAATAGAGTAGAGAGGAGAATAATCGTTTCCCTCAGTCTGCTGGCAATGCTCCTACTAATGCAGCCCATTAGCCTTCCTGGCAACAAGAGCATATAGTGGGCAAGGAGCTGAATGAGTCATCAGCAACACCTAGGTCCTTTTCCGCAGAACTGCTGCTTAGCCAGTTGATCCCCAGTCTGTAGCAGTGCATGGGATTCTTCCTTCCTATAGAAGGAAGGACTCTGCACTTGTTCTTATTGAGTCTCATCAGATTTCTTTGGCCAAACCCTTCAATTTATCTAGGTCACTCTATATTCAATCCCTACCCTCCATCATATCTACCACTCCCTCAAGCTTACTGTTATCTGCAAACTTGTTAAGGATGCAATCCATCCCATCATCCAGGTAATTAATAACAAACTGACCCCAGGACTGACCCACGGTGGGACACTCTGTTTGATATAGGCTGCCAACTAGACATTAAACTGTTGATCACTACCTGTTGAGCCCAATGATCGAGTCAGCTTTTTATCCACTGTGGCAAATCAGTCCACTCTGTCCCTGTGGGTCCTGTGCTTGTCTTGTTATGGGGTCCATGCAAGCCCTGTCTGCACCTGGTTCTGGGCAGTCGTTACTCCGCTGCCAGCACAGAGTAGGAGGGGGAAGGGGCTCGGGCCCTCCCTCTACTCCGAGCCCCAGCCTAGGGGCCCCAGGAAAGGCAGCTGTATGCTGCTGGTACTGCCACCGGCAACAGTTCCTTCCCCTAGGCTATTTCCCCCTCTCGGTGTTCTTTTACCTCTCTTCGTCGTTATTTTACTTCCTTCGCCCTCCTCCAACACTCCTCTGCTCCTCCCACTCTCCTCTGCTCCTGCCACAACACTCTTGTTGGGGCCAGGCTTTTTATCAGCTGGCCCCTGATTGGTCTCAGGTGCCTCTAATTAGCCAGAACCACACCCTGCTCAGTTTGTAGGGAACAAAGCCAGGATCATTCTGGGGCTTATATATCTGCCTTCAATGACTCTACTACTTCCCTCTGGCCCTGGTGTCTCACATATCCTCCCCCCCTGCTCAACACCAGAGGGTTGGGCTACTTGGGACGAAAGGCAATGTTGGCGTGACTGGCCATCTGCATAGCCGTGCTGACTTCCAGCCCTATGCTCTATACGGAAGTGGAAGGGTTGTAATGACAGGAACCATCGGGTCACTCTTGCATTCTTCTCTTTATTCCTGTGCATCCACTGGAGAGGGGCATGGTCTGTCACCAGGGTGAACCTCCGTCCCAATAGGTAGTAGCGGAGAGTTTCCATAGCCCACTTGACTGCCAGACACTCCTTCTCCACAACGGCGTACCTCTGTTCTCGGGGGAGGAGTTTTCGGCTTAGGTACAGCACTGGGTGTTCTTCTTCCCTTACCATCTGTGAAAGGACAGCCCCTAGCCCTACTTCTGAGGCATCTGTTTGTAGGATGAATTCCTTCTCGAAGTCTGAGGCGATGAGTACAGGGTGACTACATAGGGCTGTTCGCAGATCCTTGAATGCTTTTTCTGCTGTGTCTGACCATTTCACTATATCCGGGCCACGGGATTTTATTAAATCTGTTAAAGGCCCTGCCCTAGTGGCAAAATGAGGGATGAATCTCCGGTAATACCCCACTATCCCTAGAAAAGCTCTAACTTGTTTCTTGCGGATTGGTCGGGGCCAATCCTGTATCGCCTCTACTTTGTTCCACTGGAGCTTTACTAACCCTCTCCCTACTACATACCCCAGGTACTTAGCTTCCGCTAACCCAATTGCACACTTGGGTGGGTTTGCAGTGAGGCCAGCCTTTCTGAGGGCATCTAGCACTGCCTCCACTTTCCCCAGATGTGTCTCCCAATCCGGGCTATGAATGATGACATTGTCTAAATAGACAACAGAGTCTTGTGGCACTTTTAAAGACTAACAGATTTATTAATCACATGAGCTTTCGTGGGAGAAAATCCCACTTTGTCAGACGCTTTGACGAAGTGGGATTTTCTCCCACGAAAGCTCATGCGATTAATAAATCTGTTAGTCTTTAAAAGTGCCACAAGACTCTGTTGTCTTTCTACAATAGACTAACACGGCTACCCCTTTGGAATCGTCTAAATAGGCAGCGGCGTACTTAGCATGAGGCCTTAGTAGTTTATCCATCAGGCATTGGAACGTTGCTGGGGCCCCATGTAGGCCAAAAGGAAGGACAGTGTATTGGAACAGACCATCTGGTGTGGAGAAGGCGGTCTTCTCCTTCGCATCCTCAGCTAGTGGGATTTGCCAGTAACCTTTGGTCAAATCCAGAGTAGTCAAATATCGCGCCTTGCCTAACTGATTGATGAGTTCATCAACACGGGGTATCGGGTAGGCATCGAATTTGGATACTTCATTCAGTTTTCGGAAGTCGTTACAAAACCTCAGGGTGCCATCAGTTTTTGGTACGAGGACAATGGGGCTGGACCACTGGCTGTGGGATTCCTAAATAACTCCCAGTTCCAGCATCCTCTTCACTTCTGTCCTTATGTCTTCCCTTTTAGCTTCTGGTATCCGGTATGGTTTTATCGTTATCTTCACCCCAGGGCTGGTGACGATGTGGTGTTGGACTGTGGACGTACAACCGGGTAGTGTAGAGAATATGTCCTGATTCCACTGGATCATATTAATAACTTCTGCACATTGCTCTGGGGTTAACTCAGGGGATATCTTTACCCCTCCGTGTGGGGCATCTGCCTGCGGTAATGTCTTCTGTGTGATCAGGCAGGTCTCTCGGTCTTGCCAGGGCTTCAGCAAATTGATGTGGTAGATTTGTTCTGGCTTTCGATGGTCTGGCTCTTTCACTTTATAGTCTACCTCACCAACAGCCTCCACTATTTCATACGGCCCTTGCCAGCTGGCCAGGAGCTTGCTTTCTGTTGTGGGTACTAGTACCATCACCCGGTCTCCTGGCTGGAATTTCCACGCTTTCGCTCGCTGGTTGTAATAGGTACGCTGTGTCTCTTGTGCTTTCTCCAGATGCTCATGAACTATGGGTGTCACCCGGGCTATCTGTTCCCGCATCTGAGTCACATGTTCAATAACATTCTTTCCCAGGTGGGACTGCTCCTCCCAATCTTCCCTGGCGATATCTAGTATTCCTCGCGGGTGGCGTCCATATAGTAACTCAAAAGGGGAGAACCCAGTAGACTCCTGGGGAACCTCCCGTACTGCAAATATCAGGTACGGTAAGAGGGTATCCAAGTCTCTTCCATCCTGCGTCACCACCTTCCGGATCATACTCTTGAGGGTCCGGTTAAACCTTTCCACTAAACCATCTGTTTGTGGATGGTAGACTGAGGTTCGCAGGGTCTTGATATGGAGCAGGGCACACAGGTCTCTCATCAACTTAGACATAAAAGGAGTTCCTTGGTCAGTCAGGATCTCCTTTGGGATGCCTACGCTAGCAAAGACCTGGAGCAATTCCTTCGCTATTGCCTTGGACAATTAGGTGAATGGCTGCAGGGTACCGCGTGGCGTAATCCAGGATGACAAGCACGCTTTGGTGGCCCTGTGCTGATCTGTCCAAAGGGCCCACCAGGTCCATAGCTATTCTTTCAAAAGGGACTTCTATAATAGTTAAGGGCACTAAAGGAGCCCGTAAGAGAGGTCGGGGGCTGTGCAACTGGCACTCCGAGCAAGATGTACAATATCGCTGGACCTCTCCCCGTACTCCTGGCCAGTAAAACCTCCTTAGGACTCTGTGCAGGGTTTTCTCTATTCCTAAATGTCCCCCAAACAAATGGCTGTGAGCTAATTCTAATACAGCTCTGGTGTGCCTCCTTGGCACTAGAAGTTGCTCCACTTCTTCCCCCTGTAACTGGGTTACCCGATACAATAGATCCTGTTTGAGTATATAGTATGGCCCAGAGCCTTTGGTCTTCCCCTCCACGGGCACCCCATTCACCTCAACTACCTCTCCTCTCACATTTGTATATAGAGGGTCATTGGCTTGGTCTTCTTTGAAATTTGCACGGGCTGGGCCAATCTGGTCTAGTTCCAGGGGATTTACCTCAACTCCGCCCTCCGGGTTACCCTCACTGAGGTCGGAGTCCTCCTCTCTGGCACCAGTCGCTACTTTGTCCCGCAGACGGGTTTGTCTACCAACCAGAGCAGCCTTCTGGTTCTCAGCCAAAATCCTGGTCCTTTTGTCTGCTCTCCTCTCCCACCTAGACTTCCGCAGTCTTCCAGGAGCGGAGAACAAGTCTGGGGCAAACTCGGAGAAGACTGGGATAGGGCATTCTTTCAGGGCCTCACCCTGGGGCTTGCTGCCCTCCTCTAGTTCCACTGGGGGAAGCAGATCCTCAAACCCAGGGAAGTCCCTTCCAATTACTCTGGTAGTGTTCCCTCGAATCTCAATGTATACCGGTATCGAGGGGTAGAAATTTACAGTGCCATGGACACACATCACTCCAGTGTGTTTGGCTCGAGTCAATTGGTCGTACCCCACAAATTTCCCTGAGACCAGGGTGATAGCACTCCCAGAATCCACCAGGGCTATGGTCTTTATCCCATTTATTTTTACTAGCCTCATGTACCTATGTGGGGTCATTGCAACCCCCACTAGGCTGGTTAGGTTACACTGCCCCCTGTAACCTCCCAGATTGCACTGCATGAGCTCCTCCCTATTGGGGCACCGGGCTGCTATGTGTCCCATCTCCCCGCACTCGTAGCACCGATACTTTATCCCCAGGGTCGCCTTCTGCCGTGGGCTATTCGGCCTACTCCCCAGACCCTCTTCCCCAAAATCCCCAGGTCCCTTCATGGCCTCGGGCCACCTGCCAGAGTTCTTCCCTCCGGTTCCAGCTTTCTTAGAGTCCATTAGAGTTCGAGAACCTCGGGTCGGGGCCAGTTTCCGGGTCTGCTAGGTATTTTCCCCATGGGATTGGACCAGATCTTGGGCAGTCAACTGTCTCTCCACGAGGGTAACCACCTCATCATAAGTGGAGGGGTCATTCTGACCAACCCAAGCACAGAGGTCCGGTGGTAAACCCCTTGTGTATCGATCTATTGCCAGGAGTTCCAACATTTTCTCGGGGTTGAGGGCTTCTGGGCGTAGCCACTTTCGAGCCAGGTGGATTAGGTCAAACAACTGGGACCGCGGTGCAACCTCTACTTGATGTTGCCAGTCGTGGAACCTCTGGGCTCGTGCTGCAGTTGTCACTCCCGATCTGGCCAGGATCTCTGCCTTCAGCTGGGGATAGTCTGCTGCTGCTTCATCGGCCATATCGTAATAGGCCTCCTGGGCCTCCCCACATAGGAACGGGGCAAGGATATTGGCCCATTGATCTTGAGGCCAGGCCTCCCGCAGGGCTGCCCTCTCAAAAGCCAGCAGGTATGCTTCTACATCATCACCTGGTGTCACTTTCTGCAGGCAGCTGCTAGCCCTTATGGTCCGTACCCCCTCATGTCCGCAGCCTCGTTCCATCATGGCCTTCAATTGGCCCAACACTTCCTGTACCATGGTCCTGTCTTCGGCAGCCTGGCTTATCAGCAGGCGATTGGTCTCCTGCTGTAGTCGTACTGCCTCTTGCTGGGCAGCGGCCTGTGTTCGGGTGGCCTCCTGTTGGGCTGCTGTCACCTGTATCAATGCCTTCACCAGATCCTCCATCTTGGAGATGCGTTCAAAGTGGCTCACCCTAGTTCAAGTCCTCTGCACAGTGATCACACCTCTGACACCACATGTGGCAAATCAGTCCACTCTGTCCCTGCGGGTCCTGTGCTTGTCTTGTTATGGGGTCCAGGCAAGCCCTGTCTGCCCCTGGTTCTGGGCAGTCATTACTCCGCTGCCAGCATAGAGTAGGAGGGGGAAGGGGCTCGGGCCCTCCCTCTACTCCGAGCCCCAGCCTAGGGGCCCCAGGAAAGGCAGCTGTACGCTGCTGGTACTGCCACCGGCAACAGTTCCTTCCCCTAGGCTATTTCCCCCTCTCGGTGTTCTTTTACCTCTCTTCGTCGTTATTTTACTTCCTTCGCCCTCCTCCAACACTCCTCTGCTCCTCCCACTCTCCTCTGCTCCTCCCACAACACTCTTGTTGGGGCCAGGCTTTTTATCAGCTGGCCCCTGATTGGTCTCAGGTGCCACTAATTAGCCAGAACCACACCCTTCTCAGTTTGTAGGGAACAAAGCCAGGATCATTCTGGGGCTTATATATCTGCCTTCAACGACTCTCCTGCTTCCCTCTGGCCCTGGTGTCTCACACCACCTTTATACTCCATTCATTTAACTGATACTTCATTAACTTGCTGCAAGAATACTGTGGAAGACCATGTCAAAAAGTTTGCTCAAGTCAAGATATATCAGCTTGTTGTCCCATCCCTTCCATATCTTTGTGGCAAGTTAAACAAAAACTTATGCGGGAAAGCAATATTGGGAAAATATTTTTTTAGCCATCTTTAGTGCCATTTACAGCTGAAAAAAAGATGAGCCAGCATGATGGAACCAGCTGGCTCTCCATGGACCACTAGAAAGTGCTCTACAGGTCACCATTGAGAGATGAACCACAATTTGAGAACTGCTATAAACAGTGTCAGTAGTGGGGGAGAATGGTGAGATAAAGCATGGTGGTTTAGAGGAAGCAGATGCCTGGGGAGAAAACACCTGACAGTAAAGGGTAAAGGGATAAAGGAGCCTAGAATGGATGTTGTTTTTATAGATGTGGTTACTAAATGTAGACATGTGTTTCTGGGACCGGTAGGGGATGGAAAATAAATTAATCAGTGGACCAAAAATGCTTTGTGGGACAAAATATTTCAGTCTGTCAGGCAGGCTGAGAACAGACACAAAGGGGAAGTAAGTTAAATAACTTGTGGTGCATTTGAATGAGAACATACATCATTTTTGTCAAAGCTCCACAGATATTCTTCAAACTGACAGAAGTGTCTGACCACATTTCCCCCTCTCACCCCTGTTCCTGCCCTGAATGAACTTATGAACTAGTTAGGCGCTGTCTGGGTTCCGGACATTTCAATAGTTTTGGCTCCATTCTAACATGTAGCCTCTAGAGAAATTCCTGTTAATTTTGTTTGTGCTATTTATTAAGATTTTTTTGTTGTTATTTTATGCCATCTCTCAATGTGGTTGATCTCCACATGCTCAGGGAATTTGGATAAACAATTTCATTCAATGAAATCTCTATTTAAATTATTTCAGAGCATTGATACATTCTCTAGGAGAGTCTTGTGAAGAAATCCTAATTCTAAACTCTCTTGAATTCGTCTGTCTGTCTGTCTTTGTCAGCATGATTGGATTGATTAGAATCAATACTTGAATCTAAATCTGGTTCCTAATTTTGCAAATAGTCATTTTCTCTAAAATGAAGTAAAACCAAACCACAGTCTAGAATACTCTCAGGACTGGATTTCCAGTTAGGCTCAGTAGGCACGTGCCAACAGGTGCCAGTGTTCTAGGAACCCCCTAAACAGCGGCAGATTACTGCATGGGCCAGAGCCCAGGGGCCCTGAGCAATCTGGAGGCCCCAGATGAGTGCTGGAACTCTGACCCTACTTCTTCTCCTTCCCCCTGAGGCTCCACCACCTAGCCAGGCCATAAAATGGAGTGCAGGGATGAGCATTTCTCACCCCTCCCCCTGCCCACCACTAGGAGTTGGCTGAGCTGGTCAAAGCAGCCCCTCTCCCACTCCCCCCACTTCCTACATGGAACTGGCCCAGCCAACCTCTTTCTCCGTCACCCCCCATCCCCGTAAGGAAAACACAAAGGTCAGCTGTAGGCAGGAGGGACGCTGATGATGCTGTGCCTAGGGGTGTGTAAGGTATAAATCCAGCCCTGAATGCCCCACACCAGTTTTGTGTAGGTCACATGCCTCTTTCAATTTACCATGAGTAATCTCACTCTCCAAATCAACCTGTTGCTTGTCCAAATAAACACATATATGATATGGGTTGTATGAGGTATGAATGAAAGGAGTTGTGCTGCTGCTTTGTCTGCTGCTTCCTTAACTGTGGGCAAAGTTAGAGTATTGGTAGGTGGGAGGCTATCACAGAATTGGGTGACTGGACAACAAAATGGCCGATGAAATTCAGTGTTGGTAAATGCATAGTAATGCACACTAGAAATCATTATTCCAATTAGATAACCAAAATAAAGGAGTTTAAATTAGCCGTTACGACTCAAGAACGACCTTAGAATCTGTATGGATAGTTCTGTGAAAACATCTGCCCAATGTGCAGTGGCAGCCAAAAATGCTAACGATGTTAGGAATTATTAGGAAAAGGATAGATAAGAAGACAGAAAATACCATACTCTGTAAATACATGTTATGCTCACATTCTGTATGCTGCATGCAGTTCTGGTCACCCCATCTCCAAAAAGATGTATTAGAAATGGAAAACATTCAATTCAACAAAAATGATTAAGGGTGTGAAACAGCTTCCATATGCTGGAGATTTAAAACAGACTGGGACTTTTCAGCTTGGAAAAGAAACAGCTAAGTGGAATCTGACAGATATCTGTAAAATCATGAATGGTATGCAGGAAGTGAATAAGGAAGTGTTATTTACCCCTCCTCATTGCACAAGAGCCAGTGGTCATCCCATGAAATTAAAAGGCAGCAGGTTTAAAACAAATAAAAGGAAGTAGCATGTCACACAAATGCAGAGCTACCTATGGAACTCATTGCCAGGGGAGCTTGTAAAATTGAAAACTATAACCAGATTCATGAAAGACCTAGATAACTTCATGGAGGATAAGTCCATCAATGGATATTAGCCAAAATGGTCAGGGTGTCAGGGTCATGCTCTGGGTGTCCAAAACCTCTAAGAGCCGGAGGCAAGGAGTAGTATGGATTACTCAATAATTTTTCTATTCTGTTCATTGTCTCTGAAGCAACCGGCATTGGTTGTGGTTGGAAGACGAGCTACTAGGCTAGATAGACCATTGGTCTGACCCAAAATGGAAAATCTGTATTCCGACCAGCTCTGATAAAGACCTGTTTTTGCCATTAAGGAAGCATGTAAAAGCTGGGTATGCAGGGATCAGATAATAATTAGTACTTAAATAGTAGTTTACATCTCCAAATAACCGTACAAAACTTAGAGGGCTGGATACTTGGCTGGTGCAAATTGGCACAGCTTCATTTATTGCAGTGGAACTATGCTGATTTACATCAGCTGAAGATCTGTCCTAATATGTTTAAAAAAAAAAAAAAAAAGTCAGGGCCATTTTAATAGTGACTTTATTTTAATGTAACTATTTTAACGGAATTAGTCAAAGATCATATACTTCCCAACACTGAAAGATACCAGTGAACTTGCAATATTGAAGATTGCAGTTGCTGACTATACAAATAACTTAATGGGTCTGAAAAAAAAGACGTTACCCATCAATACTCTGTGTGTTAATTCAAAGTAATGTATGGAATTAATAGACTAAAATCCCTGTTTAGTGAAGTCCAACTTCAGCACCTTCAGTTTTCCTAAAGAGAAGGGCGGGGGAAACTAATTTCCCCAAGCTGATATCCTCCTCTAATATATACATCACACAGGAGGGGCTGTGTGTGGTGATATTGGTGTGGGAGACTTTCCATATTTGTGCAAGGGCTGTGAGAGAGATTTTTTTTCCCTTTCTCTTTCTTCCCTCTCTCAAAAAATCTAGCTATTCTCTGTCAGGCCATCTGGCAAATTAAAAAAAATCAAATAGCAACGTGCCAAGTCTATATAGTTGACATCTGTCACTGCTAGTCCTCCAGATGCAGGGCCTGACACATATCAGAAGCTTTATTTAGACTGGATTGGAAGGAGCAGATTTATTACAGAAAAGTTTCATGGCTCATTTAAGAAGTATGTTTTCTCTCTTTTCATCTCTGTACCTTCGAAGTATTTATATGTTCTTGTTCCCTCTAAAATAATGTGAGCCATTTGTTTTGGAGACTTTCTTGAGGAAAGTAATCTTGTGCAATGCAAAGCAAGTGATGGGGTAGATTTTCTTTTGCATGAGAACTATTTGATTGGCTTGATGTATTATAAACCAAAGTTTTTAAAATAGGCTTTGACTTTACTAGGGCAATGAGAACCTTATCCAAACAGCTGTCACAGGGCCTGGTACTAGCTGAGAGACTAAGCTTGTCATTTGGAGTTTCACTGGGGAAAGGTTTAGCATCAGGAAGTTTCACTTGTATGCTGGCTGTACAGTGGCTAATGCATTTCTTTCTTTACTATTTCTGGTATTTCCTGGCTCACAGTAAAGTTTCCTGTGATGTCATGATGTCCTTTGTTTAGATCTGATGAAGGAGCATCTTAGTTATTTTTATTAACATTTGAGACAGAGTTAGCTCTTTGCATTGGTTTTCTTTTTACACTTATTTCCTTCACCATGCATGAAAATAAACCAAGAGACAATTCTGAAAATCAAATATACTAGGCCAAATCTACCTGTGGAGTGACATCACTGAAGCTACACCTTCTTATGCAAGAAGTGAACTTGACCCACTGTAGCTGATATCTTGATTTAATAACTACAGAGGAGCTAATAATTTTTTTTTTAAGTAAAAAATGGCCTAGATCTTCATCCAAAACTTTTAATTTAACCTTCTTTATTGGATCTTTTTATGAGATTTGAGGTTGTTTGAATGATTTTCCCTTCTCCTATTAAAACTTTTTTCATGTGCCTCTGCATTACAGGTTCCAGTGTTGTTTGAACCTGGAAGTACTGGAAATTGTGTGAGAAAGATTAACTAAACTAAATGCGTATGCTCAAGAAGCTGGATTATTAGAATACGTGTCAGAGAAACATCCTGAATACTAGTTGATCTGTGTCAATGTTTCTCAACCTTTAGTGGAGCAGGAAACACCTAAAGGTATTGATTACTTTACACAGAATACCTGATAAAAACTTTCTTTAAAAAAGCTGGTATATACCAGCTATAATGGTCGTAATATCTGCATCCTACATATTCCTGAAAAAATGATTCAGGAAACTGAATTAAATTCATTTTTATGAATATAACATGCATTTATTTCTAAAAAATAGATACATAATGATTATGCACACAACTTGAGTAATATTTTCAGTTTCAAGTTTTAATGGCAGTTTTGGAACTGCGTGTTCAAACCAAGTTCATCTATTCTTGGGGTAAGGTTTGTGAAAGAACATCTTACCATGGAAGTTATGTCCAAGATATTTTAATGACAGCAGTACCAGCGGTGAGAAATTTAAAATGCCCCAGCTGGAGAAAAGAAGCAAGGTGGTGGCTGATGCTAATGTGCACTTGAAAACTTTGCTGTGGTGGGGCTTTTTAATTCTCCCAGGCCTGCATTGGCTTGCCATGTTGTTTCTCCCTCCCCCCGCCCCCAGGGCACCATCAGTACCCTCCTCTCTGACGGGGAAAGGTCGGGGTTGGTTGCAGAACACCTTCCCTATGTCTGTAGAGAACCGGTGTTTTGTAGAACAGCAGTTGAGAAATACTGATCTATGTTTACAATCTCTGGCAGCTGACCTATGACATTAGGCCTTACCCTGATCCAATGGGAGTAGTGGGACACAGAAATCTGACAGTGGTGGTCACCTGTGATGATCAGACCCACAAATCCTGAAGTCAAGTGTTATAGGTGTGCCATCTATCACAAAAGCACGTTCACTCTAGAGTGAAACTCCTGGGCACCAAGGTTATAAAATAAAAATGATACTCAGGCAGAGATGTTGTAAAAAGCATGCATCAGTGAGGTTGCAGGGTAGTTCAGTTAAAGGAGTTGCACTTAAAAACATTAAATAGTAAATAACTCTGTTATGCTCTAATGTTAACTATTCTACTGAAGAACTATTGGCCACAACTATGCTTTCCAGTTTAGACGGGTTCTAATCTTCCATTCCACGTTCTGAAGGGAACACACATTTTGATCAGACAAGTACTTCTAATAGATTCTAAAGTCTCTAAAGCTTTACTTTTGCTGATCAGCTGTCTCACCACTTTGGTTCTTATCCTTCTGAGAGTTCTGGAATGGGCATCCTGGCAACATACTCTCTCTTAGCCTGGCACTATATGTCATTCCTGCCGTTGCAGCCTCCCTGATGATGTTCTGCACTGTGCTGTTTACTAGACTGTGCCTTGACATCCAAGTATTAAATGCACATTGGAGTGGTCAAATAAATTAGGATCAGATTGTGACCTTCCTTGTAGCAGTGAGATCCTCGCATGAATCCTATTAAAGTCAATGGGATTTCTCCTATGAGTAACTGATCATCAAGGCAATCACAAGTTGATTCTTAATGTCTCTGTGTAGTGAATGTACAGAAACACAGGGAACCTTCTAGATGAGATGCAAATTCTATTTGTGCAAAATTTCAGGGAAAACAAATATTTTACAGTCTTGAATTTAAGTATTTCTTCAAAGAGTTAGTTAAATTCTGGAAAACGGTGACTCTGAAAAGGCATTTAAAGATCCTGGTGAATAACCAATTGAACATGAGGTCCAGTGTAAAATGATGGCTAAGTGCAAACAAGATCCATGGATGTATAAGGTAAAAGTAGGAAGATGTTATTTCCACTGCATATGGTATTAGTGATACAATTACTGGAATAAGGTGTCCAGTTCTGGTGTCCACATTTTAAAAAAGTATGTTGATATACTGGAAAGGTTTCAGAGAAGATCTGAAAGAATTATTTAAAGTCTGGAAAGCCTGCATTATAGTGGGAGATTAAGGAAACCCTTCTATTTAGCTCAGTCAAGAAAAGAATCAGGTGTCTTGATTTCAGTCTGTATGTACCTTCATGGGAAGAAGATTTCTGATACGGTGCCAGATCTTCAGCTGGTATAAACTGGCATAGCTCTACTGAACTCTTTTGACCTACACCAGCGGAGAAGGATCTAGCCTTTTAACTTTAAATTAAAAATATAAACTCAAAAGCTCTTAAATTCAAGACTTTTGAAATAAAGCATAGATTTCTTACAGCCACTAGCCTATACAATTTTAAAAATTAATGTAAATCTCTAAGCTAGCCAGTTTAACATCTCTCCATAAGAATTAGAAGCTATGTCTACACTTAAAAAATTAAGTCGACTCTGTTAAGTCGACTTAACTTTTCAAGTGTAAATGGAGCCTTGGCTCCCCCCTGAGAAGAGAGCCGCGGGTCCCAGCAAGAAGGGAGCCACACTCGCTTCTTGCCAGGACCTGTGTGGCCCCGGGGAGAAGAGAGCGGGGCTCCTGTCTCCCTGGGACCCGCACAAGTCTGGGAAAGAAGGGAGCTGCCAGGGCTTCCCCTTGGTGGTTCCCCTGTCCGTGGAGTGCCAGAGAAGACAGTTGCCGGCAGCTCCCGGGACAGGGGAGCCTCAGGGAAGAGAGCCAGCAGCTGGGGCTCCCTTGTCCCCAAGCCGCGGCTCCCTCCCTCCAGCCCTAGGTCGACTTAATTCCTTCAGTTGACCTAGGGCGACCACACCGGTGTTAGGTCGACTTAATAAGGTCGACTTAGACCTTAAGTCGACCTAACAGGCGGTAGTTATTAAGTCGACTTAAGGATGCCCTTAAATTGACTTAATGAAAGTCTGGTGTGGACATGGAGTAATTTAGGTTGACTTAAGCATTTTTAAGTCGACCTAAATTGCTAGTGTAGACATAGCCAGAGAGATTATTTCACGCACCACGTGGAGCCCACGTTTGTTCTATGAATGTGTTTAAAAATTATTGAGAATTACAAGTGAAAATTAATGTGAAACTATTTTGAGAATAAAATTAATATGCAGGCTATAATCACATCGCTATCCCTATGCTATTACCAAGAAATGCATGCAAAATTTCAAGGAAATTGAGGATTCTGTATGTGAGGTTAGAGTTCTTACTAAACAATAAGGGTCTGTTCCTACTTCCAGTGAAGTTGGAGAGTTTCCTTCTGATGTCAGTGGGTACAGGGTCACTATCTAAACTTCCAGGTTTGTATGACTACATACATTGGATTCCCCATCAACTTGATAATTTTAAACTTGTTTTCAAACTAATTCAGGATCTTTCAATTTACCTAGTGACCACAACTTCCTAATCTATATTAGTTTTTTTCCCCCCGAGGTTTAAAATGCACTCAGAAAACTGTCAGTAAAACCAATTATGATATCGGCTCTGCTCTATACAGGCTCTTATACTATGCTCATCAGTGTTGCATCTGAGCATCTTCCTGCAGTTCACTGTGACGTGACTAATGTTTTGTCAGGGGTGGTTCACTTGTGCTCTCCAGGGGGTAGATGTGTGCGGTGGAGTATTTTGTTATGGTAGGGTTTTGTTTTTGTCTTGTTCTTAAGTGTACATATTACTATGAGTGTCGTTTATTCAAACCAAGTATTATTGAATAAGGATGGCAGAATTTGGTTCTGCATAAGTGGTTTCCTGTTGTTCAACAATATCTCCAGCCAACATATTTAAGATGCATTTACTAGGTGGTAGATTACTGGTTGACAAAGACAAATCAACTTGTAAACTGAGCCAACTTGATCTGGAAATCTTTGACAGGAAATAAATATGGAAGCATGAGAAATTATTTTAGTCACTTTTTAAGAACATAGCCCCTCTAAATCTAAAGTAAACATACATCCTAGAATATAAAGGTCAGATAAAATAACATTAGATAGAAAGATAGCCCCCTCTCCTCATGGTAAATCTGCTATAATTCCAAAAGAGATAGGTCCAGATGTCAAAAAACAATGAAATATTTATAAGACCGGATTTGTTTCAAATACTGGTTTCCTATGAGAAATACCAGCACATGCCAGCTGAATCCTAGAAGGGGGCCAAGAACCTTAGGGGTATATAGATGTGGAGCATAACTTTGTAATTTATAGTTCTAAATGTAACTTATTTCAAAATAGTGCCAATGAGAGCATAGTGATATTTAAAGGAGAGGAGGAAAATTCTGTTGATTCATCTTGACGTAACTTGGATAGCCTTTTTTAGTACAAAAGACACAGAATTCATGACTGAATCAAAAATATCCTTTATTTATTTTTGTATGTAGTTGAGAAAGTTTCCCAATTAAGCTTAAATACAATAAATTAACTCCATAACTAAAAAGGTGACTATGCATCCACTAGGAAACCTGATTTGCTTTAATAAATACCATTTCATCAGGGAATTTAGATGTCAGGACCTTCAGTTATTATACATGTGCCCATAGGAAATGTGTAACTACATGTAGCCTACAGACCTGGTTCCTTTTCTATAAATGACTTGACCCTAGGATGGGAGAACTTCCTTTCAGGCAATCTCTATTTTTTTTTTTAAATGCACTGGGTTTCATTATACTTTTAAATACCTTTTTTAAAAAATTGTCTTATTTTAAACCATTGTTTTTCCAGAAAACCACAAACTTTTAAAAAACAATGAATTTCAAACTAAGCAGATACCTTTGCTTAAAAAAAAAAAAGGAGGACCAACTCTCAAAAAAAACCTAAGTTCAATCCTGACCCTGCCGTTGTGATAATTACTCTTATGTGAGCTCAGCTGTGAAAAGTGAAAGTTTGCCAAATGTCAGAATAACCTATAATAAAATATTTTGGTGCGGAAAGGTGCAAAAGGGAGAACGACTGAATTATTCAAAACAAAAAGGACTCATGAAATAGCTCCAGGGCCATGTGAGCCCATAGAAATTTTTCACATGGTATGCACAAAACGCTTGTTCTCAACTGGCTGCCCTGTGCAGGCACTCATACTAGTATCAGGTCTTGAATGTGTTGCTCATGGAGTCTAAGGTCAGAAGGGACCAGTGTGATCATCCAGTCTAACTTCCTGCATAATGCAGGCTACTAAACCTCACCCAGCCACTCCTGCTGAGTGAATCCTGAGAACAGAGCAAAGGGAACATGGGCTGCTAGAAGCAGGATGAGGCTGGGCAGGCCCATAAGGATGTGGGGACCCTTGGTACAGGAGCTGGCTGCATGACAGAGTGAATTTTTGGAACAGCCTTCCGCAGGGAGCAGTGGGGGCACAAAATGTAAGTCAGTGGTTCCCAATCTTTTTGGCTTAAGGGCCACAAATATAATTTTTACAAAGCTGAAGGGTCACTAGTCTATTTAATTAACAATTAAATAAATGGTAATTAATTAAATTTAAATTAAATTTTTAATTAAATAGATTGGTGGCCCTTCAGGTTTGTAAAAATTATACTTGTGGCCCTTGAGCCAAAAAAGTGTTTTAAATTTTTTAAAAAGTTTTTGAAAGGGTTTTTTTTTTTTTTTTTTTTTTTTTTTTTTTTTTTAAGGGCTGGATGCCCATGAACACCTGGAACCTCTCCTGCTCCAGGGTGGGCCCAGACAGGCCCCCAAGGAACCAGGCCAGGCTCTCTCCCCAGTCCTGCAGGTTGGATACAAGCCTGGTCCTGGGCAGATGTGAGCCCCTTCCGCTCCGCTCTGTTTCTCTGGGTGTAGCAGGGGGCAGCACCGGGTTCCGCTTAGCCCAAACCAGCCCCAGTGCAGTGCTCCCCCCGGGCCAGATCTGGGCTGGGTTTCTCCCTGCCAGGGTCTCCTGCCCCGCTCAGGCACTGGCATGAGGTGCCCCTGCCAGCCCTCACCTGGGCAGTGACCCACTCAGCCATGGCCATGACCTGGCTCTTTCCAGTGGGCTCCACTCCCAGCTCCTCCCATTCCTCCCAGCTAGCCAGCACCTCCCACCCTCCTCACCCAGGGCCACCCACCACTGCTTCCCAGCTGGAGAGAGCCCAGTGCCAGGAGAGGGAGGGAGGTGGGCGACTGCAGCCCATCCGCGAGCTGGGACTGGGTGGCTGCAGTCTAGCTCCCATCCAGCAGCAGGGGAGTGTGGGCCACTTCAAAAAACCCCTTGGGCCACTTTTGGCTTGTGGACCGGGGGTTGAGAACCCCTGATAAATTCATGGAGGGGATGGTATAAAGGGACAGCCTAGTTGAATTGACTGATCTTTGGCTCCTGGTCTTAGATATGCCAATGGGACAATTGATGGAGTAAGTTTTGAGTTATTACAGAGAATTCTTTCTTTGGTGTCTGACTCCCCACATGTTCAGGGCTTAACTGATCCCCATATTGGAGTCGGGAAGGAATTTTCCCCCAGGGCAGATTGGCAAGGGCTCTGGGGATTTTTCACCTTCCTCTTTAGCATTGGGCACAACCTTAAAGTCTTTAAATCATATCTTCCACTCAACCTTCCTTTGGTTAAGCTAAACAAGCCAAGTTCTTTGAGTCTCCTCTCATAAAGCAGGTTTTCCATTCCACAGATCATCCTAGTAGCCCTTCTCTGCACTTTTCCAGGTTAAATGAATCTTTCTTAAATATGGGAGACCAGAACTGCACACAATATTATAGATGAGGTTGTATAATGGTACTAACCCCTGGCTGGGGTGATTTAGTGGGAGTGGTCCTGCTTTTTAGCAGGGGGTTGGACTAGATGACCTCATGAGGTCCCTTCCATCCCTATGATTCTATGATTAACATTTCCCTAGCTCTACTAGAAATATCTCCTTTGAAGCATCCTAGGACTGCATTAGCTTTTTTTCTTAGCATATCACACTGGCAGCTCGCAGTCATCCTGTGATTAACCAATACCCCCACATCCTTCTCCTCCTCTGTTACTTCCAACTGATGCATCCCTCGTTTACGGGAAAAATTCTTATTAGTACCTAAATTCATGAGCTTGCACTTTCCACTATTAAATTTCATCTTATTCCTATTACTCCAGATTACAAGGTTATCCAGATGTTCCTGTATGATATCCTGATCCTTCTCTTTATTGGCAATACTTCCCAACTTGGTGCCATCCACAAATTTTACTAGCACATTCCCACTTTTTGTGCCAAAGTCAGTAATAAAAAGGTTAAGTAAGAGTGGTTCCCAAGATCAATCCCTGAGGTATTCCACTAGTAACCTCCCTCCAGCCTGAGAGTTCACCTTTCAGTATGACCTGTTGTAGTCTCCCCTTTAACCAGTTCCTTGTCCACCTTTCAATATTCATATTAATTCCCATCTTTTTCAATTGAACTAATAATTCCCTATGTGGAATTGTATCAAAATCCTTACTAAAACCTTGATAAATTAGATCCTCTGCATTCCCTCTGTCCAAAAAAATCTGTCATCTTCTCAGAAAAGGAGATCGTGCTAGACCAGTCTATATACCGTTAGTAAGGCCATGTGGTATTTTATCCCAATTACTGTTAACCTCCAGCATGACATTGTTATGCCACCTTTATCCTAATCCTGACAGATATCCTGACCAAATTGAGCCAGAGAAAGGTGACAGCCAGATGACATTGTTACCTACCCTGGCACTGCCTAATTCCCAAATATCAGCTGGGAGGTGTGCCTTTGTTCCAACTCCCTGCCTTGTGTGTCCTTTTTTTCCCCTCCACTTTTTATTCCAGCTCTCCTTTTTTTTCCCTTCTGTCTAGTAAGAGTCTGTCTTAGCCTGCCAAGACTGCATATTTGGCAATACCACTATAAGCCTCTGACCAGAAAGGCTGCTGAAAGCAATGTCTTAGCCAGCTTGCTGGTGTTACAAGCTGCCAGACCTTGGAGCATGCTGGGTTTTTCCAGCAGTGAGGTTGCAAATTAGAGTCCACACCAGACACACAAGCTGCATCTTATATCTTTGTAGCTCTCTTCACTCCTTTCTTCTGTGCATTTGTCTTCCAGGATCCTGGACCAGACATTATCAAAAATAACAGGTCCAGCCCCTCTCAACTAACTTCCGTCTTTTCCTCAAAAAGGGAAGTTATTGCCATCTTTACTGTCATGTAAGAAATTGTCAGGTCACTTAATTTGTTTCTTTCTAAGAATACTCTCTAGCGAAAGAGAAAGAGAAGAAGGGATGTTGTTGAAATGAAAGCCTTATTTAATACCTTTGCTATTTTCCTTCTTTTCTGTATTTTTCATAAAAGGTGGAAAAGACTCTTTGTGTTGACTCATGGTTACACATTTGACTCATTGGGCCCATATATTCCATCTAAAATAATACAACACTACCATGAACACCAATGCCCAGATAGACCCCACTGTCCTCAAGGCTGTGACTGTGGACTTAAGTCTAAACTCCTGAGTAGTCCTCTGGAGCACAGTGGAATTAAGTTAGGTTCACACCTAAATATTTGCAGCATTAGGCAGAACTCTCACTGAAATCTGTGGAACTGTTGATGGTTGGAACTCCTCAAGATCAAGCCCTTAGTTCTCCTAGCTCCTCTTACTGTTGGCCTCACACAGCACTATGGCTTTTCCTGTGGAACTTTGTGGAGAGCCTTCTCTTTTTCAGATTCCCCACTCCAATGATGAAGTAGCTCACTGGTTGGGCAGTAAAATCCCACAGAGAAATGTGGAAATACTTAGGGTCCAGTATTCCCTAAGACCAAATCATTAAAATTTGCACAACATCAAAACAGGGCAGAGGAGTAGGACCCAACCTCTGCCTGAAAGAGGCAACCATCTAAACACACAAAGCTTTTGTTTCTACACAATCGCTCTGTTCAAACTCAGGTCAATACCATATCCTGAACACGTCCACTTATATGTTTATATAACTTCAGCCATTGTTTGCATAGTCAGAGCAATCAATAATTCCAGCAGCTAATGACAATTCTTAGACAAAATAAACACTTTAATTTGCTGCTGAAATGTACATTTCATTTCTGGTGTACTTTGAGTCTTAGCCATGCCCTCCACATTCCACATACACTATTGGGTGGGCCAGCAATGACTATCGAAATAATATGAATGGGTCTGAGAGAAAAGCTCTAAAAGGTGTGAAGATTTAAAGACAAAAATTGAAAAGACACTGGGGAAAATATTAATGCCATTGCATACCCAGAATGAATAAATAACCATGTTCTTATAATTAAAATAAAACCATTACTTGAAGAAAGGATTAAAGAAAGACTGAGTCAGATCTCTCATGCAGTTTAGACAGGAGGAAAAAAACCCAAATATAAAGAACAGCTTTGAAGGAAATCTTAAACACGTAAGTTTTTAATTTCCAATTAGTATTGAGTGCCATGGTCTCTAAAGACATACAGATTGGGGACGTTACTATCTACGTCTTAACAACCTGAAAAATATTATTAAAAAGTTGAGTGTCGCTTTCAGTAAATATAGCTTCAGCCAGTATGCTAATATTTACCTGTGTATCAATATCTTTAACAGATACTATCTGGTTATCTTTAGATCAGTCACGCTCTTCCTTGTTGGGTTTTGTCATAGGCAAATTGGAAATTTTCATGTTAGAATTAAAAAAACACCCAAATACAGATGCACGCACACAAGCCTGTTGTTATCCCGATGAAAGCAGGAATAAGAATAGTTAACAAATAAAACATTACAAGGCTAACTTTGAAAGATGGGATTTAATTTTGTAGCTACAAATGATAAACATCTAACTTTGGTCAGAATTAAGCCATTGGTGGCTAAATCCTGTCATTTTTGCCCAGGATTGATTATGGGTGCAAAGTATCGTAGCAGTTAATGGCAGGCACAGAAAGACCAGGAGGCTTGTCTAAGAGCGCAGCTCACATTTTACTCTCCTAATTCCTGTTTTCTCCTTTTTTCATGGAAATGTGAAGAATTATTTTTATTTACCATGAGTGCTGTCATTTCCTAGAAATACTTTAACGTTACAGTGGGACTTGTATGATTCCTGCCCCTTCTTCCTCCCCAGAAATGTGAGGACTTCTCAGCCCTCTTGAAATAAGATACAGCCACAGTGTTGAATTCTGTAGTTTTACAGAAGGTTCCACTGCTGTCTAATAGTCACAAAGACAAGATCTCTAGTGGTCTGCAGCTTTGTGCTGTGATTCTCTCTTGCAACTTAAAATGACCATGTCAGTATTGAGAGAAGACTCAAAGAGAGTTGCGTTTTACTATTAATGAAATTTGAAATGGAAAAATCAAAAAGTCCTATGTGTCCAGGCAACATAAAGATGAAATGAAATTACAGCTGAATCACAGTGACAAATATATTTTGCTATGTTCCTCCCACTTATAGAGGCAGTTGAGGTGCCTCTGTGGAGCAGTGGGAGCTAAAGATGGGACAGAGGAGATCTTGCAGAGAAAATTTTAGGAACAGCCAAAGTTGGAAAGAAAATTTAGGCTGAGTTTCCTCTTTTGGTCAGGTCTAATGTACTACAGCCGCTTTGTATCATAATCTGGGATGTGATATTACATTTTCATGTTGTAGTATGATTTGTCCTGTACTGTGCCTCTAAAAGCCATGTTATAACATCCCAAAGTGATGATGAGCCATTCCCTGACGTCATATATTTGTGTGTGTGGCTGGTTAGTAGCTCTCTAGAAAGGCAAGAGGAGGAGAGAATGTGGTGATGGACTGCTGCTGCTGACTGATGTTAGGGGATGCAGGTCCATATAGTATGGGTAGTAAACAGGATCTGTGGTGAGCAGGGTAAGGGTAAGAGTGTGGGTGGAAGTTGGGTAATGCCAGGAGGAGGGAGACTTCTAAACTGAGAATCTGGATATAAAGATCGAAGTGCCCGTGCATGTTTAAGGTTGTTTGGATATGGAATACAAAAGAAGTGCTGTTTAGGAGTTTGTAGGAAATCATTTTGAAATATTTTGGTTTACTTATTTCTTTGATAATCCCAGAAATGGCTTCTATCTGGTTTTCCCTTTACAGAAACATTCTGCCCTCTATACTACCGCTTTTCTGAGAAACATAAAAAAGGGTGTCATCTTAAACTAACTCCATAAATGTTGCCAGGGCTGGATTAAAGCTCTTGGGGGCCCAGGGCTGTCCACTTTTGTGGGACTCCCCCACCGTAGTGGCACCCAGTCTGAGGATGAGAGTAGCGTGTGGGTGTTCTAGTGCTGGGACTCAGACCTGCCAGCCATGTATGGCAGGCCAGTGCTTGGTGCTGGGGAGCCTGGAGCTTGCAGACTGGCCAGTCTGGGGCTTGGGTGCTGGGGGGCCCAGGGCCTGCAAACCAGCCAGCTGTGGGAGTGGGGCAGCCCTGGGTCCAGCAGACTGGCTCATCCCATGTGTGTGGGCCTGCCACTGGAGGTGCTCTGGGCCTGCTGGCCTGGCCAGTGACTAATTTATTTTTGTGGGGTGGTGTGCAGCATGACTGCCGCCCCTTAGCCAATGGCCTGGGGCTGCAGACCTGAAGCTCCTTTGTTAATCCAGCCCTGAATGGTGCAAAGAGACATTTTTAACTATTTCCAAAAGATTCGTTGTACAAGTGGAGACTTGGAACAAGAATGGGTTATTATAGCTCAGTTATTGTTAAAGGTTAATGTTCCTATCATTGCATTCCTTTTTCTAGTTCCCATAACCAGTCTGTAATGATAGATAAATATATGAGCTATTTCTTTGTGTTGGCAAAATCACAATTCAGAAAGACACGGTTTCTTAAGTTATTTTTAAACTAATGGGCTGGTTTATGGTTAGATGAACAAAACTGTCTCTTTAAAAAAAAAATATAGCAGGGGGGAGATTTTCCATGTCATTTTGCTATTGCAGAAATCCAGATTTTCCTTCTCTCAAAACAGAGGGCAACAGTTTTCTGAAATAAACCCATGACTTGAAAGGGAAACAAATTAAAATAACACAATAAAACAAATGTTGCCAAAAGTTAACCAGCCTGATACTTATCTGAATTATTTTATTGCTATAAGACGATTAAAAGATCTTTGTCATTGTTTTGTTACTATAAGTTAATGCCAGGAGACTGATGTTGCTCAGACCCCTAGCACTACGCAACGTGCATCCATTCATCTGTTCCGAGCTGTTTCATGGACTTTCTGTGTGATCTTGTGTGACAGGGTCCTCCAGGGAGGAACCTGAAAACTGTGGGAACGCCATGACCTCTTCACTCTCCAGTCTGGGCTGTCCTCACAATGCCTTGCCAATGAAAGGCAGCAAGCTCCTCCAGGCGCTGTTATCACCTACCTCCACAGCATTGCAGGGCACCACACCCAACTAGATGGCATGAACGTTAACCAGGGTTGCCTTTCACTCTGGGATGCTATCAGCAAATTACATTTATACAGCCATCTACAGGCAGCGGCACACCCAAAAGAGTTATATGAGGGTCTTGCCTAGCCACTCAAGAACCAATAACAGAGAGGCATCAGCCAATATCTCCCTTCCTCTCTGTTTTTAAGATCTGTGCGAAATGAAGTCTATCCCCAACATTATAGTAAGAAATCCACGCCCCACTCATTGTGAGGAAGACATACAGCAGCTTTCAGTTATTAGAGCTAAGATTTCTTAATCATTTCACTCAAACTACATTGGTTAAGATAAAGCATTAAACACATTTATTAACTACCAAAACAAAACAGATTTTAAATGATTATAAGTGGCAAGTGTAATGAGATTAAAAGTAATCACCAAATGAAACAATATAAAATTACAGTGTCAGTTCTGCACACTGCCAGTATTCGAATTAGCAGTGTCTCGTCCCTGTAAGCTGGTACAAGCAATTTCTTAAACACAAGCTGGGCAACCTTCCCTGCATGGGGCTCCTGTCAGTGTCCTTTGGTCTCCTAGAATATGATCCTTCAAGTGTTCAGCTGCAGGGAGGGAAAAACCCCGGACATGATGTTGTCATACACACTTTATTATCATCTGTTTCAGCTTGCTAGAACAATCAGGGCTTGTGACCTGTGGGGTTATCCTCATTGGTTAGTCAGCCTCCATTGTGAATGTATAGAGAAGCCTTCACGTAAACAATTCCTGTTAGTGGAATCTAGTCTTGAATGAGTAAGAAGATAGCTGTTAATGCTGTCTGGACACTCCGTGGTTTGCGGGAGTTTCCTGCCTTGCAACATGTTCTAGTAGCATTACAACAATATTTTATAATTTCACATACTATGGTATCACATTCAATCCAATAGGATATTAATGTTCAGCAGATCAAGACTTATAAAATAATACCAAACAAGGCATATCTTGTACAGAATATGTCATAATTACATGAAGTTGGTGCATATGGAATTTCTGGGGTGGTGTTCTCAAACATAATATCTCACACCTCTGCTAACTCATTTAATTTTTTTTGCTGTTTCAATGTATTAATTTCAGTTGTCCTAAATACGGGATAGGGGTTGTCTGTACAGGGGTTTAGTTTACAGTGAGTTGATGAACACTACTTAGTCTGCAGTACGTAAGCTGCAATAATAGCGTGCCCATGGGACAGCTCTCCTGTCTTTCAGCTTGCATGTACAGTGGAGACTTGGTGCACACTCTAAAGCATGCATTTCGGGTGAGTATCCTGTGATCCTTCTGCTGAGCTGCATGAATTGTGCGATTTTTCTCACTGTGCATTATAGTATGTATAGCAGAAGCCAGTGGAATTCTGCGATTTGGGGTCAAATTCCAGGAATCCTATGACCAGTAGTGGAAACAGAATTTCAGGGAATCCATGCCTTTGTACTTCAATGAGTAATAGAAAATTTGCACTCAGTATCACTTTGGACATTAATGGTGTGGTGATTGCTCTGGTTATTCTAGGAGATCTCTGCTTCCTTGATTAATGAAAACATTTATAGGCCACTTGGACAAAAAAGGGAACTGTTTAGCCATTATCATGGTAGTTGCAAAATAACAGTGGAGTGTGCATTTGGTTATCTAAAAGCTAGATGACACTGTCTTATGGATAGGTTAGAAGCTGTAGAACAGCTTGCCTAGAATTATAGCTTCATGTTGCATTGTGCACTAAATTTGAGACAGGATTGGAGAAAGTCTTAGTAAAGGGTGGGAGGAGGTTGAGTTATGATTTCTTGCTTAGTCAAGGTACAGGCACCAAGGTGTCCACTAGAAAGTGTAAACTGCCAAGGCAATACAGTGAGGTGTGCCATTTGTTCTTACATTGAGTCTGGGTCAGAGTCTAAAAACTTGCAGCCATACATTGGGAGGGAGGGAAGTTTGGGATTAGATTGAGCATTGGGTTGCTTTTGTGGACAGTAGAAGTGACCTGACCAGCACTCTTTGATCTTGGGTTTATATTTCTGAAAATATCTACCATCTATGAACATTTATGCTTCATGTGTTTACCCAGCACACACTGCTGACTTTGTGACTTTTTAATGACTTTTACTGCACAAGTTATGCCAGTATGCAACAGCCAAGAACAAAACTTGAAAAAGCCTTACCAGTTTTGGTCATTGTTTTTCATGTTATTACAAGCACTGTTTTAAGTTTAAAGCACTCCAGAATTCAAATATGCCACAGTGGTGGTGATCGGGGGAGGCTTCAATTCACAGGCTAGTGCAGGGGTCACCTACTCCAGAAGTGGCATGCAATCCAATTTGGAGCAGCAGGTGGCACTCTTTATGGTGCTGCTGAGCCATGCCTGCTGCTGAAGAAGCCACCCAGAGCAGCATCCCTGGGGACTAGTCCCCAGACACATCACCGAGAGGAGCCGCTCCAGGCAGCTTCTTTCTGCAGCACGCCTGGGAACCCCTGCCCCACTCCAGCCATGGCTGCTGCTGAATTTTCAGGCGGCAACTGCTTTTCTTTTCAGCAGAGGGGGCTGCCAGCACCGGCTGAGGGTTGGGGAGGAAGGGCTGGCATGGGGGTTGGCACATGTTGCCTGAGTGAATGGGTTGGTTGCCTTTGCTACTTCGTGTACTTCTGGAGATGAGTGTCAGGGTCTGAGAGCATAACTGCAGCATGTGTACCTGCATAGTCATCTCTCAGTCATTGTCTCCAGGAATTGCTTTTCTGAAGGTCTCTGTCTTTCACTACAGGGCCTCTGGCCGTGGCAATGGTGTCCTAGACATGTCTGGCCGTGGCAATGTCTGTCCATGACAATGGGGACTTGGAACAGGTGCCTGTCTTTCTCCCTCACAACATCAAAACCACTCTCCAGCTCTCTGTAGTTTTCATCTTTTGTTTCTTTGTTTGTTTGTTTTCTGCGAGTCTGTAAGGAGGTTCCAAGCATCACATCCTAAGGCCTCTATTTCCCCCCTCAAGTTAGCCATTTGTTCAACTGTTGATAAAGGCCCTGTCCATGAGGTCTCACCACTCTGGGTACCATGGAAGTGGATGTAGAGAAACAAAAAACCAGTAATTGTCCATATTACAACTATTTCCATAGAAGCAATTAGGTTTCGTTTGGTTTGGTTCTCTATTTTAGAACTCCGTCCTCTGAGATTCATTCAAGTGGCAGGCAGACCTCAGAGACGGGAAGTGGTGTGTGCATGGGATTTAGATTTGAGGCTGTGTGATGGATTTCCATTTTGGGCCTGCAGTTTAGGCTTAACTTTTGAGTTACTTAAAATGGGACTGGTGGGATTACTAGGGCCATGGTGGAGCGGGAGGTGGGAGTCTGGACATTACACTGAGGCAGTTTGCTAGGAAGCAGAGAATGACCATGGGCAGACCAGTAAAATTATTCAGCAGGTGTTGCAGGAGTGTAAGTGAGCAGTGAGCTGTGCCAGCGACATTGACCAAGAAGCTGTCCCACAGAACGTCTTCTGGACTAAAAATCAAATGATTTCTCAGTTATAGATTCTGCATTATGTCCCCCTGTGGATATGCTGAAAGTGCAGAGAAAAACAGATTGGTCTCTTCACTGATTGTTCAAAACCATAACACCTCTCAGTGTTCTCCTTTAAAATATTAGCTTTTGACAAGTGATTAAATGATGTACACTATGCTGTCCCTAACCTAAAATTCTTTTCCCGTACAGATCCGTTAGAGTGCATATTTCCCTCAGCAGGGAACAGTAACCAACCTACCTTTACAGGAATGCAGTGTCCATGACTACATATATGTCATGGAAACTACCAATGCTGACCAAATATCTTTTCCTATAACAACTATCTTTATAATCTTCTGAATTTCCCACATCTAAATAGTATCATTATTTGAATCTGCTGTGCAAGGGGAGGTAAAGATAAAAGTACAGGTTGCAGCTGCTCCATATGGTCACCATTTTGAATACATGGGTGGGATGAGGCATGCGCTGGGTCTATGTTTGCTGGGCAGGAGGGAGAAGGAAATTAGTAGATGGGTATATGCCCTCTGTGGCATGTATTAATAAACATCCAGTGGTTGGGGTTTCAGTGAGATAGAAGCCAATTGCCTAGCTGCTCCAGACATCATTTTGAGAACATGTTGGGGAAGGGCAAAATAATGGGGGAAAGTGAGGGTATGGAAGGAAAGTAGGGGCTGGAATCTCAGAAGGACTCCTATTTTACATCTGCCAAAAAAATGAGAGCAGCTGTCGAGCACCCAGAACAGATATTGGCAGAGCAGTATAGCATAATAACAATAAATTGTAAAGCTAGATACATGCCAAGGTCACATTGACGGATCTTCCTCCAGTGTCCTGGGCTGGGAACTGGGTTGGCTTCCTACTTGGCCATCCTTGAGGTCCTGAATTTTGAAGATAACCTAGACGTTCAGGGAGATCTTTTCACTGTCTTCCTGCTAATCATCATCCTCTGATGACTCTTGCTTGTCCTTAGTAATGATAGCAGCGGGGTACCATAGTCCAAAAGGGTTCTGGCTGGTGTGCCAGCAAACAATCTTGTTCTACTCCTCATAAAATAGACAAGTCAAATGGACACTGCCAGACTTGCTTCTGTTATCCCTGTATTTTTGTTTATTTTTCATAGCACTTTACTCTTTATACAGCACTGGTAGCCATCCTGGCTGTAACCTTTCTCAGCTATCTACTTTGAGATCTCCTCAACAAGTTCTTATTGCACTGGGTGACAACAAGAGCTGCTTGCACCATTGCTTCTTCCAGATGGTAAGGACATCAAGAATCTTGCCATAGCGCCAAGTGGCTGCTTGAGGAATGTAGTAAGGCTCCTGCAGTAATATCACAGCAATGCTAATAAAATTGAATCCAGGATGAGAAGAGCTGGGGGGAATGGGAAAACATTGAGTTAAACAGATGGGTCAGTCAAAGATACCTGCAAAGCGGTGTGAGATAGCAGTTGTAGGACTGCCAAAGCAGCGTGCAGAAGCATTGCATGCACACGAACATAGTCCTCACTGCCTGAATTTGCATCAAATTCGGAATATTTCAAAAGAGGGTTCCAAAATCCTCACCAAGCAGAATGTTAGCTAACTGCAAGAGGCTCTGTCACCTGCTTGCAGGCATTTTCAATCCACACTGACTTGCATTACTATGGACTAAACTTTCCCGTTTTTAGACAAGCCCTTCATCACTTGCAAGATTGAAAGAGGTCCTTCCAGACTAGTAAATGTTAGGATGGAGTGTCTGGTTCACACACTGAAGGACCTTTTTTATGCTGTCCTTGGTGAGAACAATCTACTGGTAATCCTTAAACATATGGTCTGACCCTTTAAAAAAAATTCACGTGTTTGATAATGCTACCAAGTTGAGTCAATGTCTAACCTTTCCTTTTTAGGAAGAAGCACTGAGAAAGGTCAACGGTAGCAGCAACTGATAGTTGCTACTGTTGGAACTTACTTCAGTGGATCCCAAACCTGTGTATGGGTTCATATGCACCCAGCTCAAAGCAGCCCAAACTGAGACTTTTGTGAGGCTTGAAAGAGTTGCACTAGACCTTTGTCATGAAATAATCTTTCATTTTCCTGTGCTTCTCCATTTTTCAGTTGTAGTTAGAAGCAGAAGTGCTGAAATACAAAGGAAGAGTAAACAGAAAGTCATTTTCAGTCCTGCAGACACAAAAGGTGTGGATAGATTATATAAATTTGGATAAATATCCTGAATTTGGGTCACTGTCTGAACTGAACCCCAGAAACTATTTGCAATTCCCCCATTGCTGCACCAGTTTTGTTTACACAGACTTCAGTTTTGCCATCCTTAGTGGAATTAATAATCCTCTTGCTTACTCATATAACTCCTGATTTAAGTGCTTGTTAACACTCTTCTTTACCTTGGAGATGGTGTGGGTTCTAATTGATTAGGCCCCAATCAGCAAGGTACTTAAGCATGTGCCTAAATTTAAGCATGTAAATAGTCCTGTTGATTTGATTGCCTGAAGTTTGATACCTCCTTAAAGGCCTGGGCAAATAGGAGTTTTAGTACTTCTGAAGCATTTTGAGAGCCTTGACTGAAAAAAATGTTCAAGAAATGCAAAGAACATTTTTATATGATTCTTTTTTTCTCTTTTTTCCATGCTGATTTACTCTCCGTGCTTATAGTTCATATTTTGGGTTTCTCTAAGGCCATAAGGATATGCTCCACAGCTCACTGAAGAAAGACCCCTGTTAGTTTCATTGTGTTTTGGATCAAGACCTAATTTCTTGCCACTTGACTCTGTAACCCTTAAAGGGGAGAGTGAAACTTGAGACCACTCATGGAGTAAGCTACTACTTAATGCAACTAATAGTAATAGAATCAGGTCTAAAGGGATTTGTTTATTCAACAAAGAATCTATGGTATTTATACAAATGTTAAAATATAAATAAGAGCAATAACAAACTCTTAGCCATATCAAAGATGAGAAAAAGGTCTATACAAGTGCTGTTTGAGTTGAAACAAGACAGTGTAGTCTACAAAAATCCAGCAATTAATGGGAATTTCCGTGCTGATTATATTTCCTACAGAATGAAGATTTGGCACTGAAGGAAACACAGAACAGAAATAGAATAACCAATTCTTTCCCCTGAGATTAAAGAGGTAAGAGAAAAGATGTCTGAGAAAATTAACTGAGTCTGACTGTACATTACAAAGATCTGGAAGTCTTCTCTGAGACTGATTTTCTTCTCTCTTTCATAGTTTTTACATCAGTGTAACTCCTCTGATGCCAGTGGAATAACTTCTGGTTTATACATGCATAAGGGAGATAAGAACCACATCCTCTTACATACTACAGAGTCTTTGAGTTCTGGGTCTGACACATTCCATGATGTTTTCTCTCTTTCTCAGCTCTCTTGATTTATAGTTATTTATTTATCAAATGTGTATAACTAAGATATTACTGAGTTAATACGCTTTACTTTTTTATTTCTTTGATGTCTTTCTGGGATATGCAATATGTCCTGTGACATCAAGATTGCGAGTGTAATTTCTCCAGGTTGATAGCTACTCTTCTAAGTGCCATGGAATTTGTAAATATTTCAGTTAGTGAGTTCTGATGGCAGTCTTAAATTCTCTGTTACCCCAACTGATATCTTTTTTAATATAAAATATTTTATTAATTTTAGATAAGATGAAGAAAAGCATATTAATGACAATTATGATATTCCTTTACAAAATATGGTTGAGGCTGCAAGATTATTTTATGTTAAAAAAAATCAAATCATTGTATAAAAACCATCGATTTTCTGTCCAGTTACAGTCCTTCTGGGACACTCAGGCCATCTGACATCAACAGAAACATTCTTGAAGTCTAATTTCTTGGCGTATCTTGTTCCTGATCACTGAATAGATGTGAAAGAGAATTTGTGACAGAAAATTTTGCTTTAGATTACTTGTAAATAGCTAAAACTCAGAAGAGTAGTATATAGAGAACTCTTTTGGAATTGCAAGCTTTCACTCTAAGAGCATTAGGTGAAATTTCCTTGAGCAGGCTCTATAGCAAAGTATGTGAGAAGACTCAACAGGGATAGACATTTTAAAACAAGGTGGAATGAGCTGTGCTCTTCTGTTAGGGTGCAGCATGTTTTCTAATCTTTGGGTTCTTAATCCTGAATTCTAAGCAATAGAGTAGTCTTACTCTGCAGCCTTCTAGAAAATAATGTGTTTTTATCTAACTTCTTTGTTAGATAAATTCTATCTAAAGTCTAGAGACCTTTTCCATCATGGTGAATTGGAGGGCGGTGGCATGTGTCCACTTTTGATATGCACCTGAATCATTGAGGCTACACACCCTTGAGAAATATCAAGAAGAAGAATCTATGGTATTTAAGCAGGAGAGTTTATTATACAGAGGCAGAGGTTCAGCCAATGTAACCTCGACAGATGCAGTTGCTACACATTTAGCAGTATTATTTGCACATCATTTGCTGCTCAAAATCAATGAAGCATTTACCTCTTTGAGTTTCCCAGTTTAAACAACAGAAGAGGTCCTCTTTATGAGCAAAAGAGACACTTTTTGAGGACACTTTTATAACTTTACGCAGAGATACATCATTCTTGCCTCAAGGAGCTTACAGTCTAGGCTAGACAAAACAGTGTAATGATGGCTTCTCTTTCTCTGTGCCACGGGTTATCATAACTGTTTCAACATTCACTGAATCAGAGCCCACAACTCAGACCTGTACCACTTGAGGTAAGGAAGTTACTTGACTACCTGGAAGCTATAGTATGCTGTGACCAGGCACGAGAGAAGGGCGAGACATACACTTTGCCATTGGGTCGTAATAATGAAGGGAACATTATTATGCAAAGGGGTGACAGAAGAAGCTTGCATGATATTAAGGTTAATTGTTTTCCAATTAAATTTCCTTTACCTATCAAGTCCTAACTTCCAAAATACATTAACATTTTACTTACCTTAATTATAATATTCAAATATATATGGAGCCAAATCAATCTTTCTTTCAAATCAATAGTTCTCCATTAGTAGTGACTAAATAAGGAATACAGATTTTGCCAATAGTAGTAAGATGTGATCATAATAATCCCATTAATTAAAAAGATGTCTCAATAACATGCGAGCCTGAATAATGAGAGAGAGGTCAATAAAATATTTTGAAATTGAAAAACTTTGGCTACAAGGTCTCTTAGGGTGTGGAATATTGTAAGCAAGGACTCTTCTTGTTTAGATGAAATATTATATTTGTTAAGACAGAATGAGACAAAATATATTTGCTTTGGCTGACTGGATATAGCATGAGAAAGCTGGGCTATAATATGGCAAATCGGGTATAATTATTTGTGAAACTAGTAACTATTCTCTGCAATTCTATTAGAGATGCTCCCAAACCTCAGTAATTTATTGGAATTTGGAATTATTTTAAAATGTCACCCAAATTCAAGTTATGCATGCTTTTTCTTTGGCTTGGCTTTGCAAAAATATAAGCCACAGTAACAAGATTATGTAACACCAAAACCATCCCAAATTTTGCCCATTTCTATTTGAAATGAAGATGGACCAAAACAAGAAATATCTGTGGTTGGTTTTGATTTTAGAAAGGAAAACGTAACAGATGGCTTTTTGCATAATGAAAGCCATTCCATCTGGCATTGTTGTGGATTGCCTAGCTCACCTTCTAACCAGATGGTTTTGTATTGCTAATATACATCTGGATTGAGGTTTCTTCAAATCATGTCGCAAGTTAATTAAAAAGGTAGTGTCAAGTAGTTTAAGTTCCATCTGTGTTTTGTTAAAATGTTTTTCACAAAGTAAGTAAATAAAAAGAGATAATGAATTTTTAAAATTATTAAATGAAAACAGTTTTTTCACTTAAATATTCTCCTTAAAATGACTGACACAAAAACAGTTTAATTTCATTGAATAAAATGAGTGAAATTTGAAATCTTGGAACATAAGAAAGGGCAAAATGTATATCTTTTTAGGTTGATTAATCTGAATTGTTAATAATATCAGACATATCTATATACTAATAGCACCAATATCGCTTTTAATATATATATATATATATATATATTTTTAAGCTTGTAGTTTGCTACAGTTTCTATCCAGAAAAGTAAACAATTATTTTCAGTCCAAATGAATTTTGTTTTAGATTTAAAAGGAAAAAAAGTCTTCAATCCTGTAGCAGTTTAAATATGTGCCCAACTGTATGTACATGAGTAATCCAATTGATTTCAATATAGCTACTCTAGTGTGCAAAGTTCAGTATGTGCATATGCCTTTGCAGGAGTGGGGGGTATAAAAAACAAGAAGAAAAATACATCTGCAGGAGAGAGAACAATGTGTGTGATTCATTTTGTAGCAGAAGACCCCTCTAGTAAACACTAAATTATATCTACTTCCAGTAGAAACCAGGTTCCAAGAAATATGAAAACTTTTAATATGAAGAAAAAGCGATACCCTGTAGTACAATATACCAATCTCTCCGATAGCCTCCTCACTTACTTGTTCTTGGGTTTTTTTATTCCTGCTTATAAGAAAAGCTTCACATACTGCTCAATGGAGATGGTCAAAAAACCATTCTGTAGAAAACTCTGACGTTTCAGTGTTTGTTTTCATTCCAAATCAGAACACCCAGATCCTCTCTTACCATCATTCGTCAATGTGCAGATAGTGCAGTGTCTTCTGGGTGGCCTCTGCATGTCCTACCTCCCCTATAAACCATGGTAGTTCCATTATATTTAGGACCTTCTGCCCTAGAACAGAGGAGGCAGGGTAGGATTTGATCTTCAGTGAACATGTAAGATAAAGTTCCATTGCTTTTATGCTATTTATCTAATTCACATACTTAACTAAGTGGTGATATCTGTGGGAAGAGTGGTGCAGTCCAGGCAGAAAGGAAATGCATGATTAGACTTACGTAGCTATAAAAACTCTGGTGGAAGTGATACAAATATTCCTTAAAGAAAGAGAACAAGTTCTGAAGAAAACTGTTGACCTTAATTTCCCTTTTGTTCTCCTTTACCTTCCAATAGACCCTTTTATCCCATAACTCTGGAACTTTATTTGGAAGGGAATGTGGGTTATGTTATTGTTAACAGCCAAAATGGCCAGCAAATTATGGAGACTGCCCTAAGTGTATAAACATTTATATTTTGGGCAGTTGTCATTGGTAGTAAGGGAAACTATGATGAGTAATTCTGGACAGACGTGAACCAACTATCTGGTGAATAAAAATATAGCTTTTTATAGTGTCCTTATGCTCTGGATTGTATAACCCTTACTCACATCAATTTGGATTTATTTGCCCAAGTAGTCTCATTGAATTTAATGGGACTACTTAGAGTGAAAGATATTACTCAGTGTGAGTAAGGGTGGCAGAATTTGGCTCTTGTATGTTAAAATGATTTCCTAAATGATATGAAAATGACTATCTGGAAAGATGCATTCAGTTCTACATTTTCAGCAGATTGTCATGATGAGTTCATGTTTACTACCTAATCTTTTTCAAGTTCAGGAGGACTTCAATTTAATCTGGTCTCTTTTCTAATTATGATGTTAATGAACATTAGCGCTTATTAAATATTGCAAATAAAACCAATCTGTATCAACCAGGTGTGATTGAGACTGCTTTGTTTTTGACATGCACAATACAATTTGGTCTTAATAAAAGAAACCAATCCATAAGAAAGAAAATAATAAAACTTTCCTTTCTCCCATCCATGGTATAGAAACTCAGTATTGAAGTTTTCAAAATAAATGACTATTTTTTCCCATTTAAAAAAAAATGCATGCGATGCAATCTTAAAACAAGTACAAGAAGTTCCCAACGGATTTTGAACATGAACAAAAACATTTCCTGCATTCTTATAATAATGCTGTGTTTACTTTGCCAATTAATTAATCATTACCCAAAACAGCTTGTGCATTACCAATGACTCCATGTTACATTTATGAAGCTGGAGAAAGGTCTCTTCGATTTTCTTGTAATCGTTTTTTGGTTTAGTACATAAAAAGAAAGGTGTTATAGAGAGGAAAGTTAATTGTGGCTTACCATTATTTATTAATTATAGTGAAGGAACACTAGGAGCCCATGTGTGATGGGGCATACCAGGCCCACCCTGTCCTAGAGAGGGTTAAGGGCTCACTGCAGGCTGAAGAGACTACTCCCTTCTTCCTTTGCTGGGCATGCTCAGCATGGAAGGGAGATATAAAAGGCAGCAACCCAGCTCACTTGGGGCTGGCTGCTCACCAGGAAGGATGTGCATCATTGGCTTTCTCCGGGGAGCTGCTATGGAGGCCAACATCAGAACCAAGCCACGGAACCTCAGGCAGATCCTAAGCTACCAGACAAGCACTGAGGAGGGACTGGACTGTTAGGAGTCATGCTAATTGAGGACTCCAGATCCCCTGGAGAATCATAGAGCATTGACACCAATGAAAAGCCCAGGGTGCTTGAATGGTGTCACAGGGTGCGAATCAGGTTACCAATCAACATGTTTCGGGATGACTCCCACAGCAACTCCCCTCAATGACAGGGCCCTGGATAGATGCCCAGAGGAGCATCTACCCTCAGTGCTGCCCTGTTGCCCCAATTAGGGGGCCACTTTACTGGCCAGTAAGCCACATTGCCCTGATTACAGGACTGCTTTGGGCCATCGGGCCACACTGCCCTGATTAGAAGGCTGTTTACTGACTGTAGCCATTAGGCTACATTCCCGATTGGAGGTCTATCTTCCTGACTTTGGCCATTAGGCCGCATTACCCTGAAGAAAAGGGTGGTTCCAGCAACTTAGATCGCCCTGTTGTCTTGTCCCAGAAAAGAGCCTGTCTGGAGTGGATTTGACCCGATGGCTTTTTTCCCACCTGCCCAGCATAAGCAACCTGATGTCTGTGACAAGGTGTACTAGCCCCACAACTCCATGTCGTGGACCAGGACCTCATTGTGGTGGATACTGTAGAAACACAGAACAAACACACAATCTCTGTGTCCAAACATTTACTCTAGTCTATGGCTCTACATTGAAACTCAGGAGATCTGGATTCCCTCCCCAGATGTGCTGAAAATTCCTTTGAAAATTCAATTTGTAAAATGGGTCAACTAATACTTCTTTTCTCCTGCTCTTTGACTTGTCTATTTAGACTGTAAACTGTTCAGGGCAGAGATTATTACCTACCGAAAGCAGTTTGCAATATAAATAGACAAGATCTACACTGGGGCTTCCAGATTCTACTCTAAGACAACCAATCAAATATAAATCTTGTGTTTTGGTTAACTTGTCTTAACAGAGATGTCACCCACTACTAATTCCAACAGAGGTAAATGCCAGAAAGCTGTTGCAGTTTTTCAGTGATATGGACCAAAGAACTTCTCGGGTAGAGCTGGTTACAAATATTTTGACTAAGCAGTTTTCCATTGAAAAATGCCTGTTCATCAAAACTTTTCATGGAAAAGGATTGCTTACACTAACTTCCTGCATTTGAAAAAAAAGTTTCAAAATGGTTGAAAGGAGATGTTTTAGTTCAAAAGACCTTCATGTTTCTAAATTTACTTATAATAAAAAAAGAGCAACAATATTTTTTTAAAAAATTAAAGGTTAAAATCAGAATGAAACATTTCAAAATTATTGAAACAAAATGTTTTGATTGTCCTGACCCACTTTTTTTTTTCAGGTTGTTAGTTCATGAAAATATTTGAATCTATGATTTTTTTTGTCCTGAGTTGGAAGGGGAACATTTTTCAAAAATTTTCTAAAGATAGGAAAGCAAATTCCCAGCCAGCTCTAATATTGGGCATCTAAATCTTCACAGAAATACTGATGATTAAGTTCAGACTGTAAAATCTTGAGAAGCTGCAAATAAACAGCAAGAATCAGTGAGTGCTATGAATTTTAAAACAATGGAAAGGCAAAGATTAGAAAATTACAACCTACTTTTGTGTTAATGTTACCTTCAATGTAGCACAAAGTGAGCACTTTAAACATGATTTAAGTCCTTCACCCCGGACATAACTTCAAAAAAAATTATAATTACAGGTCCACTGATAGATGCTGAAGTGTAGAATGCTGCAAGAGAAGAACTTGAAGGAAGAGTGAAGAGAATGAACTCTGACTTAAAATGCAAGAGGGGCTATTCAAACTTCACAAATGACACAGTAATAGCTTCCAGCATCTCTACAGGGAAAATTACATTCCTACTTAATGATTCTCATTGCAACTCTGAAAAGAAAATGGAGCACTAAATACGTTGTGTCCAAGCTGCTGATGGATTTCAGGAAAAAAGTATAAAAAATGTTGTTGTGACAATGAAAAAGATGGAGTCCTCCTAAAATTCTGCCATTGGGTATTCAGCATCTGTTTGAATCTCAGGGCTAGTATACACTACAGCCTTATTGCGCGGTAAGGCTGGGAGCGTACACACACAAATGTTGCTTGTTGCCCAGCAACAGCCTTGTTGCAGTGCAACAGGTAAACCTCCCAAATGAGCGTTCCATGGCAGAGCCAGTGTGTACGCTCTTTTTGCAATTGACAGCCTCCGGAAAAGTCCCAGAGTGCCAATGGAGGCCACTCTGGGACACCGGAGCTGTCAAATTTATCAATTTCACTGCTCTAATAGAGCAGTGAAATTGACAAGTAGGGGAGCTCCATCTGGGGTTCCTGGAACCCAGCCACAGGAGCTCCCCTGCTGTTGGGGGTACTGGGAGAGCCCCTGCTGGTGCTGGGGGGTGGGGAGGGGGATGCTGGGGCCAGAGGCTGGACTCTGTGGTGTCAGTTTATATTGACAAAACTTTCCAGAGTAGACAATGCCTTAAAGTAAATGACAAGTCAGAAAAGGATAACAAGCAGGGGTCCTGTGGCACTTTTAAAGACTAAAAAAGTTGTTTAAGGCATAAACTTTTGTGGACCTCTCACTTCCTCAGAAGCATCTCGGATGTAGCTCATCACTGACTTCAGTGGAGCTAGGTTGATTTATATTAGCTGACATTCCTGATTCTGTTCTTTCTTTTCCAAACGTCATTAAAGTGCAATTTCATATCTTTTAAAGAACAAATCTGAACACTGGTGTGACAGGTATGTGCAACCAGTAACACAGATATGTACAAAACTGAATGATGGGGGATTATGCAAACCACCAAAACTAGCTCAGGATCAATTTAAGATTTATTAGGTGATTAATTCATTTGCTGATGTTTTGAAAGTGAAAGGTGCAGTATGAAGCTTTTGTAGTAGAATTATTGGTAGATATGTCACAATGGGATTTAAGAAGTGAGAGGGAGGTTTGTATAATGTATAGCTTATATATTAGCAGTGTGCTTTGGATGCCTATGAATCGGCACAGTTGTTAAAACAGTTATTCATGCATTACATACATATGTATGTTATGAAGACATAAAAAGATTTTAATTGGCTAAAAAAAGCTCACTAGGTTTTTGTGATCAAGTTCAGGATTCCCTATTCAATTTGCAGCATCATACCTCTCCTATCAGAAATGTTTGTCCCAAACAGGCAGTCAGGATCTACGAATAAATCATCTGCTGGCCTCAGTGCTGTTTGCTTTGGTTTTTTTAGCTTCTTTTCACTTCAAAGTCGTGCATAGTTATGCCCCTGCTGATAGTATTATTTCTTCTTGGCTATGTCTACACTTAGAAAGTTAAGTTGACTTTATTAAATCAACTTTAAGTCGACCTTATTAAGTTGACTTAGAGAATCTACACTCGACTCTCTAAGTCGACTGGCTAGGTCAACGGAGAGCCAAGGCTTCAGCTCCCGGGGACAAGGGGACCTATGGCTCTCTGCCAAGAAGGAAGATGCCCATGGCTTCCCCCAGGGAGAGCCTCTTGCGGCTTCCCTGTCTCAGGGAGAGCCAGCCATGTGCGGATGGCTCTCCCTGAAATGAGATGCGAGCGGCTTCCCTGTCCTGGGGGAGAGCCAGCTGTGCGTGGCTGTCTGTCCCGGGGATGAGCTGCTCATGGCTTCCTTGTCCCTGGGAGGAACCCCTTGTCCCCACTGGTTCTACCGGGGAGAAGGATTCCCCCTAGCCCTAGGATGACTTAGGGCTACTCCCCATCTACACTGGCTTAAGTCAACTTAATAAAGTCGACTTAATGCTTAAGTCGATCTAAAAGGAGGTGTTATTAAGTCAATTTAAGCTTTCCTTGAGTCGACTTAAGGATCCGCTTAAGTCGACTTAATAAAAGCCCAGTGTGGACGAGGAGTAGTTTAGGTCGACTTCAGCCTCCTTAAGTTGACCTGACTAGTAAGTGTAGACGCACCCCTTGAGCATTGTTTCCTGAAGGGCTTGCAGTTGTTGAGAGAAGAAAATTAATGGTGGCCTCTTCATGCAAAGTTTAATTAACACTCATTATAAAAATGCCTGGGTAAAAGAAAAAACTCTTCTTATTTTCTCAGCTTGAAATAGTTATGTGAAATATCATTAAACGAAAATTGTGTATTTCTTCTAGCACAGCTGGTTTGACCATAATATTGCTTTCTTTGTGTCACATAAAGTGGAGATTGAATTTATCTTGTTCCTTTCTGAGAGTGATTCCTTTTCACACTCAGTATTCCTTATCCACACCTTAATTATCTTCTTTCCTTGAAATGTTTGTCTTTTTATTATGTCGCTTCCCCCAAATTGCTCAGCTGGTATGTTTATCATCATAGTTAGCCTCCCACTGGGCTTTTCTTTCAGATGTTTTTGAAAAGGGTGTAATTACAGCTCATAGCATCACATTGATTAAATCACAGAAATGTGTTCTGTTGTAAGAGCAATTTGCTTCAGTCTTACTTAGAATCTAATCCAAAGTACTGAACTCAAGAGGAGTATTTTAACTGATCACAGTGGAACTTGGATCAAGCTTATTTATTTAGATGCATACAGATGCTATAGAAAGCACCTATTGTAACATATTATGTACCCTTGCTGTAAGTTTAAAAAGTACATAAATATAGCAAGGTAAGTCAATAACTGACCACTTGTATGCTAGGCAATTTACAGCTGAACTCATGGTGGTAGAGACAGATGAGGCTGTTGTATGTAAATGATTGACAATGTTCCCTTAAGTGTAAGGCCATATACACACGACAAGATTACAGCGCGACAATGCAATCGCGCTTTAAAAATCACGTGACCTTTATTGCGGGTGAGCGCGAACACACGTTGCCCCTTGTAACGCAACATAGCTCTTTGCAATCTCGCGGTATAGCGCAATGAATTCTGGGCATCTATCCCATAGTTCAATTTTCCCTGATTCGGTGCTTGGAATCCTGGGGTGAAGGAAAGGAACACAAAGCACCATAGGTAAACTTCGTTTCCCATGTTGCACTGTGTTCCCCTTGCATCTTCCTCGTTGCTAATAGCAACTCGTGCCTATTTTCAACAGTGCAGTGCCGCACTACTTACCAGCAATCTCAATTGCAATAGCATGGATCCTGCGCTAATCTCCACTGTCGCCTTCAGCATTCTAAATACATCTTGGCTGGTTGCTCAGTACGCAATGAGCTCCGAATCAGACGGGACACTGAGGACCAGGGGCTGCTGGATGCCCTGCAGAGCAACAGCACCACATTGCTCAGCCCCTTCACAGATCATCTGCACATGGTCCACCGCCATTTCTGGTCACAAGAGATGAGCACCAAGTGGTGGGATCGCATTGTTATGCAGCTGTGGGATGATGAGCAGTGGGTACAGAACTTTTGAATGCGGAAAGCAACCTTTCTGGAACTGTGTTCAGAGTTGACCCCTGCCCTGTGATGTAAGGGCACCAACATGAGGTCCGCCCTAACCATGGAGAAGTGCATTACAGTAGCTGTGTGGAAGATGGCAACTCCTGACTGCTACCGGTCGGTTGCAAACCAGTTTGGAGTTGGCAGGTCCACCGTCGGATTAGCCCCCTCACAAGTGTGCCAAGCCATCAATCGTGTTCTGCTAAGGCGGAGAGTGACAGTGGGCAATGTTCGTGAGATTGTTGACAGCTTTGCTGCCATGGGATTCCCTAACTGCAGTGGGGCAATAGACGGCACACATATCCCGATTTTGGCTCCAAACCATCTCGTAACCGAGTACATAAGCAGGAAGGGCTACTTCTCCATGGTGCTGCAAGCACTCGTGGATCACAGAGGGCATTTTACGGACATCAATGCTGGGTGGTCGGGAAAGGTGCATGATGCTCACATTTTCAGGAACATGGGTCTGTACTGGAAACTGCAAGGGGGGACCTTCTTCCCAGATCAAAAAATTACTGTGGGGGATGTGGAGATGCCCATAGTGATCCTAGGAGACCCAGCCTACCCATTGATGCCGTACATTGGGAACTTAGATCGCAGCAAGGAGCGGTTCAATTACAGATTGAGACGGTGCAGAATGACTGTAAAATGTGCCTTTGGCCATTTAAAAGGATGCTGGCGCTGTTTGTATGGGAGGCTGGATTTGGACGAGGACAACATCCCTGCTGTAATTGCGGCGTGCTGTGTCCTTCATAACATTTGTGAAAGTAGGGGAGAAAAGTTTTCCCTGGGGTGGGCTATGGAGGCACAGCGCCTTGAGGCAGCATATGAACAGCCAGCCACTAGGAGTATTGGGGGGCCCAACGTGGAGCTTCTCACATAAGGGAGGCACTCAGGGAGCATTTCATTGATGCCCTCCCAAAGCTCACATCAAGGTGCATCAAGTGCACCTTATGAGATTTTCAATCAGCAGTGCATGGATAGGATTGAAGACCTGATTTGTGCTACTTACACAACATAGGGGACTAAGGTCATAAATATTTGCTGTGTACAAATAAAGCCACTCAGCACAATTTTTGTTACTGTTTTATTAAGAGATGGAATGAGTGTGGGTACAGAATCAATAAGCAGGAAGGTTGTGGGATTGTGGGAGGTGTTACAGGTGTGTGTAACTGCGGGTCTCTAGAAAGTAGCTGTGAAGGAGCTTGGATGTTGCAGTAAACTGGGGGGAGGGGCGAGTGGCCTTCAAAGAAATGCTTTGAAGGACTACGAGTTGTGGGAAGCAGACATGGCTGACCTGTCTGGAGGGGAGCCCGTACATTAATCGCCTGGGTCTGCAAAGCAATCATGCTCTTAAGCAGTTCTGTTTGCTCCTTCATGACGCTTCTCAGTTCATCCCTGTGTTTCTGCATTCTCTGCTGGGATTCCTCTCTCCATGCTCGATTCTCCCTCACGGATGCCTCTGCTGATTTAATGAGCTCTTGAAACATATCCTCCGTTTCTTCGAGCATGCTGCCTAATGTTTCTCATTCGGTCAGCTGGGGTTGACACCGGCCTTGTGAAGGTGGAATCTAATAAAAAAAAAATGAATACAGCAATTGTTAACACATTGCGTAGATAACCAATGTAACTTTCCAGTATCACATTCCACTGGAAGATACAGGGTGGTCTACATCCTCTGGTTCACTGAAGCAGACAAGGTACGTGGGTTTTCCATGTGTCCCATGAAGGCACCCGTTCTGAAAGAGAGCTGGGTAAGGGTTGTCTGGAGGGCTAAACTCATACACTGCAGTCCTAATAGTAACATAACTGTGGGCTAACATTCTGTACAGGACACAGACATGGAACCTGATATCCGTCTCCTCAGAGTGCCCCTTGCAGCTAGAATACATATCCTACATGCGACCAGATGCAAGTGAGCACTGTACGCTGCAGGATTGTGTGTAGCCATGGTTCCCAGTACTGTGCTTTGCAGCTGGCGAAGCCAAGTATCTTCTACGGGAGCGGAGACACAGCCGTTCTCCCATCCAATGTGTGTAGGAGGCTCTGGAGGTACATTGAGGAAATCTTTAGTGAGCTAAATGCAGAGGATTTTTTGACAATTACTGCTTGTATTGATGCACTTCTAATGAATGCCGTGCACAGTGGGGAACGATATAGATGTACAGTGAGCACCCCCGCCTTGGCCAATGATCCTAATTTTAGCAGAAGCCATAGCTCCACGAAAGAGAAACTTACCTGAACCCCCCTCTGCTGCCTCAGAGAACGCACTGCAGTTGATATCTTGGGTGGATGTCTCAGTGGGGGTGCAGAAGAGCTCCTGGCTAGACGTTGTTGCACTCTCCTCCAGGTCATCCTCCATCTCCACTTCCTCATCAATCATGTCCTCATCCTGCTCTGCTCTGGCATTCATTGGATGAGGGAGCGCCGATGTGTCCACAGGACTCTTTGCAGTGGTTGTGGGGTCCCCATTGAGGATGGCTTTGACCCCCTTGTAATACCTGCATGTAACAGGTGCTGATCCCGAACTGCGGTTTGCCTCCTTCACTCTGTGATAGCTTATTCTTAGCTCCTTCACATTCGTAGCCTCTCTCTGACATGGCCCGAGAAATTCTGCCAGATGTATCAAAATTTCACCTGCTGCTGTGTAGCTGCGCCTGCACAGCAGATTCTCCCCAGATGCTGATCAGGTCCAGCACCTCAGCCGGGGTCCAAACAGGTGCACGTCTGCCACGTTGGGCTGCCATTGCTAGTGAAGATCAGAGCTGCACTCCACGAGCAAGAGAAAGGAAGTGACAACAGAGGAGAAATTCAAAAATCCCGGGACTCAAAACAGGGCGGGGACTGTTTCATCACTGCCACAGAGGGTGGGTGGGGGGAAGACCAGAGAGGACGACTTTGGAATGCTGGGACACTTCTGGAGGCCAATCATAGCACGGTAAGCATACACACGAGTCGGAAGGCAGAACAGTTCTGCGTTAACTGCTACCACCTTCATCAAGGTGGTTTTTCTGTTGCACTCCAATAGGGCTGTTGCCGCGGAACAGCCCTATTGCATGTGTGTACGCTGTTGTTGTTATCGCGCGGTAACGTTATCGTGTGTACATGGCCTAAGTGTCAGTGCAACACTTGGTTTAGACAGGTTTCAGACTTTACATCCTCCCTCAAAAATTTGGGGTGAAGGGATCTGTGAGGTTTGGTGCAAGACTCATTGTGGCATTACCCAGACTACAATCTGGATTGTTGAATAACTGCGTCCCCTTAATTCTCTATACTGGGGTGCTTTTTAAACTGCTGTGCTGTCAGAACATCCACACCTGATCTGTTCAAACAGCCTTCAGTATGCAAATTCACTTCCAGCTAAATACATGAGCACTCTGGCCAGTCACATATGAATTACATACAGAACACCACCTCCAAAGGCCTAGTTCCAGCCTTGTCCCCCAGGAATGTGTGTCTTGTACTACTCAGTACCCTTCTGAACAATACAAAGTCCATAGGAAGTCCATCACTTCATCAAAGGAAACAGAAAATTCATGAGCCTTGTTGTTTCAGATAGAGTTTCCCACACACTTTAATTCATACACACTGGTTAAGATAAAACGATAGCTCCACAGACTCTAAGGTCAGAAAGGACCAATATGATCATTTGGCCTGACCTCCTGCATAATGCAGGCCACAGAATCTGACCCACCCACTCCTGTAATAAACCTCTAACCTATGACTGAGTTATTAAATTCCTCACATCGTGGTTTAAAGACTTTAAGATACACAGAATCAATTATCAAGTTACAGAAGAAGGCAAAAAATACCCCTGAGCCTTTGCCCTGGGGGAAAATTCCTTCCCAACTTTAAAGGGGGCAATCAGTTGAATCCTGAGCATGTGGGCAAGACTCACTAGTCAAATATCCAAGAAAGAATTCTCTGTAATAACTCAGAACCCACTCCATCAAACATCCCATCTCAGGCCTTTGGCATAGTCAAAGATCAGTCAATTGCCAAACTAGGCTGTCCCATCATACTATCCCCTCCATAAATTTATCAAGCTCAGTTTTGAACTCAGTCGGGTTTTTTTTCCTTCCACAGCTCCACTGGGAAGGCTATTCTAGAACGTCACCCTTTTGACGGTTAGAAATCTGTGTGTAATTGGTCTAAATTTCCTGATGATCAGGTTATATACATTTATTCTCGTGTCCACATTGGCACTGAACTTAAATAATTCCCTTTCCTCCCTGGAATTTATCCCTCTGATGTATATAGAGAGAGCAATCATATCTCCCCACAGCCTTCCTTTGGTTAGACTAAACAAGCAAAACTTTGAGTTTCCTCTCATAAGTCAGGTTTTCCATTCTTGTCTCTTCACCTGTTCCAGTATGAATTCATCTTGTTTAAACATGGGGGACCAGAACTGCACACAATATTCCAGATGAGGTCTCACCAGCACATTGAATAACAGTATGAACACCTCCTTATCTCTACTGAAAATACCTCATCTGAATGGTCTGATGCATACTAGGACCACATTAGCTTTTCTCATGGACACATCACGTTGGTGACTCATAGCCATCCTGTGATCAACCAGTACGCCCAATCCTCTTTCTCCTCCATCACTTCCAACTGATCCATCCCCAGTTTATAGGAAAAATTCTTATTAGTCTCTAAATGCATAATCTTTCATTTTCCACTATTAAATTTCATCCTATTCCTATTATTCCAGTTTACAAGGTCATCCAGATCCTACTGTATAATATCCTGATCTGTCTCTGTATTAAGAACACCTCCCAACTTCATGTCATCCACAAGCTTTATTAGCACATTCCCATTTTTTGTGCCAGGGTCAGTAATAAAAGGGTTAAATAAGATTGGTCCCAAGACTGATCCCTGTGGAATTCTATTAGTAATCTCCCTCCAGCTTGACAGTTCATCTTTCAGTATGACCATTATTGTGTCTCCCAGTAAGATAAGTTTATTAACTAGAGAAAGATAGATTTTTAGTGATGACAAGTAATGATTTATAAAAGTCAAGATTGGTTTGAAAAGAAATAAGAGTAGAATGCGTGACAACAACTACATTAACAAACTAAAGAATTCACAACAAATGTTATATGCTGCCGTAAATTTCATAGGCTGTGCCTTCTTTCGGCCAGCGACGCCTCCCCCTTAATTCTGTGTCTTTCAGGTGTTCATTGATGTCATGAGGAGCGAAGACAAGCCTTTTCTTCCGCTCTTTATAATTGAGTTTCTTGTGCTAGATAAGAAATATACTTGCTGAGTCATGGTGACAGTCACTTGCAGACATGATGTTTGAACCATCCCTGTGATGAAATTTAAGTTCTTATTCACATCACATCTTCCCCCTGCCAGAGAACGGCCAGTTAAGCAGGTCATAATCTTTTAACACTTGGCTGGGTGTTGACCTGTCCTTTGCTCCTGAGACACTGGTTTGTGCCTGCTTTTCTTAACTCTGGAGCATGTTATCATAAAGTTATAAAGTAGAATTTTGTAACTTTACATACAATATTGATACATATATTTTACCAGGAGCTAACGTCCAGTAAATTATGAGTTTTCAGCTGATAGCTCACAAGGGCATGCTTTGTACAAAATTTGTCATAGTCTTGTAAAAGTGGTGATCATAATAGTATAGACTGTAACACCCTCTCTGACGGATCCATGACCTGTCTTTTTAAGACTCTCCATCATCCTTCAACTAAATGAACTAGGCCATTAATTACTATGCTTTTAGAATTAGTGTACTTTTATCAACTAGGACTTTGACTTAAAAGCTATACAGTTACATATGAGTCTAACAAAACTGCTAATAATTTTAGACATATTTAGGTCAGAGCACACGGTCCCTTCTTTCTCCTCCTAAAAATATATATTTATGCTAGCCCTGGATCTGGAAACATTTTTAATCAAAATGTTTTCTCATGAGCTATTCAGAGAAAAGCATTACCCAGGCACTAAGAGCCTCACCACCCAGTCAGCTCCCTTGAATATGTAACTATATCACGAAGCAGAGCTAAGTAATTACATTTCAAAAGAAGCTCTCTCTCCCACCCCACCCCCCACTACCGGTATATAGTGTAAAAACACAGAACCAAATCTTGCAGCCCAAGTACGGGCAGAGAAATTTCAATGGGGCAGAGGGGGGCAGGAGGTCCATGTAGGATTAAGTACCAAGGCCCAGATCCATGTACTCAGGTATCCAAGTCCCAGTGTGGCTCCACGGCCATGCATATAACTCCCACCCAACTTGGTAGCTGCCTAAACTCACTCAGCACTAAAGTCTTCAGGCCTAATCTGATAGGTGTGTTCAGCGGCTCTCTTCAAAATTGGGTCTCATTTAGAATGTGACTGCAGAAAGAGGTGGTGCCCACTTTCTAACTTGAAGTCCAGTAATTAAAATACTCATGTGGGGCATGGGAGACCCAGATTCAATTCCTCCTTCTATTCTACTGTGGATAAATAGTTATGGGAAGAGACAGTGAGTGTGAGCATAGAAATTACTCTATAGACCAGTGGTTAGGGCAACCCACCCCCTGGGAGGTGAGAGGTCCTACGTCGTGTCCCTGGCTTGAATTGGTCTTTCATTATCTAGCTAGAGTGCAACAGCTTCAACAGGAGAAACTGAGGGAACCCCATGTCAGAATATCCCATGGCTTGGTTAGAAAGCTCTACTGAGAGCCGGGAGACTCCTTTCTCCCCCCTGGCAAAAAAGGGGGAAATTGAGTTGAGTCCCTCATGTCCGAGCTGCGCTAAAAGTTATAACGTTATCATCGCTTCCTACTCCGGAGGCTATGTGTAGATTGAGGCCCGGCTCCTTCTTGCACAAAATGTCTTAAAATCAGCTCAGTCCCAGCAGCTGATTCTGGTTGGTGGCTTGCTGGGTAGAGTGTGATGTCAGGTGTAGGTCACATTCCTGCTCCCAGAACTTAGTGGTCCAGTGCCTGTGTTGTGTTACATGCACAGTACTGGGTGTGTGCAATTATTCAGGGCCTGCTGCTACATACCTGCCAATGCCATTTGAACTGTTATGATTTGTTCACACTGTTGCTCACTTAACTGGTTCATTGCTATTACATGGCTTGATTGACCACGGACCTGCGTGTCTTGCTTTGATTTCCTTGTGTTTTGGGATTCCTGTTCTGGGGCACATCAAAGTATAACATCAAGCTAGGCTAAACACACGCTTCAATATCTACCTAGCACACACCCCTCTCATGAACACTTCCCGCTGGCTAGCTTAAGTGGTACCCTACTCAGCCTGCTGATTTTTATAGATAACATTCTTAGGGCTTGTCTGCACTGGGGGTGGGATTGTAATTCGATTTTAGGCTGTCAAATTACAGAAGGTGAAGGTGAATGATCTCAGCAAATTGGTTGCTTAGGTCTCATGTCCCCACTGCTCACATTACTTCCTGAAAGGCATTGCACTGTGGGTAATAGGCGCAGGGGTTTGTGGGGAGGCAGTCGTCCTCTGCTCACTCCCCCGCCCCTCTTCTCTAAATGGAAAAAAAAAAGCAGGAAAATCTTTCCTTGCTGTTTCTCTGCCACAGGCACAACAGAGAGGCACACTGCTGCATGCAAAGAGAGGAATTAATTGCAAACTTTCCCGGGCTGCAGGCAGGGGAGGAGCTATGTTGCTATGGCGTAACATACACTGGAAAAATTGGAAAGGCTGATCTCAGGCTACAGGGACCTAAATTTGAATTGTATATTTCGACCTCAGTGCTACGCCACTTGCAGGGGTGGTGTTAGCAGGTCGAATTACAGCTCCATTTAAAAAAAATTTTATTGTTGACAGTGGAGACAGGCTGCAGAAGGCCGAGGTAAGCAGCATTATGTTGAACTTCACTGTCAATGTAGATCAGGGCTAAGACTCTCTCCATTCTTTGTACAGGGAGCGTAGGAGCCTCACATAGGCTTTACAGGTCATTTCCCTGTGATTTTCTAGGTGCTGTGATGTAACACTCAGCAATGCCCAAGTGCCGTAATAGACCCAGGCCTACATTTCTGTTTCCACTGTCTCATGCTGCTTAGGAGCCTTTGCCACATGCCTTTCTAGTGAAAATGTATCCAGAATAATTAGCCTCCATGGTGTTGATCTCATAGAGCCACATGCCTTCCTGATTCTGGCTCTTCACATTTGGCAGAGTTAAGCAGTCACTGTGCTGAAGTGGCCATTTGTGATCTGGTGCTGCTCTTTATAAATCCCTCTCTTTTTGTTGGTAAGCACCTGTTATATTTCCTTCCATTTCCCTTTTTTTATGTTGCTGACAGCAACGGCACCTTTTTAAAACTTTACTTTTTATGAAGCTTCTGTAATTTCAAAAATAAAGTTTGCTAAACTGTGATTGGAATTTGTTGATGGTTCCTGTTTGAAAACAGTGTGTGTGTGTTTCAGTACCACATTGGCATAGAGCATTCATGTTTTCCAGCAGCTGCATTTTCTTTAATAAAAAAATTCATAAATAGCTAAGGGATGAAATGTATGATGAGCTATATTAACCTTTATGAAAGCTACACTGCCTGGGAGACAGGCAACTGCTTGCTTATGCTGAGGCCTTGATCTTGCAAGCATTTAATGCAGATAGGACTCTTTGCCGTTGTTGTGGATACTTCCATTTAAGTTAACTGAATTAGTCCTGTGTGAAGTTAAGCACATGTGTATGTACTTCTGAATTACAGCCAGAGTTTCTCCTCCCCCAAACCAGCAGATTCCCCTGAGATCTACAGGGCTGCTGCTAAGGGCATATTAGTGAAGAAGCCTGTATGTCCACCCTAACTCCCGGCTCTCTCTTGTTTCTTCCAGTACCTTGGCATCCTGGACCTTCTGGAGTTTCCCCACTGTCTGCTAGATTCATCCTACACCCTTCCAAGGGGGTTCTAAATTGTAGCCAATTTAGGGAGGAAGGTAAGTGATTCTGAACCTATCAGAATTTGTCTTGCTTGTTGATGTATTGTGAAGAGGGCCATGCTGTGAGCCCACTCCTTCTAACGGAATAGGGCCTACCAGGGGGCTGCAGAAATGGAGAATAAAGCTTCAAAGGTGCAATTACATATTGCCCTCTGGGGTGGGTGTATGATCAAAAGTTTGTTCATTAGCTCATAAATCTCTGTGACATGAACATTCCTTTTGTGTGTTCTCTTCAGGTTATGTTTGAGCCAAATTGTATATGCACAATTTCAAGGGTCACTTGGGGTAAAAAAAAACCACTTATTTAAAATTTGTACTTAACTAATAGCAGATTACATGATTAAAAACGACTTTCTTTTTAAAAAAGTTACCTTCCCCATTTATGCTGTTCTCGTGTCCTTATTGTCATCAGTGCTGAGTTTGTTATGAAAGAGGCGCCATGGGTCAAGCATTTAGGCGCCCAGGCTCCAACAATTCTTTTACATTTATAATGGATTCAGCAAGTCCCAAGATACCAGGGCTATACACTGCCACGCTTAGAGGCGCTGGAGCTAAACTACACCATAAATTTAAGCACTTATTGTCACTCATCTCAAACTATGACAATAGACTGGTTGATTTCACTGTTCGGTTGGCATGCACTGGCACAGTTTTGCAATTTGAGCTTGTCAGAAAATGATGGAACTCTTTTTAATGGTTTGATTTTTTTATTTCATTTTTTTTTTTTGCAAATCTTTTGTCAAAGTTGAAAGATAATATTGTCAAATTTGAGTACAAATACTGTGGGAAATATTCAGAACCAGACCAAAATCAGTTTTCATTTTTCAAAAAGTCAGGGTATTTGTTGATATTAAATGTTGTGAATTTTTTGGTTTTCTTTTAGAAATATATAATGAAATGTGGTTCCTAAACTGAATGACTGTTTCCATTTTAGTGTGTGTTCAGTGAGACGAGATGTTCCAGAAGAATTATCAATATTTGTATTACAGTAGCATCTAAAGGCTCCAACAAAATTATGGCCCCATTGTTCTAAATACAAACCAAGCTCATAGTTAGACAGTCTTTGCCCACTGACATTCCCTTCAAAATAGACATGAGGAAGAGTAGGACAAAGGAAGTTTTATTATCCACTTCTTATTGGCAGATTAAGGCTATGTTATCACTGCAAATAAAAGAAAAAGGTGTGTTTTACTTGTAACTGTAAAATTCTAACGCAGATACAAGGAACTTTAGTTTTTAACTCAGTGTAGCTAGTCCAGGCTAACCTCGGGTTGGGGGACTGGAGGGCATAGGATTGACCTTGAGTAGCTACACCAAAGTAAAACTACTTGTGCCATGTCTCAGCCAGTATTTTCCATTGAGATAAACACTTTTTAGACTTCATCTTGACTGGGGGGAAAAAAAAAAAAGCAATGAGTCCAAGGTTACACAAGAAGTCTGCACTAGAGACAGAAAATGAGCCCTACTTTCCTGATTCATCATCCAGTGATTTAACAAGACCCTATTCCTCTCTTATTAAAGAGACTTGATTAATTTGAGTCCTCAATTCCAGAAACTTCAGTTTAGTTCTCTAATTCTACACTTAGTGTAAATGATGAAAATCTTAGGAGCTACAGACTAGGATTAAATTTTAGCCATACTCAAAATATAGGTGGATCTCCCCTTTTTTTAAGCTTCTTTCTTCTGATAGAGAGGTCATGTTGCATTATTTTGGCCTCATGTTTGTTATAAAGAAATCTGTATGAGAAACCACAACAAAAATTTAAAATTCCCCATTAATTTCCACTGATACCTCTCCACATATACTATCACTCTGTGAGTTAATAGTTTTCTCCAAATCTGAATAATGATGTTAGTGTTACTTTGTTAGTTTGGAAATGCTACCTTTTACAGAGTGTCTATATCCAAAGCTCAATTTCCTAGGTGACAGAAATAAAGCAGATTGATTATTCATATTTGATTCTGCTGCAGGTCTTTATTACAGAGTCAGAGATTTTTAAAGCCAGAAGGGACCATTGTGATCATTTAGTCTGACCTCTTCCATAGCACAGACCTGACGACTTCCTTGAAATAATTTGTTTGAACTACAGTATGTCTTGGAAAAAATCCAGGCTTTTTTAAAAAATTGCCAGGAATGGAGAATCTACCATACCTCTTGATAAATTGTTCCAATGGTTAATTTACCCATATGGTATCTGTTAATTTCCCAAATGGTAACCATATGTTGCGATGGTTAATTACCTGAGTAATTAATGTCAGAGAGCATAGCAATTCTATTCTATATAAATTCTTTTGCCATGTTTATCACAGTAGCATCTGGCCACCTTCCAGGAGAGCATTATAACTAAAATCTGTTAAATGTTGGTTTGTTTGTTCTTTCATCCACATTCTCGGGGGAGAAGCATGTGTATTGAAGTGACTTTTTTTGGTATGGTTTGTTGACACATGACTATACATTTGTTAGAGAAGCAAAAAATAAAAAATAAAAATGTACCTTGCACTTGGAGTGGAAAGTGATGGAGTTTATGATGCAAAGTTTTACCACACCCATTCAGTAAATTATAGGAAAAAATGCAGGTTTTAATCCTACATGAATTACATGATAGTTCAAGTTATTTTGATTGGCAGTCATTGTGGATTTCTGTATTATGTCACTACATCTGTATTATGTCACTACAACATCTTAAGGGTTTCACAAATAATGAGAACATTATGTCTCTTGGGCTATATACTAACCATGATCTGCAGTGGGAATGCCACTTTCGTCATTGAGATGGCAAGAATATATATTTTTAAAACAAAATAAGGTAAGAATATATATATATTTTATAAAAAAAATAGGGTTTGAATGAGTATTGAAAAGTCTTAGAGAACTGAGCTTCATAGAAAAAGAAGTAGGTACATTTTCACAACACTTTAAAGCTCTATATTGTATTCAGTTTTCCTTAGTTTTTGTTTTGTTTTTAAAGGACATCCTTACTTTCTTTATTGATTCCCCCCCACCCCCGTCCAGTTTCTTTTTCTGGTCAGCGTGGTCTGGAAAAAAGTGAGATGATGGAAGCTGCAATCTATTAAGTAATTTACTTTTGAGCAGATGAAGTATTAATTTTCTATTTGTTGAGCTGTCAGTTACTGAAGTGCCTGGAACAATTGAAAGGTTATTCAGTAACTTTCTGGGAAATGTCAGTTAATGAAAGAATTATTGCTGTACATCACTTTTTTTTTAAGAGGTAAATGAAGCTTATTTTTAATTGAATTCGTATCTTTTGTTGGTGGTTTGCTTAATTACCCGAGTAGTATTTTTAATGTGGAAGAGGAAAATTTGAGAGAGACTAGCTAGCTGATGAGCAATAAAAAGAAAACCATAAAATTGAAATCCTGGATCTACTGTAGTAATTGACTTCATGGAGGACAGAATTTCACTCTCAATGTTTCCTGGAAGGCTTTTCAAGCTGTGAAATTCAAAATATTACCTGTGAAAACTAATACAGTTATCCATGATCTACAGGAATGGGACACACCAATAACAGCAATATATATGATTAATAAATAAAAATGGTCTGTGTTGCCATCACAGTTTCCACATTATTCTGATTCTTTTGGTCCATTTTGACCCTTTGAATCACTTATTACTAATGTCCAGGTTCCTGGGTGGATTTTTTTGTTGTTGTTATCTCGCTTCTTGGATTGGCCCAGTGTTGTTTGTACCTTTTAAAAAATTTCTTTGTTTAAAATCCAGTCATTAAAACCTTTATCTTTAATTAGGTGAATAGAGCTTTCCTCCAGTGACGTCATAGCTGAGATTAAGGATGTCTGAGATTATTGCAAGGAAATAAGAGATTTTTTAAATACGTTTTGTCTTTTGCCCCAAAGACCTTCTTCACAGCCTTTTTGTTCAAGGCAAAACTATTAAAAGGGTTGGCCTTGAGAATGTCACATTGCCTCTGTGATATCTCAGTTTCCCAATGCCTTAAAATGGGAATAGTGATACATGTGTAAAGTCCTTTGAAGTATACAAAAAGAAAAGCACTATATAACTATTAAGCATCACTATTTGTTTGTTTACCTATTCCCAGGTGCCTGTTTAGATCCTATTAATGTTAATAAGAGTTAAAAAGTATTGGTCTCCCATTTATCACACACGATGCTGGGGAGGAGCCTGCTTTTCAATCCCATAAGAATTTTTGAGATTTCAAAAAAGATTTCCTGTCTGAATTGGGACAAAGTAAAAATCTCTCTCAAAAATTAAAACCAAAAATTCTATCTGTAAACTGAAATATTTTTCAATAATTTCAAAACATTTTTCTTTCAACTTCAGCCTGCAACATTTTAAAACCTTTTTTTTTTTTTTTTAACCAGAAGTGACCTTAAATTTTGAAATAAAAACTCATTTCTAGGATGGGGGAGGAAAGAGACATTTTAACAATCTCAAAAATTTTTAAATGGAAAATCATCAAAAATTTCCTGCAAAAAGGTTCAGCTTTGATGAATCCCTGTCTTCTGATGAGGGAGGGGGGAACTTCATCAAAAAAAATTGCTGAGTAGCTCAAATCAGCAGTGCAAGCAGCATTAAAGATCTCAGATGCTTTTTAAAATTCCTATCTAGGGAATGGATGTCATGTTCATGGTATTAAGGATCCACACGGATACACTGTCTTGCTTGCTTGATAATAGCCTGAGGGGATTTAAAATGCTATTACTTCATGCTGATTGTTATTACGGTGCCTATTAGTCATGTAGTTAATTATATTTAATGCTAAATTAGAATTTTCCAATGCTGATTATAATTGGTCTGTTGCACATGCAATTTTTAATGGTGTGTGGTTTAAATAGTAGTTCCGGGTTGGTAGTTAAATGCAATTTCTTTGGTAGTAAATTGACACCTGTAATTAGATAATGGATTAATTGAAGCAGATTTACCAATTAAGAAATTCTATTTCTAGTTGAGGCAGATTTCTCAGGCCTCCTCACCCTCATTGTTTGTAACTCTTTGTTTAAGTAAAAGTAATAATCTTGTCCATATTATCACAACCTTTGAGATCAAAGTTCTGCTTTGAATAAGAGGTGCTCAGATCTGGGTTAGTTTTAGGCAGGGACTGGGGGCTTAATCAGAGCTAGGGCTCGGCTTTAGATTCAAGCACATGGTTGAAATTCTGCAAACTCTTTTTGTGAGGTTTCCATTTGAAAAGACCGTGTGCTTGCAAGATATTGATCTTATTTTGAAGGAAGTGGGTCAGCTGTTTTTTGTGAGTTTCATCATTGTACTTCAAAAGTCTTGAAATGACTCATTTCTTTGGGATTTTGGTGATAGTTGATCTGCTTCTGGTGAAAAAAGGCGTCTTCTCTGTATATGATCCAAAGCCAAAATAATGGAGGGGTTTGTAATCCAGGTACTAGTCCAGGGGTGTCAAACTCATTTGCTGTGGCGGGCCAGATTTGACTTAAGTGCACTTCAAGTGGGCCGTACATACCATAAATCAAAATACACGGCACTCTCGGCATCACGGGGTGCTGTGTATACGAAACTGCGCTCCATGATCGATCTCTCTCTTTCTCTGTTAGGGAGATAATGTGGTCTCTTGGACAGGTCTCACATTCCCCCAGTCCCCCTTTTTGCTGCTATTGATGATGTAAGAAAAACCTGAAATGTTGCTTTTAAAGATGTTTTGTTTTGCAAGTTTTTTTCACAATAGAAATTCAGGTCCTTTCTGGACTAAAAAGAGAACTAGCAAAATGATATTTAAAAGTCTAAGATGGTACAACCTGAGCTATTGAGGGGAGAAAGGGATATTCAGCCAGACTGCTAGAAACTTGTGGGGTTTTTTTGTTAACATGAGATTAACTTTGGTGGCGAATTAATTTTAATCATGAAGGCAGCCTTTATTCAGTATCTTCACCCTTTGATTAAGGGGCTAAGGGCTCATAATAAACATCTTATATAGCTGCCTATTGTCCTTCCCACTCCTCCCCTCATCCCTCCCTCCCCCTCCCCAAAAACCCCCCACCACACAAACCACCAAAACTTACAGGAGATGTCTTTTCTGATATTTCAAAGGTTAAAAAGCAAACCACCTTCCAGGCCTTCTTAATATTTAAGGGGAACATGCCAAATTTTTTCAGACCCTGTTCAGGCACAGTTCTGGGTCCCGTATCAGTGGGGTGGAGAAAGGTGGTTCCGGCTGGGTCCCATCTTCCCCCCATTACTGCAGTGCTGAGGTTGCTTCAGTTTCGTTGACCCCCCCCTAAAAAAACCTTTTACTTTTTCTCCTCATTTGGACTACCCTTCTGCTTTCAGTGCACTTAACTTGGTGAATTAGCTTTGACACAGAACATTTAAAGTTGAACTACAATATTCTGTAATATGTCCATGAAAAATGGTCTCCTTTCACTGAGAAAAGATTAACAAAGCTACCAAACAATGCACAGCTATATCTAAGATGAATATCATGAAATTTTGCAACAAACTTTGGCATATATAGATGAATTTGAAGGAATAGTTTAATGAAGTTCTCCATTTTGATATAGTACATGTGGTTGTATTCATTCAATAACATTTTTATATTAAAGGAAAACTAACCTATAATTCCGCCACTAGCTGCCAACAATTAATGTTAACTTCTAAAATGAAAGTTCTGTACTTCATTCCTGACTGTTCATTCCCAGAAATTAGTCATTTATCTTTATTGCATCAGTGCATGTTAATCAACAACAGATAATGTAGCTACTTAAAATTATTCTAATTTCAGTCTATACTCTTTTCAAAAAAAGTATTTCCTATCAATCACTTCTTATGTTAGGAGGACAAAAATATATCTCATACTCATCCAGCTTTTTAGGAAACACAATACTCAGATAACAGGTCCTCAATCATATGTACATTTTTTTCTTTTGAAAACCCTGCATCACTGGCATATTTTGAGACTTGATACACAATCTGTTCAACTGAGCAGTGCCATAATTGAAATCTGTTTTATGCAGTCTTCTCATAATAAAAGAATAAATCAACAGACAGCATTTAAGATGACTTCCTTTGCTGCAAACATTGCGCCAAGTTTTGCTATGCTTGCTTCCAATTATAATTCAGTGTAGGCTTCGCTTAAGTAAGGACTGCAAGATTTGATCCATAAAAGTATTTATAAAAGGAATAATAGTCAGAAAATTCACTGTAATTAAAATAAAAAAACAAACAAACCCCCCATTTTCCCCATTTTAGAACAAATGAAATTAGATTTGTAACATGTACTCTCTTTTTTGGATATTCTGATACATGTGGTATTATATTTCCTGTTGTTGTAAAGGATAGTTCTGTTTAAGCTTCTTTCTATTCAGTAAATCGTATCTGCTGCAATTAGAATATCAACAATAGAGGAAAAATACAATAGGTTCTTATTGTTTAATTACTACTAAACTATTGGGTTCAAATGGAAACCAAATTTCTAGTGAAATTCAAAAGTTGTGAAAGTGTGCAAACTGACACAGAAATGACTCAAAACATGCAGTAAAATGTGGACCACAAGAGGTGAATTTTGCAGTCAAGTTTTCAAGGTTTTGTACTCAAGTCTACCACTGACTCACTCTACAAAGGGGGTAGTCAGTAGGCTGATTCTGGGCCAAATCTGGACCCCCAGACTCTTTTGAACAGAGCCTGAAAGCTTTTTTTTTTACTAATGATTTTTATCATTATTTTCTCTGGATCTAAATGTTGGCTACAACTTGGCCAAGAAATTTGAACTTTACAAAAACCGAAAAATTGACTATTTCCGTTCTATGAGCTTGGCCAAGATACTCATTCTCTGTTTCTTCATCTATTAATAATAATAATAATAATAATAATAATAATAATAATAATAATAATAATATAATTCTTGTTTCTCAGGGATATTGTAAGCCGAACTAGTATTTCTGAAGAGATTCAGATGAACGGTGTTAAAGAAGTGCAAGAGTAAATTATAAACACAGGAAAGTGCAAAGCACAAAGAGCTTCCATACAAATAAATAGCCTTAATCTTCTGACCTGCTGCCAGAAATATACCCCCTATAGAATGGTTGTGAGCAGAAGTGCTTACTGGACTAAATGAAGAGGCAAAGCAGCTCACGCACTCTGCCTAAGAACTCGTGTTCAGCAATGTTACAACATGACATAGACTTTCAAACTGGAGCAAGTTTTCCACAGGCTTATTATATGTGTTTTTCCCCTTTCAGATTCCTGGGCATATATGAGGAACTTGTGTAGCTAAGAGGTTTGGTAAAAAACATCCTGGCTTGCTATGCACTGAATTCGCCTCCCTGTTTTTGCTAACTGCCTTCATGTATTTTGGATGTGATTAATTTCACTAAAAATTATGGAGGAAAGAAAATAAAAAGCAAATCAAAAAAACAGCTATAAGAAATCTCAGAATAATTTAAAACAACTCTATCTATGGATTTTGTCTGAACACATCAATAAAATCTTTTCAGCAACGTGATATTGGCAGCTAAGTGAAAGCTAGAATTTAAACAAACAAACCCATGCTCCCTCTCCCCCCTCAACCCCTCACCCCACAAAAAAATTCTGCCTCTTGCTAACTTGGAAGGAAGAGACTGACTTCATTGGTCATCTTTCTTTTAAGGGACACTCGGATACTATGGTGAAAGGGATCCATATAAGCACCAGGGGAGATAGATGTCTTAGAAGAGTTTATTTTTCACATCTACTACTTTCCTGTAGAATGGAAGAGGATAAAAGAGACTCTGAAATTGGGATCTGACTTGCACTTAGAACTGTTGTTGCCTTTTACAGTGGGTTTATTTATGAAAATATTAATTTCTATCCTTGGTAAAAACGTAGTAGACATAAAGTATCTACTTTCATTCTGTTGAGCCACAGATATTGAATAATGTCTTATGTACAATCCTGTCTCTGTAAAATCTGCGTCTGTTTTAAATCAATCCTTTTTGTATCGTATTCACCTGACAAGGCAGAGAGTCCAAGGACAGAAGACATCATTTGAAATGGACAGAAAAACCAGTAGTAAACTGAATGAATACCTATGATATTTCAGAGCCGAATATTTTAGTAAATCTCCAGCTCTCAGGCTATGTCTACACTTGTTAATTTAAGTCGACTTTAACTAAGTTGACTTAGTGCGTCTACACTTAAAATTAAAGTTGACCTAAAGGGGAACTTAGAAAGTTGACCTAGAGTGTCCACACTGGACACCTAGGTCGACTTCTAGGGGCTTAGGGGGACCTAGGGGAGGTCCACGGGGGTAGGGGGGCACCCCTTGCCCAATGCCAGGGGGCTCAGCCTTTGCCCCATTGTACATAGGTACAATGGGGCAAAGATGGTCAGGGACCCTGGCAGGGCATAGGGGCAGGGTGGGCAGGTCTCTGCCCTGCCCTGTGGGGTGGCATGCCAGGCTCCCCCTGTACCACCCCCAGCAGAGAGGGCATTGGTGTAGTCCTGGGGTAGCCCTAAGTCGACTTAGGGATACCCCACGTCTACACTGGCTTAAGTCAACTCTAGGGAGTCGACTTAAGCCTTAGGTCGAATTCAAAGGAGGTGTTATAAAGTCGACTTAATTTTAATTAAGTCGACTTTATTTTCCTTAAGTCAACTTAAGCAAGCTGCTTAAGTCGACTTAAGAAAACTGTAGTATAGACGCAGGGTAAATTAAGTCGACTTAAGCTAGCTTAAATTGACTTAATTTACAAGTGTAGACACAGCCTCAGAGCTGTATGTTAGCACTGAGAATGTTTGTTTGAACTGAAAGTTGTCGGTTTTGTTTTGGCGCTGTAGATCTTTGATTTTCACCCGTTGTTGAGTTTGGTGACTGCCGTGGAGACCTCGCCTATCCTTGATGCCACTTCATTATTGAAGTGTCTGCTGCTCATATAGGTGAATTGTTCTCCTTCCTTTATATGTTTGCCTTTTGTTGTGATGCTACTACTTTCTGTCTGACTTATCAAGGATGTTGGTTTTAGCATGAATAATTTTGAGTCCTGCTTGGTCTTCTGCTTTTTGCGAGGTTGTCTGTCATTGTTTCTAACTTTCTGGGGGTGTCACTCAGCAGTGCAAGGTCAACAGCAAAGTCTAGCTTGTTTTAAAGCATTTGCCGTTGACCAATGTCATACCAGTGTTTGTGTTACTCATACACTTTCTTCATTATCTAGTCTCTGGTAAAATCAAACAGTGGAAATGAAATGCATCCTGGTTTATGAACCCTTACAGAGCACTTTATGTTTCTATAGGTGACAGTGATGACAATAATTTTAGATAGGATTCAACGGACTGAAGAATGTTCCACAATGTCTGTACCAGCTTTCGAATGGTTTTTTTAAAAAGCAAGAAATAAATTATGAGGGGAACTTGCCATTGCATACATTCTTCTGCGATAGCCGGATGTGTGCCGGGTCTCTGAATCCAGCTTGTTTGTCTTTAAGCTTTGTATCCACTGCCGCCTTCATCTTGTAGAGCATCAGTCTGGGGAGACTTGCCCTACAACAGAGTAACTCCTTTCCAGTTGTGACAGTCAGTACCACCACCCTTTTTGGGTAATTCTGAAAATGATTCCATGTTTCCACTGATCAGTAATCAGCATGAAGAGGGAGATCTGGGCAAAGAGACATGCATGGGGAACAGAAGGAAGGTGGCTGTGGAATGGAGGAGCCTGTGAATGCTGGGCAAAGACTTGATTTTGCTGCAGTAATAATGTTCTTTTAACATAGGCTTTGGATGGGTAGTTAATACCATATATTACAGTAAAGCATAGAACCTATGATCTGTTTCTCTTCAAGTCAGCAAAATCATCAGTTATTTTTTATGTTCATGTTCTTGCTGTGTTATTCCCAGTGCTGAGAAATCCTAATTCTTTTCTCTTTTTTCCTTTTGGGACGGGGTTTGGAGGGAACCAGTCCAAACAGGACTGGAATAGCAAAACATGAAACTTGCTGTGTGAACATCTGAGAAACTTGACATTAAATGGGATTCAACAATGAATTTCTGGGTGATCTGTGGTCTCAGAAATCAACATAAAGTGAGGCTTTTTCTAGGTAGGGGGGTGAAGTATCACTACTGAACCATTTAATCGAGTGTTTCTGTCACTTTGCACAGTTCAGCAGACCATCATAAGGAGGTTTAGAAAGCACACTTTATATTAACAGAACACTATCTTCATGTTCAGTGCTAGGCAAATAAAAACTCTGATCTGAAAACACTTAACGGCAAGAGTCATCTCATTGGGTACATGTACGCAATGAGTGGCCATGACTTTCAGAACCCGGGTTGAAAGGCTTGGGCTACCACACCAAAAATAGTACTGTAGATGTTGCATCTTGTGCTCCGATGCACCTCCACCCCAGACTTCAGAGCCCAAGCTGCAACATCTACACAGTTATTTTTAGAGTGATAACTCAAGTCCCAGTCTGTTGACCCAAGCTCTGAAATTTCCTGCTGCTGGCTGCTGCTAACATCCCCATTGACAGGAGAGGACTGCTTGTGTTAACAAAGCTATTCAGGTGCATGAGTGTCTTCAGAATCATCTTGGAGGTAGTCAATGCATCTAAAGTGCTAAGTCCCTACACCAGAATAAAATCCTGGACTTTATTGAAGTCAGTCAATGGGATTTTTGCCTTCGACTTTAATGGAGCCAGGATTTCACCCTCATCCTAGAGTTTATGAAATCGTTGGCATTTTTTTTTCAGCATGCTAGCAACTTGCTAACAAGGCATCAAACACACTTTGAAAACAAACTAAACTTCAGTTATGTATTCTTCGAATTCAGGTTGATATCTTGTTAAAATATCGAAGGGAAATATTTTCAGAGCCCAACTCCCACTTCTGAAAATGGCTAAGATACATAGGATTCTAAATTTTGTTGAAAGCCAATGGGACTTCGATTTCTTAGTGCTGAAGGGGGCAGCTGAGAGAATGCTGTCCAGTTTAGAGAGACAGACTCCTGTTACCTCCACTGGAGCTAGCACACCAAAAATAGAATTGTAGCCAGTGGTACTGTGGGCTGCAACTCAGACTTACATCCTCCAGGAAGTACGCAGTGGCTCTGAGCAGGTTTATACTCAGGGTGACTACCGCAAGCTATCACCAGAGCTACCTCTGGCTATTCTTAGAGCTCCCTGAGCAGAGCTGATTTGTATCAGGCCATGTCTACACTAGAAAATTGTTCCACAATAAGTCTTTGCACTATAATAAATGGGTTGTATTTATAGTGCAATTGCGGGTTCACACTACAATCCTTATAATGCAAAGGAGTGTCCATGCTGTTCTTTGCATTTCCACAAGAAAGAGCACTGAATTGTGGGCACCTATCCAACCATGCCACTTGTCAGCTTCCAGCACTAGGAACCCTGGGTAGAACAAGAGGAGTGCTGAGCATTGTGGGTAAATTTACAAGTTTCCCTGGGAACTGTGTTTCCTTGTTGTTCACTGTAGCTACTAGCAGCTTGTGCCCTTTTTCAACGTTGCCCTAGGAAAACAGGAAAAAATGCAAAAGTTTCCAGGACTCACTGGAGGGAGGGGCTAGTTGCATCAGAGCAGCAGAGTTCAAGCAGAAGACCAGAGTGGTCAGGCTTGGAATTCTGAGACATTTCCAGAGGCCACTTATTATGGAAGAAAATTCCATCAGTGTTCACACACTTTATAGCAGAAGAGCTGTTCTGCAATAGGCATTGTGACTCTTGCACAGGTGGTATTATTTTTCTGGTATAACAGGGCACTTGTAATGCAACAAGGAGCATTCAGGTGTGTACGATGGGCTTGTTTTTCCACAATAAGATGGCTTATTCTACAATAACTCTCTAGTCTGTAGAAGGCAAAAGTGTGAGGAGAGAGACGCATAATCCCAGTTTCTTGTGTTGAAGTACTCTTTGGTACACTGCAATTAGACACATACAGCTGGGCTTTGATAGCTGACTCAGGTTCATGAGGCTCAGGCTGTAGAGCCTTTTAACTGCAGTGTAGAGTTCTGGTTTTGGACTGAAAACTTTGTGAATTCTGTGATTCTGCCACTTAGCACCGCTGTAGTAGCAATCTTCCTCTGTCTTCCGTAGTTCTGTTCTTGTGTGACACTAGTATAGTGTATCGGAATTGCTATGCTGGCAAACCACTCCTGCTGTGGACTTGGTCTCAGGTGGCCCAGTGCTTGGCTAAGATCAATCCACGGATTGAAAAACAGCTGGTTATAACTAAATCTGAGAAAAACAGATTATGTGGGTTGGCAAAAATGCTGTATCCTTGTTTGGATACACGCATGCACAATACAATATAAATTAATTCAGTCCAGTGTTAAGAAGTACTCCTGGATTCCTGACTGACATGAAGTTCTCATGTTGTATCGTCCACATCCGACAATTAATCATCTCTCGTGAGCTAGGGCACTCGATCCCATCCTGAAGAACGGTGACTTGGCCTCTGTTATACATATATGTGTCTAGCTGGACTACAGCAATACAACGTACTTGGACTAGAAGTCATCAATCACCATGAAACTCCAACTACTCCAGAGCATTGCAGCATATCTGCTAAGAAACACTGAACTATTGGAAAGCACATTAAACTTGTCGTCCTTCTCTCTACACTGACTTAGCCAATACAATAATATGTGTGTCTGTGTCTATATAAAATAATTTAGAAGAATACAGTGGTGAGATAGAGGGATCTGAATGGAATAGAAAAAATGGAGCTAATAAAAATAAGGGAAGTATTGAGAAGAGGTAACACAAAGCTGGAAATCTTGATCTGTCATCAGTCTTGAAATGTCATTAGCTGGTTCCCTGGGTCTAATAATTATGAAATTCAGAATCAAGACTCAGTGGTCATAATAGTCTTTCAGGGGTTTATTTCCATTCTTATCAATAATATTTGCACATTTCATATTCAGAATTTACATGTATTGTAAATCAAGATGAAGGAGCCATAGGCACACTGTCAGTAGACTCTTCTATTAATGTTACTCTAGGCACATTTTTTCTGACTCGGTTGGAGCAAAAGAACTTGTTGGAAGAATAATGTTGATTTTATTTTTTTCTTTTGGATGGGGAACGATTTTTGCAGAGGTTTTTTCCCCTCCTTTTTATTATATTTTATTATGTAGTATAATTACAACTGTAACAAGTTACAGAAGATCACAAGGACTGATGAGAAAAGGTCTGAGATGGAAAATAGAAAATTAAAATTTTATCATTAAAAGGTACACAAGGACATCATAGAAAAGCTGAAGGAAAGAATAAAGGATAAAGTACAGAAATGACATGAAAGTATCTTCAATCCATGTAGGTTTCTGGATGAGGCTGCCACAACATTCTGTAGAGTAATAAGGTTGAGATTTAATTATTCACATCTGTACAGTTTTGAACATGTCCATTTTATGTACTGTATAGTAGTAGAAGAGTTGAGTGAAAGACACTTGCTCAGAGTAAGTTTTGCTGCATGGAACAATACTTAGTATCATAGCTCACTTCCACAAAAATGGAAACTACTAAAATGGAATTAGGGTACTCATAGAAGAATTTACTTTTGTATTTGTAGTTTCAATACCTCTGGAGTAGCAAGCTGAAAGTGTTCCAAAACTGAAGCCTTTGGGCCCTTCAGTACCATATCTAAAAATAATACTAAAACTGGGTGAAATGTTTCTGTCAAAATGTTTGGTGAAAAATGCAGATTTGAAGACACTAAAACATTTTGCATATTTGTATTAACAATGCCAAACTGTTCATTTGGGGGGAAAACAAAATGAAATGCCAAAAAACTTGCTTCTTTCTTTGGACATTTTAAAAATAAAATACATTTGGTGTGAAATGACTTTTGAAATTTCCTTTAACTTTATTTTTTAAAATCGCAATGTTTTAAAATGATCAAAATTGAAATGAAATGTATCCTTGTGGGATGAACAAAGAATTTTTTTTTATTTCCAAAATTGCTAATGAATGAAAAAAAAATCCATTATTTGACCAGTCTACATCTCTGAGATGAAAACCAAACCTTAACCATGCATGTTGTTGTTCAAAGATCCACGTGTCACTTTTTGTAAGAGTGATGTTACTGTCCGTGTCATTTTGCCTTCTCAAATTTCTCCCTGAATACCAAATGAATATGGTATTCCTTTCTCTCCCTGTCCTAAACTTTTGTTCAAGGTTGCCATAGTCTGTTAAACATCTGTATGTTTCACACACTGCTGGGGAAATGAATGCTACTGTGTATGTGATATTCCTAAAGTCTTTGGGATTCTTTGCAACTGAACACATACAGGTTTGGTTTGGTTTTTTAATCACACAACATGGTGAGTGAGAAGATGTATAAATCCAAACTGGTACAAGCCAGGTTTATGCAATAACTAAAAAAAGAGCTTGCATAATTTTATCACACACAACACAGCTAAAAAAATGGAGACTTAAAAAAGTGAATGTAGAGGTACAGTAGTTGAAAGTAAGTGTGTGTGTGTGTGTGTGAGAGAGAGAGAGAGAGAGAGAGAGAACCTATGAACAAGAAGAGCATTTATAGTTACAGTAGCAAGAATAAGTGAACTTTGCAGCATGCTCAAAACACTAGCAAATCCAGTTTCTGGTGGAGAAAAGGGGGAGGGACATTCCTAGAGACTTCAAGTAGAATTCTAGCAAGCATCTTTCTCTCCTTTGCATCAGAGGAACTCCAACTTGTATGCCTTTGACCCTCAGCTATGGTCGTACATAAGTTAATGGTGCCCCAACAGTAAAGCAAACCAAATCCCGCCATGCTTGATGTTTCTACTACTATTCTCTCAATCTTCTGTAAGAACCTGGGTTTTAGTTTGCTTCTGGAAATTAGTTGGTTCCTGTTAGCTAATCTAAACAATAATGCGTCCACCATTTTTAATTGCATAGTTATCTGCACAACCAAAATAAATGGTCTTTTCTTTAAAACTTTTACTCTTAAGTTAAACTTAATCTTAATAATTTTGACACATTTTTTTTCTCTTTTTAACATCATGCACAAAATGTACCCCAAAGTGTTGTTCTGCGTTGTGATGGAATTCATACCCCCTTGTCTCCCCTCCACTGACGCAAACTTTCAAAAGCCACTGTGCTGTGGATAACCGCAGTGCTGCCTCTGGAGCTAAGCGTTCTGTCCTTGCTTGTTATTGTAACATTGATATACATATCTTCCATTCCTCATTAGTTATATCCTAATGACATTAGTACGGGCCTGCAGCGATTTTAAAAGCTGGCTGCGCAACCTCTTTGACGTCATTAGAGAAAGGTCCCGACTACAGACCTGGCATATACTGTCTCTGATGTGCTGTATAAAAATCCATGTCAGTGTTGGCTCTCAGGGAGCCCTGGAAGTGATTCAGCTGTCTGGAACGGGCAGATGGCTGCTATCAGAGTTTTATTATCATCATCATTATTATTACAGTGCTTTCTTTGACATGTTGAACTTTCTTACTGGTGTTTAAAGCTTAAGTATTCAAGTAACACATAGTGAATCTCAAATCCCCCAAATCCCTTCCAACCTGGCACCAGAACGTGGGACATCAGCTTAATGCTAATTAGACACATCACTTGGTTCTATTTCCAAGTTTTAGAATAATTGTCTGAAAATTCTTGCTCTTGTGTAAACTGCTGACTTTAGAAAATATTTAATTGTCTCGATTTATTGTTATAATTTAAATTAAATATATTGTGAGCTTCCAGCAAAGTGGAAAAATGCTTGAATTAGTTTTCACTGTTGCAATCTAGTAGACTGCATACCAAGGACTATATTTTGGGAAAGATCAGTTAGTGTAGGCCACTAAGATATTGCTTACTGAGTGAGTAAGCATATTTTACTCAGGAATAGGCGATTTCTCTGTTTGGTATCTGACCAGTAGCCACCAGTATAGACCTCTTGGAAGTGCATTTTTTGTCCTGTAAAATCCTGCTAGCATACTGGATCATTCTGGGATTGGTATGAGACTGTCCACCCCCAGGCTGTCAGTTCAAATACAGCTATGGTGGGTAGCTTACTGAAGATGTTCTCAAATTGTTTCGTGTGTGTGTGTGTGTGTGTGTGTGTGAGAGAGAGAGAGAGAGAGAAATGATGGTTTCTTTGTACTTCCGAGTATCCATGCTGTCAAAATTGCTATCTCAGCCTTGTTGGCAATCTTTCTTCAGTGTCTAAAACATCATGGAGGTGTTGCCACCCTCTTTTTCATCTCTAGGAGTGTTGTCTCCAAGGCAGGGTTAAGGAACATATGGGTACTTCTACCACCATTACCTAAGTGCTTCTTGTTCATTAACAAATGGGGAACGTCAATCACGCCAGCACTTTTCACAAACTCTAAATTCACTAAAACACACACACAGTTTTTTAAGCATTCTTTCAGTGTGTTCTCTATATTTCTCTGAGATTTAGAGCTGGTCTGCACTGGTAGCAACAGTTGATAAGATGTATGCAGGCTACATAACAAAGCTTCTGTTGATGATGCCTTCCAGCTTTTTGGGGAGGTGGACTAATTGAGTTGCCCGGAGAACACTCTTTGATCAACCGAGCATGCCTACACAGGCCCAGTCAATCAGTGATGCTGCATCGATGCATGCTGCCAAGGCAATTTAGATAATGCCATTTAATGAATGACCACAATGTGGCAATATTCATTGTGCCTAAATATAGCAATTTCTGCAGCATCTGAATCATCTAGAATTATTATTTGCAGTAGCACCTGGGAGCCCCAATCGTGGGCCAGGACTCCCTTGGGCTAGGTGCTGTACAATCACCGAACAAAAATTCCCTGTCCCAAAGAGCTCAGTCTTCTGCCTCTTGGAGCTCTTTGCTGGAGGTGGAGAATGCAGAAGCAAGAATGGTATGGCCCTTTTGGGGTTGCAGGATATTTCATATGAGCTGGATAAAAAATATGAAGAAATTTCCACATTTTTGTTGAACTTTTGAAAACTTTCTCACACTCAGTCACATGGCTGAAAAATGTCAATTTTTCACCACAGCCATTTACCTTTCCCTCCCCCCAACAATTTTTGCCAACATTTTGAAATTTTTCCACGCCACATTGCTGGCTGCCTCATTGACCCTGCATATGTGTGAAGGTGGGAAAACTGAGCAAACATCACATCACTTGTGCTAGCGGATGGTTTGATCAGAGTTTGTTGAATCCAGTCCCAAGCTAATGTATGTGAGAGTCCTGCAAGAGATAAAAACCGAAGGCAGTGTCCCTCGGAGAAAGATAATATATAAACCTGAAGTCTGTCATTTCCCTTGGAACAGTCACAAGAGAAAAGTATTATTTTACTGTGCCAAAGGGTGTTACTGTAGTACTTGGGTCTCAGAGTTAAGACTCCCTTGAGGTTGATTTTTGCCCCCCTACTCACATGACTAGCCCCATGAATAAGGACTGTTCACGACTCAGTCTAGGATTGGGTTACACCTTACCCTGTTTAAGAGACAACATAATGTACACAATCCTTCAAGTCATAGGGTCAGATTCTCAGCTTGAGTGAGTTGAGGTATGTTCATGTGCATCCATGAGCTGGTTTACATCAATATGTGCTGATTTGCTGCAGCACCTGAGGGTCCGGCCCATACTTTTCATATTCAAGTTAGGAGCCTAACTTTAGGCCCCCAGGTTTGAAAAGTCAAACCAAGATGGACTCTCTCTTTTCCCTCCCCTTCGCCCCTTGACTTTTCCCAAGTTACCAATGAGTAAAATGGTGATGCCACTTCGGTTAAAACTGGATTTGCAAAGAATTCTACTGTGTTGGGGAAGCCTTGGGTGGAGCAAAGCTGCAGTAGTCATACTCCACCATAGAGTAGCAGCTCTCAAGCCAGGAGCATCAGTGGCTAAGGAAAGTGGCCCTTAATGTCCGTATGCTCTGGTGATCACTGGTCTCAGAAATGAGACTCTGATATCCATGGGTAGTTGATGTGAATTGCTGGTATTGCGTTTAAGCTAGTGTAGATTGAGCTGTGGATTAGGGACTCCTCCCACTCCTGATTTTAGTAATCTATTTAATGTTCTCTGTAGAGAGTCTCATATCCAGTTGCTCATACTGACAGTCATAATGTACTTTTTCCTATCTCCTTTTGCTTTAATAGTGAAAAAAGTCCCTTCCAAAGTGAAGTTTCTTTTTTCCAAACTGGAAGAGGTCTCTGCAATTTGGGAGGTTACAATTAGCTACTTTATACCTGATTGATTAGAGCCACTTGATTCTGTTTTCAGTCTATTAGCTCATAACCATAAATAATGCTGAATAAATCAAGAAATGCTTTCTCTAAAAGGCAAGGAAGCAGAACTTTCTCCCCAGTATTGATTGCTTGGTCCACCAGAAGCACTGAACTTTTATGGAGTTAGAGCCCACAGTATCCAGTGATGCAGTTTCAAGAAACATATGTGGATCCAGGCGGACCTCCAGAAGAATCACTTGCACAGCGACATCTCCTGTTTTGCAAACATCACAGATTGTGTTGTGCTTAGTTACCTGCAGTGGAGCACAGTTCTGCGGCTAGTGATGTACAACTCCCATGGAGTTCTGTGGGAGCAGAACTGTGCCAACTGCAGTTGGATGTACTACGTGCGCTTCCTCCAGTTACAGCTGAATTGCTGGAAAGTCACATAAATCAGGGCCAGAGACTGCTTTGAGATTTTTCAGATGGTCATGGCAGAGGAAGAAAATTCTGTCTTGTTTTTGTATCTGATTTTCAGCAATTCATGACTGGAGTATAATGTGGTGCCAGAACTCTGGTCTCTTATGTTCCAAAACACTTGTTCCAACCCAACTTTATTCCTTTCTGCTTCCACGCCCCTTCCGTGACACCCAACATTTCTCAACCTGAGAAGAGGGTGCAGAGGTTTTGGCATATTATCCCGGGAGTTCCAGTTTTCCAAGTACCAGTGATTAGCAATGATTCTCAGTAAAACGTTATATTATCTAAAAGGGAGAAAGCACTTATAGACTCTAATGCACCACTTCTCCCCCCCAACAGTGTAATTCTCTGACGTGAATGTGTTTTACAGGTCCCCCTTTGTGCCAAACCAGTGGAGATGGGCCTATTATAGAGCCAGCCAGTGATCCTTGTCTTGTTGGCAGCTCATGCTTTTAGCTGTGGAGATCCCTGGTACAATCCCCGGTATGTCAGCCAAGATGTCAGCCATCAAAAAAGCACATAAGTATTTATATAAAATATACGCACTTAGGAGTATTATAAAATCATTTGGCAGCAGAACTTCTCTTTTATTTGGAACCTGATCCTGCAAAATGCTGCATAACCTTACCTCCCATTTAGACCAGCACTGACACATCCAATACTCAGCTCTTTCAGGGAGGTTAGGGCAGCAGAGATGGGCTTGTCTTTGCTAGAAAATTAGCCCACAAAGTCATGTTAGAATACAGCCTTGAAGAGTCTCATTCATTATTGCAATATTCAACATAATGCAGTGTAGATAGAGACAAGTCATATCATCTGGGTTTACCTGTATTGATTTGCCATAATGTTAAACATAATCTGTTTTTGTGAACAGTGGCTACTAAGTCACGTTTAACATTGTGTCAAGTAGAAATGGGTAATGTCTCTGTAGATGTTGACTGCAAGGACTTTTAAAACACTGTTAGTTAACATGACTTCTCAAGGTTGTGCTCTAAAAGACACTAATATTCTAGTGAAGAGGAGTCTAGTGAGGTTAATTCCTCCATGTTTTCAGTTCAATTCCCCAGCAACCTAATGCATTTTAAGCCACAGATCTCTCTGTTCGTACAAGCAGATCTTTTCATGTTTCCTAACTGCATTCCCTTTTGATAACATTGTTAATAGCACATTTCTCTGACAACGACCTAAAACATCTTTGATCATATCACCATTCTCCCTTCCCCAAATAATGAACATAATAGATGAATGATCAAAGAGGTTTAGTAGGATGAATGCAGGCTAATTTATAGAGCACAGAGCATCCACTGGGTAGTTCACTGTGCTAGATTTCTCCCTCCAGTGCCTAATGTATTCTGCTTGGCTGACTCAGACCCATGCCAAGGAGGCTTGCCACTTGGGTATGTAAACGCAACAGAGTTTATCAAATATGTATCAAAAGCGAGCTTGCTTGAAGATAAAAGTGAGGTTGTAAACAGAAATTCTGACCCAACCCAGCTGGCGATGAGGATAAACTGAAAAATAGAAACAGGCTTGCTTGGAGTTCAGATCCCCTTAGGCAAGAAAACAGACAGAAGCCTGGTGATGAATGCAAATGTATTAAGAATGCTATAGATCTCTCACCCACTTCAGATCACAGACTAGCCTGTCCTGTGTAATGTTTTAACCACAGTCTCCCTGTAACCTAGATTTTTATTAAGCAATCATGGAATACATTGCTCACTATGCTATCAGGTGCATGGGAGCGTGTACAGACGAGAGAGTTTGTACCCAGAACACAGTGTGTGAAACTCCTTGAATTCCAAATTCAAATGCAACGAGCCTATCTCTGGTTTAAGTTTATTTTTTGAAATAGATTTGGCGCAGATCTATGATTAGTGAGGTTCTATTATATGCCATCCTTGCCAATATAGCAGAGTTTGCATATTTTGCTTTAGCATGAGAATCAAAGAGATTTAAAAACAAGAACAGAAATTAGTCTGTCTTATGGAAATCCTAAAAGTGCTTTTTTTTTTTTTGCTTTTGCGAACACTGCCACTTGACCTATTTTTCTACTGATGTCTTACCCACATGCAGCACTTGCTTGCAAGAAAAAAAGAGAATGTCCGCTTCAGACAAGGAGAGAATAGCTTCTGATGCATTTGTCTCATGAAATTACAGCCTTCTTTTTGAGTTCAGCCAGTGACCAAATTCTAAAGAGCTATAAAAGTTGAGCAGCAGCACAAGTGTAAGAGGCTTTGTAATAGTCCCTCAGTGGTGAATAACCAGGGAGAATTACTCTCTTATATGAACAATGAAAGTCTGTATCTCTCTGTGGATTTAGTATTCCTTAATCAGATCTAACAGATCTGGTGGTGGTTTTGTTTTATAGAAGAAGGGAGGAGGCAGGGAAAGTGCCCTTTTTCATGGAGAAAAATGGCAGATTTCAGGAGGCAACACCAAATCTTATAGACATGTATTTGAATAGCTAGTGTCAAGCAAGCACTGCTTTATAAGAAGCTAGAAATATTCCAGAATGGAAAGTAAAAAAGAAACCAGTCAATATAAAATTTCCATTCACTTTTCTGTGTTGCTTTGGGAAAATTTCAAAAAATAAAGGATAATTTGTTCAAAAACAACAAACATCATTAAAAGCAATGTCTAAGCTTCAATACTCTGAAAAATTGGCTCTAGGACATCAACTTTTCATCTGAGTTCCTTCGTTTGTAGCAGAAACGTATTTTCTGGTTTTGTGCTCCTGCCATTGTTAAGTAGGATCCTTCATCAGTTGCAGTAGAGCGTTTTCCATTAAGCCATGACTCTAAAACTTGTCCCAGATGTCTGCCTTATATTTCAACCTATGACAAAAATGTTTTCAGTGTCTTGAAATAACTGTGAAATACAGAATAAATTTTGACAGGATTAGATTTCTGGCCACACTGTCTTTGTGCTGCAAATCATACCATATGCCACTGGGAACTTGAACACTACTGCTTGAAAACCACACATCCCTACCATTTGAACTTCCTTTTGCTGTTAGTACAGCACAATTTTGAATAGTTCTGATTTGTGACAGAGCCAGGCCTGATGGCTACAGGAGGGTTGTCCTATTTGAAGGAACGAGGAAGTGGGCGGGCGCAAGTCCGCCCACTACTAAAACTCCTCCCCCAGCCTAAGGGGATGGAGCACTAGACCCAGCTTCAATTGAGTACTTGGGACAACAAATGACAAATGGGAACGGGTGTGAGGGTCAAAGGTTCAAAAGAAGGGATTCAGAGGGGGACACCGAGCAGAGGACCTCGGACAGCGCCCACTGCTCCCGAAAAGTATCGAGGGAGCCAGCGGACGCTGCCCAGAGGAACTCTGCTCGGATGCGTGAACGAACGAGGGACTGGAAGTAGGCCCCACAGTCGCAGGAATCTCCTTCAGCCAACCTCCTCTCTCTGGTTTTGTAAATGGCCACTTTGGCATAGGCCAAGAGGAGGTTGGCGAGGAGGTCCCGCGACTTTGTGGGGCCACAGATGGGGAGTGCATATAAAAGAAGGTGTGGGGAAAAGTGCAGCCAGAACCTCAATAAGAGGTTCTGGAGGAGCCGGAAAAGGGGCTGCAACCTGGCGCATTCGAGACAGACATGCGCCAGGGTCTCCCTCACACCGCAAAAAGGGCAGCTGTTGGGACGGGGGGTGAACCGCGCCAGGAAGACGCCCGTGCTCACGGCTCCATGAAGGAGCCGCCAACTTATGTCCCCGGCAGGCCATGGAGTCAGGGTGGCATACAGACTGGCCCACCAGGGGTCCTCACCCTCCACAGCTGGTATCAGGTCCCGCCACTTGGTGTCGGGGTGGGACACGAGGGCGAGGAAGTGGATGGTATGGAGCACGAGCGTGTACAGATATTTACGTGGCGCGGTACAGAAGGATGCAGGCTGCAAATCTAGCAGCCGGCTCGGGGCGTGGCGCTGGGGGGGCTCGCGGGGGCCGAGGCCTGATTAAAAGCTCCGGAGGGCCAGGACCGAGGGGGGGGGGGCGGGGAGCACCCTCTCGTAGGACCTGCTTGAGGTAACCCCGAGCAGCAGGGGGCAAGGCTGCGTTCACCTCCTGGAGTAGGCGCCGGGGTTTTCGAAGGGTGGAGAGCCCCATGCGCTCAGCTAGCATGAGGGGATCCATCCAGTCCCCCCGGGCATAGTCCAAGAGGTCTCCGACCTTGGTGACGCCTGCCAGGACCAGCCTCCGCCTCACGGAGGGGGTCTCCGCCACCTGCACACGGAGATGGAGGTTGTGTAGCAGGGGCTCCGTGAGGCGATCCTCCCCCTCGGTGGGCACAAGGGACCTGGAGGCCGAAACGAGCCTCCAGGTACGGAGGAGGTCCTGGTAGAAGGCCGGCAGCTCGGAGAGGTCTCGCGGAAAACTTCTCGGATTGATAAAAAAGAGCTGCCGGTCGTATCGGAGCCCTCGGTAGCGGCGGAGGAAGGTGCGCGCCAGATGGCTCCACGCCGGACTACCTGCACTATAAAGGAGACTCTGCAGGGCCTGGAGGCGGAAGGCATGGACCTGGCTGTGAAGACAGCACAGGCCCTGCCCTCCCTCCTCCAGGGGAAGACTCAGGATCCCTGCAGAGACCCAGTGCAGTCCTGGCCAAAAGAACTCCAGAACTGTCTTCTGGAGGTTGGCCAGGAAACTCGGGGGCGGGACCAGGGTGTTGAGCCGGTGCCAGAGCATGGACAGGACGAGCTGGTTGATGACCAGTGCCCTCCCATGAAGGGAGAGGCACTGCAGCAGTCCTGTCCATCTCCGCAGCCACTCAGACACCCTGTCCTCCAAACCGTGCGAGTTATCGTCCGGGGAGGGATGCGTGGCAGAAAGGTAAACGCCGAGATAGAGCAGCGGACCCGCACTCCACCGGATGGCTTGAAGCGCGGGTGGGAGGGAGCCCACCGACCACCCAGCCCCTACCGCCAGGCCAGAGCTCTTGGCCCAGTTGACCCGGGCGGAGGAGGCTGCCGAATAGATGGCCAGGCAAGCCTCCAATTCCTCCGGGTCTCCCGGGTCCTGGACCGCGAGGCGCATGTCATCGGCGTACACTGACAGGACCAGCCTCAGCCCTGGAGGAGGGTGGTCTTATTTGAAAGACCGGGAAGTGGGCGGGCACAAGCCCGCCCACTGCTAAAACTCCTCCCCCGGCCTAAGGGGATGGAGCACTGGACCCGGCTTCAATTGAATACGGGGGACAACAAATGACAAATGGGAACGGGTGTGAGGGTCAAAGGGTCAAAATCAGGGACTCGGAAGGGGACACTGAGCAGAGAACCCCGGACAGCGCCCACTGCTCCCGGAAGGTGTCGAGGGAGCCAGTGGACGCCGCCCAGAGGAACTCTGCCCGGATGCGTGCACGAACGAGGGACCGGAAAGAGGCCCCACAGTCGCAGGAACCTCCTTCAGCCAACCTCCTCTCTCTGGTTTTATATATGGCCACTTTGGCATAGGCCAAGAGGAGGTTGGTGAGGAGGTCCCGCGACTTTGTGGGGCCACGGATGGGGAGTGCATAAAGAAAGAGGTGTGGGGAAAAGTGCAGCCAGAACCTCAATAAGAGGTTCTGGAGGAGCCGGAAAAGGGGCTGCAACCTGGCGCATTCAAGGTAGGCGTGCGCCAGGGTCTCCCTCACTCCGCAAAAAGGGCAGGTGTCGGGGTGGGGAGTGAACCGCGCCAGGAACATGCCCATGCTCACGGCTCCATGAAGGAGCCGCCAACTTATATCCCCGGCGGGCCGTGGGGGTCAAGGTGGCATACAGACTGGCCCACCGGGGGTCCTCGCCCTCCACAGATGGAATTAGGTCCCGCCATTTGGTATCGGGGCGGGACACGAGGGCGAGGAAGTGGATGGTATGGAGCACGAGCGTGTATAGATTTTTGCGAGGCGCAGTTCGAAAGGAGACCGGCTGCAAGTCCAGCAGCCGGCTCGGGGCGTGGGGCGGGGACGGCCGGGGGGGCTCGCGGGGCCGGGGCCCGATTAAAAGCTCCGGAGGGCCAGGACTGAGGGGAGGGCGGGGAGCACCCTCTCGCAGGACCTGCTCGAGGTAATCCCGAGCAGCAGGGGGCAAGGCTGCCTTCACCTCCTGGAGTAGGCGCCGGGGGGTTCGAAGGGTGGAGAGCCCCATGCGCTCAGCGAGCACAAGGGGATCCACCCAGTCCCCCCGGGCATAGTCCAGGAGGTCTCCGACCTTGGTGACGCCTGCCAGGACCAACCTCCGCCGCACGGAGGGGGCCTCCGCCACCTGCACACTAAGATGGGGGTTGTGTAGCAGGGGCTCCGCGAGGAGGTCCTCCCCCTCGGTGGGCACAAGGGACCTGGAGGCCAAAACGAGCCTCCAGGTCCGGAGGAGGTCCTGGTAGAAGGCCGGCAGCTCGGAGAGGTCTCGCGGAAAACCTCTCGGAATGATAAAAAAGAGCTGCCGGTCGTATCGGAGCCCTCGGTAGCGGCGGAGGAAGGTGCACGCCAGTTGGCTCCACGCCGGACTACCTGCACTATACAGGAGTCTCTCCAGGGCCTGGAAGCGGAAGGCATGGACCTGGCTGGAAACACAGCACAGGCCCTGCCCTCCCTCCTCCGGGGGAAGACTCAGAATCCCTGCAGAGACCCAGTGCAGTCCTGGCCAAAAGAACTCCAGAATTGTCGTCTGGAGGTTGGCCAGGAAACTCGGGGGCGGGACCAGGGTGTTGAGCCGGTGCCAGAGCATGGACAGGATGAGCTGGTTGATGACCAGTGCCCTCCCACGAAGGGAGAGGCACTCCAGCAGTCCTGTCCATCTCCGCAGCCGCTCAGACACCTTGTCCTCCAAACCGTGCCAGTTATCGTCCGGGGAGGGATGCGTGGCAGAGAGGTAAACGCCGAGTTCGAGCAGCGGACCCGCGCTCCACCGGATGGCTTGAAGCGCGGGTGGGAGGGAGCCCGCCAACCACCCGGCCCCTACCGCCAGGCCAGAGCTCTTGGCCCAGTTGACCCGGGCGGAGGAGCCTGCCGAATAGATGGCCAGGCAAGCCTACAACCGCTCCAGGTCTCCTGGGTCCTGGACCGCGAGGAGCACGTCATCGGCATACGCTGACAGGACCAGCCTCAGCCCTGGAGGAGGGTGGTGGAAGGCAGGTATATTAGCCCCAGGCTCAGCAAGGCCCTGTTCTCGGGGTAGCTTGGGCGGGGCTGTTTTGAGCCAATTAAGGCACCTGACTCTAATTAAGGGTAGAAAATAAGCCCCTGTTGAAGCCAGGCAGGGAGGGAGTTTGAGCCTGTTGTTTGGAGGTGGAGGTAGGAGCAGAATTTGGTGTGTAGAGGAGAGCAGAGCAAAGAAGAGTGGAGGAGAGCTGACCAGTAGCTGTTACTGACAGCAGCTACCAGGTACAGGCAGTGAGGGCAAGTTTGACCAGGCAGGCCTTAGGGCCCCAGGCCCAGCACCTGTGGGGCAGAGACCCCAGTCCAGAGTAGGAGAGACTGAGGGTCCATAGCGCTGGGGGTTTGGAGGTGGGAGAATTGTGCCTCAGCTGGGTGCCACTACGTCAAGCGCAGGACCCACTGACCACCCGACCTTTTACAAACGAATGCATTCATGGTGCTTAAAATGCCTCGTACAAGAAGTCTGACCAATCTGAATTACTTCTGTACTTGTTTTGTCCCTTTTAATACCTTGGTTTTAAGGTTGTCTGTTATAAAAAAAAAACTTGGTTTATTTTTATATTATTTTTGTATGATATCCCTTATCCTTCTCTGTGTTAGCAACACCTTCCAACTTTGTGTCATCCGCAAACTTTATTAGCACATTTTCACTTTTTGTACCAAGGTCATTAATAAAAACATTAAATAAGATCGGTCCCAAGACCAATCCCTGAGGATCTGCACTACTAATCTCCCTCCAGCCCTGACAGTTCACCTTTCAGTCTGACCCATTGGAGGTTTCCCTCTAACCAGTTCCTTATCCACCTTCCCATTTTCATATCAATCCCCATCTTTTCCAATTTAACTAATAATTCTTCTTGTGGAAACATATCAAGTGCCTTGCTGAAATCTAAGTAAATTAGATCCACTTCATTCCTTTTGTCTAAAAAAAATCTGTTGTCTTCTGGCACAATCTGCCTTTTGTAAAGCCATGTTGTATTTTGTTCCAGTTATGGTTAACCTTGATGTTCTTAACTACATTCTCCATCAATATTTTTTCTAACACTTTGCATACTACTGAGGTCAAACTAACAGGCCTATAGTTACTCAAATCACCTTTTTTCCTTTTCTTAAAAATAGGAATTCTGTTGGCAGTTCTCCAGTCGTACTGTACAACTCTTGACTTTACAGATTTGACTAAAAGTCCTTGCTAATGGGCTTGTAATTTCATATGCCAATTTCTTTAATATTCTTGGATGGAGATTATCAGGTCCCTCAGTGTTGTCCCACTAATCAGTTTGTGTTTCGCTTCTACCTCAGGTATGGTAATTTCTACTTACATATCCTCATTCCCATGAACAACCCTACCACTATCCCCAAACTCTTTATAAGTGTTATTAAAAACACAGGCAAAGTATCTGTTTAAATATTGGGCCATTGCTAGATTATCCTTAATCTCCAGCCCATCCAACGTGCTTCATGGTCTCACTTCTTTCTTTTGTTTACTTCGTTTTTGTATGGCTATAAAATCTTTTACTATTGTTTTTAATTCCTTTTCCAAGATCCACCTCTATTTGGTTATCTCTACATGTTCTGTTCTCCAAGAGAGAGGTTTTCTTGCTGATTCTTCCCATCTTCCATTCCTTGTAGGCTTTTTGCTTTCTTTTGATTACCTGTGTGAAATGCTTATTCATCCAGCTTGGTCTACAACTCTTGCTTATGAATTTTTTCTGTTCCCTTGAGATGCAGGCTTTGTATACTTCCTGCAATTTTGACTTGAAGTAATTCCAAGCCTCCTCTGCTTTTAGATCCGTGAGTTCTTCAGACCAGGCAACTTCCCCAACTAATTCCCTTAATATATTAAAGTTAGCCCTTTTGAAGTCAAAGACCCTAGTCACAGATCTATTTTTGTTTATCATTCCATTTAGTTTGAACTTAATTAGCTCATGATCACGCGAATCAAGGTTGCCCCCTACAACCAGCTTTTCTATCAGGTCCTCACTACTCAGCAATACCACATCCAAAATGGCTTCCTCTCTTGTTGGTTCCATAACTATTTGATGAAGGAATGTGTCAGCTATCACATCTATAGAAATCCAGGCCCTATTACTACTATTAGCACTTGTCCTCCAGTCTATATCTGGAAAGTTAAAATCTCCTATCACACATTTCCCAATAATATTTACTTCATTAAAAGCATTGAAGAGATCTCTATCCACATCCAAGTCATTTCCCAGTGGTCTGTAATACACCCCAAGCACTATCCCAGGGAGAGGTCTAGTAGTTTTCTTCCCCATTGTGATATTCACCCAGACAGACAAGAAAAACCTCCTAATTTTTATAATTATAAGGAATTAGAGCATAGTGCCTGTCTTTCACGCCCCTTTCTAGCACCCTTAATTTTGAATGTTTTTATTATTAAAAAAAGGAAGTCAAAAATGTAGCAAATGTCAGTTGTTCCTCTTACTCTCTTCAAAGTCCTTTTCCATTCCTCCCCTGCTGGATTTTGCAGGCAGCTGGGACACTTTAAAAGTTTTACTTACGAAATAGATTCCAATTCTGCTGTTTTTTCATGTAAACGTCAAATGTTAAAGCAACACAGTCACACCAGTAGCCCTGTTCCACGTTATGGCCAGAGGAAAATGGAGTTGAAATATGAGGAATTTCTCTTTCAGGTTTGGCCACTGTGAGAAATTGGGAGTCTTTCCCCCACTCTCACTTTTTGCTCTGAGTCTTCCCCCTTGCTGGCATCAGTGTTCTCTTGTTTATTGCATCTAACTTCACCTCTGCTTGCTTATCCCTCTGAGGTACCAAGTGTGTCACACCATAGCAACACGAGGGCATGAAAGAAAGGTACTATATTATTTACTGTGAGACTGAAGAACTTTCCCAGCTGGCCCACAAGAGACAAATGGCCTTAGTATTCCACAGTATGTGAATTATAAAGTCTCCTGGGGTAGAGAGTAGCTCTCTGTACTAGTTCAGAATATGGTGAGAATCTGTCCAGATGCAGACTCCCTACTGAGATATGTTAAATACTATACATAATCCAATCCAAGCCTGAAAGACTTACAAAACAAGGGCCTAGACTCAAGAGTGCCTGATTGGCCTTTCTTATCCCACTCTACTATTCTTTGCACCAACACACTTTAGAATCCACCTATTGTGGAATAATAAAATTAGTTTTTCCCTTGTGGGCCAGCTGGGGAATTTCTGCAGGCTCACCATAAATAATACAGCATCTTTCATTCATTACCAGTTAGGAGGCCAAATGACAGGACCATGACTTTTGGTGTACATAGTAAATCCTGCCCTGGAACTCGTACTGTGTTCAATTATATTGAAATTGCAGGCAAGAGTTAAAGAAGAAAACTGTTTCAAATAATTTTTGTAGTCACGCTCACTCCTTGTTTTTCTGTGGCATCTGGGATCCATCAACCTATTATACAGCTGGTTAGATGAAATGTGTTGAGTATACATACAAGTGTGCCTTTTCAATTTCCATGAATCGTTGCTGTTGTATATAGGTTTCCTTATCTCAACCCTAGAATAAGCAAACTTTTAAGGAGTAATGACAAGTTCCAAAGGGGTAGCCGTGTTAGTCTAGTTCAGCAAAACAAACAAGGAGCCTGGTGGCACTTTTAAAGACTAACAAATTTATTTATTGCATGAGCTTTCGTGGGAGGAAAATCCAAGTGTCTGACGAAGTGGGATTTTCTCTCACGGTAGCTCATACGATTAATAAATTTGTTAGTCTTTAAAAGTGCCACCAGACTCCTTGTTTGTTTTAAGGAGTAATATTTACTTTGAATACAGATAACGTTGGGTGACATTCTATATGGTGTGTATGATAAATCTGATCATGCTGCCAGGTATTTATTGTGAAGGCAAAATAAAGGATGCTGGTCCTTCAACTGATTATACAAACATAATCATAATCAATGCTAGCCTATGTGCTACTGGAACTATTTTTGTTTAAAAGATTTGTGCCATTAGTTCTTGTGACATGCTACTGTTTTACTTTGTGATTTCTTTTTTTATTTTAATTTTTATAAAATTGGGAGACCTAATTGGAGAAGGGATAAATTCATCTCAAGAGCCGCCAGAAGCAGTTTTGGGCTTATGGATGTATGGACCTGTCCAATCTACTTGCTCTGTAGTCCAGTGCTGCCAGCTTTCATGATGTTTATCTCAAGTTTTTGAATATTTAATGATGATTGACTTAAAATCTTCTTTTAAATCATAACCTTTTGAAGCTTGACTCATCATTTTTGATCCTTTGGGGTTGGCAATACAGTTATTCATCAGCGGGTGTGGGACTGGGAGCCATGGTCATGTGACCTTTAGCAAGGATTAGTTAATTGGGCAAATGCTGTACTACCCCAACTGGATCTACCTCAAGGCAAGGCCACCAAGAACATCTAGGAAATGCTGCTTCTATTCATTTTTAGTGGTAAACACATTGGCAGCCTTCTGAGTGATCTATATGTTTTGATCATCTGAGTTTTTAAAAGGTTGATTTGAGTGTCTGCAATGCTCATGGTTCTATTCAGGGCTTCTTAATCAAGGCTTGGTTATCACCTGCTCTGAAACTCCAAACAGCCCTGGTTTTCAAACAGCTTTGTCTCGTCTTATGGATCTGAAACTTTCAGAACCAATTCAAGGGCCCTGACTTAATTTTCAGCCTCACAGCACAGTGTGGTGGTGATGTCACATAGTCTCAGCATTAGTTTACATCAACAGTGTGCAATCATATGGCATGTGTGCAGTGATGTGCATTGACAGATCTGATATTAAGGAATTTAGCACAAAGGAGCACAAATTTCTTAAAGGGTTTTGATCTTTATTTAACTGCATACTTAAAATCTTCCTAAATTGTAAACGGTCTCCGCTATTCCACCCTAATCCAGGGGGAACACTCTATACAATTAGCAAAACAAACAAACAAAAATCTGTACCACGGAATTAGTCAGATGATGCAAATCAGTAGAAAATCGTTTTTATTAGTTTAATGCTAAAAATTATTTTCCTGTTTTCTTCTCTTCCTTTCTTCTGCACAAAATGTGGATTTGTGACAGTTTACCATAGTTTTTTGGCTCATGGAATAACATTGTACACACACCAGTAAATCAGGATGTACATTGTCTCTTCTGTATAATTTGCTGGATAACTTTCAATGTCAACCAGACCCAACTGTTTTTCTTGGAGTGTATTTCAATAGCATTTATATTACATTGCACATTTCTAGTATCTCTTGTAGAAAACCAGCATTTATTCCTTTGGGTAACTGAGGAATAATTAATCACTTTGTCCACCAATAGAATCCATTTAACAATTTAATTTATAAAGAACTTCAGTGGGAACTTGGGTTGGAGGTTGGTGGGGCAATTTATTCTGACCTGTGATTTTATTTGTTGTTTCTTTACTCTCCTAAATGTAGTGAGAACATCAGCATTTGAAGTGTGAAATATCCCATTGTATATTATTGTGGGCTTTCTGTGGTGCATCATATGGTGCATGTTTCTTCTTTAAGCAATTTAAATACTTAATGAATTTCAAAACTAAAACTTTTGGGGTCTGAATCTCACTCAGGAATTGCCTTCACTTGAAAAAAAGATGTGTTCTTTATTTGGGATAGATAGTTTGTATTAGATAACTCAGATTAAAATATCAGTGAAAGTGAGACACCTTGGCTTTTAACTTGCATTAGCAGCTCAGGACATACCCTAGGCTTCTCAGAAGACTTTGCTAGCCTAAATTAGGAGATACTCTTATTCCTTCGCCCCTGGTAAAAACATTCCTCTGATTTAAGTCTCTTTACACTATTCTGTCAAAGTATGTAAACTGTAAAGGGACCTTAAACTGGACATAAATTATATTTACACTCACCTTAAGGCCCCTTTACCATTCCAGAGCAGTGTAAAAGGGCCTTTGGCATAAAGCCCTTTAACTTAATGTTGCTAAATTATTTCCCACTTATAAACACACCTGTGAAGGACGTAAACATGAACAAAATTTTAAGATGCATTATTTAGGTCTGTTAGTAAATATTAACTCTCATTAAGGGTCCAATCCTGAAATATTTGCTCATGTGACTCAGTCTTGCTCACAAAAATAATTCATTTTGAAGGCAAAGGGACTACTCATGTAATATTTGTACGCTATGTTGGTCCCAGGATGGTAGAGGGACAAGGTGAGTGGGGTAATATCTTTTAGGGGACCACTTCTGCTGGCTTGAAAGCTTGTCTCTCTCACCAGTGTCTCTCTCGCCAGCAGACATTGGTCCAACAAAATGTAATGTTTGGTTATATAATTAAAGGCTGCAGGATTGGGGTGTAACTTTGATTTTAAAACTAAGCTATGTGTTAACTTGAGCTATTCATCTGCCTTCTCCCCCACAAAAAAAATTATACACTTTTTGGAAAAGCTGTAGACGTCTGTTCTGCCCCATGGCATATCTATGCTGCCACATAACTCAAATAGCTTATCAGATTTGTTTCAAACGTCACATAAAAACAAATAGCCTCTGACCTAAGACTAAGTGTGAGAAATTTCAAGGGAAGAAGGAGTAAGACCACAGGTTTGGTGGGTGGGGGGAGTCAGATTGCTGGGCTCCACTTTGGTCTCCGATATTCACTAGTCTCTCTACTGCTCTGTTTCACTTGACTCACCTGTAATATAAAAATACTCATCTACCCCATTCGAAGGAATGTCGTGAAGCCTCATTCACAGACGTTTGTGAAACATTTAGGCATTCTTCAAAGTGAAAGGCTCTGTTTAAGGGCAAAGTATTATAAACTGAGTAACTGGTGCTGCACGGCAGAAGGAGCTGCATTTCAGTGATGGGTGAAGTGATATTTGTGTAGCTCTGTTTGTGAGCCTTTGAGAGGAGAGGTGCAAAGTAAATGCGAGATTTATTTTGCAATGAATGATGATCGTTGGTATAACAGTGTAAGTTCTGGTGGAGGGGACAGTTCTTGCTCCTTTTTGCCACCTGGCCCTTTTCTGATGCAATTGGTCGCTGTGCAATACACACGCAACACACACAGGTGTTCAGAATATTATCTTGCAAGTGGAACTAGTTGAACAATGGAAAGCAGACTAATCAAATAATAGCTCTGGAATATTTTAAAGTAATCAATGTTATTAGTCCGGCTGGGCTTACATCCCTATTGGATGTCGGGGTTATGACGACTTCCCATGAAGCACGGCTCAACAGCAATACAGAGGTTTCAATCTAGGTCCAAGTGTTCTGGTCTCCATCCTCTACCTGCCTGAAATTCTGTTCTGCTGCTGTCAGCAATCCTTGAGGTTCCACTGCCTTATTTGCCTGACCCTGTCAGTGTGTTTCTAATCACTGTGTTATAGTTCAAGACAAATGGTGGGTTATTTGTTAGCATAGAACAGTATGCAATTAACTGTTCCTTCAATGAGATAAATGATACTGATTAACCAGTTCTTTGCATGCAAAGATTAAGCCCCATTGCTAATGCCTAATTCTCCTTGATATATAATGTATTAGACTGCATACTCAGTTACAGCACACAAATAGAGAATGCATTCATGTTAACTTTCCTATTCATTTTAATTAGCGTTATCTTACACATTTAAAATTCCAAGGAAACTGTATTTTTAACCCAGTCATATTGGAAATTAAAATCCAGATTTTATTTTCTTAGAACACTATTGCATCAGATAGACTTAGATATTTAGATACCCAGGAAGTACCAGACTTTGGCAGATTGACAAATAGCATTCTAGTAGAACGCTGGAGATTACATTCACTAAATTTTGCAGTTTTGATAGATTTTCCTGCTCCTGGTCAGTGCTATATGCTACCCATTAAAAGTGGCAGTTGATATCCAAATACTTCTAGTCTATAGAACATATCAAAATCTGCTGCTTTCATATTATTTTTCAGTTTACAAAATTCCAGCATGTGTTAATTTTTTCTGAATTGCAACTACTTGGTATTGCAGTACAATTTTAAATTCTGTTTGATGGTTCAATGTTTTAGGTGCTTTACTACTTTAATATTGTATTACCTAATGCAGGAATGTAATATACCATGAGAAACTACCTTCCTAAGTCAAATGTTTCATCTCAGGAAAAGCACTGTGACTTCATATCATTTTTAACATCTCTGATAAAGCAGTGGTTCACATTTAGAGTCTGCTTCCTTTATGAGCTGGTGAACAGCACGTTCAGGTTTATGTGGCCTTATGTAAAGCAAATCACCATAAAAAAACTAACAAAATCCATGAACATTAGTTCCATGTCTTTACTGTGCCTGTTGTTTCCCTTGCTGTGAATTTTCACAGTAATCTGGGAAACACAGATTATGCCATGTACAGATGGTCTTGATAATGCTCAAAACAGAGGTCCTGAAGCAAATTATGCAGAAATATTGATATTTAATACTTGTCTATTCTAATATTTGGTGTGAGGTATATCTTTTCCTACAGAGAAGTGTCCACTTCTTCATTGCATTATGCAAAAGTTCATATCAAAGAACTCACAGGGATGAAATGCACTTAGTTTTCTCTTTACTTTCTGTAATACATTGTTCAGTTTTTGTTTTTTCTGAGCCAGTTGATGCAAAAACGTAGATGAGACAGCTTTTATAGTACATTTTGATAGCAAACACTAAGGTTTTCATTCCATCTCCACTGCATTGGGACTGCTGAAGAATGAGAGAGAGAGATAGAGAGATTCATAAAGTACGAAATCCACTCCTGTGCAGAACATTAGCAGAAGTCTTTTAAACACTTATGTCCCACATAAGCCTTCAAAATATAGGTCTTGTTGGTACAGAGATAAATTTTCACCCAAATCAATGCACATCTTACACTGAAGTATGTTCTTGGTAAAAGACTTTTGAACTTTGATAATCACTGTGGGGAAAGTTTAGTAAAAAGCATCTAATTGCAACATACGATTACAAAGAATTGAAAAAAGTTCAGGTGTCTTAAAAGTAATTTTAAAGACTACAGCTGAATTTCTGTACAGTTAGATTCTGCTGTCCTTATTCCTGCTACTCAGCAGTTTATGCTGTGAGATGCCCTGTTAATTTTAATTGCACTACAGATGGAATAAATTACTGTAAAATATGAATAAGGAAATCACAATCTGGTCCTTATTAATCAGTGACCAATATGGTGATTTGTTTATGCATTGTAATAGATGTTTGTGTGGTTTATTAAGCCTGAAATCAGAAACTCCTGACTCCTTATCCCTGCTTGGCCATTGTCCTGCTGTGAGACCATCAACAAGTAACTTAACTATTATTTTCTCGGTAAGACTGGGATAACATACCTTTCTTGTGTCATAATGGTATTGCAGATATTAATTGTTAATGTTTGTGCGGTACTTTAAAAGTCTGTGACTTTAAGTGTTAGGTACAAATTGTACAATAGACTTCATATGAAAGCTCATGAAATTTAATCCTAAAAGCCTAGAAAAGTAGAGGGGGTTTTTTGTCTGGTGAATTTCATGGCTGCTTCTTTGGTACTTGATATCCAGAATTCAGGCTGTGTTACTAAATTATGATCAGTCACAAGTTATGTGGGGTGCTTCTGTATTTTTGACTATATGAGTGCAATTCTCATAACAGATTTCTTGTGTAACAGCTTACTGAAGCCAAATTTAAAATGTACTTTCCATTAGTATTTGAGTGTGATCTTAAAATCTGTACTAATGAAATTCAGCTGTATGAATATTCCTGGAAACCAAACACAAAATGGTCATGAAGATGGCTGGGAAAAATTCATATTAAAATTCAATCATACATTCACAGGAAATGGTTTTACACTATTCACCCGGGTCTAGCATCTAGAAGTAAAGACTATTTTGAGTTTTGTTTTACTGCTTTCTCCCATCATCTGTTTTTAAGAGGAGAGATCTGGGTGTTTTATTTACTTACGGTAGTACTAATCAGGAGTAATTCCACTGAAATTAGTTGAGACACACCAGAATAAAACCACTGTGACATCAGAATCAGGCCCTTTTGCATTCATCCATTTCTGCCTCTGATTTAAAAGCACAATCCCACAAGTTGCTGTGGACCCTCAATTTCATTAGAAGTTTCTGGGAGGCTGAGTGCCTAGCACCATATTGCAGGATTAAATCCTAAAAACGTGTACATGGGATTCACCAATAAACTGAAAGAATGAATGCTGTAGAATTAGCATTTATTGCTTGTTGTTTTAGGCCACTTTACACTTGATCTGATCTTAGAGGTCAATGTTCTGGTCTCTGGTTTTAGTGTAAACAAGAATGTATCCTCCTTTGCCCAGGACAGCACATCTCAAAAGAATGTGTGATGGAGCTGGGGTTTATAATATAGTTGTTTCGACAGCTCGTTTGTGATAGTCTGTAGTAACGGAGCACATTGTTGTTCTCTGACAGGATTTATGACCATGCCTTCATCATTTCTGCCATTCTTTATTGCTGCAATGTCCTGGGAAAGTTTTTATCTGACTATGGTAGGTGATAACAAAGTTTTTCACATCAGCACGACCAATCAGGATGTTAAAGTACAATTAGTGAGGCTTGTTGTGTTTTCCTCAACTGTTTGGGCACTATTTATCATGAAATGAAGGACATTCTCAAACAGTCATAAAATTTCCATACTTTAGCTTAACATACGAGAGAACAAATAAAGTGAAATAACAAGAAAGAAAGAGTAGATAGAAAATTCTAACAAAGTGAAACACAGTTTGAAGACATTTGGTCTTCTGCCAACCAAGATCAACAACCAGCTGAAACATGCACTCAGACACTAACACTTGAGATGAATGATCTTACCAATTGCATCTGTCTGTATAGTCTTCCATGCTTGAGCAAGGTCACGTAGCAAAGAGAGCTTCTCAAAAACCTGTCTTCTTCCGAGAGCTTAGATCACCTCCTAGTTGGATTTAAAACCAAAATATGCCACCAACTTGAAAGCGGTTGTGATGCTAGAACATCTCTTCTTTAGCTGTAGGCAATAGATTACTCTTCATTCATATCCTTTGTTCATATTCTCCTTGTTCATATTTTTTGACATCACCTCTGAAGATCTGTCACTAACACCATGTGGCCAGACTGGAAACTGTATATTGGATATGCAATGAATGCTAATATAGGGCCTTTGAGAGGGAGAGGGACCTTATTGACAAGGTTGTGGTGAGGAAACTTGGGTACCATAGTCCTGATTTGTGACATAGAGCCAGATGATCTTTTTTTATTATACCAGCTGTCTATCTAGCCAATATATTCTGTGTATCACTGTGGAGTCTGAGTAAATGAAAATATTAACTACCTGATTTCCTCAGATAGCTTGGAATAGTTCTGTGCAAAATCATAAACAAGACCTGGAACCTGACTTTGTACTCCAGTGTCTGAGCCACCGTTACAAGCAAAGCATTGAAATGAGGAGCTTTAGGAAGCCTGCACTTCTGATGTGGTGGGTTGCTGCATCCTGAACCAACTTCTTAGTGTTGATGGCTTCTTCCTGTAAATGTAAAATTGCAGTGGTCAGAACTCAAAATTATAAATGCCCTATCCTATGCGGATCACTGTGGCCAAGTCTGACTCTATAGAACAGAGCATAGTCTCCTGATTAGATGTGGATGGCAAAAGGTGTTTATAGAAATCATTGGAGTATTCAGTAGAAATTAGGAGTACAGAAGGATGCTATATCTATAGATACTGTTTCCTTGCATCTGGTCAACATACAGGCAGATGATTTCGTAAAGAATTTCAAAGTTGTTGCTACTTCAGAGGGTTTGAAATTAGGGCTGGCCAGAAAACTACATTTCCGTTTTGGATAAAAAAAAAAAAAAAAAAGTTGATGTCTGAACATTTGATTTTGTGCCACTGTGAAATGAAGCCAAGATCTTTTGAAATTTGTTATGAAAAAACTTGAGAGAGAGAGAAACACGCCCCAGAATATCCAATAGCCCTGTGGTTATAGCATTCACCTGCAATGTGGGCGACACAACTTCAAGATTGATTCAAGTAGGGACTGGAACCAGGGTCATGTTGGCATCAATCTTTCTCTCTCTATCTGGTCGTCTGGAGCTGCTCCACTATATACAACTAATTACATATTTAGTGAGCTAGACAGAGAGAAACTCTATAGTTGAAAAATCATTTTAATAGAAAAATTCCTAACTGGCTCTATTTGACATGGACCCTATCACAAGGTGGGGTGGCCTTTTAAGAGTTGGATTTAGCATACCCAGGTGGTGGAAGTCAAGGATCAGGTTGATAATCCTTAGGGAAAGTCACCTTTTCCTTTGATTAAAAGACCAGTAAAGCAGCTCAGGGGAATATCTCCACGGTGACAACCCAGAGCACTGATCAGAGCCCCGTTCAGCTGACTTGGTCTTGTGGGACTGGGGCTGTGGTGCTAAAAATAGCAGTAGATATTTGGGCCCAAGCTCTGAGACCATTCTTCACTTGTGGGGACTCAGCACTTCTGTCCAAGCACACACATCTACACTGCAATTTTATAGCACCACAGCCCAAGCCTAATTCTTTATAATAAATATTTCAACAATTAAATTCTCTTTTCTGCCATTGTCATTCCCTCAGTATCTTGTTTGCAGACTGATGTTACCAAGTGACACACTCCCACTGTGTGAAATACTTCAACTGACATCTGAGAGAATTTGGCTTGGAAAACTGGGCCCTGAGATTTTAGTAAACGAGACAGCACACAGCCTATGCACTACTGAAGACCCAACTGACATCAGTGATGCGTAAACAGTGTGTTAGCCCTCTGCACGTTTGTGAATTCCATACTGTATGAGTAAAAAGAAAAATGTTCTAGAATTCTTAAGTCCCTGTCTATGATGTTGCTATGGTGCGCTTTCTCCTTAGACATAATACTGGGTGAAACTCTCAGACACATAGCAGATCTGCCGATAAAATGCGATTTGATAAAAGGTAGTGAAAAAAAGTTATTTGAAACGAAACCAACAGTTGTCTCAACACATCTAGCTTCAAACTGAGTTAAAAGCTTAACTAGAGAAGGCAACTGCTAGAAAGAATAGCATAGTACAGATGCAACTTATACCAGCAAAATAGTGCTTTTCTCAGTATAGCTTATACTGGTTCACAGAATGAAATGTTATAGCAGAAAAGGTACTTCTGTGCTTGTGTAAGCATATCTATACTATGGCTTTTTGCCAGTAAAGAAATGTTGCAAACGATCTCACCACTAATCATCGTTACCTATTATTAGCTTTATATTATACTATACTATTTTACTATTTTATATTTAAATATGGTATATTAAATATGGTATGTCGAATTCCAATTAGTCTAGTTCAGCAAAGCAAACAAGGAGTCTTGTGGCACTTCTAAAGACTAACAAATTTATTTATAAATAATAATAAATAAATAAATAAATTTGTTAGTCTTTAAAAATCCCAAAGGACTCCTTGTTTGTTTTTATAAATGTCAAAACAAACCAAATGTAAATGATAAAGTTGAAACAAAACATTTTATCTTATCTAAATGAAATGTTTCAACATTATAACAAAGTTAAAAAAAAAAAATCATGTTGACTTTTTCCTGTTGAAACTTTTTATTGAAATCAACCCATTCCCATGAAACATTTTGATTTCAAGCTGTACTATCCAATGGAAAACTGTTCTATCAAAAAAAAAAAAAAAAGATCTACTCTGTTTTTGGTATAGGTATTCAGTAATTCTTTTATTTTTCCCCCGATCTGTGCTATTATTTTCTTGATTGCCATGTCCTCTATATTGCAGAACTACTCCATCCCACCTCTCCAGTCTGTCTGGATGTAGTTTCTTTTTAAAGTAGTTTTACCTTTCTTGCTTATTACACTATAATTTAGGAAACAGGAACTGAGGTTCTCTACTTAGACAGAAGGAAAGACGGTGTCTGCCTAAAAGAGTTTACAGTCTATACAGTCTACATACACTGGGGAACAGTATGTAGAGGAAGGTGAGGTCAAATCACCTTTTGTAAATTCCCTATCTTCAAAGCATCTGACAAAGTAGGTTTTTTTTCCCACAAAAGCTCATGAGATAAATACATTTTTTAGTCTTTAAAAGTGCCACAGGACTTCTTGTTAGTTTAAAGAGATGAGACCAAAGGATGAGTGGAAGGAAGTATTGGTATCTCTATTTTTCATATGGAGAATTGAGGCACAGAGAGACCCGGAGTATATCTATACCATGAGCAGCAGCATATCTCAGAACCTGGGTCCACAGATTTCACTCATGCTACCATGCTAAAAACAGCGGTGTAGATGTTGCAACTCAGGCTGGCGTTTGGGCTGTGAAGTCTATCAGGCTTCAGAGCTTCAGCTGCAACATCTGTACAGCTATATTTAGCATGAGCCCCACAGGCTCAGGTCTGTCAGGCCAGGCTGCAGCTTGCTGTGTAGACAGACCCTAAAAGCATGGCCGGACCAAGGTTTTTTGGCGCCCTAGGCGAACTCTGACTTTGGTGCCCCCACTCCACATTTTATAAAAAATAACATATTAATATATATTTTTTAAAAATAGAGGGAAAAAATCACTTCCATTTAATTTGGTGCCCCTTAAAGTCTGGCGGCCTAGACAACCGCTTAGTTCACCTAGACAGTTGGGCTGGCTCTGCCAAATGGTCACGCAGACAGAGCCAAGAACTAAGCCCTTGGCCCGGTCCAGTGTTTTTACCTCAGGATTGTGCCTCCTGTCTATAATTAATATCTTGTGCAGAAGAAGTGGGTCAAACAGCTTGTAATTCATTTCAGTACTAGGAAACTTGCTCTTCAGGCTGGTTTAAATTTTAATCGTAGACACCAGTGACATCACTATCCTGAATACATTGAAATTCATTATGTGAATTAAAAGCTACTTTCCCAGTTAAAAACTATCCATTTATCATTTGGAATGCTTCATTTCAATCTTTAGGTCACTACTTCACCTCGTGTCTGCTTTTGTATAAATATGTGGGGTCCATCTGACAAAAGCAATTAATGAAATATGGGCTCTTAGTTGAAATGCAAACAGGTTTTCTCCTATTTTAGAAAGCTACCACTGTCGTGGAGCGGTGAAAACTTCCACCTATTCTCAGACTGCAGGAGTCTTAACAATCTATTGCACTATGAACAGTGTACATAAACAGATATTCTCACATACTCTGCTAAAGAATTCATGCTTTGTCTTGAGGAAAACGAAGTCCTGTACTGGGTGGGAAATGATGTCTCCTGAAAGAAATTTATAGCCACAATTGTTTAAAAGAAATGAAATATATATCATTTAAAATATTTTTAACAAAAATACTCAATTGTTTTTTACTTTCCTTTCAGACTATTAACACTGACAGTTCACGGAAGTTATTGCCTAAATTGAAAGTACTCTGTAGTTTCTGGTAAAGTTCTAAAATTTTATTTGTAGATAACTAGTGAGATTAACTTTATTTGTTTGCATCCAAGGTAGCTATGTTTTTATATTTGTTCAGAGGGTAGCACATGATCTAGGTTACCAAGACTGACTGACTTGTATAGCTAGGGATCACATTTAGGCTCCAATTTCCTTCTATGCAGAATTTTCCTGTACAGGAGAGAGGGAGCTGTGGGTTAAAACTCATGGAAATTTCTGCTCTTTCTCCTATCAGTGAAAATAAGAATGAGGGATTCTGTTCTCTTAACTTGAGATGTGCAGGAGTCTCTGGTATGTGCAGCAAACAAGAAGAATTCACATTGATATCACTTGCCTCTCTCTCGCCCTTATCCCCACGGGCCGCTGAAAGGATGGTGGTTCTGATCATCGTGGCCCTTAAAGACCTGGAGAATTTTCACAGCAGGTAGGTCTGGAAGAATTAAAATCCAGATATGCTGAACTGGATCTCTTGTTTTCCTTATTTCCACAACCTCTGCACTTGAGCTCTTGTGGAGGGTTCAGGTTGATGTTGATCAAGTTGCATAATCTTTCCTTGTTTCATGTTGACAGGTCTATAAAATGAATGTGACTATTCTCCTATTTCATAGCTGCTGATGTTTGCAAAGCACACTGAGATCCTTGGATGTAAAATGCTGGACTAGGGCAGATGAAGTATATGAGCAGTTCACAGGGGGTGAAATTCAACCCCATCCCATAAGGTGTATGTGGAATTTAAGTGGTTCATGGGCCTTGTGTATGGATGCATCAGGATGAATTGCATCCCAGGTGAGATATCTGGTTCCATATGGCACTGGAAAATGCCACATTATTTTTTTTTTACAGTTTCTGCCTATCCTTTCAACTTGACGTCAGGTCAAAGCCAAAGGTTCCTTTCCTTCCAAGTCTGACTGTCTTATTTTTTATATGAAGCTTTCCCTTCAAGACTGGAACCTCAGAGCCACTCTAACTTAACTATCTGCTTCCCAGAGCACCTTACAGTCCCTGGGAGGTAGGGCAACGCTATGACAGAATAGATATCAACCACCCCTCTTATCTGCCACACAGTTCAGGAGGGTGGGCATAGAGGCCTTATAACAACTCTTCACCAACACAGGAGGCCATATACCCAGGAGATATTCCCAAGGGGTCATTTCCACCCACTCATTAAGGCCCGTTTATGCTGCTGGAGTGATGTAATGGTGTAATATAATAGAGAATCAGGCCCTTTGAAATGAATAGATTTTGAGCGACTGTTGGTGCTGAAGTTTTGTATGGTACTGGTGAGAATTGGGAAGTGTAAGTAGGGGGCGAAGACAAAACCAGGTATTTTCCCCATCAAAATAAGCATCCAGAAACTGTTCCAACCCTCTTGTATAGTCAAACAAATACTTCAAAGATAGCAATCAGACATTTTTTCAGAAAATCCCTCACTGAAACAATTGCTGGTTTCATATTTTCCCAAAGCCTCCAAAAAAGTCTGCAGACTTATGATTTAGTGAAAAGCACCCTATCACGTTCAACAGCTTGCAAAAGCAAACTTCCTCCCAAACATGATGTGCCCTGATGGCTATGTAAAACAATGTAAAGTAATATTACTGCCTAAAAACCCTGGAATATGCCACTTTTTTTCTCTGTAAAACATTCATGTTGGTCTCTACCACTGCTCACAGTTGTGTACTCGTACCAGACATCCTCACGTGAGTAAGTGCTAGGCATTGTCAGTAAGCTTTGCAGAATCTGACCTTAAGTTTGGAAGAAATAACATTCAGTCCTTGATCAGTTTTAGAATCTTTTTAATCAACCCAGGCTTCTATATACATTCATCAGACTTTTGGGGGCTAGATTGTACTTTTGGTACTTAGCTCTAAACTTCAGAGGGTCACCATTCTTTCCATGTTCCCCTCTTCTTCTGGGGAAAAGTGACTTGCTGCAGTCCTTGAAAAGGTGTTATTTCTCTCTGTACTGCCCATCCGGCTCTGCAACCAACTATACATCTCAATCTGCCAAGGCCCAGCTGTGGGCATAATGTGCAACAAAGACCTAAAATGAGGGAGATGGAAACTATTTATGCAGGACATGTGAAATGCTAAAGGATTCACTTCTTCAGTGAAAATGAATGCTCCAGACTCGGTTCCAGGATTCTTTATTGATGTAAATCATTTTTAAGACTAAAAGCAAGAGAATCCTGAATTTGTGGGGCACATGGGCATGAAAGGGTTTTTGTGCTATATTTGCATTGTTATTTTTTTTAAAAGAAGTGAGTGATTTGTGCATTGTGCAGTTTTAGATTCAGTTAAGTACAGCTTGCATTATCATTAAAAATGTGTAGAAAATACATTCTTGAAAATAAGTTCTGGTATTGTCACCACCAAGCCAAAATGGACTCTAAGCTTCTGTTTCCAGGGCTCTCTTTGTTGGCTTAAAAGCTGGTCTCGTCAGTAGCAGAAGTTGCTTCAATCCAGGACCAGATTAATGCAGGGTCTGAAGCTTCAGGCTAAGGGGGGGGGGGGGAGACAAAAATCCAGCCCTAGCTGGGTGTCCCCTGCTTCCAAGGAGGCACCACTTGGAGGTAATGGGGGGGAGACTTTCCTCCGCTTAAGGTAGCATAGCCTGCCAGTCACACCCCTGGTTGCAGTGGCTCCAGGCTGCTCCCAGCGGCTCTGACTGTGATTTCCCCACCCCAGGAAGCTGCCGCTGGCTGCCTTCGTTTGCAGAACGGGGGTGAGAGGCGATGAAGCCTGCTCTGGGCTGGACTCCTGGGAGCCAGAGCCGCAAGGGGGCTGGAGAGTGGCGGGGACAGGGGAAGTGGGTCAGAGTGGGGAACAGGAAGGTGAGGGGCTGGAGGAGGTGAAGGGTGCAAAACAGGACAGGAGAAGGGCAGGGGACAGTGGATGCCTGGTAGGGGTTGAGGGAAATCAGGGGATGGGGAGGTTAGGGGCTGGAGGAAGGAAGCTGAAGCAGAGGCAGATGTGAGGGAAGGGTGGGATATGATGGGAGGGAAGGGAGGGGAGGCTGGAGGGAATTGTGAGAGGAGGAGCCCCACTGCCCAGGGTGTCACAGCTCACAGGCAACCAGGGTGTCCTCCAACCCTGACTGATCTGGGCATAAGAAGAGACCCACAGAGAGCCAGTCATGGCTGCCTTACCACCCCCACAGCAGGGGGAAAGTGGGACATGGGCCCAGAGATTCTTCCAAACCCTGTGGGGCACTCCCGCTTCTGCTGATGGGGTGTGGTGAGAGTGGGGGAGATTGGGACGTGGACCCACAGACCCCTCCTAGGGTGTGCTGCTGCCAACTGGTGGGGGGGGCATCAATGTAAGTATGACCCCCTGGGTGCCAGAGACCCTCCTCTCCTGCCCACAGACCAGCCAGGGGCCCCACAAAACCTCATAGCCCTAGGTCCACAAGGATGTTAATCTGGCCCTGCTGCAATCAAATATACTAACCCACCCATCTGGTCTCTTTGATTTCTAGGGCTGACAGTCTGAGACCTTATAGGGAAACTAAAGTCACTTTCATTTAATAAGAATACCAAAAAATGCCAAATGACTAATTTTATATTCTGTGAAAGAAAAAGTCCCCAGAGAGAAGAGAGAGTGTGAGAACCTTATGGCTCATCTTCCTTTTTTCATTTTCATGTGTACTGTACAGTATTTGTGTTCAAACTGAAATGGGGAGACATGCAGATTTATGATGGATTAATCTAAAATAGTTACGGGTATGTCTTATCAAATATGTTTTGTATCATTCACATTCTAGGTGACGGAACTGCTTGGCTGAGCAGTTCTAGAACCTGAAATGCTAACAAATTGCACTCTCTTATCAAATAAGAGATACCAACATCCATTCATAGTAATGAGTACAAGAGGGGTCCAGGTCTCTACCATAACTATGTCAACTCTATACTTATAAACTTTACCGCTTCCTGACTGACTAGCCTTTATAAATATGGTCATATCATTTTGACAGGATACAAAATAACACAGTCCTCTTCATCTGCTTAATGGAAGCAGAGGCGTCCTTAGCCTATCTGGGGCCCTAGGCAAAGGTCTCTTGTGGGCCCCCATAAGGGTCCCTGGCAGAGCCCTCCCCTCAGCCCTGGCACCCCACCCCCATGGCTCCCGTTGTCCACGGCCAGACCCCTCTACCACTGCCAAAGGCAAGGAGCAGGGTAGGCGTGTGGAGCCAGGCCTTTGGACCAGCCTGCCCTGCCCCATCCTGCTCTCCCTCTGCCCCAAGCGCAGGGGCCCTCACAGGTCGATTGGCCCTGGGCCTTTCCCTCCCCCCCCTCCACAAACCCTCCACACTGCTGCCCCCGCTGTGTGTTCTGCAGGGCGGGAGGCAGATACAGCGTCACCTACGCCAAAAGCCGCCTCTGTATGGAAGGCCAATGTTAGTAATGTTTTGAGGTTGTATCATTCTTGACAATTTCAATAAAGCAAGGATGTAAGACTCTACCAAGTCCTAAATCAAGTTAGATACTTCCCTGAAACCTTCTATGCTATGATATATAAGTAGTGTTGTTTGTTCCATTTTCCCCCCTCCCCTTCATCATCCAGGGATGACTGATAGGCAGCATTCTGTATCAAACAGATAGGAATTCAACTCAAAACCCCAGTTCCATATACTGGGGCAAGGGGATTGTCTCGTCACCATTAGCCTGATTCATTTTAAGGGATACCTTCCCTGTAAGTTCATTTCAGCTCTGATTTATCAGGGCACGGGGTCCCCTATGAAGTAAGTACCTGCACTGGTCATCAGCCCCAAAGAGGCTCCAGCAGTTAGCTCGGCTGCTTCACACCCAGCCAGGTTCCCAGTTATTTAACAGTTCCCTCTCTGTCAGCCAAAAAGTACATCCATTGCTTGCTCAAAGAAGTGTACCCCCATTGTTCCTGGAGGAGGGTGTGAGTGGTACTGCCTCATGCCTTCTGCTGCAGCATTTCATACCAGTTTATAGTATAGTATAGTCACCTGCAGGGAAATCGTTCTGGTTCTGCTCTAAATCTCCCTGGGTGCGTCTACACTTACAAATTAAGTTGACTTAAGGAGGCTTAAGTTGACTTAAACTACTTCATGTCCACACTGGGCTTTCCTTAAGTGGACTGAAGGAAAAGTTAAGTTGACTTAATAACACCTCGATTTAGGTAGACTTAATGCTTAAATTGACCTTATTAGGTCGACTTAAGCCAGTGTGGACAGGGATTAGCGCCTAAATTCACCTTATCAAGTCAACTTAATAAGGTCAAAAAGGGGCTATGTCTACACTTGAAAAGTTAAGTCGACTTTTGTTATGTCGACTTAATGAGGTCAACTTTAAGTCGACTTAAAGTCGACCTTATTAAGTCGACAAAGTTGACTTAACTTTTCAAGTGTAGACATAGCCCCTGTGCCCTAATTATTAAACCAACCCCCTTACAAAATCGCACACAGTTTTCATCCTTGTGTACAATAATCATTTCAGCTGGCTGGTTCCTGGCTGCCAAAGAGGGTGAAAGGGGCATTATCTCTTTCCATGTCATCTCAGATTCATTTCACCATTGAGGACTGGCTGTGAACCCCTAGAAGAACTGACTGTCTATGGCCATAATGCACAATATTTTGTCTGCACATCCAGTCACTCCTTCCAGTGATCTGTTTATGTAATCCTGAAGAGGGAGTATACACCACTGAATTATCGTCTCCAATAGAATTATTGTATTCTGTTGCCATCATTTATAGGCGTAACACACTAGGCTCTTATTCTAAGCTGTGCTATGGTTGTAAACAGTCCAGTCCCAAACAAATGGAGTCTGACTTCATGAGGGGAACTTGGATAATAAGCTTCTTTTGTTACATAGTCTCTTTTAGGGATGCGAGGGTAGAAATCTCAAGAAATGTTAAGAAAATGAGTACTTGAGAAAGGTAGGCCAAGCAGAACCCTGTAGGGAAGGAAAAAAACAAAACAAAACATAAAAGGAGCCATAAATAGGAGAAGTGATTAACAGAGATGATGACAGTGGCATTTAGCAATGAGGAAAAAAAATCCTACATTTGACCACAGAGAATGGCATCTTTAGAACACGTTTCAAGCAGAATAAATCATTTTTACACCTACAGCAGAGCATATTTTAGGAAGAGGGCAGAAAGATTCCCCTGTTTGATGTGGGCAATTGTTACTGTTTGAGATCAAATGCTTCCTTAAGTTATAGTGTGGGTGAGAGAGAGGGAGAGGGAGCCATCTAGTGAGGATGGTTGTAAAGGAACTGGATTGAGACTTGTAAAATCTAGATTCAAGTCCCGACTCTGCAATAGACATCCTGAGTGACTTTGAGCAATTTGCTTTCTCTGTGCCTTGGTTCCTCCTTTGTAAATTGGCGATAATACTTACTGGCCCCACAGTGCTGTTGAAATGATCAATTAATGTTTGTGAGGTACTTAGATGTGATGATACATGTTAATAATTAGATAGATAATAGCTGGCCCACACCGAGGCCACTTCTACCACTTCTAGTGCCCGTATAAGAGGTTCTCCTTTAGATCAAGTCATTGGGTGACTGGATTTGTGGATGTGGGAAGAGCCGTCAACATGTTATACCTCAACTTTAGCAAGGCTTTTGATACGGTTTCCCACAGCATTCTTGTCTGCAAGTTAAGGAAGTATGGGTTGGATGAGTGGACCGTAAGGTGGATAGAAAACTGGCTAGATCAACAGGCTCAGTGGGTAGGAATCAATGGCTCAGTGTCTAGTTGGAAACCAGTAATGAGTGGAGTGCTCCAGGGGTCGGTCTTGGGGCCTGTTCTGTTCAACATCTTCATTAATGATCTGGATAATGGGATAGACTGCAGGATCAGTAAGTTTGCGGATGACACCAAACTGGGGGCAATGGTAGACATGCTGGAGGGCAGGGACAGGATTCAGGGAGACCTAGACAAATTGGAGCATTGGTCCAAAAGAAATCTCATGAGGTTCAACAAGGACAAGTGCAAAGTCCTGCACTTAGGATGGAAAAATCCCATGTACTGCTACAGGCTGGGGACCAATCGGCTAAGTAGCAGCACTGTAGAAAAGAACCTGGGGGAATGGTGGACAGGAAGCTGGATATGAGCCAACAGTGTGCTCTTGTTGCCAAAAAGGCCAATGGCATATTGGGCTGCATCAGTAGGAGCATTGCCAGCAGATTGAGAGATGTGATTATTCCCCTCTATTCGGCACTGGTGAGACTGCTTCTGGAATACTGTGTCCAGTTTTGGGCTCCCCACTACAGAAAGGATGTGGACAAATTAGGAAGAGTCCAGCGGAGAGCAACGAAAATGATGAGGGGGCTGGGACACATGATGTAAGAGGAGAGACTGAAGAACTAAGCTTATTTAGTCTGCAGAAGAGAAGACTGAGGGGGGATTTGATAGCTACCTTCAACTACTTGAAGGGGGCTAGGCTATTCTCAGTAGTAACAGAGGACAGAACAAGGAGCAATGGTTTCAAGTTGCAGCTCGGGAGGTTGAGGGTTGGATATTAGGAAAAACTTTCTCACTAGGAGGCTGGTGATGCATTGGAATGGAATACCTAGGGAGATGGTGGAATCTCTCTCTTTGGAGATCTTTAAGGTCCGTTTAGACGATATCCCAGTTGGGATGATTTAGTGGGAGGATCCTGCTTTTAGCAGGGGGTCGGACTAGATGACCTCATGAGATCCCTTCCAACCCTATGATTCTATGATTGGTAGAAATGTGTGGTTTTGGATCTGCAATACTGGGATTTTGATCATCCCTTCTCAGGGATATGTATATGATTTATTTTATTGTATATGTTTGCAGATATTTCCATAATGGTAGAGCTGACAGACAAAGGGGAGTTGCAGCCTTCTGGACCAATTGCTTTGAGTATTGCCCGAGGGAACTTTTTTTTTTTTTACTTTCCATATGTCATGGTTGCTACAGAAAGATGTTGCCAGGAGGAGCAATACTGTGCACGCATTGGAGGAAAAATTGGAAGGAAGCATAGAAATCGTAGAATAGTAGGACTAGAAGGGATCTTGGTAGGTCATCTAGACCAGTCCTCTACACTGAGGCAGGAGTGATTATTATCTAGACGACCCCTAACTGATGTTGAGCTAACCAGCTCTTAAAAACTTCCAGTGACAAAGATTCCTCAACCACCCTAAGAAATTTTGTTCCACAACTACCCTTATAGTTAGGGAGATTTTTCTAACATCTCACCTAAATGTCCCTTACTGCTATTTAGGCCCATTGCTTTTTGTCCTGTCCTTAGTGGTTAAGGAGAACAATTTGTCACCCTCCTTTGTATTAACAACATTTTCTATACTTGAAGACTGTGATCATATCCCTGCTCAGTCTTCTCCTCTCCAGACTAAACAAACCCAGTTTTTTCAATCTTTCATTGTAAGTCACGTTCTCTTGATCTTTAAACATTTTTGTTGCTCTCCTCTGGACTTTCTCCAGTTTGTTCATAAAGTGTGGTGCCCAGAGCTGGATACAGTACTCCAGCTGAGGTTTTATCAGCGCTGAGTAGAGTGGAAGAATTATTTCTAGTGTGTAGTGTCTTGCTTAAAACACTCCTGCTAATATATCCCAGTATGATTTGTGTTTGATACAACATTGCATTGTTGACTGTCATTTAGTTTGTGATCCACTATATCCCTAGATCCTTTTCTGCAGTATGCCTTCCTAAGCAGTTATTTCCCATTCTGTATTGATTATGCTATTTGATTATTCCTTCATAAGTGCAATATTCTGCATTTGTCCTTATGGAATTTCTTTTTTTTTTTCAGACCATTTCCCCAGTTTGTCAAGATTATTTTAAATTCTAATCCTGCCCTCTAAAATGCTTGTAACTCTTTTCCACAAATTTTATAAGTGTACTCTGAGTCTATGCCATTATCCAAATCATCTATGAAGATACTGAACAGAACCAGACTAAGGACAGATTCAGGTGGGACTTCATTTGATATGCCCTCCAGCTTGACTATGAACCATTGATAACTATTCTCTGAGTATGGTTTTACAACTTATTGTTCACCCACTCTACAGCAGTTTAATCTAAACTCTATTTTTCTTGTTTGCTTATGAGATGGTCATCGGAGACCGTATCAAAAGCCTAGCTAAAGTGGATGTATATAACATCTACTAGCCCACATCTATCACATCTACAAGTTTTGTTACCCAATCAAAGAAGACCATTAGGTTAGTTTGACATGCTTTGTTCTTGCCAAATCCATGTTGTCTGTTACTTATCACTTTATTATCTTGTAGGTGCTTACAGATAGGTTGTTCGATTATTTGTTCCATTATCTTTCAGGGTACTGAAGTTAAACTGACTACTCTATAATTCCCTGGGTTGTCCTTATTCCCCTTTTTATAAATAGGTACTATATTTGCTTTTTCCCAGTCTCTTCCATCCTCGGTGAGTTCTCAAAGATAATTGCTTATGGCTCAGAGAGCTCTTCAGAGAGTTCCTTATGTATTCAAGGGTAAATTTTGTCAGACTCTGCCAATTTGTAGATGTCTAACTTGTCTGAACAAACAAGGAGTCCTGTGGCACTTCTAAAGACTACCAAATTTATGTATCGCATGAGCTTTTGTGGGAGAAAACCCCACTTTGTCAGACGCTGTGAAGATGGAACACGTTACTTTGTCTGAATAAATCTTAACTGGTTCTTTCCATATTTTAGCCTCAGATCCTATCTATTTACACTGATAGTCACTATGTTAGTTGCTGCCAACCTTTTCGGTGAAAACTGATTTATTTAATTTATTTATTTATTTTAAAGGCATTTAACACCTGGGCCATTACAACATTTTCTCTTGCCTTTTCTGCCTCACTGGATAATGGGGTCAACTTTGTCCTTGGTGTTCCTTTTACTTCTAATATATTTGTAAAATTTTTATTGGTTACCGTTTATATCTCTAGCTAGTTTATTATTGTTTTGTGCCTTGACCTTTCTAATATTGTCCTTAAAAGCTTGGTTGGTTTTTGTTTTTTGTTTTGGGGTTTTTTTGTTTGTTTTGTTTTTCAATAACATCTAACGCCTCAGTCAAAAGTCAGATCCAAAATGGATTATTCGTTTGTTAAAGTTCTTTTCGTTTTATGTATTTTATTGTTGTTGGAGAAAATGAAAGTAAGAGAGAACAGTGGGAGAATGTAGAGAATATAAAGACACTGAAATCTGTTGTTTGTTAGTAATTTTTTACCTAGTGCAATGGAAAGTGAATACAGGCAAGTATTTTCCCTAGTAGTGCATCCCTCAGCACCTCCCTAGACATAGACCAAACTTTCCCCTGGCATTCCCGTTTTCCGCCTCTCCCTGCAATCTTGTGTCTTGTACAGTGCTACCCTTATTCTCAGTGTGTGACAAATCAATACGCAATAACACTCTTCCCCAAAGTTCCAAATTATTTTTCATAGCTCCTTTCATCTTTGTTGTTGTTGGGTGTTCTTTTCTCTTATTCCCTTTCTGTGTTTCCCTGTGGGGTTTCTTTTCAAAAGGAGCTGGGGGTTTACATTTTCTCCCACCCGATTCCTCCTTTTCCCACCACACACGGTGAATGTTTGTGGGAGGCGCAGGTTCCCTGCTCTTGTAGCAGCAATTCACTTCCAAACTAAGCAAGAAAAAGGCAGATATATTTTACCAATTGCAGCTAATGTCATTACCTCGATCACAAATGCTGTGGGGAAGGCCTTGCTATGGCAACTCTGCTTTCAACTAACACACACCTCTTCCTTGTTGTCTCTGGCATGTTCTTGCCGTTTGAAGATAGGAGTGAGACTCAGTACCCTCCTGTGTTCTAATTTCAGCTCAAACACTTACTCTATAGTGACCTTGTATAAATCATCCACCCTCCTAACTTAATTTCCCCACGTGTTAGAAGAAGTCTACCAATTAAACAATAAAAAATTCTTTAAAGCTTAAAAAAGTAAAGTATTAATTACATATTTTCATTGCAGAGTAAATCCTCTTGACCACAAACGTAAAATATATTAGGTAGGAAAAACTGGTCAGTCAGTTTTGGCTGTATGTAATCTAGTACAGAGCAGATGTCAGCTGGGAATACTGCCTGTTGAATTCACAGCAATACTTTGACCCTTCTCAGACAGCTGCGTCTTGTTTGTAGACTCAAAGCTCATAGCTAGTCTAACAAGATTTTCCTGTTACCTTTGTAAAAGCTTTGTCTGCTAATGACAGTTTTGTCACAGAGGCCAAGCAAGACTTTCCTGTTTCCAAAGTGAATGAAAGTGACTTACTAAAAAGTAGTAGTAATGAACCTCCACATTTAACTGGTAACTTTATTGAAGCAAAGGAAAACTCATCACAGCTGATTACAACAGAATGGGAGAGGGCCAAGAACTTAATTTAAAATATCTCCAATGGGAGGAAGCAGAGCCACAGAGGTGATGGGCTAATAAAGAAAAGGTCTTTGGAACACATTGGTAAGCAGTGTTAGTGGGGAGTGAGAGGAGGAAAGAGGATGTGCCATAGGCAAGCAACATAAAAGGCAAACCAGCGTCATTAGAGTGGAATTTATTCTCCTTAGATCGAAAGGTCAGTAACATTGCAGTATGCTGCTTTGTGAAAAAAGACGCACAAGGAGAAAGGATGATGGTTCAGTACACATAACATAAGAACATCTGGTTGATGAGGCCACTCAAGCAGTAATCATAAAGCAATGTGATAGAAATCATATGTACAATTCTAGAAGGGCAGATTGGGACGAGAAGGAATTCAAAACCTTAAGTAAGACCAGGAATTGATTAGGAACTAGCCAATGAATAGTTTAACTTCTGTCACTTATGTCCTAGTCAAAGTGGCCAAGATTTTCAAAAACAGCTAATGATTTTGGATGCCTTGGTTACAGGAGTAATCAGCTTGAGACAACTTAAATGGAGAACTGATTTTCAGAAAGGTCCACCTTCTAAAAATAAGGCCTATCTTATGTATCTTGAGGACATCACACAAAACACTAGGCACTTCTGAATATTTTAGCTACTAACCCTCTAGAAAACTAAAGTGATGACAGGGAGGTAAAGAAACCCATAGATTTCTCATTAAACACCTTAGCCCAGGGGTCTGCAACCTGTGGCTCCGGAGCCGCATGCAGCTCTTTGGCTACCCCCTTGCGGCTCTGGATCTTCCCCGCCAGGGGGACCTTGTGGGCAGTCTGCTCCAGGCCCCCTGCCATCGGGGATCCTGTGGACAGCTGCACCAGGCTCCGGACTCCCCACCTCCGGACTTCTGTTCTTGCTTCCAGACTCCCCCCTCCTTCACCAGGGGACCTTGCAGCAGGTGCCTTGGCCCAGCTCCCAACTCCCCCCACCAGGAGGCTACACCTATTTTGGCTCTCAAAGCATTTGGTTATAGAAGGAATTTTTTAAAACGGCTCTTCTTATATTTCGGGTTGCCGACCCCTGCCTTAGCCAACTTTTATTTACCGACTCACAAAGGTTCCTACTAACTACACTGAACAATGGATTTTTCTCTAAAAGTATTTTACTTGAATTAACCTAACCTAACAAAATCAAAGCAAAACACATGCACTAAAAAACCCACCGCCATCACCATAATAACACACACTTTGTGCACATTGCCATTACTCTACATCTACTGTATCATGCTGTATCAGATCTGGTCAATGAAATATTTCATGTCTCTGTGTTCCCCTGAAAGCCCTGGCTCTGAAAGCTTCTGAATAAAACATAATCATGCTTCTGGCATAAGCACTAAATGTTTTTTAAAAAAGTGTAGCAAAACTTAATGCAAAGATGCTAAAACAACCATTCTTTCCAGAAATTGAATTAACCCAAAGCCTCTGAACAAAATATGAACTGACATTGTTTACTTGCTAAACATTAATTGGAAAATAGAAAGTGGCAATACAATAATTATTATTTGATAACATAGGCAATGCAAGTCCCATTAGTAGCTTGTGTATTTCAAGCAGCTGGTTTCCTTCTTCCTTTTCCATATTTGCAGGGCTCATTGTCCTACCATGTTACCTGCAATCTAGAGATTTATAGCAGAATAAACTCATTAATCCTAACAGCACAGTTTTCATTTGGAGGCTGGAGAGATTGTCAATAAACATCAAAAGAAACAGTTGTTCTTCAGATTACACCTGTTTAAAACAGAAGAGGGCTATTGGACATGACACAGAGTCTATATATTATAAACTTTTTATTACTGCTTGTTTGTGGTGACTGCATTACAACACTTGTTAGTCATATATAAATGTTATCAAACAAAGGGAAGTTAAAGACTTTATAGTATGCCATCACATACTTTGTTTATGATACAAAGATTTCCTTTCAGTGTGCTTTTTAATAGGGTTTTCATACTTTATCCCAACTGGAAGTATTTTAGGGCCTAATTCTACAATCTTTACTAAATCAAATAGTTCTTACTACCATAAGCAGACCCGCTGAAGTCTGTGAATGTGCCTTACTCATTATGTGCCTAATTCAACGCCCATTAAAGTCAGTTGGAGTCTTTCCATTGAGTTCTGCAAGCATTGCACCAGGTGGTATGGGTCAGATTCTGACACCCTTAGTTATGTTGAGTGGTACTTTACCCCATGAGTAATCCCAGAGAATTAGAGTTCAATGGAGTTCTCATGCAGTTAGGTACTAATCAACATGAGTAAGAGTGGCAGAAACTGGCCCTCTGGGAACAAGGATAGCATGCTAGTATAGGCAGAATTTTAATGCAGAATTATGTTTACTTCATGGTTTTAATTTTATTCCATGGTGGGTGAAATGTGGTAGTTTTATATGTTGATTACCATGGGTTTTATAGCAACTTGTTATGCACTGGGGGTGGAAGGTTGTGGGGGGAGGATTAGGAATTCTGGTTGGAAAATTAAAAGGTGTGTGTCATTTAAAATGTAAGTTGTGTGCATGGATGAATACCAATACTGAAAAAAATATTTATTTTATTTTTAAAATAGATGCTTAAAGTTGGAGCTGTTAAGGCCACAATTAATGAGTAGCCTGAGTTAGAATCATAGAATCTTAGGGCTGGAAGGGATCTTTTGAGCTCATCTAGTCCAACCCCCTGCTAAAAGCAGGACCACTCCCACTAAATCATCCTAGCCAGGGTTTTGTTTAACTGGGCCTTAAATGTTTCCAAAGATGGAGATTCCACCACCTCCCTAGGTAGCCCATTCCAATGCTTCACCACCCTCCTAGTGAGAAAGTTTTTCCAGAACCAGACCTGACCTGATGGGAACTGTGAAATTCTCAGTCCTTCTTTTAGGTGCTTGAGTGTCTTAACTTTCTGGATTTTTTAATATCTTGGTCTTTTTCAATAAACCCAAAGCATTTTGGCAATGGAAGGAATGTGACCTGCCTGGTCATGTTGTTCATGTTTCACTTACGCTGGTCATGTCCAAGTGCTAGGCACTTCTCCCAATGAAACTTAATTTGTCTTCTCACAGAAAATCCTTCCTTTTGCGCAGGAGCCAGCATGAAGTGTGCAAAGCAGGATGCAGATATTTTGACAAATGAACACCCCTCTATAACTGAACACATTTTAAAAATATGTATTGGCTGATTGCAATGTTCATAAACAAACATCTTAATACAATATCACAAATGGATATATTTGATCCAGAATGCTTGCAACACTTTCAATGATGCCCAAGTGAAGTGTTCCAAGGGGGTAGCTGTGTGTCTCCCATGGCCGGATTTAGGGAAAGGCAACTGCGTTGGAGGGTGCTGAGCTCCAGGTGCTGTTTTTGTTGTTAGCGACAAAAAAGAAAATAGAATGTTTTTGAAGCAAAATGTTTCAGGTGTTCCAGATGTGGATTCATTTTCACTACCCTCCTACCCTACCCTTCTGAACCTTTGTAGAATTTGGTAGAGCCTTCCAAAATTTTTGAGAACTATATTTTCCTTGAATCTCCTAGAATGTTGTCAGCCACGCCCTCACAGGTATATAAAGAGTGGGGCATCACCACTCAGTCAGTGAGATGTAAAAACAAAGTGAAGTGGGAGCCCACCTGTGATATTATGAACCTTTCTTGTAGAAGTGTATTTGTCTTTTAAAACTTAGAGTGAAAGAAGACGTATTTAATGATGAGCCAGAGCCAGCGACCTTTTGAACAGAAGAGGTAACATTCTGAGGTGATCACCAGGGCTGTATCAAGGCTCGGGTAGGTGGGACCGGGGTGTAGGGCTGCCCACATTTGAGGCTGCTGCTGCAGAGAGTGTTGGGGGAGGGGGGGGCGCGGCCAGCGCTGCCGTGGGCTGGTGCTGCTGTCGGGGTGGGGGCCATGCTGCTGAGGGGCGGCCGTGGAGGGGGGAGGGGAGTTGCCGTGGGCTGCACTGCTGTGCGGGGCTGCTTGGACGGACGCATGCCGGCTCTGTTGCTGGATGCTGGGGAGGGGCACGCCAGAGGCCGCAGTATTCCTGCCCCGCCCATAGGCTGGCTGGAGGGGACAAATGGTGGCAGCCTGCCACTCAGGCTGGCCGGGCTGGATTTTGGGGGGGCCACAGGGCCCCCCTTTAGATCAGGGTGAGGGCCTGCAGTCCTTGAAGCCCCTGCCTTAATCCAGCCCTGCCTGTCACCTACTGCAACACTATTTAATACTGGTCCACCCAATATTGGTGTATAGTTCAATTTCTTGACGTTAGTGTATTTCAGTTACTCTTGAAATTACAAAGTTTCTGTAAGCTTAGAGGATATGAATTTCTTTATTTGCTTATATATGGCATGAATAAATACCAGTTTACAGATCCTAGCATGCAAATTTATCATCTTACATGGTGGGGATAAATCATGCATGCAAATCATGCATCAAAGTTGTGAAATGGGCTACAAATGCAATAGAAAAATAAAGCTCTGGCTCTGTAATTCATTGTCCACATCATGGGCTCACTCCTGCAACCCTACTGAGAGCACGGAATTTGATTTTTTTGGATTAAGTAAGACCTTCAGTACAGGATCTAGACCAAAAATAATATTTCATGTTCACCAACAGTTCCATTTCTGGTTATACACAATTTGAAGTGAAAACAAGAAGTACCTACTCTTCTCGGAAAACGTTTCCCACAAACTACTGTTTCTTTAATCTTCCTCAGCTGTTTCTCAGTTTGTTTTTTGGGGGATTTATTTGGTTTGTGCCTTATGAATTTTCCAGCAATTTTTTCCTAATAGTATGATTTACCTGCATTTTTCCAACAGAAAATGCTACCAAGGCTCATGCACAATGCCGATTTTCAGAATTTTATTACTAGCTGAAAAAAGCTGTTTAGGGAATGTGGCAATATATCATCTGCATTGCCAGATTTGCCAATGCATTGCTGTGAATACTTGGATAGGCCTCTCTATCTTTCTGCATCTCATTTTCTCAGTCTATAGGGTAGGGATAATAATAATGTTTACCTACCTTGCCAAAATATTTTTGGATCTACAGATGAGAAGTGTTAGGTACTAAATGATAGTACTATTATTGGGCCAAATACTGAGGTCCTTTAATAAATTTTTCTTTTCTTATTTAAACTTCCAGTGAAATAAAGGGGTTCTGTCGAGTCATAGCCCTACTTCTGAAGATTCCCACAAGAAGTAATAGAGGGCAACATCCACATGTTATTGAGAGTAGTGGGGTTTTGTTGTTTGGTTTCAGGGTTTTTATAATCGGGGATTTAAAGAGGCTGAAGTGAGGGGGTTTTTTAGCTGTCGTCAGTAGGACTTTGCCTGAATAAACACTGAGTAAAAGAAGTCCTCGGGATGTGTGCCATTATTATATTTATTGGAAGCATTAGAGGCTTGAGCCAACTTTCTTTGTAATTCTTTGAATTTGGTGGGAGCTGGATTGGGTTGCGCAAGAAGACATTAAGGTCAAATCAAAGCCCAGCTCTCGAGGATCACTGAAGTTTAGGGAAATTTGCCTCCAGATGCAAAGTTTGCTGTTCAGGCCGCTCTCTTCCTAGAAGCAGCTGCTTTTGCTGCTCTCTATTTAAATATATCTGGACACCCCCTATACAGTAAGAAAACTTTTGTCCTACGTTAATAGACTATTAAAAAAACACGCTATCCATCATGTCAATGCTACCTTCCTTCTCTTTTTAAATATCCCATTATTTTCCTTTGTTGTCTGATGTATCATTTCTCTGGTACTGGTGGAAGATCATGGAATGTATGATGAGTTTAGTTCTGTAAGGAGGCAAGAATGCTGATCTTTAGCACAGTTACAGCACAGTTGATGTGTTGAGAATGGAGAGAATTTTGCCTTTCTCAGTAGCATGGGGCATGGCTCACTTGCTAGTGAATTCTCTGTACTTTAAAATCTTTAAATTACTATTTGAGGACTTTTATAACTCAGTCATTGGTTAGGGGTTTATTACTGTAGTGAGTGGGTGAGGTTTTGTGGCCTGCATTGTGCAGGAGGTCAGACTAGATGATCATATCAGTGCCCTCTGACCTTAGTGTCTATGAGCCTATGTGTGATACCCACAATGATCTGATAGATCTGTTATCCTACTTCTTTGTCAACAGCACCCTTACTCGTTAAGGAAATAATATTTAAGACATGCATTGCAGTGATTCCTAGTTTGGTTTTGGTTTTTCATTTAAAAAAAAAATCATAGAAAAAAAGTCTCTTTCAGAGATGGGCCAAGACAGGAATCTCTGATTTGAAATACCTCACACTGGGGAAGTTCAGCACCTCCTGGGTATGGGTATCCAAACTCCATCAATCTTTATTAACTGGATGCAATGTGAAACAGTGAGTCTGGAATCCCCTGGGGAAGTTTGGGTCCAGAGCCACATTTTCCAGTTCAGGCCCATCCCTAGTTTTATGTAATGTGATGCTGAAGGGCGTGAGGAGGTGCTGTGGAACCTTGAAGGTAGCTCATGGCATTTCTGAAGGCACTGCAGATGCAGGTGATAAAACATGTTTTTCTGATTTGTTTTAGTGAATTGATACGCATCTCAATGCCTGGCATTCAGACATACAGGGTGTCTTTAAAGTTTAGAGGAAACCACCAGATTGAGCAGGTGTACTATGTGCTGTGACTCACTGCATGATAGGAGAAGTGTTTAAAAATTGGAACAGACTGAATAATCTTAAAGGTTGCAGTCCTAAACTGCTACCTTTCCCCCTGGATATTACTAATAACAAGAAATATCTGAGCATGTCAGGGTGATTATAAAACTTGCTGCTCTTTACTGTATGCACTCTTAAGTATCTTTTAGAACAGGTTATTTTATTGCTTTCCCTGTATATAAAAGTTTTTTCCTTCTGTAAAACGTGCATTTAATATTTTACTATAATCCTGCTGAGATTCTTAGTAGGCCCCTCATTGTTACAAATCAGGAATAAGAGTAGACTTTTTTTTTTTTAGTCCCTTTGGATGGGAAGGTACATGACAGCCTGCCTCTAACATGCCACTCTTAAATACATAGCAAGGAAGCAGGAATACTTTCAAAGGGGTAGCCATGTTAGTTCAGCAAAACAAACAAGGAGTCCTGTGGCACTTTTAAAGACTAATAAATTTATCGCATGAACTTTCATAGGAGAGATCCCACTTCGTCAGACACTTGAAAATGGGGGAAAAAATCAGTATAGGGAGGAGGGAAAGTTCCGGTGAAATAAGTATAATCACAGGATCAGGTCAGGATACTTCAGCAAATCACACAGGTTGTGTTGATTCAAACTGAGTGGACCAACAGATAGGGACGATGAGAGAGGTGACAATCATTGTTTATGATGAGAAAGCCAAGAAATATCTCTATTCAAACCTGAGTAGATGGTATCAAATTTGCATATGAATTCTAACTCTGAAGTCTCTCCTTGAAGCCATGACCTAGAATAAACCTGTTTTAAGGATAGCCACAGATAAGTCCTTCACAGAGCGGCCAGGGAGATTGAAGTGATCTCCTATTGGTTTTTGAATGTTGCCATTTCTGATGTCTGATTTGTGTCCATTTATTCTTTTGTGCAGCAACAATCCAGTTTATCCAATGTATAAGGGTGGGGGGCATTGTTGGCACATGATGGCATATATCACATTAGTGGATGAGCAGGTGAATGGGCCCTAATGGAGTAGCTGGTTTGATTAGGTCCTGTGATGGTGTCATTAGTGTAGATATGTGGGCAGAGTTGGCATTGGGGTTTGTTGCAGGGATATGTGCCTGCCTTAGAGTTTTCGTTGTGTGGTCTGAAGTTGCTGGTGAGTTTCCATTTAAGGTTCGGTGGCTGTCTCTAAGCAAGGAGAGGTCTACGTCCCAAGGCTTAAGCGTGTGAGGGGTCATCTGGAAGTATAGCATGTGGATCCTTGATGATACGTTGCAGCAGTTTGACTTGGGGGGCTGTAAGTGGTGACCAGAGGTGTTCTGTTGTTTTGCTTCTTGGACTTGTCCTGTAATCCTTGAAACATTATACAAACAAAACTAAGGGCATTGATGGCAACGTAATGAAATTCAGTTTTTCCCTCTCAAAGTAGCCTCTTGTTACTGCAACTTTTGGAAGAAGTCAACAATATTTTCTCATAAAGCACCTTCCGTCCTGACAGATCCCCAAAACACTTTATAAAACATACATGGAGCACAACAAATGCAGCTATGTTTGGGTTATGGGAGAGCAGCCAAGCAGATAACCAGTGTACAACACAGAGAGATGAGGAATTTTTTTTCTTTACTAGGGAAATAGACAACTCGGACCACTCTTATTAAAGACCTTCCATATCTATGCACCAGAGACATAATTACTATTGTTAAGGTTTCAGAGTAGGTTCTAGAGAAAAACCTAGGCTAAACAGACAGCCTGATTTCCCCATATAAACCAATGGAGTAAAACTGAAATAATGCAAAGGTGAATCAAGACTTCTTTTATGGCACTGATATTTTAAAAATTGTTTCACCCAGTGCAAAACTAGATGAATGCACTGAATTAGGTCTGTAGAGCTAAGGGAATTAGCACTTTTAATGGTCACCACCCTATCATCACACTTTAAATAAAATCATAACTAAAAATAGTGAAGATTAATATTTCATAGGAAGCCAGGACCTGAGCCATATTTTTTCATATTGTGGAATTCTTGGAAGAAGACCATTAGGCGCCTCATGACATGGAAGTCATTCCAATTTACAAGCAGGAAATGCCACTTGACTTACTGGCCCAGCTTTGGTGTATTCTTAATGCTACAACTGGTAACCATTAGGATGATTTAGGGCCAAAACAACCTTCATGTAGATCCATCCTAGTAATTTTCTAGCTGGATTGTTGGATGCCTTCACTTAGAATTCCATGTTTTGTGAAAGAGCAAGAACAACTTGCCCACGTCTCTTTTTTTTCCTCCTTCATAATTCAATTGTATTGCCTTCCTGGAAAAAGGGTTCATTTGATTCAGTATTATGCTACAGGAGACTGGCCAACAGTATCATCTTTTTAATCTGAAGTAATATCACTTTTTAAGAAACCCCTAAAAATACTGCATTCTAATTTTTTTTCTCCTCTTGATACTTGATCTAAACTTCTCTGCCTGGTATGTTTGGATTCAGCCAATTTCCATGCCTGATTCATGAAGACCCCCTCTTGCTGCATATAGGACAGGGCAGAGTTGATCTCTAGCAGTTATCCTGCTACTAAACACTGCCAATAAACTGCTCCATAATCCATGCAGATGGTTCTCTTTTAGATTAATGGAGCTCTTGTGCACCATTTTCCTTCCCAAGAGAAAATATCAGTGTATTTCAAGGCTGGAAGAGCTCAGCCAAACAACAGCAGCAAAGTGCTAGAAGCAGCAGTGTAATAATAAAAATACCACAGATGGAACAGCAGTTATTTTTCTTTTTAGCTTGTCCTCAGAAACACATTTTTCTTTCCTTGGTAAGCCCCTCTCTTACTTGGAATCACTTTTTGATGTAGCAGTATACTTCCAGGTAAGGGGACAGACAAGGAATCTTTTTCTGCAGCTGTGCCAATGTTGGGTAAGATAAGAAAGGAGGATGTGGATTACTGTAGAGTAGAGTTTTCAAAATACAGCCTTTACCCACAGTTACCACCTGACATATCGTAGCTATATCCTTCTCTAGTAAAGCTTTTTAATCAAGTAGGCCTGACTGTGATCTCACCTACTATAAATCAGGCCAAATCCACTGAAGTCAATGGTGGTACACTGGTTTTACCCCAGCATAAGTGAAAAAATAATAACACCAACTGTAGCCACTCTAGCAAATGAATGGCGGTGAACCGATTTGGGATTCAACAGAACTTGAATGATAACTGAGTGTGACTAATTCCTGGGAACTTCTCCTATTCTCTTTGGATCTGCAGACCTGGTTTTGGTCCATGCATTGATATTGAGGGTCACATGTGAAATGCTTATTAGTGCCAGGGTTTTATATTTTGTATAAACTTGAGTTTAACTCAGGAGAGCCAAGTTTCACTGAGCTGCCACTACAGAAGATGGTGCTGGGGTACAGAGAGGGGAGAGTCTGTTTTTCCACCCTTTCAAAGTTCCAAGAGCAGCAGCCAAGAAATGACTCTGGTGCTATTAGAGATCCAAGCGTTAGCATAAGGAAATTTATGAGACTAGATTGCAAGCTCTTCAGGGTAGAAATAGCTTATGCTGGGCTTGAATAGCACTACTATAATAGAACCTGGATTCTGATTGGTCCCTCTGGGCACTGCTGTATAACAAATAAGTTATACCATTGTCATGGGCATTTTGCTCAGTTTCATTTTATGTATATTATTTATTTATATAGCCGCACAGAATCCAGGGAGAAAGATGTAGAGAAGAAAGCACAACTCTCTCTTCGTCTCCCACTCCTTCCCAACACCTGTGTGTATAGGGGGAGGGGAAGGTGAAAATTTCCCAGAAATTTCCCCTGCCAGCAAGAAGCGGAGGGTGGGGGGAGGGAATGAGTTCCATATTTATCAGAAACCTACTTATCAGAGTAGATAGGAAAAAATTAAGTGCCCAGGCAAAACCTTTTGATCAGCTGGGAGTAGGAAAATACATACTAGATGCCCTGGAGCCTGTTCCTTACCCTCTCCCACCCTGTCTTTTTTTTATCAGTTTCTGGGCAGTGGGTGCCTGGTAAATTCTCTAAGCTGTGCAGATATTTGAAGTGTACTAAATGAAGAGACACACTGGTTATTGCCATTATTCACTGGCTACCTTAACTTTTAAAAATAATTCATTGAGATATTTTTGCTGTTCAAGCTGTGGGGGAGGGAACCGGAAACAAAAAGTTATTTCCATTATAATCCAGTTGAAAAGACATGGCACAACACCACTAACTCTCACTGTTTCATTGCCTGGGCAAAAGCATTTGGCTTTTAATACCATCTTCTTGAGTTTATTTACATAGTTTATTTGCATTATCCCTATCAGTTCATGCCCTTTGTGTGTTTTAGATAACATTGTTGTTTTTCCTTTGACTTAGCATTTAGTGCTCTGTGAAGTTGCCAAGACTCAGAGAAGCAATGCGCCTTCTCTGTGTGATCCCTTACAAAAGCTGTGTATTAAGGAGTTACTCATTATTTCATATTGTAAATTCACTGTTCGCAATGAAAGTTTTGGAAGCCACTTTCTGCAGATTCTCTCTGCTTCTGCCTCCAACACTGTAAATCCATCTCTAGTGTTAATCCATCTCAGTTAGTCCATCTCTAGTCTATTGGTACTCATGCAGCAAGAGAGTTTACACAAATACTACGGGGGAAAGGACACCGAGTTCTATGATATTTCTGGCTTATGTGGAGACATGTAATCTTGAAGTCAGGGCTGAAAAGCTGAGATGTTTGGTGAAGTCCACATCCACATATGAACTTTCCTGATACCCAGGGGTGTTCTATGTTGGGATTTTGATTTAGCCCACTATACAAATCCAGCTGTTCAGATCTAAACTTCTCTTCCTAGTATGTTTGGATCTCGCCAATTTCCATGCAAGACCCATGAAGACCACCTGAAGGCACTATTCGCAGTAGCACTTGGCTGTAAGTAGCACCATGAAAGAGTGATGATAGTGCAAGAGAGGACAAACTGGATCAAGGCAATACGTATCTGAGAGAGCTCAAGATATGCTTAGTTCACCAGCTGCAAGCCACAGACACAAACTAAGCTGACCACTGACTCACTTGTTAGTAACACAAGACTCGAACTTTTCTACTAAAAGAAGTGGAAGATATTTTCAGGCTCTGCCCTTCCCCTTCTGACTGAAGGAAGAGAGTTTTGATTCCCTGGGATGAGGTATGCCATAGAAGTATCATAGTTACATTAAGTCTAGAAGTAGCTAACAACATTACGAGGTTGCACCGGGAATCAACTGTTCCCAGACTGCAAGCATGCATGAGACATAAATGTCCTTTTCCTTCATCTCCCCTGTTCCCTAACCACAGAATAGCATAGTCCTTCAGGCAGAGGCGGCCTTTGGCTAATGAGGGCCATAGATGAAAGGCCATTGTGGGGCTCCCTAGAGGCCTGCAGGGGCTCCCCTCTGTAACCCCAGCTCCCCACTGCCCTGGCCCCCCTCCAGCCCCAGCTCCCTGCTGCCAGCCCCGCCCTGCCCCTGCACTTGGCAGGGGGTGGGCGGAATGGGGGGATGGGGTGGTGGTCAGCCCAAAGGCTGGGCTCTGCACTCCTGTGCTTGGGCCGGCAGCTCCACCCCCGGGATTAGGGCAGGCCAGCCCAGGGCTGGTCTGAGTGCTCCAGCCGTCCCTTTGCCTTCAGCTTGAAGGCAGGGGGCAGGAGGCAGCGCAGCAGGGGGAAGGGAGCCATGTGGCCCCCCCATGCTGCCTCACTAGCAGCAGGGCAGTGCAGGGCCCATGGAACCATGGGACCCCAGGCGGTTATCCCCCAAGGATGGCAGTGAGCTTTTGGGATAGGCGAAGCAGGCACCGGGGCCCCTTATAGCTCAGGCCCCTAGGCATGCGCCTGCTTTGCCTACCCCAAAAGCTGCCTCTGCCTTCAGGCTGAGAAGATTAGGAAATCTGTAGTTATACCTTTTCCTTCTAGCCAGCATATCTCAGTTAGTCAGGTAGGCCAATCCGGACAATAAGGAAGCAAAGCCTTTATTGATGCCCAACAGCCTAATGTTATATTTCTTTTATTTATTTGTTTTGTTTTGTTTTAAATCTATCAATCCTAAGATATAATTAATATTGCATTTCAAATCCCTCACTATTAAAACAATCATTCAGGCAGGAATTTTGCAGGTCAGAGAAATACAAACATGTTTCTATCCCTAGAAGAATTGCTCCAGAATGCATATTCTCAGCCGTCTTGAAAAACTATGAATATATACCCTTTGCAGTGTTCCCAGAGAGTTACTAGAGTCAAGATATGTTGCTCTAGCATGAGGTGGGTACAAAGAGAACAAGTTCCCCAGTCTTAGATCCTATACAGACAATGCGCGGCCAGCCACCCCTCCCTTCTATAATGAAGGGGAACCAACGAGGGTGGCTTTGTGGTACAGCTTTGCTGGTATGGCACGGAGAGGGAGGCTGTCCTTCAAACAGTGTGGTCCCAATCTATTTAGGGCTATATAAATCACAATCCACACCTTAAATTCCACCTAGGGTATATCTTTACTGTAGGGGTAGTCTAGACTCTTTTCTCGGGTGTTGCCCATAACCCCACTCCTGTCCACACACAAAACCAACTCCCTTGAGTTAAGTAGCACTTTCAACCCAAGCTAGCTGGCACAGCAGGGGTGTAGGTTAGATCCTGGGTTCTGTTTTCATATGGTTGCAGTTAAGATGCAGCCTAAACCACTTGAATGTTGATCATCCTCCCATGCCTTCCCACAATTCCCTACATGTACTGAGAAAGCCAAACAAGTTCTTCAACAATACACTTTTAAAAAAATCACAGAGTGGCTCAGCGTGCCCGAGCACCAAATAGGATGAGCCCTCAGAAATCCTAGCAACATTCATGGTGTAGCACAACACCAATAGGGACCAAGTAACGTGGGTACGGTATTGCAATATGGCTGCTCATGCCCAAGCTAGGCTAACCCAGGTGCACAGATCCTGGCACCAATCACTGTGAGGGTACTACTTGTCTTGCACTGGAGATGAATGGATTACGCTAAATGCTCCTGGCAGCAGAGGTCATGCCCCTTGTCTCTGCTGGGCAAGCTCCAACTGCCGCAGCAGTATAAATGGGACCAGCCCAGCTCACTCAGAGTGGGACGCTGAATGGTGGAGGTCCCAATCTGGGAGCCAGAAGGCTCTGCAGCCACCCTATGGCAGCCCAACCTGCAGGCCTCTATGCCTGCTTTAGGAGTTGAAGACCCAAGGGATGCTGAGATGGAGGTTCAGGAAATGGGATAGGAAGTGGCCCAGGGGAAAACTACCTAACGGCTCTTGAAGACACAGCATGGTTTGGCCAGACCCCTGCTGTTGCAGTGACTGCCTCAAGTCACTGGTAGGGCCCAGGGCTGGGGCCTGATAGAGCAGTGAGGGTCCTATCGCTCCTACCTTGGCCATCACCTTCTCCCCACATTCTGCTTCTCTGACCACTGGGTTGCCCAGCCCTGAACCTGCAGATCATCACTGGCTTGGAGTCTAGGGGCCATTAGTGGATCAGACCACTAAGCTTCACTCCCCTGAAACTCCCCAGCTTGCCCCCTTCTGAAGTGACAGGATCCATGTCCGCTGCAATAATTCTGCAATGAAGATTCCCCCTCTAAAAGATCAATAGACAGCTATTGTAGAGCCCAGAGCATCGGTGTCACATACTGCCAGCAAGATGCCCCACTCAATAAACAAGTCACTAAGGTGAAGCATGGTGCAGAGCACTTTTCTGTTCCCAACCTTTTTGGCTTGAGGGCCACAGATTCTATTTTTACAGCCCTGAAGGCAACCAGCCTCCTCCAGCAGGCTCTCCTGAAAAGCAGTTTGCGTTCTCGCTGTTCTCCCAACTCCCTGGGGGCAGCAGGGAAACCACACATGTTCTATAGCTCTGTGCACTCCACCTGGGTCCTTAGGCAGTAGCTCCCTTCTGCAGCCAGCAGGAGTGGAGCCACGGGCCACTTTGAAAGCCCCTGAGAGCCACTTTTGTCCCCCGGGCCATGGTTTGGGAACCACTGCAGTAAAGCATAGCATAGCACAGGAGTAGACACCAAGCAGTCATCTAAGCAGGAGATCTATTCTTCAGAGACTAAATTACATTGCCTGATGTTGATTTTTTTCTTCAAATTTATAGGACAATTTTTAGAAAAGAACCCCTCTCTTTCTGGAAAAGAGCCAAAATTGGTTTCTGTGTGGCCCTCCAATGATTGCTTTTGAAATGCATGAGATCAATCATTGTTTAATAGACTATGACTAGGGCATCTTTCGCCTTGACTGTTACAGCCTTCTTTACTTCCCTGGTATCTTATCTTACACAAACACCTTTCCAGGCTATAGGAAATGCTGTAGTTTAATTTACCTACCTCTCCCATCACTGTCCGCAGCACCCTCATTTGAAGCCCCTCCTCTAGTTTCCTTTGCACTGAATTTAATTCCTTGGCCTCAAAAGCAAGGCTCGTCACAGTTCATCCTTGGCCTAAATTTCTGATGTCATTTCAACACACACTCTAGTGGATTAATAATCAGGTGTTTGCCATCTAACTTTAAAAACACTCATTTAATTTAGAAATGCCAGTCATCTTTAAAATGGAGTTACTAGAATGGAGACTGCTATTTAAACGGGCTAGTAGTAACCTGATTATTCTAGTATGTCCCACTCTTTTCCTCTTACAGCTGTCCGCAGCCTTTTAATGCTGCTGACTGTCAGCCTTTCCTAAATGGATTCAACTTTTGTACTGCTGTATCTGACATGGATTTCTTATGGCTTAAAGCCCACCTTTGTTAATAAATGTAGGCCACTGTGTGAGGATCCCCACAGAGATGCCAAATTGAGTTTGGGCCCCCTGAGCCATTTAGACTGGCGCATAATATGTTTTGTCTTTACATATTTTCTCTGACTGATGGCTTTTTGGTGCTTGCCTCCACTGTGAAATATAGGGTGATAGTATCCAGATATTTTGTCAGTTGCCTGAAGGTCCTGCGGTACGTCTCACTAAGTTGACATAATTTCAAAGGGGGAGCCGTGTTAGTCTATTGTAGAAAGACAACAGAGTCCTGTGGCACTTTTAAAGACTAACAGATTTATTTATCGCATGAGCTTTCGTGGGAGAAAATCCCACTTCGCTCATGCGATAAATAAATCTGTTAGTCTTTAAAAGTGCCACAAGACTCTGTTGTCTAAGTTGACATAATTGTGTGTTAAACATCACAGCTTTGGCATGCACCCCTGCACAACTTACATGATCCTTTGTCTCTAAACATTTGTGTGTCATGTTCTCTTCTGTTTACATGTATGCTGGAGAGGGGGGTTCCGTCCATGGGTTGCCCCAGAGTTTGTTAAAATCTGCTTTATTGACTAAAAAAAGAAAAAAATAGATCTTAACCACTGCATGAGGCTAAGCAAATAAAAGCATTGGGAGGAGCATTGTCGAGTTCAGTGCCAAACTCAGCTTGACTTCATTATGTGCGGGATTTCACCCCATGTATTTTTGCTTTCCTGAGGAACTACACCTGTAGGAATGGGTGGGAGTTAACAAAAACAAAAGTGGTTGTCACTTGTTCATTTAAAAAATGAAAAGGCCCTTTTTGCAGGGGAAAGGAAAGGAATGGTCGCTCTCAAATGGATAGATCAATTGAAGCAGCTCACCTGTTGAAGCTGCTCTTGTTTTCACCTCATTCACCTGGTATTGGTTAAAAAACTGACCTGTTAAAAGCCTATTCTTTAAATAGCTCAGAAGTGATCCACACACAGCTAGCTATGCCAATCTAACAGGGGGGTTGCCTGCATATTTGCTTTCTAGAGATTTTTTTTTAGGGGGATTTTACATGGAGTTTTCCACTGACACTCCAGTCCTGCTACTATTTATAACCCTAAAGAACAGATTATGGATTGACCTACAGTCAGTCATCTGATGTTTTCTTCTTTGTTCTCACAACTCACTCAGTTTCTATGTGATTCTTCACTGTTTTTGATCAGAGCAATGTGTGGCTGCAGGAACATGTACATTGCTCTGATCTGTGTGCAAGTCTGGCCCCATAGGGTGTTTATTTCTGAATTCTGACCCACCTGTACACAGTGCAAGCACGTATTCTGTTGCTGGAACATAGGTAAAATGTCTCCAGGCGAAGCAGTTTTCATCTGCCCTGCTAAGAGCAACAAATTTTTATTACCCATCTTTCTGGGCTCACGTTCCTGGCTCTGATGTGGACTTACTTTGAACTTGGGGAAGCCATGTACATTCCTAGTACCTCATCTCTGAAATGGGTTTACGAGGAGAAACTTGATAACTTTTCTAAGGGAGGAAAGCTTACAGCTGTGGAATCCTTATCAAAGGGTGGTTTTGTATCTGCTTTGTATATCAACAGAAGCAAGTTTTATATTGTATTTTCATTTTATACCATTTGAATAAACATTCTAAATACTGAGCTAAATGGAGCAGAGTTTTCAAAAAGAGATTTTTCTTCCTGGGGCTAATATATGTAAGTACAAGTACATAAGCCATGATGAAAGATGAGCTAAGCTGTGTAGCATGCTCTCTGCATTGGCGGGCACTTTTCTCTCATTGCAGGAAACACAAACTAAGGTGGAAATCAAGTAATGGAATTGCTGAGAAATAATTGGATCACATTGCTAGCAGCAGATGAGAGGAAATGTCATTGATAGATATATAATCTCTTAGAAGTGCCAGTGTAGGGAGCAACCACTATCTTGTCACTGGAACAGAAAAGTCAAACTAATAAGAAAAGAAAGAGATGGTATTTAGTGGAAAGAAACTGACCTGGGTATCAGGATGGACTTCAAAATCTAGCTCTCGGAGGGATGACAAGAGTGGGATGTAACAAATGATGATGTAGAAGAAAAATGGGCCCATCTTAGAGACTTCTGCTGGAAAGCTTCCACGGTTTCACTTGGATGTAGCAAATTATGGAAAGAAGAATGGATAAAGGAATGCACATGGAAATTGATTGAAGAAATAGAAGCCTTTAAAAAAGAGGCAAGCACAGGTGACATGACTAGAATAATAATACATACTACAAGAAGAGTATGTAGAAAAAGATAAAGATGATGTGCTGGGAAGATAAGAGAGAATGGCTTAAGAAAAAAGTTGAGTGACACCAAAGCACCATTAGTGAGAGGTGTCTCAAAGAAACTGTTCTAGATGCCTAAGGAATTATCATCACGGACCCAGAGTCAGAGTGGTATTGTGAAAGATGGAAAATTGTTAACAAATGGAAAATTGTTAACAAAGGAAGCAGAATAAAAAGGAATAGTGGTGAGCATATTTTAATTAAGCACTCAACCAACCAGAGGCAACAATTCCAAATGATGAATGTGGAGAAGAAGGGGAAGAATTAAATATATCACTGCTAGAAATTTCAGAAGTAGGAGCAAAAGAAGAAATTAGCAGCTAAAAAATGTCAAAGCACTTGGTCAAGATAAATCACTGCTGAAATGCTTAAAGCAATACTTAAAGAGGAGTAGGTGGTAGTAAAAGAAATATATGAACTTTGTGATCTAGTTAGGGAAGAGAGAATTTTGCCCAGAGGAGTGGAAGAAAGGTGTGATCTTTACATTACTAAAGCAGACTATAGAGACACTGATTCAAGAAAGAAGGCTGAAGTGGTTTGGACCTGAACAGATGTCAAAAAACTGTATTTCTAGGCCAGTTCTTGATTGAATATTACCTGGTAGAAGACAGAAAAAAAGAGGAGGATCACAGATAACAAATAGAAAAACCATTGAAAAAGATGCTGCTTGCTCTCATGGAAACAGGTCAAGAAAAGTGGCGGAGGTAGAAAGACTGGGTTGCTTCATGTGTCACACGCATGAGAACATCTAATAATGATGATAACATATATGCAGTGCTGATAACGTTTACATTCATTGACAGCAACTGAAATTATAAAATGCACAACCAATGCTTTTACAAACACACATTAAGTAAATACTACTGTTAAAATTCACTAATTGATAATACACCCAACAGGCAGGGATGCAAGGCTTGGTCTTGTGCTTAAAGTACACAGGGGACAGGAGATGGGATGGGAAGGTAGAGGCTCCTGGGTTCTCCCACTGACTTGCTACTTGACCTTTAAGAGAACACCTACCCATTCTGTGCCTCCTTTCACTCAGCTGTAAATTGCATGTAACAATACTTATATGTCTTATAGGAGTCTGCTAAGACATGAGTGCACATGTTTGTGAAACACATTGTGGTTCTCAGATGAAAGGGACTATAGAAGTGCAGTTATATTTCAAAAACATACAATATAGTCGACAGCAAAGCTATTCACCAGTCCAATTTTCTGGGCTTTCCTGGCAGGAGTTTGATTCAGTTCCAGTTCTCAGTTTGTCCAAACTCTTTCACTTACCCATAGTTAAAAATGCAAAGCTTGATCCTATGTGGCTCAGCAACTCTATCTTGCATTAAAAGTTGACAATGTTAGTTGTCTTGTAGGCTCAAGATCCTTAATGGTTCAGATTCATTTCTAATATGAATAGTGTTCAGTGGAGTTGCATCATAAATGGATCTGAACCATTTAGGACCAGTCTCTGTATTTATAATTAAGCATAAGTGAAAGAGTTTGGAAAAAATAGGAACTGGAATTGAACGAAACTTCTCCTTTCCCCCAATAATTTCCAAAGTAAGGAACAATTAATGAAGTTGAAAACAATATTTCAGTTTTAGAAAGCCAGATATAATGTATTTTTCTCTCCTCCTGTATATTGTCTTATGAAATGAAGTAAAACAGACCAGTGATGCTTATTATAAAATGACTTACTTGAAAACCTACTTGTATGAGAGAGAAACATGCTATCTATAGGTCAGGTTTGAACACAATCAGAAGTACTTCTGGCAGGAATTCTGGCTGAAGTACAAATCAAACTGATGAATCTATAGGCCTCCAGGATATTCTTATGTTTCTTAAATGCAGAAATATGATTGTATTTCCTTACCAAAGATCAATACAATTACCTGTTTCTATGGGATGATCCTCAACTTCAGAAACTGAGTACAGATTCAGAATAGAATTGGACTCTTCCCCAAATCTGGTGTTATTTGGCTTCAGATTTTGGTTTGGTCCTATTGGAGAAAAGAATGAGAACCACAGAATTTGGACACTGATTTAGATCAAAATTCAAATTTGTCCAAAGTTCAGATGGGTTTAGATCTGTAATTCTGTTTTAGCCCTTCCAAGTCTACTGTAAAATAATTGTAAAATTGGGTCAGGGCAAGAGACCGCCAATCCATTTTTCAGTGTGCACTGCTGATGATTTCATATCAGCTTTTTAAATCCCAAACTTATTAAATCTCTTACTAACTCAGTTAAGAAAAGGCAAGGTGCTGTAGTATTTTTCTTGACTTTGTGGTGTTCTAACTTCCCCCTGTACTGCTTTATTAGTATGCATGTTATGAGAACTATCTGGTTTATAAGCCGCTACATTATGCTAACCCTATTCATGCAGAATAATATCTGACTCCATGAATAATTTCATTCGAGTCAATCCCCCCGAAGTGAGGGTATTAGAATCTGGCCCAAAGTAAATGATAGTAATATTCCCACTAAGATCTATATATACTACCACAAGTGGTTATGGAAGCCACCCATTACTAATCTTCAGATAACAAAATACAATTTCTTCCATGAATCTTGAAAATGGGGTTCTTTTTAAACAGAGATTTGGATATATTTTTGAGTGGGCAATCTTTAGATGAAGTAGCCTACAGATTTCTTCAGTTCTTTTAACTACCTACTCAAATGTCGCTCCAGGGCACTGCATTCAGGATCAAACCAAGATGATACTTGCTTTTGATCCTAATGCCTTTTAATTTTCTTCTTTTAGAAGACTGATTAGTAATTTCTTAAAATAGTAAGATGTTGATTCAAGATGGAAGAATCCTGAAAAATACCCATATTCTGCATTTCAATTGTTATGTCCTTGGTGCGTCTGAGGAAAAAGTTGGTCTTCCATACTCTTCTACGCTGTTTAATTCGCATGAAACTTTCATTTGTTTCTAGGCTTAGAAGTTTATTGACTAACTGCTTGTGAAAGAGTGCTGGGCAAGAGCAACTGAGCCAGCACTCTGATTATTGCAATTTGAATTAAAAGCTGCAGAATAGACCTTGGTAAGAAAAGCTGTGCCTAATTGGTGAGTGGAGCAGAGTGGCAGGGCTAATTAAGGCATTACACATAAGATACAAAAAGGAACTGGTGGGCAGGGGCCAGCTTGTTCTTCAGTGCTTGCTCCAGATGCTGAAGGCCCCCTAAAAAGTAGGATTATGGCTGTATAGTGCAGCAGTTCTCAATAGTTGTGTTTGTGTCGCAGCTGAGTATGTCGCTGCTAATTAGAAGCATCCCCACTGACAAAAGAGCCCCTGCCCTCCTGGTGGGCAGTCCCCTTCTGTGGGTGAGGTGAGTTGCGGTGGCAGGGGTTAGGCTCACAGCCACTGCCGAAAGTGCCATCTGCGTTGACTTGTTTTGGCGTGGCAGGAGCTCTTCTTTTCAGCAGTGCCAAAAGTGCTATCAGCAGCTGCCTTTTTTTGGCTGCGGGAGGCACTCCCTTTCTGAAGGGCCTCCAAAAGTGCTGCCCACTGAGGATTTTTACAGCAGCAGGGATGCCTCTTTGTTTTCAGTGCTACCATTGAATTGGTTCTGTTGGCGGAGGGGGGCTTCTGTGTCATGAAAGGTTGGCTATGGTGCCAGCTGAGTCACTCATAGACTCTAAAGGTCAGAAGGGACCAGTAGATCATCTACTCTGCCTTCCTGCACAATGCAGGCCACAAAACCATAACCACCCACTCCTGCAATCAACCTCTGACCTATGACTGAGTTATTAAAAGTCCTCAAATCATGACTTAAAGGCTTTAAGATACAAAGAATCCACCAGCAAGTGAGCCAGGCCCCATGGAAGGTGGAAGTGGAAGGTGACCCAGAACAGGTTGAGAACCCCTGGTGTAGTGTACATGTGTGGTGGAAACCCACATTGTAAATAAACTGCACCAGGTGTTTTACCAGCATGGTTTCTGAGCTGTTTGTGGACTTTTAGCAGAGGTAAGAGCAAATGGTCCCTGCTACACTGCTGTTATGGACTAAATAGTCTAGGCACTGTCAATTGCATGTGCTGCTCTCAGTCACATTTAAATTGCTGTATAATGGCAGGTGCCATTACTGTATAATCATTAGTAAGGCGGCATAACACAGATAAATTCCAAAGGGGTAGCCGTGTTAGTCTATTGTAGAAAGACAACAGAGTCCTGTGGCACTTTTAAAGACTAACAGATTTATTTATCGCATGAGCTTTCGTGGGAGAAAATTCCACTGACGAAGTGGGATTTTCTCCCACGAAAGCTCATGCGATAAATAAATCTGTTAATCTTTAAAAGTGCCACAGGACTCTGTTGCCCATAACACAGATAGTTAGCATTGTGATCTCTACAAAACTGCCATTCACGGTTCTCTTGGAGTAACACTTACTTGCAATAATCACGAGCCATTAAAATTAGAAGTTATTTCAGTCCAAAGAAGTGAAATTCTGCAAAAGCTCATCTTCTGATTCTATGACCTGACATCTTTTAACTTATTTCCTCTAACACATATATGTTCTTCCTGGGCTGGGTATCAGGCAAAAAGTTTTAGGAACAGGTGAAGTTCTTTCAGGCTCAAATCCTGCAATCTGATCCATATGGGTGCAGTCTCCCTAGACTCAGTTGTGCCCTACATGGGTCCACCCATATAGAAGCCAATAATTAGCACAGAAACAAATGATGATTTTTTTCATCTATGTCTAATGAAGTAGTCTCAAGAGGCGTTAGCTCCAGGCCAGGGGTAATAAGTTGCTTTTTGTCAAAGTCTGACTATCTTGGTGAAGGTATAGTCAAGGTCAGACTCCAGAGAAAATAATACAAAGATAATATCAATAATGATAAGTAAATAAAAAAGTTTTGCAGCTCTTTCAAAAGCATCTGGTGGTCCAGATTTGGCTCTCAGTCAGCCTATTGACTAGCCCTGCTCTAGGAATAAAATTAATGAAGCACTTTGAGATCCTTCAGCATGAAAAGTATTATAAGAGTGCAATCATTGTTTTACTCAGTATTGATGCCTTCCATAATTTGGTGCCTGAAAGGTAATACACAAAGCTTCTGTGACTGATGCCTAGTCTACACTGCCATGCTGAGTCATTGGGAGATATGCAATCTGTGTTCAGTAGAATGCTTATGTCCCTTCGACTTACTTACTCCCACTTACCACAGCATCTTCGCTCATCTGCATCGACGGGAAATGCTCTCCCTTCAACACAGTGTTACTCTTTTTGGAGTGGGGGAGTTGCAACATCAAAGGGAGAGCACTTCTGGGATCAATTGAGCAGGTCTATACTGGTTGCTCAATCAATCCTGCTGTGTTGATCGATGGGGATCGACACAGCATTTTCAGTGTAGACAAATACACTGAGACTGAATACAACTTCCATCAAGACAAGGAATTGCACTTTGTATTACCCATGCCCTGTACTTTGAATTTGTATTTTTTTCTTTGGTATAAAAACAATCATATTAAATTCACTTAAGACTGTATGTTGTTTTAGTTGTATAATTCCTCCATATTCTAGAAAATAACTGTCAGATAAGGATTTTGTGTGCTGTAACACTGGGGAGTTCATAGTTGATTTTTAATAAGAGTTCTGAGGCATAATTAAATTGTCTTCTGTCAGGACGACCATTATGAGAGAGTCTTTTTATGAAATAGAAACACTGCATTGTCAGTATGTGTAATTGCCTTCTTGAGCAACTTCAAGAGACTTATCAAGCTTGATCAATTATTCTTAAACTCAAATATACCGATCATGATGTCAACGTTTACTAGATAAACAGTGCTCACTCTCCCCTTTCTCTAAATACTATATGTTATCCCAGAAGTTGGAGAACTTATTACCTTCAGAAACTGATGGAATTATACAGAAATTTAAGTTTTGTAATTGGTTAATATCACAGCCTAGTCAAGCTGCCCCTCCTAGATGCTCACCACGCTTCTGTATTTTGGTCCCATATGCTGGATCATGTGTCTGGCATGCTTCCTGGGCACAGACTCTGTTTGTTCCTCTTTGAAGGAAATAGGTCCTTTCAGTCCAGCTGGACCATATCTGAGAACTGACTCCCAGGATACTCTAGTTGGGTAAGCAACTCCATGCACAGAGCTCCAGCCTTGTGGGCCCTCGATTTAACTCTCCAGGGATGCGACATAGTTGAATCGCACAAATCACAGGCTTTGCAAAGGTTTCTAGCACAATTACTCTTTAGCTAACATAAGAAATAAAGAGATGTAAACAAAACCCCATATAATGCCAGTATGCATTTCTCTGCTTCTGTTTCCTCACCATTCTTGAGTGTTCTTTGGCCTTTGGTCAGAGTACTGCAAGCAATCCAGGATCCTTCCTTTCCCCAACTATGTCTAAACTTAGAAAGTTAAGTAGACCGTATTAAGTTGACTTAGAGAGTCTACACTAGACTCTTACTTCAACTTAAAGGCGACCTTATTAAGTCAACTTAGAGACTCTACACTAGACTCTCTAAGTCGACTGGCTAGGTCGACAGAGAGCCAAGGCTCCAAAGGAGCCTTGGCTCCCCAGACAAGGGGAGCCGCGGCTCCCTGCCAAGAAGGAAGCTGCAAGCGGCTTGTTCCGAGGAGAGCCAGCCGTGCACAGCTGGCTCTCCCCGAGACAGGCAAGCCACGAGCTGCTTGTCCCGCACGGCTGGCTCTCCCTGAGACAGGCAAGCCGCGAGCTGCTTGTCCCGCACGGCTGGCTCTCCCTGAGACAGGCAAGCCGCGAGTGGCTTGTCCCATACGGCTGGCTCTCCCTGAGACAGGCAAGCTGCGAGTGGCTTGTCCCATGTGGCTGGCTCTCCCTGAGACAAGCAACTGGTGGCTTGCCTGTCTTGGGGAGAGCCAGCCGCTGTCCCTGGGACAAGCCGTGGGCAGCTTCCTTGTCCCTGGGGGGGGCCCTTGTCCCCGGTGGAGCCGCAGCTCCCTTCTACCAGGGAGAAGGGCTCCCCCTAGCTCTAGGACCATTTAGATCACCTTAGGGCTACTCCCCGTCTACACTGGCTTAAGTGGACTTAATAAGGTTGGCTTAAGGCGACCAAAATCTAGGTGTTATTAAGTCAACTTAAAGAAAGCCCAGTGTGGACGGGGAGTAGTTTAGGTTGACATAAGCCTCCTTAAGTTGACCTAACTTGTAAGTGTAGATGCACTCCCCTTTCCCTCCTTATGTGACGTCTTCTCTCACTTCTGCAACCAGCTCTCTGCTTCTGGTCTCTTCTCCCACTCCCCCTAAAATGACTAGAGAGAGACCCTTCCTTTTATAACCTCCAGTCCCATTTGTTAGATGACCCCCATCAGTTGATCCAATCATTTTCCTCCTGGAGTTCACACTTGAAAACTAGTGTATCCAGAATTGTAGCCATCTTTCTAATCTAACTGTGCTCTATTCGAGGTTTACTAACACTTAGCACTGTGCCAAGTGGAAGAAATTCTCATCTTACCTCCTATGGATTTGAGGTCAACATGGAGGCAAAATATAACACAGAGAGCAAACACACCCCATATTAAAAATGGAGTTTGCAGTGTAAACATAGATACACATAATAAACAAAATTCATAACCTGTACAAAGACAAATTTCTTCTCAATCATTAGTTAGTCAAATATGTGGTATTCGGCTCTTAGTAAAAGAGAGGCAGATGAAACTATATTGGTATCAGGCATCCTTTTAAAAGCCATTTCAAAGTGTCACATTTCAGTAATGTGTATAGGAATTTTACAGTGCATAATGTGTTACACTGTTTTACAGTAAATGGTGCAAATCATATCTTAAAAAGCAATTTGGATTTCAGGATGTACGTTTGCATATACAGTATGTAATGAAGGTTGGACTTCAACTTTTGGCACTAAATCATCTAGGAAATGTTGCACCATATATGTCATTAAAAAGGTCACTTCCACTAGACTTGCAGTGAGGATTCAGACTTGATTTGTAACCAGTTCCTTGTACATCCACAAAAATGGTTTGTTTTGGCAAAGGTGTTTGCCTAAAAAGTTGACCTTATTCCAGCACAACTTTCTTCTCACTCTTAAAATAACTATTAAAATTTCATAGCCTAATCTCACACTTGCAAATGACTGTGAGTAGTTCTGATCCAACCTCTATCAGTTTAAAGTTTTGATAGGAAACCAAGAAAAAGCATACGATCTAATGCAGGAATTACCCTGTTGGCTCAAACTAGTGGTCTAGGTACTGTAGTCCAATATATCCTGACTCTGACAATGGCCAGTAACAGTTGCTTCAGAGAAAGTTGCAAGAAATGCTGAATGATGAGAGTTTATATCTCTTAAAAACCCATATCCCTTCTAAGGTGACTGGGTCAGCAACCCCTGGCATGTGTGCCAAGAATGGCATGTGAGCTGATTGGGAGTAGCACACGGCACCCCCTGTGGCGCTGCCGAAAATGCTGCTCCTGCCACCGAAAGCCGCTCTGGACAGCTTCTTTTTGCAGAAGTCCCCAGGCACGCTGCCCAAAGCTGCTCCAGGCAGCTTCTTTCAGGGACATACCTGGGGACTACCCCCAGCTGCCTGCCCCAGTTCCTGCCAAAAGAAGCTGCTCCAAGTGGCTCCTTTCAGTGGTGTGCGTGGGAACCCCTCGCCCCAGTAGTTGCTGAAAGAAGCTGCCCAGCATGGCTTTTGGTGGTGTGCCTGGCCTCCCTCCCCCCAAAAGAAGCTGTCTAAAGAGGCTTTCTGCAGCAGGGAGCACTCCAGCTGTGGCAACTGCCACATTTTCAGGCGGTGGCTGCTTTTTTTCAGCGATGGGGGGGCAGCTGGCACTGGCTGAGGCTTGGGGAGAAGGGGCCGGCATCAGGTTTCGCAAAGGTTGCTGACCCTCTTAACAGGATGTTCTCAGTATTCAGATACATGTTTTGAATCCTTCTGTGCATCTTATTTAGCTCTTGGCCTCAATGACATGTTATAGCACCCTGTTTTGACAGGTGGGGCTCTGGACAGCAGAGACAGATCAAGGAACTGTAGACTCCAGTCTCTAGCGTGCAACAGGGTCCAGTAACTGTATTCTATCATGTTTAAATAAAAATGTCACTGTTAAATACCAGCTCTCTGCAGAGGCAGCCTTTGGCTATTGGGCGCCCTAGGCAAAGGCCCATTGTCGGGCCCCCCGTAGGCCCCCACTTTGCCACCCTGCCCTCCCTCCTGCCCCAGCTCCCCACTCCATGGCCCTGGCCCCCTGAGTCCAGCTCCTCCTGATGCTGACCTCCTGCTGCTTGGGGCCCTAGGCGTCCGCCTGCTTCGCCTACCCCAAAAGCTGCCTCTGGCTCTCTGTGCCTTCCAGAGAAGAGCATATGTGAACTTATGTGAATATAAAACAAAGAAATTATTTGTATGAACCCTGTTAATGTTAAGCACCAAGTTCCATACGGCTGTGCTTAGAACCCTTTAGACTTCTGTGCGTTACTCAAGGAATTTATATTGATGCTATGTCAGTGTGGGTTAGGTTAGTTTGCTAATTGTGAGTATCTTACTTAGCAGATAACAACTGATAAGATTTCCCAGAGGTAGCTTTTTCGTTTGAAAGGTGTGCTTTTACAAATTTCAGTACAATGGTATTTGCACATTGCTCCACAAGCTGTTGTGTTTCAAGAGGTTAAACTGACATGACCAGTGCAAAGCAATATAAATCTTAGGGAGCTATACCGTTTAAAGAAATATTCTGTCAACATACATACCACCTGCCACAGGGATCAATAAAACAAATAAAAATGTTCAGCCTGAACTAGTGTGTAGTTATGGATCAGTGGTGTTAAATATCTTTTGCTGAAGAAAGTTACCAGAGTAAGACTGGCTTCTTCTTTGAGTTCCACTTGCACTTCTTGACTGCCAGGTATGGGACAGTGTATTCAAACACCCAAACACTGCTCATCCACAGATGGAAAGTTTTAGAACCATGCAGTTGAATTTAGAGAAATTCAAGCCTGAGTTCACTGCTAGTAATTTGTTGGCACCATTAAAATCATCCAGTCTGTCCTCCTGTCATAGAATTTTATCACTAATTGCTATTGAGCCCAATAGCTTGTGGTTGCAATTAATAAATAAATCTATATTGCCTATCCACAGAGATGTAATGTCCACTCCATTTTATAGAAGGGGAACTGAGGCAGAAAGATTAAGTGCCCAAGGTCACAAAGAAGGAAACGTGGCAGAATCAAGAATTTAACTGAGATCTCTTGATGCCCACAATATCACGCTTCCTCCCAGGACCATTTCCGGAAACTCTTATATAGACATACTACTGAATAGAGATTTTGTTTCAGACATGAGGGCTTGATCCTACCATCTAAATTGTGAACCCTGGATGGCAAGGCTTCACAATTCTCCTGGATCAAAAACACTAAAACAGTAAATCTACTACTGCTGGCAAGAAACTACCTAACTTTTTTTTTTTTTTTTTAAACTGAACTGTGCCTCTCAAGAGGAATCTCAGTACATCTATGGTGGTCAAAGTTGGCAGTGGGTAGAGTATGAGGCTGAGTATCACAATTTGGAAACTGACTAGATTTCAGTTTAAGCTCCCTTTGAAAATTGCAAGAAATGAATCGTAATGCTCTTTGATGTAGCTCATGTAATGGCACCTATGAATTGCAGATTGCTTTCTGAGAGCATGCCTATGATGATAGCTTGCACTGTGTATAATATTCCTAGACAACAACTTCATGAGATGATTTAAGGCAGAAAGCGTGTCTCAGCATAATCTGCAAAATATAGAAGGTGAAGAAAATCTGGACATGGAAAGTGAATGAATCAAGCCTGTTCCTTACTGCCCTATAGTCCCTTCATCATTTGGTAAAACAAACAAGGAGTCTTGTGGCACTTATAAAGACTAACCCATTTATTTATCGCATGAGCTTTTGTGAGAGAAAATCCCACTTTGTCAGACACTTTAAAGATGGGGAACTTACAGAATGGGAGGAAATTAAATGCAGGGAAATGTATGGCACAGGATCAGGTCAGGCTGTGACAGCAAATCAAAGTAGATATTGGGATTCAAACACTGGAGAACAGGGACTACGGATTTTTTTCTCATTACAACAGGTGATTTGACCCCACCTTCCTCTACATGCTGTTCCCCAGTGGATTTTTCCCAACACCCCTCCACAGTTTTAGAGGAAGGCCAAACATTTCAGGCTCATTCTCCTTGGAATGAGAGTTTAGCAAGGAGTCCTCTTCTGACCAGAATTCCTGCTGCCTTTTGTTATGAGGGAAGAAGCAGATTGGCTATGTCTACACTTATTAAGTCAAGTTGACTCTGTTAAGATGACTTAATGGAACGTCTACACTTAAGGTCAACTTAAGTCGACCTTTGTTAAGTCAACTTAACAGAGCCTGTAGTGTAGACATACCCATCTACACTGGCTTTAAGTCAACTTAATAAGGCCAACTTTAAGCCTTACGTCGACCTTCAGAGGTGGTGTTATTAAGTCGACTTAAGGAAGCTCGTAAGTCGACTTAACAAGCGCCCAGTGTGGACGCAGAGTTCTGTAGGTCAACATAAGCATCAGTGTAGATGCACCCATTATATGCAGCCATTCTTTCCAGAACTTGATCTGGTTGGTGCAGGGAACTCTGCTTCATCCTACGCTACAAGGAACCTGGCCCAAGCCCTAAAAGAGAAGAATAGCTTGGTTTGGTTTGACACCAGCTGTCACCCTGGGACCCTTCCTGTTTCTTAGAGAATAACATTAGGGAACCAGTTGAAAATTTTACAGGGACAGTCCCAATATTCAGGGCTTTGTCTTATATAGGTGCCTATTATCTCTACCGCTTGTCCCAATTTTTCACACTTGCCGTTAGGTCACTCTAAACAACAGAGAGAGCTGCTGGCTTTCTGTCTGCTGCAAAACTTCTGCAATGGGGTAGACTGCTCTTCCCCAAATTATCCCCTCACGCCCTAAAGGGCTAGTAGACCTCATTATACGCCTCCTTTCTATTCAGCACAGGCAAACCCTTATGTCAACACATTGTGGTTTAACTTCAGTGGGGCTCTGCATGGACCCGCAGATCATTCTGAGGACAGCACCTTGCAGGTCTGAGGATTTTGTTTGGAACATATCCCTCACTACTCTTTGAACTCTCTCTACTTCTCACATGAATTCTTCCTTTGATCTAGCCTCACGTTCCCATTCTATTGCCCTGTGCATTTCTTATATGTGATCACACTGTAGTCATTCTGAAGTAGGGCATAAATACCTTATAATGTGCTCAGGATGCCTCTGGCAGAGCCACGCTTTAAACGCAGACAAATGCTTCTTTTCCAGCTGCCTTTATTCTCTATTTTTTTATGCATTCTGGGGGACCATCTTTCCAAAACTGTATATGCTTTCTAATGTTCATACATTCCATTCCTGATGCAATTAACCATCTTGTATACTGCAAAAAGACATAGGAAGTACAGTATTTTTCATCCCCTCTCTCCAGCTCATTGTACATCAAGAATCCAATTATTCTGTTTCCTTTGCACGGGAGTCCGAAGAGCATCACGGTCCCTGAACAATTTAAGCTGTTATATAATCTCAGTAACCTGTGGGTCCTTTCGTATTGCAAACTCTTTCATTTGTATTTTGTTTTTAAATAACCAACTCCCCTTTTGAAACATTGTGAATTTATGTTACTGCCCAGCAGGAGCTGACTCCCACTATTTTAAATCAGACCTTTAGACCATTCATGATTTATCTTGCTCACAATAAGCCAAGAGATGAGGTTCCTTCTTGATCCTGCAGCTGATCATGAAACCATCAGAAGAGATTTATGTACTTCAGTAAGGCATAAATCATGTAGTTAATCATAATTAAAGTTGCGGAAGTTAGACAGAAATCAGTTAAAGGCAGAAAACCCATTCAGCAGCCATTGAAGCTGCCCTTTGCACAAATCCATCATTTTGAACAAGATAAGCATGCAATGAAAAACAAATGCCTTTTGCTTGAACGCACACAATTTCCATACTGAAGAGTTACACTGAGATTTTAGCCCTAAATAATTTAACTTACTTATCAAGAACATGAATTAGACATAAAGATAGAATATTTTTAAAATCATATTTGTGAAAATCCTTCTCTTACCCAAATCAGCATAATTTGCTGGGGAAAAAGAAGTAGGGAGAAGTGGGAAATGCAGATCTTTTAGGTATTAGAGATGGGGATAAACCAGAATCCCTTGAAAAGGTTCAAAATCCAGACTTTGGTTTTAGTTTTGCAGCTGACTCCCATCTCTTGAATAGACTGAACCGAACTTGAAAACTTGTGCCATCAAGATCAGAATTTTGCAGGTCATGCCCATCTCTATGAAGGAACCTCTTGTAGTTATACAAATATTGCTTAGAGATGCTTGGTATAGAGATTACTGGGTGATATTCTATGGCCTGTGTTATTCAGGAGGTCAAACTAGATGATCACAATGGTCTTTTCTGGCCTTATAAGCTATTAAATAATTTCCATGACAAATGGATTTTTTAAACCATTTGGAGTGAAGTAGGCTTAACGCTGTCAGCGTGACGGGGGGAAGCAGGTGATGGGCCTTTTTCTCCTCTCTGCCCTTTGTGTACACTGGCAGAATGCTGCAGCTAGCAGTCTCTCCATCGGAGATTTGTCAGTGAAGCCCATGTGAGCCGTGCATGTGCCGTGAGCAGCTCCTGGTGCTGCTGCTCCCCTTTTTCAGTGTGCATGTGGCCATAGCCCCTCAGCTCTTTCTCTACTGTGGAGCAAAAGTCTTGATTCTGAAGTAGAGGGGAGGAGGGAAGGTAGTGGAGCAGCCACAGGGACATAGATCTCAAAGAACTTTGGCTACTGCACAAAGCGAGTACACTTCTTTTCTTCTTCGATTAGTATCTCTATGGGTGCTCCACTCTAGGTGACTGTGAAGCAGTTCCCCTAGATGGCATGGGGATGTTCAGAATTATTAGGTTGAACTGATGTCAGAACAGAAATACCTAGTGCTGCATCATATTTTGATGCCTGTTTGATAGCACGGTGTTTTTATGAAAGTATCAGTTGATGCCCAAGTAGCCGCTTTGCATATGTCCAGAGTAGGGACGTTATGTAGAAATGCTGAAGATGTAGCAATTGATCTGGTGGAATGTGTTCTTATATTGCTAGGATGGATTACTCCAGATTGTGAGTAACACATGCAGATATAAGTGGAAATCCACTTTGAGAATCTTTGGTTGGAGATTACCTTTCCTTTAGAACGTTCTGTAATGGAAATAAATAATTGAAGGGATTTTCTAAATGTTTCTATTCTGTCCAGATAGAATGTGATGGCTTGCCTGACATCCAGGCAGATGTATGGTTTGGGTATGGGTTGGAGGGTGGGTAATATACATGGTGGAACTCTGCTAGCTCAAAGGGGTGTAATCAACTTCAAGGCGGTGGAACCATAGTCTCCTCACCCATTTATGGAAAAGTCCTATAGAACTGGCCAAGAATTAGACCGATAGGATTCTACAGAAAATTACTGGGGTCTTTCAGAAATTACCCTTTGAAAACTCTAGCATTTAAATAGTGAATCATCTTTCTCTAGAGTTCTATTTCAGGGATATAATTTTCTACCACATTTTATAGGATGATTAATTTTAAAAAAACTATGTAGAAAGATTATCATTTTTTATTGTATTAGGAATCTTCTGTGAACACCTCAACTCCTACTAGTGTCCTCTAGAAGGCACTGGAGGAAGCATATGTTACTTATTTATAAAACAATAGTGATTGTCCCTGATGGATGTGCTGCTACTCAGCTGCCTGAGCTCTTCAGCTTGCATCTACTGTATACAGATGACATGAAGTGGGGAACATCCACTCAGCCACTACGTCCTTAAGGATCTTAGAAACACTGGAGAGAGAAAACCTCTGCTCTCTACCACTCCCCTCCCTTCCCTCACAAGCCTCGCAAGGAATGTTCTAACCTAGCCTTAATTCATTTCTGCTCCACAGAACTATGTCTATAGGTGAAACTGCTGGGTGATTAAAGAGACATTGCAACTGAAATAAGCTGTATGGCCTTGGTGTATAGATGTGTGTGAGTAACCAGCTTTCTGGAATCCTGAGAAGTGTAATTTGGATGTTTCTGTTCTCACAACAAAGTTGACAGAAAGATTGCTTAGGATTTACACCAAATATGGTCTTATTAGATGGCCATACCCCTGCATTAAAGGCAGATTTGTATAAGTGGGAAATAAAACAACTTAAAAATGTGTTATATAAATGAAATTATCAAAGAAATTGAATCACTTATACAGCAATTGGTAAGGATTGCCAAATAATTTGATGCACGGAACTTTTGCTTTCAGGTACCTTATTTAAGGCACTCCAGCCAAAGGTTTTAAAACATTAAAGCCAAAAAAGCCAAAAGCCTCTGCTGCCAAAAATGGCTAAATGCGGCTTTTTTTGTGGGAGGACTGTGGATGCAGACGACACTTAACAAAAAAAAGTGTGCAATCTGGGAGGCGGGGGGAGGGGCAACACGGAATGCTTAATGACCTGATCATACATCTAGCATTCTCAAATGGATTCAGAGACATCAGTTATAGTATCTGGATAATGAGCACACTGGTGTCAAGATAAACTCTTTATTATGATCAGAACTATGTACAGAAATGTCCTATTCAATGTAGCTGCAGCCTGTGACTGTCCTGTCCTGGGCCTCTTTGTTTCTGCCACAGCAGGATGGAAGTAGGCCTGGAACGCAAAGACTGTATCTATAATGTACAGGAAGTATGGCATCTCTACTTTATTGGCTGGTTTACTCTATATCACACAAAATTTCCTGACTGAACTAAAATGCTATTAAATTAAACTATCAAACTGTTACAAATAGAAGAATTGACTGAACTATTCAAGTTGCTTAAACACTACCCTAACATGTCTTCTGCGATTGTTTTGAACATTTCAGTGATATTCTTGATTTTCTGTATTGCAAACTCCCTTTTGCCAAATTCTTGTCTGGTATAGACTGTTCAGTCTCATGATCAAAAACAGGTTCAGTTTATGAATTATTTTAATTTGTCTTGGCCAAATTGTCAGTTATCTTGAACAGGTTCCTTTTAAGCTTTTGCATTTCTCTGTAATCACTAAATATGAGCAACGTCGTCTTCTTATCACTGTAGCTTTTGTTGTCCATTGCTCATTCTACTATATTTATCCCATATTTGTTTGGTTTTTTTTAATTTTTGAAAGAAGTCTTGCTCTTTCATTGTAATATTTAGTTTGATCATATTTTCCCGACTTAGGGCTACCCCAGGGCTACACCAATGTCCTCCCTGCCGGGGGGGGGGGAATGGGGGGCACAGGGGGAGCCTGGCATGCCTCCCCACCTGGCAGGGCAGAGCCCTGCCCACCCTGCCCCTATGCCCTGCCAGGGTCCCTGACCCCCTTTGCCCCATTGTACCTAGGTACAATGGGGCAAAGGCTGAGCCACCTGGCATTGGGCAAGGGGTGCCCCACTGCCCCCATGGGCCTGCCCTAGGTCTCCCTAACCCCACAAAGTCAACTTAGAGCATCCAGTGTGGTCGCTCTAGGTCGACTTTTTAAGTTCCTCTTTAAGTCGACTTTATTTTTAAGTGGGGACACACTAAGTCGACTTAAACTTACAAGTGGAGACATAGCCTGAGTGTTTATATGTCTGCTGTAGTGGAATTCAGGAAGTTATTTGCCACATTGCACCAGTGTAGCTGTATAGCAGAGAAGTGCAAAACACAGATCTTCTCTTGCATGCACTGCTTTTCCAAGCAACTTCTTTACTATATGTACTCCACATTCTGCTAAGCCACTGGCTTGAGGTTGTCTGAGACTAAACATCTCATGAGGAAAGTTATGTATATTAATGAAGTTGAGGTATTGCCTATTCTTGAACTGTGGTTCTTTGTCAATTATTACCGTTCTGTCATGAAATTCCAAGATCTAATGAGCCTCACAACTGCTGCTTTGGTATGTTCAAGTGTGACTACTTCTGGGAAAGTAGTAAAGTTGTCCTCTAATCAGTTGATTGTGTTTTACCAGTTTGAACATCTTAAGTTCTGACTTTGTCCCACAGAATTGCAAACTGTTCATATTGAATTAGTGGTTTGGTTTGTTGGGAATCTGGATTTCTGATATCTTCCACACGGCTCATCATTTCTTTGATGTCACTATTTATCTGTGGCCAAAATACAACTTCTCTAACTCTTCTTTTTAATGCAGTCCTTTCTGGGTGCCCTTCATATATCTGTTCCAATATTTTCCTTCTCATCACTGTGGGAACGATGATCTGTGTTCCCTTGAAAAGCATTCTGGAAATCAATGAAAGTTCATTTTTATTGTGGCTGAGGGAAGTGTTGATTTATTCCCCACCCACTCACCCCCCTTTCTTTTGTTATCACTTGTGTCAGTGCTTGGAGCATTTCAGCGTTAGCTATTTCTGTCTTCACTTCATCCCATATGCCTGGAAATACAGCATGTGACACTTTCATCGTGTTCACATGTGTGTTTACTGCTTATTCTAGATCATCAGGCTGTTTACTGTCAGATGGAACATATGGTTTGGAGCGTGTCTCTGCCATTACTAAGTAGCATCCAGGTTGTAATTCCAGGGTCACATAATACCTCTGTATTTTCAAAAGTAGTTTTTGTATCCTTGGTGGTGCTTTTCTAAGTCCCTTTCTGTGTATTGCAATCAGTGATTTGTATTCTGCTTTGAAGTGATGACGATAGAGAAAGCCAGATCTTGGTCTCTTTTTCAGTTTGTACGTATATCTTCTCGGCAGCTATTCTAGCCCGAAATGTGTAAGAACTGGCAATGTTGGATCACTGGAGATGATGGCAGAATGCCCTTGATCTCACTAAACTCTTTTATGCTCTAGCATCCATGCCCATTTAATGACCTCACAGAGTAGATGTCTTAAGTGAGTTCTGCAAGCAGCATAGTTAGGTATGAATTTGCTGATGTAATTCAACATGACTAGCAGCATTTGAATTCCCTTTTTATCTTCACTTCTTGGCATGTTCAGTGTTGCTTGAATCTTTGATTCATTGTGCAAGATTTCCTTGGAGATCATTCTTTTTTCCAAGTATTTTATTTCCATTGTTTGAAATTTATATTTGGCCTTATTCAGTTTAAGATTATTAGCTCTCACAATTTCCAGGACACTCTCTTCAGTTATACCTGATTTTCCAGTGCTGCCCCAAATTATTATGTCATGAATGTACACTTTCACACGTCTTTCACTACCCCTAACATTTGGCTCATTGTACTGTGAAATACTTCTGGGGTTGAACATATTTGAAAAGGCAGTCTTAGAAAGCACTTATCTGCCGAATGGTGTTTTGAACAGTCAGATCTTGGAGGTCTCAGAGTCCAAGGAGATCTGCCAACATCCAATTGATGCCTTTAGTTTGTTGAATTATTTCACTCCTTCCATTTCAGACAACAGTCCACTTCTTGCAAGGAGGTGGAAGTGTTCTTTTTGTTTTGTAAAGCTTTGGGTCCACAGACACCTATGGTCTCCCCTTTTTTCTTCTATGATTAATAAGAAGTGAAGCCAATCTATTGAATCTTCTATTCTCTGAATGATACCATTTGTTACCATGTTTTTCAGCTCTTCTTCTACTCTCTTTCTTAAAAGCCTGTGGAACTATTTTTTGTCACAAGTACAGGTTCTGCGTCTTCTCTTAACTGTGTCTTATATGTTAGTGGGAGACAGCCATGTCTTGTGAATACATCTTCATGTGATGTTTATACTTCTGTGTCTTGTTCTGTGTTGCCTTTGTCTCTTTATGACATGCATTTTTTTAAACAAGACCAAGCACCTCACACGTGTATAGCACAAGACTGTTTGCTTGCATCTGAGTATCACCAGAAACTTCTTTTATCCTTTTCCCTTTGTATTTAAGCATCATTATGCATTCTTCCAGCACTGCAGTTATTCCTCCTTTGTAGTCTTTCATGGACACTTATGACTTTTTCAGTTATATGTGCCCCTTATAATTCTTGTTTCAGTTTCTGTTCAGTTTCATCTCTCTCTCTGTTTCACTTGTGTCCCTGTCCTGTATGTCAAATATGTACCATTTATGAACATTTTAATTAGCCTCTCTTTTGAATGGTCAGTCACCTCCATTTTTGTGCTTTAAGAACAGCTATTTCTTTTCACCAGAGGAATTTCTTTTGCACTTAATCATGCACTTTTCTGCTTTCTCTGCACAGTTTAGCATAATGGTTAGTTTTATTTCAATTTCTACATATTTGTCCAAATACTGGGCATTTCCTATGCTCATATTGGTTGCCACATCACTGACATGGTGTTCTGTTTTCCATGTTTAAGTCCTTGGCCAAATTAATTTCTACAAACTTTTCCATTGTGGGGCTAGCTATAATAATCAGACTCCTGTGCCTTTATCTAGGCTTTTTAATTCGTTTCCTGTTTGTTCTCCTACTTGGCAAATGCATATTGCCCTTTCTTGTGTCAGATCCATTTACCTTAATAACTGTTCTAGGCCTTTTTTGATTTTTACATGCCAGGACAATCTGATCTTTCATGAGTCTTCTAGTATTACATATTTGCAGGACTGCCTTTTAAATTTTAAGTCTGAGACAAAGTCCTTTCTTTCTCTTTCATTCTGTGTTCTCCTCCTGAATATACATCTTTCATAAGTAACATTTTTTCTAGGTACACAATAATCCTCAAACATTTTCATTATTCTGCAAAACTTTTCTCTCTTTCCTCTTCATCATCTATATGGAATGCAGTATAGACATCTAGGGCTCCTTTGGCTGCCACTATTAAGAGCATAGCAATCTTTTGCTCCTCCTCCTCCTCCATGTGGCTCTCAAATACACAGCTCAAATTGCTGTTTGAACTTTTTCAAGGCATATTGAGCATTTTCTCTGGTTCTTGGGGCAGTTAGAGAAGTTACTTGTAGTTCACAGGCTCAGCAGCAATCATTGCAATGTGTTACCTGTCTCTCTGGATCACCCAGCATGCTGTGCCTTCCATGTCTGGTACCATGGAGTATTGTAGAATCATAGAAGATTAGGATTGGAAGTGGCCCCAGGAGATGCTTCTAGTCCATCCCCTTGCTCAAAGCTGGACCAACCCCAACTTAAATTAGCCCAGCCAGGGCTTTATCAAGCCAGGCCTTAAAAACCTCTAAGGATGGAGATTCCACCACCTCCCTAGATAATCCATTCCAGTGCTTCACTAGCCTCCTAGAGAAAAGATTTTCCTAATAGCCAACCTAGACCTCTCCCACTGCAACTTGAGACCATTGCTCCTAGTTCTGTTAGATGACTATCTACTATCTTGCTGATGAGTACATTGGTGTCCTGATAAACTCTTCATTCTGAGCAGAATTATGCACAGAAATGAGGTAATAGAATGTCCTACTTCTCTTGGTAGCTGCTGGCTGAGACTGCTCTGCCCTGGGCTTCTTTGTTTCTGCACTAGTAGGAAGAGTGCCTGGAACCAAAGACTATATCTCTGCCCTTCCTGGAAGACTTACCCCATAGCACATCACTCTTTTGCCTCCCCAACACACATATACAAATAGGAGCTGCAACTTTACTCAAGCCACAAGCATGAGTAATTTAGCAAGGCACACATTAACTCATCTCACAGGTCCCCACTGAATTACACAGATAGCACACTTCTACAGGCCCTACTCAAAGCCCTCCAGACACTTTGCAGAACTGGAGCCTCATAAAAAAGATGGGAGGCCACAGATGGAGTGAGTGAGCACACATGTCCTCTGGAACTCTTGGGAGAGGACTGTGAAGGAGTGGGGGTGAATAGCTATAAAGTAGTGGCCTCACTATCAGGGACACAAGAGGCTGTGAGGGAATACAATGAGAGATGGTGGAGTGAGAAGAAAGAGGAGGCAATTGTGGCAAGAACAAACACCCCCTCTCCCCTGCCTCTTCCCACAAAAGAAGTTTTAAAAAGGAAAATGCAATTTGCTGTGCTTGGACTGACAGCATGTAGCTATGGTAATTGACACAACAACAAAAGAGCAGTAAGTAAATGGTCTATGGAATTTTTTTTTTCCTGGGTGTGTTTCATTATGCTTTCTCTAGTGCTCGTTTCTGTTAGTAACCATCCTACTCAAGGAGGGTTCAGTGCTGCCTACATCTCTTGGCTCTGCATAAGATGGAACAGGTTGTTGCGGTAGAGTGGGATCAGTAGAAGCAAGAAAGGATGGTGCAGGGATCAGAGCATTGGCCTGTTTCTTGAGAGATCCGGGTTCAATTCTCTGCTTCACCCCAAATCCCTGGTTCTGTGAGACCTTGGACACATCCATTTAATCCTTCTGTGACTCAGTTCCCCAGTAATGTCCTACTTCACAGGGGTTATATAATACGCTGAAGATTGTGAGGTGCTCTGATACTACAGTAATGGGAACTGTATAAGTATGTAAAATAGATTTGCCTCAACAGCTGCTTGGAAGAAAGGGCACTATTGAAGGAAGCAGAAAGATTATCTTCTTGTGCATGTCCATATGGTTTGTAGAGCCATTAACCATTAAGAAAATATTGAAAGGTCCACATTTAGGATCTTATATGATGTATAAAGTTCAAATTAACAAATATAGTATTTTGTGACTCTAATACACTTGTGTTTATTCCGCTTGTGTGTTTGTCTTACTGTAGGTCTGTGAGCCATAGTCCGTCAGCTGTCATGCTATAATTCTGAATGATGTCATGACATTCTTCAATTACCTGTATTGATCTGGATCGTGCAATGACAAAGAAAAGAATAGCACTATTCTCATGATAATATCTTTCCTTCATGTATAGAGAAAACTAAGCACTAAGGCCCAGATCCTCAAAGTATTTAGGCACCTAACTCTAAAACTGAGGATTTAGGTCTAGATCCTCAAAAGTATGTAGGTGTCTGAAGTCTTCAGTGAATAGGTAAGGTGACTCAGGCCCTCTGAAAACAGGGCGCTACTTGTAACATTTTCAAAAATACCCCAAAGTGGCTTAGGAGCCTACACTCTATTTTCCAAAATGAATCAGGCACTGAGAAGCAGTCTCACTGACAGTCAATGTGTTTTGAGCTCCTAAGTCACCTAAGTGTTTTTGATGACCCCCCCCCCATGTATTTTATCTGCTACTGGTTCATGAACACCTCCCCTTGGGAATAAATGAATTTGTGCATTTAAACAGCACTTTTTTAAAGACTAAATTGTTGCATTTACGGGAGTGGGATGTGGAAGGGCACTGCGTCCCTGGAGGCAAAGCAAAATGCTTCAGGGGCCGTGGGGCAGTGGACATAGCAGCAGTAGTTACTATATTTCCTTTTGTATTCTGTCTCCCCCACTGAGGAGTAGCAGCATGGACTTCTTCCAGCCCTACCCTCAGGTTAGGCACACATGATTGATGGGCAACAGAGTATGGCCCTGTCCCCGCCTGGTGAAAACCCCATGTCATTTAATTCCAGGGGTTTTTGCAAAAGCCATTTACTGAATTTCTACAATTAGTTTAGATGCTGATGATATAGTTCATGGTTTTTCATTATTTATATTGCCATTTTTCAAGGGTGCAATTCAAATTTAGTGACTTTTCTCTATGCATATACCCAGCTGGCAGTATGACCCATGAAAAGTAAGTTTAATTGTTTGGATATAGTGGTAAGAGTATTTTTTACCATGAATCTCAAATAAGAATGACAAAATGACTTGATCCGTTTCCTGTAACACAGTCACACGGTCTTTTTTCTTTTAAAAAAAACCCGACATTGTTTTGTAGGGATATTATTAGGCAATAAAAAATTCTGTTTGTTTTTTCTGTCCACTGAGATAACAGCAGAATGTTTTGTCTGCACAGAGCCAATCTTCATTAGCTGCTGGAAGATCTGAAACTGATTTGAAGTTCTTGGAACTTCAGCTCAATAGCAGGCATAATTTATAATGTTTTGAATGGGAAGTTTTTGAGAAAAGAACTTTTGATCATTTTTAGAACTTTTTATTAAAATAAATTTTCAATGAATTGCTTTGCTGTGACTGTATGGGTTTTATATTTTTTTCGGAGGAGGGAGGGTTGTTTTTGTTTTTCTGCCATCGAGTATATCTGCCTAGGCATGTCACCAACAGGTTCACATTAGAGTTCTTAATTTTTATTATTTTTATCACTGCAATGCTGAGAGGTCAGCTAAGAACAGGGCCCCACAGTGTTATCTGCATGAAACTAAGAGTCAGTTCCTGCCCCAAAGAGCTTACAGACTAAATAGAAAGGGTCAGAGAAAGGAATATCTATAATACACAAGTAGAGTGAGTTTTTGTTTTGTTTTGCCCTTTGGCTGGGATTTAGTGAGGAGGGGATTAGCTAAAAAAAAAGACAAGGGAAAGGAGAAGCGTCATTGAATGGAGTGAGTGAGGATGATAGGTAAGAGGGAAGGGAGGAAAGGTGGAGAGAGGCTGAAGGGAAGAGACTGTGAGGGTGGGGAGAGCAAACCGTGCTTGTCAGGGAACAGATTGTCCATGCTGGCACAGGGGACAGTTTGTCCACATCGAAAACTAGAAAGCTTCCTGATGCCTGAGGGCTTGTCCACAGTGCCAGCAGTTCAGACTACAGGGGAGGAGGTGCAGGCTAAAAAGTTCCTAGCTCATGTTAACACAGTCTTCTTTGAACAGGACTATGTTAACATAAGCTGTGCAGGGGAGTATTGTGCACTGCTATTCCCACCTGAACTGTGGGGCAGTGCAGCCAGAGCCATAGTCAGGATCCAATAGCTCCTGGTTAAACTGCTCTGCAGCAATTCTGCTGGCTTATTAATAATTTCATCAGTATAGGTTAGTTTCTTTTAAAAGGATCCAGTCCAGTTGGATGACTGTTTTGAAAGTTTCTATCATCCCACCTCTCTTTCTCTTTGCAGCTGCTATAGGGTGTGTGTCTGGGGGACAGGAGCATGGCTGGTCCATTCCCATACTTTTTTCCATGCCGTCCTAGTTCCTGGCTGCTGGATCAATTCCTTGGGGCTTTTGGCAGACACCAGTAATTACAGCAGCCCTTAAGATGCTTTAATTTACTCTGTGGAACTGACCAGTACACAGTCAACTCATGATTAAGGGAGCACAAAAATTGTTTAAAGACATCTTTGCTATCCCCTCTTTAACAAAGGATCTGGTCCTCTATAATAGAATCATAGAAGAGTAGGGTGGGAAGGGGCCTCAGGAGGTCATCTAATCCAACCCCCTGGTCAAACAGGACCAACCCCAACAAGGTTATCCCTGCCAGGACTTTATCAAGCCAGGCCTTAAAAACTTCTAAGGATGGAGATTCTATCACCTCTCTAAGTACCCCAGCCTCTGGATGTTTGATCACCTGTCACGCCTCAGCCTCTGAGAATGTGTGTGTCTTTTTCTGCTGCACTCCAGGTCTCTTTCCTTTCCTACCCTTTGATGCTTGCCCCTGTCCCCATCTAATCTGATGATCAGTGCTTCTGAACCCTCTGCCCCCCCTTTTTTGTAGTTTCCTCTAGTTCACTTCATTCACTGATGTCCTTGTAATCCTACCCCCTTGCCCAGAGCAACTGATGTTCACATGCCATATTAGGCCCCTGTCCCCCTTCCTTGTTGGTGCCCTCCTCCACAGCCTACAGCCCAGTGGGGAGGAGTGGTTAGCTGTTCCACCTTCCCCCCTCTGTGCTTCCTCCTGTCCCTGTTCCTGGATGGCCTAGAAAATTGTGGGAGAGCCCTCCTCCTATTGACCTTATTGCTCCCCCATCCGCCTTTACTACTATTTTGACTGCCATTGCCCAGTCTATTTTCACAACCCCCACTGGAGCACCAGCAGCGGTGGGCACAGGTGGTACTCCATTGCTGCCATGGCTCCTGTTTCCTTTGTTCTTGGGGGATCCCCCTTAAGCAGCAAAAAGGGCCAGAGAAAAAGGCAAGAGCTTCATCTAGAAGACAAAACGTCCCAGGGCGCAGGGGCTGGTTTCCCTATTGTGGCCTTATCTTCCTCTGTCATTCCTTCCACCAGCTATAGGAGCACCTACCCCTCAACCCCCAGAGCATATGCCCAGATAGTTGCAACCCCTCCACTCAGCACTCCTTCATCTGCCTTCTCTAACTTCATTTCCATTGGTGGGGCCCCTTTCCCACCCTGACCAGGAAGCACAGTGTTGAGTGCCTCCTGGCATCTGCCTTGCCCCATGGGGAGACCTATATACATGCAATGGCACAGGGGCTGGGGCCCATGTGGTGGCCTACAAGAAGCAATAGAAAAGGGCTTTGCAGTGGGGGAGGGAGGTGCATTTACATACTGTTCAAGCCCTTGGAGGATCTGGGCCTACCTGTGGTTTTCAGCTCAATCCCAGGATGATTTAGTTGGGGTGGTTGGTCTTGCTTTGAACAGTGGGTTGGACTAGATGACTTCCTTGAAATTCCTTTCAACTCTAATCTTTAATTCTATGAACATAAGAACAGCCATACTGGGGTCAGACCAATGATCCATCTAACCTAGTATCCTGTCTTCCAACAGTAGCCAATGTCAAGTGTTTCAGAGGGAATGAACAGAATAGAGGTGGAAATTTTATTCATTTGTTCACATTTTAGTACTTGTTTATTAATCCTAACTCTTTTCCTTTCCCAGATCCTATATATAGTTTCCCTTGGTTATAAGTGTGTCATTTCTTTTCTGAGGTTTTGGGTTGATGCTCTTCACTGTTTTTTGGGTACTGGATTTTATTCTTCTTTGCAGCACTAGTAGCATTATTCATTTTCCCAAAATACTTGCCTTGCCTTGTGCCTCTGGCGCAGTGAGGAGTCACCTTTGGTGGAAGCACCAACTGTTCCAAAGGAAAAAAACAAACCAAAAAACCCCCCAAACCAAACAAGGACTCAACCCTTGGAGGAAAAGGGGGGGAAAGCACTCTAGTTAGCAATCAACAGAGAGGAGGCTTGAGCCCCAGTTTCAGGAAGGGGCTATGCTTAGTATGTAAGTGGTATTTTTAATATGTATATGAATATTTGAGAGCGATGATGTTATACCCTCATTTTTACAATTTTGGAGTACTGCACTCAGTCAAAGGGAAATCCTTATCTGGAATCTCATGTTGCGCCGTTTTAATAAATTTAAGTCTGTGCCATCTGCTAGCCATACTGATAAATTGGAGAACATCTACTTTCATGTTGCTACTACCATAATGATTGATGTGTAATTTATGGTACACACTCAATAGACAGCTCGCAGCTCTTTTGTTTATTCCAGGGTACCCAGGAGCCATCGTTGCTGCTGTGTTATTATGATGTTCAATTTTAAACAAAATAACTTTGGAAAAACCAGTTATATAAATTGTTTACATGCCAAAAGTCTAAGCTGTTACAACAACATTGTTGGCTTTAAAAACTAAGTAATGCGGCATAAACCAGAATAAATCGTATGAAAGAATAAAGGGTTTTATTATTTCATTGCTAATCACCGTTTTTCAGAATAAAGATAAATCATTGACCTTCATATCTTTGAGCTTTGAATATTTCTCTGATGGAAGAGGACAGGGATGGTTTGAGCCTGAACTCCTTACTGAAGCAGATGAAGGATCTAGTGCCTGCTTATGAAGAACAAATATTATTTATTTGTTGAAATTGACACCATGCTCAGCCCTGCACAAAACATAGCCATTGCTTGAAGGTACTTACCTTCAAAATAAACAATACTGTACAAGTATATAGAGACACATGCTGCCCTCACATAGATATCATTGAGTTTACCCTTGCCTGCAAAAGAATGGAGCAGAAAACTGAAAAAAGTCCCATTAAAAGTAGCCTAGATTTTTAATTTTATGGCCAAAGGAGGACAGGGTCAAATATTTTTTTAAACCTTGAAAGGCCTAGCTTATACTTACGTGAAGTAGGAGCTTCATATTTCTTTGGTTCAATGGAAACCATAAGTAAAACGGAAGACTGAGAATCAGAGGGCTTCTGGGTTCTCTTCTTGGTTCCGCACTGATTTTTTCTAAATCACTTTTCTTTTCCAGGCAGCAATTCATGAATATGTAAACTAGACATATTTATTGTTTGTATTGTGCTAGTGCCTACAGGTTCCAGCACCATTGTGCGAAGTATTGTTCAACTATACACCAAGAAGTTCGACCTGCCCCAAAGATCTGGTATCTGCAATAATGTTTAGCTACCTCCCGTGGTGTTGTGAAAATAAACTAGTGTCTGTAAAAAAAAATTTTGAGATGAGCATTTGAAAGACTCTAGATAAGGACAAAGTATAGTTATTGGCTAATATTGAATATGGATTTATTATCTAAATATCATCTGATAAACAATATTTAACTTGGTAAACAGGGAGAGAAAGCTGAGTAGCCCACTTCATCATATGCTATTTCTCTCCGTCTGGAATCAAACTTAAATTTTCTGACTTTTGGCTTCGGCTTACTCACAATATTCTCAAATGAAGCTTCTTTGTTGATTAAATATTGTTTATTTTAGCTAGTTATTTAAAGTATCCTGGAAAGAACCACTTGATTTCAACAGCTGTTTTTACAAGGGGCTGTCTTGGCAAGAGTTAGTCATTTATTGTAGCAACAACAGAGAATTAACACACTAAAAGTTTCCTCTTAAATGCTCCAAAGGCAATGCATATTTAAAAATGAAACTACATTTTTAACCTACATTATTACTAAGTATTGCAGCACCTGTGGGCTCACCTTATCTGGTGCAAATTGACCAAGTCATTGACTTCATGGGGCTATGCTGATCTACATAAGATGAGCATCTAGCTCATAGTATTCAGCCGCTATTTGACCACCCTACAAAAAATGTTGCTCATATGATTTCTGATACAAAGGGATTTGAAAACTCATAAGGACCAGCCTGGAAATGTTGTGGTTTATTAACATCATCAAGGATTATGCTGCTTCCACACAAGATGCAGGGAACAGGACCTGACAGGCGAATAGAGCATTAAGCAGAAGGCTCAAACACAAGGATTGGATACACTTCAGAACTGACATCACTCAGAGGTCCCAACGTACCACCGCCACGTTCATCTAATGGCCAGAGGATCCTTCAAGTTCCCCTTAAGTATTTTAAGACGGTCTTTGATTTCATTCTTTGCAGAAAAAGCATCCCCCATAACACATACCGGTTTAGGGGTTCGAGAGATTAAGAAGGAAGTATTAAACTAAACTGAAAGCTGAGGACACTCAGAAGAATCTGCTGTATTTGATTTAAATTTAGCAATGTCATTGAAGTGAGCTCATAAATACCTAAAGGAATCTGCCTTATTGCTTCAAATCTGTCAGATTTTCATTCAGCAGCTATTGTTGCCACTAATGTTTTTCATTTTTTTTGTCCTGTTTAACTGATTCTAACATATTGGGGAAGTGGGAGAGCAATATAAGAAACTTGAAGGCCACATAATTCATTTCAGGGGGAAAGGTATATTACTGTAAAGATTATTGTAAGCCTGATCCGGGCAGCAAAATGTTCTGATAAGTGCTGCCCACAATAGTTATAAATAGAAACTGTTTCCTCATTAGGGCCAGCCATATGCTAGATGTGGGACCACAACATTCACAGCTCTGCTTAAGGCAAACACATCTTGTGCCAAACAGAAGGGAAAAAAAAGAAGGTTCTTCAGATCTCAGCATATGGGATGTTGAAGACCAGATGATGAATTTATTTTAAGAACATGATCTTTGTTGCAGAAGTGGTAAAATACCACAAATGCTGGTCTCATTTTCCCCATTATCTTTCTTGCTAGATGGGCAGGAATTATTGTGCTGCTTACAACAGCTTTGTTTCAAAATTAGATTATTCACTCATAGATCAGTGGCTCAATCTTACAGTTTTCAATCAGAGAAAACTCTATTAACATAAGCTTTGCCTGAATAAAGACTGGAGAATCAGGTCTCAATGGATGAATATTCAAAATTTCATGTTTCAGTGTGCTCCTTTTTACAAACTTGTCATGTAACATAAGGTTTTCTGTACTTCTCTAATATTGAAATGATTAATAAGAGTCAGTATTAACAGCAAACGATTATTGTTTCACACCAGTCTTTTATATACTTGATATCTTCAGTTTCATATGTAGTTTCCTTCCTAAACGTGAAACCCTAAACCCTTTTGTGTAGCCATAACTTAGTCTAGATTTTTTTTTAATTTAATTTTTTTAAATCAACAGTCGTCAGGCTCTGTCAGCGGTGCTGCCTGGCTTGAAATAGTAATAACAAACACCATGATTTCCATCATCAGCACCACCACTACAAAAATTCTTCCAGCACCCCCGAGCTGTGCATGCTTAAAGGGAAGTTCTTTAGTATTATTTGTAATACTCTAATGCTGGTTGTGTTTAAAGGCCCAATTAGGCCCATCTTCATGGCAGATGCACACAGAACAAAATGTTGGTGCTTGCCCCAGCAAGTTTACAGTGTAAGTAGGAAATCAGAGATGACAGGTGGATTCAATAAACAAAAGGATACCACAAAGTACTGATGAAACCATTTAAAGTTTAAGAAGCAGTGGTCCCAGCACAAGAAGTGTCTGGCTGCTGCTGAGTATTTTGCAGGCATGACAGCAGTTTTAAGTATGGATATGGAAGAAGTTAGATTGTGACAATCTATAAGTGGTTCTGTGGAAATGTATGTTTGTCTCACTTGTTTTCATATTGTAAAGTAGTCAATTTTACAAGCAAATAAGTTTTCTTCTTTTGTTTTGTTTGTCAGTCCTACATGTACAGCCTGGGATGTGAGATTAAAACTGGGTTTATCATTCCTTGTGTATTATCATGTGTAATGAAGAGTCTACAGGCTAAGTTCTGCTCTCTGTGTCGTATGTGCAACCACATCATCTTTAAACAGGGAGTACAGATTTAACTGATTGAACCTTATTAAAAAATTGATTAAAGATACAAAAGGGCTAGAAATCAACTCGCTTGCTCTGACCTCTGTTGGCTTTGCAGTGTCAACACTATGATATGTCTTCACAAATGTCAGCAGATGATTGCATATACCCAGAGAGCAGCTCCCTTGAGTAAATAAGTTCTTAGCTTGGATTGGCTTCTCAAGGTGGGACTAATCAGATGCAACTGATCCTAGGGAGATTTAGAGAGGGTCATATTGCTGTGTTGAGGTCCTAGGCCCAGAGCTCTAGAGATAGGAGAACTGGTGTGTGCATGCTGCATTAATTTATAGGTGCTTTGGGGTGGGGGGTGTTGAAGGACTTAACTAACAAAAAAGGAATATAGCCAGAGATGCTGTTAAGGTTTTGCTCTGTGTGAATGTGCTTTTGATCTCCCAAGAATCCTGTAAACATAAGCCTAAAACCCTAGAAGGGTCTCTGGTAGTGGTTTCTCTGCACACAGAGTCTGAATCTCTAAGGCATCCCATGAATCCACTTGTCTCCATCATAGCTGTTAAACTCATTGTAGTTTTTGTGTGGAAGTGGTAAGAGACCATGTCTGAGGCTATTGTGACTGCTTCCAGAGCTATTCCTATGTTTATTATAATTTTCAAACTGCAGTAGTATTTCTCTGAATACTTAGCCTCCCCCACTGCAGCTGGTTCTTCAGCCTTCCCCAGTTCTTTAGTTCCCCACACCATTACAGCATAGGGGAGCCCCCACATTCATGAAGATCAGCTTACTCCTGCAGACCTCCCTGTTGTAGTTCTCTACATCCACTCTTCTTGCAGTCTCTTCTTCAGTGTTGCTGATTTAGAGAGGGTGCTTTTGTTCTAGTCCAGCAGAAGCAGCATTTCAGGGTAGGTGAGTGATCTTTATGTATACTGTTGTTAAAACTTTAGAGTGCTTGAGGATCTTTAAGATGAAAAATGGTTTTGAAGAAGGCTAGCTGAATGTGAATTTAATTGTAGGCCTTTACTCAGCTCCAGAAAAAGGGAACACTATAGTAAAATGCTTTCCTGTCACCCAGATAACAAATTAGTGGATGGAAAACCCCACAAACAAACTGTCATTTAGAATTGGTTTGACTTAAATGTATCATTCATATCTGTTGTTGTTTGTTGGTAGGTTTGGCAAAGAGACTGTCCATTCTTTAATTCAGGCCTACTTTCAAAATGGAGGTGTAGAAACTAAAGGTAATAAATATGTAGTCACTGCTAAACTCTACCAGAAGAGTTGTGCTGAGCAAGTTTGAGTGATTGATCTACCGTATTTAGATTGTGAGCCATTAAGCTATTTCATTGATCACCAGGTGTGCTCATTTTCTCATGCTTATGTGCTAGGAGATTATTAGGTTTAATGGAAGAAGACTGCTGGGATAAGTATTTATGGGACCTAATTCTGTTGCCAGATATGATGGTCTAAATCCAGAGTAACACTGCCTAAGTCACTTGTAACCAAATGGTTCATTTAATAGCATCCAACATAATACCAGAAATCTTTGAATCAAACAGTCTATATTTCAGTTCTTAAGAGGAGTCCCTTTTTTGGCTTGTGTCCCTGTTTCAAATCGTTTGTCTAATATAAATCATTCTGTTAGCTAAGCTACCTTGTATTAATTCAGCAAGGACTTGGCTGTACAGTAGAATGTTCTTAATTGGCACAGATACTGGTGGGGAAAGAAACATGCCAATTAAAGTATTGTCCAGATTATCTGAGGAATATATTGTGCTGACAGAGCTGCTTTTATTTCCATTAATTGCTTTAAATATATACAGTGAGTACAACTATTATGTCAAGCATTCAAAAAGAGGACATTTCAATAGTAAGGTTTCCATCATAACATTAATTTGATCCCACCACAGATTTTGCATATTGAGAGCTATAGGATAATTTACATACATAGTGCAATACTTTAAGGCATGCATGTAACTGGGAAAACTGGAACATATAATACTATTTGTATTCAGTGTGATCAAGATAACATTGCTCTGGGTGGCTTAAGAGTTTGAATGCTTCATCTATCAGCCTTAATTTTACATCAATAAAGCCAAATATCTGTGGTGTCAAGAGATGAATCTACATCAAGGTCTCATGTCTACACCACCAAATTTTGCAAATAAATTTAGCAAATAAACCAAATTTTGCGATAATGTGAAACCTGGAATCAAAATGTCCCCTGAATCATGAAGTGTTGAAAATAATAATGCAAATTCTGCATCTTCAATCCCTTCTCTTGTTCCCTAAAGTAGTTTTTGGGTGAGACATGAGTAGATGTTCATGCATACTAAGTGCCACTAACTGCTAAGCTTGCAATGAGATGTGCATGGAGACTCACTGAATTCAGTGGGGCACCAAATGGGTATAGGATTCTGCCAGCAAGCATCTCACTGGAGGACCAGGGGTTAAATGTTTCACTTATCTAGATTATTTTGGTCACAGTTTATTTTATGAAGATTTGAGAGGCCTTTTGAAAGCTTGATTTTACTAAAAGTTAAAGGTTAGCAAGACATTTAAAGGGATATAGAGATGCTTTATTTTGTTCTACCTTTAAATGTTAGGATTAGTTTGAGAAGCAGAGATAGTGCAGAGATCACTGTTGTGTGTGTATATATATGAAAGGAAAAATATTGTCAGAGCCAAGTTTCTGAAGCATTGTATATATGATTGAAGTAAAGTAAAAGAACTATATTTTTCATCAGTGTATGCTTGTGAGGGTGTTTTTGAATATACTGGGATGGTTTTCTAAGTACTTTTTGGAAGGCATATAGAAGAATAGGTGAACCTATTCTTTCTCTGTTTAAAATATGTTTATAAATCATTGTGATAGCCTATCACAAAGGGGGGATTGTGGAATCAGTTGCCACTCTTCATGTGAAACTGCGAGCCTGTTCTGCAGAGTTAATAAAGTCTTATTACAGAGTTCCTCCTTGACGTGTTATTTTTCCAGATTTGTACTTATAGCCAGGACACCTTCCTAATACAAAGTCTGTGACAGCTTCCTTTTAAATAAAATTGTATTGACACATACATTCTATTTATTAAGGTCATGGATTAATTTAATATATAGCATGGTCATGATGCTCATCCAGGAGCAGAGGTAAACAGTGCACAATGGAAAATAATAAACTTAATAAAACTAACAATATTGCAGAAAGGACTGAGTTATTAAATATTTGAGAATTAATGGCCCCAGAAATAGAGTGAAGTCTTTGTCATCTTGGAGACAATGACAAAACTCTCATTGATTTTTATAAGGCTGCTATTTTGTTGGAGTGCCTATGCAGATTGTTTGGCCCATTCCTTGATGATATATTGGAGGATAAGAAGAGAAAAGGTGAATGTAAAGGGGGAATTATTCCACAATAGAAGTCTAAGATGTTAAAGGAGAAATATAAAACTTGCATTCATACTATCTCTAGGCCAAAGAGTTTTTAACATGCATTTAAGATTCTATAAAAGCTCTAAGTGATCTTCTGTATCTAGAAAAACAAACAAGGAGCCCTGTGGCACTTTTATAGACTAATCAATTTATTTATCACATGAGCTTTTGTGGGTTTAATCCTGCTTCATCAGATGAATGAAATGGAAACTGTAGTCAGTGTGGGTGACTATATACATACATACAGAGAAGGGTAAGTCAAAATATCGGTTCAGTCTTTTTCAGCAAACCAAACAAGTTGTTTTGATTCAATGTGGAACAATAAATGAGAAGGTGAGAATGTTATCATCTCATCTATTGTTCCAGACTGACTCAAAACAATTTGTTTGGTTTGCTGAAAAAGACTGAACTGACCTTACCCTTCTCTGTATGTGTGTATATACTCACCTGCAAACTACAATTTCCATTTCATTCATCTGATGAAGTGGGATTAAGCCCACAAAAGCTCATGCGATTAATAAATTTGTTAGTCTTTAAAAGTGCTACAGGGTGCCTTGTTGGTTTTACTGAACTAGACTAATATGTCTACCCCTCTGGAACTCTGTATCTAGGTTTTTCTTCTTCGAGCGATGTCCCTGTGTGTGCTCCACATCAGGTGTCATCGCGTCTCGCGGCAAAGAGCGGAGTCTTCTCAGCAGTAGTGCTAGAGGGGGCTGCATGCGCCGGCTGCGGCTCACGCCACTCCAGGCAGCCTAGGCGCGCGCAGCCCCCTCACTCCCTCAGTTCCTTTCAACCACCTTCGGGTGAAGACGGAGCTTCCTCACTGGAAATCTCTCTCTCTCAACCTAAGAAGAAAGAAACGACAAAACAAACAACTTTCAGTCACAGTTTGACTGCCCTTTAAATTTATACTTCTCTAGTATTTAAAAAAAAAAAAAAAAAAAAAGCCGCCGGTCCGTTTCGGCCGGTAACGGTCGAACGACAGCACCAATAGCTGCCAACCACTGACAATGCCATCTTCATCGGGCTTTAAAAGATGTTCGGATTGTAAGGACCCGATACCAGCGTCGGACGGACACTCGCAGTGTGTCCGTTGTCTGGGGGACTCCCACGTCCCACAAAAATGCTCGCATTGTCTCAACCTGAGCGCTAGAGCCAGGAAAGAAAGAGACCTAAGGCTAAGGATGTTCCTGATGGAGAAATCCTTAGCCCCGGCATCGTCCTCAGACCCAGACAGTCACTTCCCGGATCCACTGACAAGCCACCATTCAAGCGCTCTGTCACCAGCGCACACTAACGCTTCAAAGAGGGGTCGTTCCCCCGCAAAAAAATCATCAAAAAAGGCTGCCCATAAGGCTTCTGGTTCCTTGGGCGTTAAATCGGCCGCAAACCATGGGAGTGAGAGAACCTCCCACAAGGAGCCGGGAACAAGACCCGCGGGCTCCTCTTCCTCCGCACAAGCTGGCCCGGACAAAGCGGTCCCCAGCAGGCAGGCGGATCGCACGGCCACGGCACCATCCTCAGCACCGCCTGAAACCTCGGCACCACAGGTGCCACAGCAGCAACAACTGCCTCAGGCACTGGGCTCTCCTCAACAGCTTGCTATGGAGGGAACTCACAGTGCGGTTGCCCCGGCACCGTACATAGAGTCTGAGCCGGCACCGCGCAAGAGAGCAAGGAAGGAGAAGCACATTTCTCCTTCTCACTCCATGACACACAGCTCTAGAAGGGAATCCTCCCATGCCCATTCTCATCATGGACACTGTTATCGTTCACATAGATGCCGGTCTCCTACTGGATCCGCATCATCTATACACTCTTCTACAGGCTCAAGGCGAAGCCCTCGGGGAACTAGACATCTCTCCCCATGCTGTCGTTATAGCACACCGCACCGCAGATCCTCAGATAGATGGGAGCATCGCTCCTGCTACAGCAGGCACTCTAGTAAACACCATTACCACCATTCTCGTTCTCCAACCCGCTCACCGAGTCATTCTCTCTCCACGCTCTCTGAGCGCTCATCACGATCGCCCCTTTCAATGGGCATGATCCACAATGCCTCCCAGGTGCATCAACAAACCTCTATAGAGGAGGCAATAATCCCGTCCTCAACTTCCTCAAATGATGATACAAAGCTATTCAATGACCTATTCAAAAGAGTGGCACAGGAGTTGGAGATCCAGCTGGAGGAAGTCACGGAGCCTAAACACAAACTCCTAAAGATTCTACATGCCTCGACATCGTCCAAACTGGCTATGCCAATGGACTCAGCTATAATGGACCCCGCTAACGAGGTCTGGCAAAGCCCAGCCACCACATCTGCCACAAACAAAAGAAATTATAGGAAGTGGTACATTCCCTCAAAGGGAATGGAATTTCTGTTCACACACCCTCCAGCTAATTCACTCATAATGGACGCAGCCAATCAGAAAGGGAGGCAAACAAATTTCAAGTCCACACCACAAGATAAGGACGGTAAGCGCTTAGACCACTTAGGTCGTAAGATATACTCTTCAGCCACCCTACTCTTGAGGATTGCCAACTATTCTGCTCTCCTCTCTAATTACAATCACTTAATACTCGAGAGGTTATCCCAACTCACAGACATCCTCACAGATAATAAAAAACAACAACATAGAAGTTTGGTAGCAGAAGGACAGTTGGTATCGAGAACATCCCTTCAAGCATCCTTGGATGTAGCAGACACTGCAGCACGAGCTGTGGCCACAGCAATTGTTATGAGAAGGGCATCTTGGCTGCAAACAGCAGCCCTGCCTAGAGACCTTCAAACAAAGATAGAAGATCTTCCCTTCGATAAGACTAACCTTTTTTCTGATAAGACAGACGCACTCATGCACGCTATGAAAGATTCGAGAGCCACCCTGCGAACTCTTGGGATCCATACTCCAACGTTCAGAAAAAAGCAGATGAGATTTAACACCTTTTCTCATCGATATCAGCCTTACTACCATCCTCAGAATCACCAGAGACATGATCATTCTTCGAGGGGTAGACAGAGGGGCTACAGACGAAGACAATCTTCGCAGTCATCCAACAATACCCAACCTCAACCCCAAAAGCCTCAGTTTTGAGTGCTTGGTCGAGGGTTTGAGACTTCCTCCTGGTCCAGCAACATCAAACCAAGTGCCCGTGAACTTTGATTTCTGCCTCAGGCAATTCCTTCCTGCCTGGTCCTCCATCACGAAGGACAAGTGGGTCTTGGAGATAGTAAACAAAGGTTACTCCATCCCCTTGACTTCCCGCCCTCCTCCTCATTACCCGTCCCCGTCCCTCTTCAGGGACACCAGTCACGTACAACTTCTTCAACAGGAAATCAAACAACTCCTGGACATAGGAGCAATAGAACCTGTTCCCACTCAACACACAAGAAAGGGTTTTTACTCTCGCTATTTCATAGTCCAGAAAAAATCAGGCGGATGGAGGCCTATCCTAGATCTCAGACCTTTAAACAGATATGTCAAGAAACAGAGGTTCAAAATGGTTACATTGAACAAGATAATCCCCATGCTGACCCAAGGAGAATGGTTCTCTTCCCTCGACCTCAAAGACGCATATTTCCATGTCACCATTCACCCTGTGCACAGAAGGTTCCTACGTTTCATAGTAAACAACCAACATTATCAATACAAAGTGATGCCCTTCGGGCTATCCTCAGCACCAAGAACGTTTTCCAAACTGCTCGCAGCACCTATAGCATTTCTCAGAATGCAAGGGGTGAAGATTTTCCCCTATCTGGACGATTGCCTTATCACAGCACGTTCCAGAGATGCTGCCACCGAGGCCACGTTCATGACCACATCGCTTTTCACCAAGCTGGGGATGAACATGAACGCAGAAAAATCCATCATGGAACCTACCAAGGAAATTCTCTTCATAGGAGCTCTGCTGAACTCCAAGACAGGAATGGCCTCTTTGCCCTCAAACAGGTTCCACGCGCTTCAAGAGCTCATTACTCTAGTAAAGACTGCACCCTTCGTGGTAGCTCGTACAGTGTTGCAACTGCTGGGTCACATGGCAGCTTCTACAAGTGTAGTACCCAACGCCAGATTACACATGCGAGTGCTGCAACACTGGTTAACGAGCGTGTACAAACCAAGGTACCACAATCTCAACAGGAGAGTGACGATCCCAAAACACATAAAAGACTCCCTAAATTGGTGGTCCAGACAGGAAAATGTCATGTTAGGAAGGCCATTTCTACCAATTCAACCCACAATTCTGCTAACCACGGACGCCTCCGTGATAGGATGGGGCGCCCACATAGACCAACTGACCACACAGGGTCAATGGTCAAGGCAGGAAACCGCTCTCCACATAAATGTACTAGAGTTAAGAGCAGTTCGCTACGCATGCGAGCATTTCCTTCCACTCATTCGAAGCAAGTCGGTAAGGGTCATGACGGACAATATGGCGTGCATGTTTTACATCAATCGACAAGGAGGAGCACGATCATCAACCCTCTGTGCAGAGGCTGTAAGACTGTGGTACTGGTGCATACATCACTCAGTCACCATCACGGCATCCTACCTGCCAGGAAAGCAAAACATAACTGTAGATGCTCTAAGCAGAAGCTTCACCCCCAACCACGAATGGGAGATCGACAATGCTCACTTGGCACGCATATTCGATCATTGGGGAAACCCAACGATCGACCTGTTTGCAACATATCTCAACAGGAGATGTCATCGTTTTTGTTCCAGGGCAGGTCTGGGTCCCAAATCGATGGGAGATGCCTTCCTAATCACGTGGTCCCATTCCCTACTATATGCTTTTCCTCCCATCCCTCTGATACCCAAAGTCTTGCAAAAGATCAGAACGGATCAGGCACGCGTTATAATGATTGCACCAGCCTGGCCACGACAACCATGGTTTGCGGACCTGCTTGCTCTATCGCAACGCAAACCGATACAGCTTCAACCCACATCAACCTTATTAACACAGAATTTTGGACAGACTCTCCACCCGGAAATCGGGAAACTACACCTAACAGCGTGGTTCCTCAATGGTTCCGACATGAAGAACTACAGTGCTCAGAGGCTGTCCGTCACATCCTTCTAAACAGCAGGAAGTTAAGCACGAGGAGAACTTACCTTTTTAAGTGGAAGAGGTTTCAGAGTTGGTGCAACGACAGAAACATCTCGCCATCGTCATCTTCGATCCCGCAGATCCTTGAATACATCCTGCATCTTAAACAGTCCGGGCTCTCCGTTAACTCCCTGAAAGTTCATTTAGCAGCCATTTCAGTTTTTCATGACGACAACATATCAATATTTACACACCCAGTGGTAAAACGCTTCCTTATGGGTATTCAAAGACTCTTCCCAGCGATACAGTTACCATCACAGCCCTGGGATTTAAACCTAGTCCTTAACACACTGATGGCAGCACCCTTTGAACCTCTGGCGACCTGCTCACTGCATCACATGTCCATGAAAGTAGCGTTTCTAGTCGCCATTACTTCCACAAGGAGAGTAGGAGAAATCAACGCTCTCATTACGGATCCTCCTTTCACAATATTCCAAAAAGATAAGGTGACATTACGTCCCCACCCCAAGTTCCTACCCAAGGTCGTATCCCATTTTCATATCAATGAACCCATACACCTACCTACCTTCTATCCGAAGCCTCACCGGAACCGTCGCGAAGCAGTCCTTCACACGCTGGATGTCCGACGGGCGTTATCTTTTTACCTAGATAGAACAAAACCATTTAGAAAATCGAACAGGCTACTAGTCTCCATTGCAGAGAGATGCAAAGGCTTACCAATCTCTAACCAGAGACTATCGAAATGGATAAAAGAATGTATTCTGTCGGCCTACCGACAGAACGAAGTTCAACCCCCAGATAGAATCAGAGCTCACTCCACAAGAGCAATGGCAGCCACTACAGCGTTCCTACATAACGTTCCACTTGCAGACATATGCAGGGCTGCCACTTGGACTTCTATCCATACGTTCACGTCCCATTATGCTATTAACAAAACATTTCAGAATGACGCTGGAGTGGGGTCAGCGGTGCTTTCTACTATACACCGAAGTCCCTCCACCATAATTGACAACAGCGAATAAGTCACCTGATGTGGAGCACACACAGGGACATCGCTCGAAGAAGAAGAAGGTTTTGCTTACCTGTAACTTCTGTTCTTCGAGATGCGTGTCCCTGTGGTGCTCCACTACCCTCCCTCCTTCCCCTCTACTTCGGAGTACTTACCTCTTGCTCCGCGGTCGAAAAGGAACTGAGGGAGTGAGGGGGCTGCGCGCGCCTAGGCTGCCTGGAGTGGCGCGAGCCGCAGCCGGCGCGTGCAGCCCCCTCTAGCACTACTGCTGAGAAGACTCCGCTCTTTGCCGCGAGACGCAATGACACCTGATGTGGAGCACCCACAGGGACACGCATCTCGAAGAACAGAAGTTACAGGTAAGCAACACCTTCTTATTGATCCCTATGACTGTAGCATCTGTGAATAACTCTTTGTGAATAAGTTGTCTAATAATTTTTATTATAAATAATTGTGTTCAGTAGTGTATAGAGGTCCCAAATAGGACCAAGGCCACATCCTACTAAGTGTTATATAGACGCAGAAGAAAAAGGTAGTCCATACTTGAAAAAGCTTGTATGAATATTGGATTTAGACACAACAAATAGGCTTTACAAATAGGTGGAATGAAGGAAAAGATAAGCAAGAACTTGGAGAAGATGATGCAATTGCATAGGGAACATACTGACCTCTGACTCGGGGGAAAATCTGTTTTTAACTTCTACCTATGTCTATTTTTAAAATATTTTTTAAAAATCATTTCCTATTTCTATTTGAAATCTTCATCATGTTTAATTAAATGCTTTACTTGTAAATACACCTTTTATTTGTCATTTGATAGCTTTTTAAATGCTTAAATACTTCCCAGTGAACAACGTATATGACCATTGCCAAGTAAGTCATTTGTGAATACATTTTTCAGTGTTTGACCTGTTCACATCTATATTGTCTTTCATGACCACTAGATGGCACAGCATGTATCTATCACACACTGTTCTTAATTTTCAAAGGGGTAGCCGTGTTAGTCTATTGTAGAAAGACAACAGAGTCTTGTGGCACTTTTAAAGACTAACAGATTTATTAATCGCATGAGCTTTCGTGAGAGAAAATCCCACTTTGTCAGACGCTTTGAAGATAGCTTTTCTGTTCTTAAGCTGTTCTTAATTTTGTAAAAGTAAGTCTCCCTCATGAGCTCATCAGCATTTAGAAGTCCTGCCTTCATTTCCCCCTGTTTTTTATTCCTTTTCCTCCCAAGCTCCCTCCTCATCAATTCTGTTTTATCTTTCTCCAATTCTTAACTTTGCAGCTTCCTCCATCTCACCCTATGGAACTTCTCTCCTTTTCTTATCTACCAGAAAGATGCACATCTCATCTCTCTGAAAACACGCTTCACACTGGGAGCCTTTCAATGGCCATGTTGCCAAAGTATTTGCACTCACTTCCACTGGCAATCTTTCAGCTATATTGTACATTTCCAAGCTAGACTGTAAATGCTTTGCCAATATCGTTAACTAGTTAATTAGTGATTTAATCATGAATTCAGCAATATTTGGTGCTTTTCTGAAAGCCTCAGTTCCTGGAATCCTGTGATTATATGAGAATTTCAGCATTCATTAAAAATGTAAGTTGTTAGATTTCAGAAAAAAACTTGAAAATCACATTTTGGGTGCCTAAAGGTTATTTTTATTGTCTTGGAACTGCCAATAGTGTGTATCTGATCTCTCATGCTGATGTAAATCTGGAGTAACTCTATTATAGTCATTAAAGCTACACCAGCTTAAACCTGAGTGAGAGGAGATCTGTGCCGTTATCATCTATTCATACACTACTACACCTGTACAAATGACTGTACCTGTTGTATTGTCTACTGTTGTGATGCCGAAAGTAAGGGGCATTGTCACTGAAACACATTTTTGCCATAATATAGAGCAACACATTGGGTTAAATTATGCTTCCTATTGTAAACAAGTTACACAAAAGTAATTGCATTGCTGTAAATGACAGCGGTTTGTCCCAGTTTCCTTGAGTGTTGCAAGTTGACACACGTTTGATTATGCTGAAGTGCGAAGTATTGAAATTTGTTGAATGCGTTGAATTCGTTATGATCTATTTGTTCAGCCCTAGCAGGCAGAATGCCTTGTGCCATCCCAGCTTGCTGTTGCTGTTCCATCCATCTTAGCATACGGCATTGGCAGAAAGCCACAATAGAAACATAGAACTGGAAGAGAGCTCGAGAAGTCTTCAACTCCAGTCCCTTGGGGTTTATATCTGGATGAAACCTTTATGGAAGGGGCCTTATTTGTAATTTTAAGTACAAAGTTAAAAGTAAATACAAATTTTATATTTTTCCAAGGTTAAAAAAAGAATTTTGATTCTTACTATATTTGAAGTGGTTGGTCAAATCCCTCTGGAAATCCGAAGGGGGGTTCTAAAAGCTTTCTGGTAGAAGTCACTTATGATTAAGAGTGAAACTTCAAAAAAAAAATTAAGAAGAATATATCCATTATTCTGGTATGATGGAAAAATTACTGCATAATCATGAACTTCTAAGAATTCACTTCTGATAGGATTCACAAGGCAGGAGTAGACATGCTATCTCACTCTGGCTGCTCATATGCAAATTGAGTATTGTATCATTGATAGTGAATGCCCACTTACAGCCTGACCAAAATGCTAATCAATGGATTACTGGGGCTGGAGGAAATAACAAAAACAAAAACCCCTATCCTGTTTAGGGGTAAGATCATGAATTTTTAAAATTATCTGGGTTGCTGCTGACCCCCCAGTCTGTGAGGCCAAGCTGCCAGGAAGGCTTGATCTTAGGAGATGGGATCTCAATCAAGTTGGTTAAAGAAATCGGGGAAAGAATTTGGGGTAAGCTGTCTTGTAGGAGGTAGGGGAATCTGTTGATAGTTTAGTCTCTTAAAGTATGCGATGATTTTGTTTTATATGTTACCGTTTGATAATAAATATATTCTTGTTTTCTCTCTCTCTTTCTCATACATACACACACAAAAGTACCGTGTGTTAAGCAACGTGGTGACCCTGAATTGACTCTTAGAAAATGGTGTGTACTATTCCCTTGGGAATGGCAGATTGAAGTGTATTGTGCATGTTCAGTGGAATGGGGATGAAAACTCCAGAGGGATGTTCAAAGCACTTGAGGGTTGTTGTGTGCCTAGCACTAGCTAACCTGTACTGATATTTACAATTCAAGCTTCACCCTTATGCCTCAGTGGAACACCATTGAGTTTGTTGGCTGCAGCACCGGGACCTTAGCGCAGCCATGGAGTGTTCCAGAACAACATACAAAAGGGAAATTTTGGCCAAGAATACTTAGGTGCTCAGCTCTTACGATACATGTAATGGAATTTTAGCAGACAGCCTTTGGGTCAGATTCTGACTGACCGGTCACCAGCGTAAGTACATTAGTGTTAGTGAAGTTGCTCCTGATGTATACTGATATAAATCAGAGGAAGAATATCCTACTGTTTTTAAGGTTTCATCCAAATGCGCCCCCCACACACACACAAACCTTTAGTAGCTTAATTGAAGTTAAAGGGAGTTGTGCCTTTTAAATTCTGTGCAATCTATTGCCATTTAAAATAGTTATAAATAATGAGGCATTATAGAAAGAGTTTTCAGATAAATCCAGACGATTGCTAATGCAATTTCATAGACGTCTGTTAAAGGAAGCAGCCTCTTGGCCAAATGCATGCTGTAACTTTGTAGTAGGTTTGCACAGTACAATAGCGCCACTATCCTCATCAGCACCACTGGCCGGCAGTAATAAGCATGTATAAGACAAACAAACTTTAGTGGCAATTTCCTAACTTGGCTTTCAAATGTAAAAATTACAAGTGTCTAGTTAAAGTGTTCATTGGAAATGAAATAAAATGTGTGTTGTGAAGGCACTGATTTTGTTCCCAAGCTGTTTTCAATTCCATTGTCTTCAGTGGAACTGTTCTTTATTCACACAGATGTATGCAAGGGCAAAGTCTGACCCAAAAATCACAGACTTGTAGCCAGGAAACAGTCTTTGTAGAAATTGGTAGGTGATTAAATCACAGAGCTTGGGAATTCTCTCACATAGTATTTGCAAATTAGTATGCACTTCTGTCCGGCTTTTAGAAATCCCCAAAGTGTAGGCTCGATGCTCAGTAAAATATCCCCCCAGAACTGTTCATTTGGTATTGCCTAGTCACCAGTCTTTAAGGCCACTGCCATAGCACATAAGAGAACATCAAAATATGAGACTTGGAAGAGGTAAAATAATTTTTTAAGAAGAGGGAAGGTTGGGGGGGAATTTGTTCAGGTGGGCTTCACTCTTTCTGTTGCCCACATAACTGTTATGTACACATCTGTGGGCTGAATTTAGTTCATACGCAACTCTTGCATTGCAAAGTTTATGAAGGTAAGTCTGTCTTGCAATCAGGATGTATGATTGCATCACATGAAGGCAAACATGTGCTAGGTCAAAGCTAACTCAAGTAACCATAATAGTGTAGTCACACAAATAGTGGGCTATCCACTTGAGTATATACTAAGGATCCTGGAGGAAGTGGGGGGGGAGGGTGTCGTACTCAGGAGGACAGGTCATCCAGCCATCCCTTGCTGCTCTTGTTTCTTGAGCTAGCTTAGCTTTTTTTGATCAAGCTAAAAATCAAACTTAAGTATGCCTACATGAGCAGCAGTCACATCTCCTGGTTGCAGGCAGATGTACCCTTAGTCACTCATTTATCATTTCCTAAATTAATACAACAAACTTCTCCTTTTTTTAGAATGTTACCATTTTATACAGCGCCATCACTTTTATGTAATTTATTTTTGTTCATGTTATTAGGTAGATTTGAACTTTCTAGCAACAGGTTAGTAATCTCAGTAAAAAGTTTCACAAAAGAAATGAGTGTTTGACAACAAACATGCTGTTTTGAAGAGCCTGTAGCTGGTGTTTCATCTAATTTTTTTGAAATTTCCATTCAGACTGTGTAAATATTCGGAGTGTCTTTTCCATCTAGAGATTGTAGGCTGTTAGGTACTTGATTTTGATGATACAAAATTATTAAGGGCCATTTTTATTTTTTGTAATAGTTTATTTTGAATCTAATGGTGGTACCTCTACTATCTGCAATTTTTTGCTTAACTGATGGGGATTTTTTAGAGTGTACATTTTTTTAAACATTATTTTTAAGAAGGATCCCACTCCCTTCAGAAACTAACAAAACCCACTATACTTTATTAGGTAACAGACCTGGTAGAAAGAAATTGGTTCAAATAATGATGATTAAAAGACAATAATGCAGTGTATCAACAGAAAATGAGATTCCAGCCCTTCTTTAGAATAGTGACAATACATCTGGAACCTAATCCCCCTTTTCTAAATCTTATCCACTATCATTTCCTTCTGCTCATGAGAAAAAGAAGTTCTGATACCCATCCACCCAACCATCAAACAACTCACAACTCCATGGATCAGTTTCAGCTCATTAATTAACCAACTTTCTCTTTTGATAATACTTATTTCAGAGGAACTGAGCGGATGACTTGGTGTGTGATATGAGAGCTCCCATTCAACATGACTGTCATTTTTTGTTTCTTCTAAAAAAGAGGTCAAGTAGAGAGAGGCCTGAACGAAAGGTCAGAACATTTAACAGTGACTCTACGCTGGTGTAAATGACTTCACAGATGCAGGATAACAGTAAATAGGGAACCTGCAACTGAGAGTGGCTGTTAATATGAACTATTACTGAGGTGTCAATCTCAGTTTTCAAATAGCAGACTTCTGCATGTCTCCAAGGCCTCAGCTATCTTCTGTTGGGGAAGAAGTGCCGCTGCACTGGATTTGCAAAATGAGTGTTCCACATTATCAACAAATGCATTTCAGACTAAGGAATGTAGAATGGCATACTTTAGCCTCTCTTTGACTGTTTCATGGCATCCTTTCTGTAGTGAGAAGAAAAGTCTTTCAATAAAATGTTTTCCCTTTAATATTCCTACTTCTTTATTTGCTCTAATACTGCTAAAACTTCTTGCTCTACTTAGGAAGCTGTAGAGCTGCCCTGTTTCAATTTTTGGGCTTTTGTTGATGGGGTGGGGTGGGAATGAATCACCATAAGTAACGTAGATTTTTAGGTGATTATGCTTGCATTCTTGGTTTAAAACTTCAACAAGCATCTTTTAAGGATTGGTCTTAGAGGAGGCGTTCAACTCTTCCCCTGGAGTTCTACAATAGTTATTATTCCTTCTATTTCTGTTTTCTGTGTCTTTCATACACTTCCCCAATATTGCTACCTCTCCCATGTGGTGTCATTTTTGCTGAACCTACAGTGTGTCATTCCTAGACTAGAGCAGGGATCCTTCTTCCCATCCACTCTGGTTGCTGCACACTTCAATGAGTTTTCCTTATATTTAGTTTATTGGTAAAGTGACAATGGAGTCCTTATGGTCAAATCTACAACCAAAGTGATTTTAGGATCAAGGCTTTATTTATTGCTTCTGAATCTTTTTTTACTCCTATGGTTTGTTAAAGATGGTGGGTCAATACGCTGGGGGGATGCACCCAATAACATTCCCAATAGCAGCAAGATGTCAGGTTCTTTTGTTAGGGTTCAATTTAACTCTCCAAATCAAGAGTTCAACATAAATCCTAGAGAAAAACAGGCCCTTTCCCTTGACCCAAGCTAGGCTCCTGCAGGAGTCCCTATGTGCCCCGAGCAGGTTGGCACTCCCAGGCTCTCTGTCTGGGAGCTATGGAGAGCTTCCTCATGTAGCTCAGCGCATGCTCCTTTGTGTCTCTACTTACTGAGCTCAGGCTGACCTTTATAACTCCCAGCTGGCTTGGTTCTGACTTGCGTATTCTGTTATGTGAACCTTGTGGACAGATTTCCTGTGCCAGGAGAGTCAGGCAGCATTTGACATAGGTGATGCTGAGCCCCAACCATTTTGAAAGTCTTGTGACAAACTTCGCTTGAACCAATGCTTGCTTTGGCCCATAGTGGGCTCTTTTTGCATCTTTTCCTCCAGTACATGGTGAAGTTCGTAAGCCAAGATTTGTCTAGAGATGCGCGTCCCCTGAATATTAGTATTTTTCTCCAGTTTTCATTTTGCTTAATGGAGTTCTCTCTTGAAGACTGAGTCCCTGAGGTGGGAAGGTGGGCTCTGGTGCCACCCTACTCTGTATTAACACTATTCTGCCCATCCCCTTTTAATACAGTCAGTGAAACAAAGAAAAAAAAAAACCCAAGATGCATACAAATTGTGAAGATTCATACTTTCTGAGAGGTTTGAGGGAAGGCGAAAGGAAAATGTCAGGTGCCCACTGTTTGGTTCTCAGTACTTGACTTGCTCTTCTTCTATTTCCCTGGCTTTGCCTTTCTGTCAGTTCTTTACTAAAGCCCATTGCTGCAGTATTTGAGGGCTTATTTCACGGCATGCTAGAGTGTAAGTCTACCCCTCACTAAAACATTAAGTATCTGTAGGGACCCTGCTACCAAAAATCCATAGTGTGTGTTAATCTACTTCCATTTCAAGGAGGGGTTGATCAACGCACACTACAGAACTTACAGAGCGTGACTACAGGAGTCCACCAGACACTTTGAGCATGTCTCAACTAGCTGGACTATACATTCTAACATGCACCACAGTGTTGTGCGTGAACTGGTTTGTACGTGGATTCTGATGGCGCATGGAATTCCCTGGTGCAAGTGAATGTAATTCCATTTCCATCCATTCTACCTTAACGTGCAATAGGGAAGTTTTAGTGTGCTCCAGCACAGACCACACAGGTTAATTAGTGTGTAGGATATTAGTGCACATGCAGATTAACACCTCAGCTCATGAAAATTAAGACACCATTAAACAAGTTCTTAGTGCATGGTGGGGTAGATGTATACTCCAGCTTGCTGCGATGTGGCCATGTCTATATTACGGGTGCTACAGCAGCACCAATACAGCACTGCAGCTATGCTGATGTTGCTCCACATTGTAGATGCTTCCTATAGCACAGAAGAAATTTTTCCATCTATGTGGGTAATCTCCCCCCCTAAGCAGTACTAGATAATTCAGTGGAAGAATTCTTCTGTTGGCCTATCCATGTTTCTACCAGGGGTTAGATCAGTTTTACTGGTGTGTGAATTTTTCATACCACCTGAATGCCATAGCTATGGCAACCTAATTTTTAAGTATAGACCTGGCATAAATATTTATACAGATAAGCCCTGAGTGCTCCTTACTTGAGTTAGATTGATTGATAAAATGTGATCCCTAGTCAACCTCATAGGGTTATCTTCTCTTCTCCCTTTTCTGGTTGTAGGGTTGTAGTCTTCTGAGGGTAGACATTGTGTGGGCAGAGGTGGGAGCAGGGAAGGGATTGGTTGTTAAATCTGTTACAGAAATTTATAAAAGTTGCCACTACTAGAGGTGAGAGGCTTTCTCAAGGAAAACGCCTTTAGAATTTAATGAGGAATGAGCCGTTAGGGTTCTATTACAATATACAGTAATGGGCATCTATAGTTCTAAATGTTTGGGGGGTGGGTGGGTTCATCCTCTTACAGAATGTCATAGTTAGGGATTCTATAGGTCCATAGGATTCTATAGGTCCATAGGATGGTAAACAAACAAAAATACCCAACCAACACCCCAACAATTATGAAAAAAATCTATACAGTTCTGTTGGACTATTCCAAGGGCAGTGCGGAGTAGAGAAGAGAGAGAGAGAGCAAAGACCATTGGCTCTGAATTCTTCTGCTATCTCTCCTTCCCAGTCCTTGGAGTATTATTCCACTGAAACTTGAGCCTGGGATCTTTTTTTTTTTAATCTATAAATATTCTATAAGCAAAGTTAAGCATGTGTTTACATGTTGCTGGAGTTGGGTCTAATACAGTAGAATTTCAGAGTTATGAACATCTCAGGAATGGAGGCTGTTTGTAATTCTGAAACATTTGTAACTGAACAAAACGTTATGGTTCTTTCAAGAGTTTACAACTGAACATTAACTTAATACTTTGAAACACTACTATGCAGAAGAAAAATGCTGCTTTCCCTTTATTTTTAGTAGTTTACATTTAACATAGTACTCTGTGACTGCTGATAGTGTACTTCTAGCTCCAAAGGTGGTGTGTGGTTGACTGGTCAGTTCATAACTCTGGTGTTCATAATCCTGAGGTTCTACTGTATATCTAAACATTCATCTCTTTTCCTAACAAATTAAACAGTTTCCCTTGCTATAAATTGCAAATAAAATTAGTCTTAGCTTGTCATTTTTTTTTTTTTTTTTTTTTACATTATGCTACATTACCAGTTCATAATCCGAGTATTGTTTGATCTCCAGGTTATTCTGAAATATGCCTGCAGTTTGCCTTGCCGAGCTTAGGTGTGTTGGTTAGCTTTGGGGATCACCAAACCAGTTAGTATAAAATAAATGCCCCTGAACTCATGTCAAACCTGAATGGAGTCATTCTGGAGTTTATAAAAATGTTGTGAACTTTTTTTTAATTCATGGTTTTGAAAGTTTGTCTGTCTCTGCGCTTAAAGCTTCTAGCTGGGACTGTAAGTCGAATACAAAACATACAGAGAGAGGTTATTTTTGGTTCAGGGTAAAGTCAGACTGGAAACAATAAGTACCAGAAATCCTTTGAGAGGTCACATCTTTGAGATTTCCAGAGCTAGAAGGTTTGGCTAAGTAGCCACACTTTAAGGTTTGAGAGGCAAGCAATGTCTGTTGGTTAGAACACAAGGGTATTCATTGAGAGTCTATTTCTGACTCTGCCAGAGACTTACCCTGTGACCTTAGACACTCAATCTCTGATTCCCCTTCTCTAAAATAGGGATAGCAAAGCTTGCCTACTTCAAAGATCTGCTGAGAGTCCTAATTTATTAATATTTGTGAAATACTTTAAAATCATTACTGTAAAGAATTCTTTTAACTAAGACTCTAAACAAAGGAAGTTCAGACTCTAGCTCCTTCTAAGCATTTTAGGGTCTACTGGAAAAACAGTGCTTGACGTCAGTGGGCTTTGTAGCAGATTTTCACCGGTTCACCCAGTACTGAGTAGCTGGTATGGTATGTCTGTGCTTTCCCCAAAGAAGTACAGTTTCATCATCCTGTTATCAGTCATACAGGTGTGTGTGCTGTGTTGGTACTGATGTAAATCTAGAAAATATAGTTCTTTCCAATGTAAAGAACTTTTCCTTTAACTAGGAGTAAAACTGAGAGATTAGATCATCTGCTTTCATGACTGGTCTTTCCTCTCCTCTCTCCTTTGGAGTGGAAGGCCTTGTTTTACTGTGAAGGAAAGTTAATGTTTGTTTCCTTCATATACAGTACATATTGCAGAATAAGCCACTTTCCAAGATCCTTTCTTGGTTTTATTGCTTAGTTTGCAACTGTAAATGCTGTTCTGTTGTCACTTGCCATCTTACGACCGGATGATGTTCAGGAAGGCGATCTCTGATGTGTTACTTCTGTTGCAAGTTTACCAGTTCATAATTGTTATGTATATTGTCTTCATGCCCACTGTTGACACCACTATCACATATGTACAGGGTTCTATCCTGCCAGGGACTGGTGAGCTTCCTGCCCTTCCAACTTCCACAGAACATCTTATATAGTTGCACAGGAATTGCAACAGAACACAGTCCCTGTATGAGAAGGAAATGTTTCTCTCAAGAACCTCTTGGACTTCAGGTGGAAGGCACTTAGCTAGCAAAAGAAGACAGAGATACCCAATAAAGTATTGAAAACTTATTTCTTCCTGTAAAGTAAGCACCTATGACTCAACACTCAGAAAAATAATTCTGTTGAGTTACAACCCTCTGTAGTCTTCAATTTAAGAGCTAATATACTGATGACATTATGAAATTGGAGTAAAATAATACAGTACATAATCAAATTAGATTTTGGATTTATTTTTCATAAAAACCGAGACACCTTATACACATGGTACCCTAATCCTACTAAATGTTTGTTACTGCTTAATTCGATGGAATGCAGTGTGTAAAGAGGAAGTAACTGGTGTTAACAAGTCTTTTTATATGGTAACCTTAAAAAGCAGACTAGTTGCTGGGTGGTTATAAATAATACTAGCCTATTTAGGTGTATATTTAGCAGAGATAGATTGCTAAAAAGATATCATACAGTAGAAAGGAGGATGTGTGGGGTGGTGAGGTAATGAATTATATGAGATAAAGATCATAGCTCCATCAGTAAGATTCATGATTCATAAGACCCTGCCATGTACTATGATACATTTTAAGAGTTTGATTAAAAATTAAACAAAGCATCTAACTTACAGTAGCTGCAGCTTCCTGACCTGATTTTGAAGGGGCATATATTAATAAAACAGACTTCAAACTAAGGCAAAAATCCTCTTTAGGATGGGCTGTGGGACCCCTGATGTTTCAGCAGAATACCATTTTCCAAAGCAAGGTACTAACATTGTTAGCTGGTAAAGAAATGACTGAAGCCTATTCTGAATCTGAAGATCAGAATTAGGCAGCTTGTGGAAACAAAGATGAGGAAGGAAAGGGCCCTGCAAAGTAAAAAGCAAGATATTTTTTTTTAATGGTAGTTTGTTCTAGGTACCATGCATATAGTATGGTAGAGTTGAGCCAACCTGCCAGATTCTAGCCCCCCTGCAGTTTGGAGAAATTCTAGGGCTTTCAGAACCCCACAAACAATATGAGGCAAGGCTTAAAGAAGGAAAAATATAGTATACTGTACAATATGAACCACTGGACATTCTGGAGAAAATAAAGAACAGTCACTCTGGCCCCTCCATGTCATATAGCCAATAATCTGTAATGTAACGGAAATCCCAGGCTCATGCTTCCACTCAGAGCCATATACCGACAGAAACAGGGAAAAACAGCAGGCTGTAGAAGATAATTTACTTCCATGGAGCTATATGACTATCTGACCTAGCACCTTTAAGGGCCTTTCCATAGGCAAACTTTTTGACAAAAGCTGTTTGCCAAGGAGAACAATTCTGAACTTATAGTTTCATCTTTATTGAAACTAAGCATCGATAGAAGCGTAGGTTCATCTCTTTTAATTTTCTTTCTGGCATGGCTGAGAGGGAGTGAACTTCCTGAGGATTTTTTGCACAGAGAATAATTGATAGGTTATAAAATATTTGTCTGTCATTGACTCTCAATTTCCTTTCAGTCAGTTTCATCAGAAAGAGAGAGAGAAATGGGGGCATAGATAAGCACTGCATATCTCATAAGGCTCTGAGATGGTTTCTTTGAGTACTTATTTCTTAGATTCCATTAAAAATTGTTTATATGTTAGCCAGGTGTAAGGACAGTCTGATGGATGATGCCTGTGTGTGTGTTTTGGCTGGAAAGGAGTGATTTAAAAGTCAGCAGTGAAAAAGACAACTGAGAACAAATATAAAATTAAAAAGTACTATGTTTGCACATAATCATATCCAATATTCGATTTGTTGTCCAGCACCTTATGATCAGTTCTAGTATGATGGTTCTAGTGTGTCAGTGACATTGCTTGCTCTCTTCTTAGCACGTGTATTTATTTTAGTCACACATGCAGAGCAGGAAGCCTTTTCATATGCCCAGAAGGTTATTAAAGAGCCAAGGATGGAGGAATGGGGCCACGGGTTTTTGTTGTGTGGGAGAACACCAGGGATTTGCCCTGATGGCCTTGGCAAAATTTCCCTACCCATCACTTTTGTGCACTATGCCCTCCCTTTCCCTTTTTCTCCATCCTTCCATGATGCCCTAGGGACGTTCCATGAGATCAATCAAGAGTACAGTGCCCACACCTGTGCCTGGTCCTCATGCTTGTCTACAAAGAGATAGAAAAGCTTCTTGGATCTTCCCCTACCCTACATGCCTACATAAGGGCAGGGAACAATCTGACCCAAAGATCTCCAGCAGAGATTTTAAATGAGAGGCTGACACTTTACCACCCTCAAAAAAACAAACAACCCCCAACCCCCATTCCTATGAATGCGCAATGCAAGCACAGGACAGGTGCAGGCTCCACATGGCCCTGAAAAGTATACTGGAAGTTTGTATGTACTCTTCAAACGTCTGCAAAAATTTACAGTTTAACTTTCTATTTTGCTCACTTTCAAGGGAATGCAGAGTTCTAACCTGGTCTTCCCTTTAGCGTGCACAAGCGACTGACTCACCGATATAATTCAGCTAGAGGCACAAACTCTACATATATGAGTCATTGGCAGCAGTGAGCAATAGAACCTTCTCTCTACTCAGAATAATTGTCATCACAAAGGAGGAACAATAACAGACCAGTTTTCCTCCACCCCCTTATTGTTGCAAGTAGTGCGAAGTCCTGGCATGAACAGAGTAAATAAAACAGCAGAAGTGCTAGTTTATCTTAGCTATAGTAACTGAACCAAATTTGAATCACAATTAGACCAATGTACATCTGGAGATACCTCAAAGAAGCATTTATAGAATTACTACAGGTTTTATGATGAGGTTGGTGAATTTAAGGTAAAACTTTCTAAACATCTAAGTGATTTAGAATCTCAAGTCCCATTGACTGGCAATGAGACTTTGGCTTAAATAACTTGAAAATTGTATTTAAGCTCCTAAATTATCTATGTACTTTTGGAAATTGTATCCTTTGTTCATAGAGCCAAGAATTTGTCTGTACCTAGTTAGTAGATTTATGGGAACTTATTTACATGTGCTAGCAAATGATCATAGACTGTTCCCATCCTGTACGATAAATGGCAGATTTGCAGACTAATCTGTATAAATAGTAAAGTGGGCAAAACAGACTGAATATATACCAGTGACCCAATGTGTGTCACGTTAGAGGAGATGAAGATCATTGAGAATGTTGCACCTTTCCCACTCCTCTTTGTGATTTCTTCAGTTCGGGGTGTGCTTATGTAGGATGGGGCAGGAAGAATGGATTGTTTAGCTCTCTAAATCATGGTGAGATGAAACATGACATAGGAAGTTTTGCCCTCACTAATCCATTTTAAGATTAATCTTTTAAAAGAATGCCACACAGGCTACTTCAGAAGTCATTGAGGTTTCTATTGAATGCCATCATTAGGACTGAAGGAGTGATCGTTGGAGTTTCCTTGAGCATGGTTGCTATTATTGCGTGTTTCATGTAGAGTACAGGTCTCAAAAGGTTTGGATGTATAGCTTTCTTTGGATACATATTGGAAAAGATGCTTCTCTGAATGTACTCAGTTGCTTTTCTCTGGGAATCTAGAGTTACATGGCTGATAACCAGTATGCTTTGGTTTCATGTTGTCCCAAGAGTAGTCTGCATCATGTTGTTTTCTCTTCTGGTTGCAACTGAGATGTAGAGAAACATTTCTTTCTGAAGAACCATCTCCCTGCCATCTGCCAAATTCTATCTGCTTCCAGGTGCCAGCCCTATTTTCTCACAATATCTCACTTGCTCTTATTCAGTCTGCAACATTTCTATCAGGCTGCTCTCCCTTTGTCAATGGGCTTTCACCACCACTCAACATTATTAGTTACCCTGAAACTAATGGCTTCTAGACACTATTGACGGATGCTATCATGATTCCACTGTACTTTTGTTGCTAATACTGTTTACAGGCTAATATCCTCTCTTCAGACCTATTGCTTCATTTGGAGCATTTACTAGAAATTGAGATGCTCAAATTTTCTTAAGGGAGCTGTTCTGAAGCAGGTGACATGATAAAGAGTGCTTGAGGCTGGGAAGTGTCTCTGGGAAATCTCATACTTGTGATGATCAAGTGGATTTTGAAGTTTCCTGAAAAGCAGTAGCTTATTTCAGAAAAAGCCCATGGTAACAAGATAAAGACAGTGGGATGAATTTTGCTCTTATACTAATGTAAATCCAGCATAGTTACACTGAAGCCAAAGGACCTACTTTGGATTTACAGTGATGTAAATGAGAGCAGAATTTTGCCAAATGAGAATAGAAATGTTCAAAAAAAAATGTATGAATGTATGTGTCTAAAAACTAACACATGAGAAGATCCATGTAGGTTCAAACAGTCAAGCATAGAAGATCCAATCCTGATACCACTGATGTCAATAGCAAAACTTCCACTGACTTTTTTAGAAGTTGGGTCTGGTTCAGAATTAAGACAACAGAAAAATATCCTTTCGTTTGCCTTATTTTTTCTTCTTAAGTCTTACTGCTGTTTCCGCTGAATCCTAAGTCTCTCTCGTCTCCATCCTAAGAAACTTTTCCTGGATTAAAGATTAAAAAAATGAAATTTATTACACTCAAGTGTAATTTATCTCCAATAAAACTCTAGATGTTCTGTTCCACCTATTCAAATTTCCAGATTATAAACTTAAAAGCTATATTTTCCTTCTTCTATTAGTATAAAATCTAATGTTGCAAATAAATTTTATAAGGTTAACATTTGGCACTTTGTAGAGATGGATAAGCCATTCTCTTTGCCTGTAGTCTGTCTTCATAGTGAAGCAAGACTAACAGAATAAATCAGAAAACACAACTTTTTCATGAAATGCAATCTGGCTTGCCTGAAGTTTAACCAAGTATAGTCTCGGCCTCAGTGGGATGAAAGAGAAAACAGAAATGGAAGGGAAAAAAATTAGTGAGAATGACAAAACAAAACCAAACAAAAAAGCTCTAGCTATAACCTGGACTATGGTACTTGGTGGGGAACGGGAGACTTTGGTGTGTGTGTGTGTGTGTGTGTGTGTGTGTGTGTGTGTGTGTGTATATATATATATCAGACTGTGGAGAGAAGCTCAGAGCTTCTGCCCTGCAGCAGGGTGGTGGGGCTAGAGGATTCTGCCCAGCAGGATCAGCATGTTTGGCCACTCCTGATTCATACCAAGTAAGGAGCTGTCCCATAACTATCGTGACCCATGAGTCTCAGACATGGGTCTGCAGGGTTTATAGGAAAATCCACATGCCAAACTTCCATCTGGCAGCCTGCTGATGCTTGCTTACCTGGGAACTATGAAGCCTGTCCTCAGTTTGAGGCTCCGCCCCTTCAGTCCTTTTGGCAGAGTCCTGGCGCGGTTGATTGGCCTGCTGGCTCTACTTAATTCAATAACAGATATAGGAAGCCATCTGAATAACTGGGATCTGAACAGTGTGGCCTGTGCTTCCTGCTCCTATTTCCCTGGCTTGATTTCCTAGCCTCCTGACCTGGTATGACTCCTGGCATCTGATTTGTGGTTCTTACTCTCTAGTTTCCTGTGTTGCGGTTCTGATCTTCAGTTTGTTTCCTGTTTCTAACGTCTTGGTATCCTGACCCAGCTGACTCCTGTCTTGGACTGCAAACTCTGGTTCTGACCATTAGGTCTAGCCTCCCACAGCCCTGCTATGACAGTAACATTCAGATACAGATCTGAATCATGCCAAGATTTGTGACTGCTCAGACTTTTTAACTCTAGCCCACAAGTTCACATGCACTAAATTATGAGTGGTTTTATAAGGTTAAACCTGGGCCAATGCTGGAGAAAGGTTATTGGACTGGGTAAATTACTGACCTCTTCTGGAATTAAATAACCTACATATTGTATATTCATTTGAATTAGACAGAATAATGACAAAAGTAATGCAGTACACAAGCAGATAGAAGAAAATCAATTTCATTCTATCTGACACTGCACTCAAAATGTGTCATAACTTTTACTCTACACTATCTTCATTTAATTAGAATGCTCTCACAAGCAGGTGGACATCCACCATAGTAAGGAGGTTTTGCCATTAACTTCAACAGGGAGTAGGACAGGGCCCTAAATTAGGCAAAGGACACCTCCCGTTCCTAGTTCTCAGATGTAGACATAACAGAAAATCTCTAATTTGTACTGTTCCAGGGTGAAATAGCTATGAAGTACATGAAGCCATGAATTACATTTTTGTCAGTTTGGGCAGATTGGAGAAGAAGAGAAGTTTGGAATCTCAGGATGCAGGCTGAGGAACATTGGTGGGATCATCTGGGGGACTTTGCATTCTGCTGCTATTCAGTGTCAGGTTCTTTGGATAGAGGAGGTCAATCATCAATATATCAAATTGTTACCTTTCATGAGCATTACAGACATCTAAACCAATTTTTAAAACCCTATATTTATTTATTTATTTAGGTTTAAATCAGACTAAAAATTACTCTACCAAAAGCTCTAGGTGCCCTATCTCTTACCTAGGCTTACAGCCCTAAATAATGACTACAGAACAGCAAAACCTAACCTAATCATATGCAAATAATACATTTTCTCAGCTAGCCAATACAGTGAACGAGCCCCTTGAATTCCCCCGGATCATACCATCAGCTTTTGGATCATGCAGCACACTTGGAAGGTCAAGTTTAGGTTATCATGGACTGAGGTAGGAGGAGCAAGTTCCAGGGTCCTGAGGCCTCCAAAAAGAGCAAGTAGGTAGCAGCCTTACTCTTAAAATGAGGGGGTGCTTTTTCCTGGCTGCAGCTGTGGCAGAGAGAGTGCCTGACAGAGGCATGTTCCAGGGTTCCTTGCATTGAAGGAACATTATGAGAGCACCCTTTTAAAATACTGTCATTTTCATCCCTTGCACGAGTCACACACACGCCTCAGGCCACAGTGGATAAATCCAGTCTGTGAGCGAGAAGGTAGGATGAGGTTTTTGCTTTGTCATGCATAACCAGTTCTCTTTTCTGAACTGTTAGCAGCACAGTCAACCTAGTACCTTTCAAAAGCAGTAAGCTTGCAGCTTTTTTGTTTTTAAAGAGAGACTTTTAAAAAATATATATATATATTTTGGTCACAAAAACATATTTAGGGAAAAAAAACATTTTCCTCTTTTTAAAAAATAGAATTAATCCAAGAAATATTTTTTAAACTTACTGCAACCCCCTAATGCCTGATCTCTGAAAATTTTAGTTAAATGAAGAAGAGTCACATCCCCCAAGAATTAGGTGTAACTATGCATTTCACTCTCACTCATCTACAGTGTTAATTTTCCCAGTGACTTCAGATATACCAAAAAAGCTTTTAGAAAATAAGGACTGCACTCTGTTTCTGGTAGGGCATCTCTGATTTCAAAGAATGTCACTTGTTTTAGTCCCATAGTTGCCTACAGTCCAAACAGATTTGGACTCCCCTAACTTTTGTTTTCAAAAAGTATTTACATCAGAAATAAAGAATTTTGAAACTGAGACATAGTTATTTTCTTTTCATTAAAGGAATGAATCCCACAGCATTTAAATTTTCCTGCATGAATATATTTGTGTCCCAAAGACTGGCTCTTTTCTTGACACTTCCAGTATTGCCAACCCCACATCTTCAAAATTCAGGCATCACAATAGAGGTTGGCTTTAAATTTTAATATTTAAAAAATAATTATTAATATATACTAATTTGGGGCTTCTTTTATCTGCCTTCTGGTTTTTGAGTCTGTAGGATTTGTTTTCTGTCTTTTCTCTGCCACCAAGAGGGTTATCAAACTTCCTATTTTTTTGAATTGATAGCTGAGATTTTTCACATAATCACACAACTCCAGGAAATGGGGCTTTGAGAAAAACATGAAATATTGCACAACTCACAGTAAGATTTCTTTACAAAATAGAATAGGAACAAGGCAAAGCTTAGTACAGAATAACCCGTTATATAGCTAATTTTGTTTTTTATGTCGGTTTTCTTCCTCTGTGCTGGCTGGTTCAGTTGTACTTTTGGATTTCCCTTTCAGGTAGCAAGGGCAGGGATCAGTAGTAGAAAAACAAATATGGAGAGTTCCTGGTACAGCCTGCTTTTCACTGTTGTGTTCACTTGCACCATCTTAATAAAACCCAGCCTGAGGGAATAGTTAGTTAATCTTTTTCCCTGGGAAGTTTTGCTTCAGTCGAATATGTTCAGTACACTGCAGTCTCATTGGAAAATGAAGGTAAAATCTTGTCATCTGAAATGAATGAGGTGGGAAAGCAAGGTATACCTGCAGAGGAAAGTCTAGACTAGTTTGTTCTGAAGAGCTCACATAAGACAAAGGAAATGTGTGCTGTAAAGAGATGTAAACAGTTGCATACAAAGATCAATTTAATCCTTCAACAAAGGTCAGAGCAGCATGCAAAGCAAACATGAGGACGCTTGAATTATCTACCTGTAAAGAGTACAGGCCTAATGACCTTCACAGAGCATGGACGTTTCCATGCTTCCAAATGTATATTTTGTACCAGAGGAAAAATTTTGCCCACTCTATTTAGTAGGCATTGTACACTGTGTTAAGTCTATCTTTCTAATGGAGTAAAACAGCCCTTTACAATGGTCACTGTAGGTTGATGAGTTCAATGAAATAACCTGTCTTAAATCTTCCAAGCATTATTTTTTTTAAGAAAGAAAAAAAATTGCTAGCCCCACTCTTTCCCATAGAGAAGATTCTAGTTAATTTCTTGTGGCAGACCATTCATGACTCATTCAATTGTGTGCTACATTTTCCTTATGTTTGATCCCTGTTCTTTGGGGGTGCCACATCAGCTATATTCCATGGCATTGCTGTCTGCTATTTTGCCGTCTCCTTTGTTGGATAATTCATCAGATGCATTTTTATTTTCTCTGCTTTTCTTCTATGGTTGTATGCACCTAATCAATTGTGCAAAATGGAGGAATTCATCATGGTGTCAGGCAGCAGTTATCTAAAATATGAACTAAATACTTTTTTTCTAAGCATGTTTAGCTCATTTTAAGTTCTGTTACTAATCAGAGCTTTTTCAGTATAGTATTTAGTATTTTCTGTGGGTTTTTGTTTTTGTTTTTTTTTGCATAAAAGCTGATGTAAATCATCATAGCTGGCTCCAGTGAAGCCAATGGCACTATGATGGTTCACACCAGTGAGGATATGCCCCTGGGTATTTGTATTGGCTTTTAATTGAAAATTATAAACCACAGAATTGATTTTACTCCAATAAATTACATGCTGTCAACCCCCATATAGTCTTTCAAACTTGAAACTGTTTTATTTTATCCCACTGAAATAGGAAATATTGCCTAATAAAAAGACAATTTTATATGATATGATTTATTAAGTAGAAAAATATTCAGAAATAAAAGGTAGAGGTGCGCAAAGCAATCTAGTACTGCATAGGTCACGGACTTGGAGCCATGCCACTGAGAGACCATTTTATTCTGGGTTTTTGTTTTTTTTGTGTGTGTGTTTTGTTTTGTTTTGTTTTGTCTTGGTGTTTTTGCCTTAATACATACTGGCAGCTTTTCTTAAAACAACTTTCATTTCAGCTCTCTACATAATTGTTCTGTTTTGACTGGTTAGTAACATTCACTGAAATACCACTTCTTATCTTCAATCTCACATCTGGCTGTTGTCCACTTCTCGGCTATTCCTCTAAATTCTCTGACTTCTTAAACTGCTTAAAGAGAGCATTTATAGTGCTTTACTGTTTTCTCCATGCTTTGTTGCTTTTTCAGTAGTACATCCCACAGCTACATCAGTAAGGAGTTTTACAACTTCTTGTAAACAACTACAATATGGATAGCAGGGGGTTTCAGCTCCATGATGTTGCTTGAAGGACTCAGCATACTTCACTTGTAGGGATTCACCAGTATTGAGACACCCATTATCGATGTTTATCTTCTGATATCTCTAGAGTACTTGTATGCTCACAAATGCATCAGACTGTCACAGTCTTCAGAGTACTTCATTCCCAAGGTGTTGTTTAGTGTCACTGTCAGCAAGAAATAACCCTTTCCCCCTCCCTTGTGGAGTTACTAAATATTGTGAAAACTTGTCTTTTCATTAGGAATGAGAGAGATTTTTGAGGAATTGCTGCAATATATCTTAACATTTTTTTCTATAAGAACCTGGCATTACTCACGGTGTGTAATTGATCAAGACTTTTCTGATTCTCAGAGCAGGGTATGCTTTTTGTTCAATTGTTCCAGCTAAATCTTGCATACCAGAGTGATGAGCATAAGAAACCCTAGAGAGATAGACACACAGAAGTTCTATAAGTTCTATAATCCCTTTCCTTCTCATGTACCTTCTTTGTATGATATACCACAGTGTGGCATTAGCTCTGTTATATTTTAAGGCCAAAATGAAGTCTTTTCAGTCCGACTTTTTATAGTGTGTGTTTTGATTTCTGGATTCAAATTGTTTTGTAAAACTTTGCAAGATGATTTCTGTAGAGAGATCTAAACAAATCCTCATTATACTGTATGAAATAAACATCATGAAAATTTTTTGGTTAGCCACCAATTTCTTTTCTCATGCTTATAGTCTGATGATAAAGCCAGCATCTGGCATTCTCACATGTTCTAACTAATTGTGTTACAGTTGACAAAGAGCATTTTTACTAGTAATGTATGAGATGTACAAATGGATATACTTCTGTCAATTCACATGTTGCCTAGATACAGTTTTGTTTGTGATTAGGAGTAATTAATTAACTTCTTAACTGTTAGGCATAAAGAAACTAAAGGTACAATCCAAAGCCCTTTGAAGTCAATGGATAAACTCCTGTAGACTTTAATGGGCTTTTATGTCAGGCCTTTACTGCAATGGTTGTCAGCTCTATCGTGGTTCCAAAGTAAAATATATTTTTTTAAAAATCACAGATGCAATTCAATAAAAGATGGATATTAAAAAGATGCTTTAAATTTATTTTTATGCATATAGTCTTTAAGGTGCTGGGGGAAAGAGCTGTGTATGAATGCATATGTGAGTGTTACCTCAAAAAATCTGTGTTTTAAAACAAGATTATTCAGGTTGCAAAATCAATCATTCAAAGGTTGCCTGTGCAACTTTAATTCAGTGGTCTTGGCCGTGTGCATTATGCTACATTCTTTAATTGCAGGATCACACCAACGCCTGAGCTCATTTCTAAAGACTTTGCATCTGTGAAAATATTCTTTTTAGGTGTTGGGCAGTCACTTTCTCTTTTCGTATCTGGGCACAAGATCCTTTTAAAATCATTAGATGGCACCAGAAAGAACTTTACTAAATATCATGAGAGCATTATAGTAAAGGCAGGATCTCTGCTGAGGAGACCATATTGCACTGTAAGAAAGATCAGAAACTATGCTTGGCAGGAAGACAGACAGCAGAAAAGGGAAATCTCTGCAACTTAATGTTAATTCACTCACATTAACTTGTCCTGGAGATTCTGTAGGGAAGAAACAAGTGAAGCACAGCTGGCCCCAAGCCAAGCATTTCGACACCATTGAGTCTGTAGCTTGTGGGAGGTGAGGGAGTTTTCCAGAGGGTTGGTGTCACAGAGTGACATGGCCCTGCAAGAAAGAGCGCTGAATCTCGAATGAAAATGTTGTAGGTTTGAGCTTTCTTTTGAAAGACTTTTTGGGACAGATGTAATAAATAGGCCCCGGAAGGTAGACTCTTTTGAACATGTGACTTATATGGACCTTTTAAAGGGAGCCCGAGTTAAGGAGAAATTGAGGCTGGCCTCAGCATAATCCCACTTTGCCATCGGAGGGTGCTACAGAACAAGCATGCCCATTTACAGGTGGCAATCCTCCTTCCATGCAACACACCACAGCGTACCCTTAGCTGGTATCCAGATAATGTCAAGGAACATTTGGCCTGAGTGCTCAGTACTACTGGCTTTGCTGTATGTAATTTACAGTGGTATATGTAATTCCATGTTCCTTTCAGATTCTGTGTTTGGTTACAACATGGGATAACTTGCTTCACAAAATAGAAGGGTAACAGCAATTTCCATCACCAAGCTCTCAAAGGGTGGAAAGAAGTTCTAAAGCCTGATCAACACTGCCAGTGGCCATTGATGGGAGATATGGAAGCTATGTAGCTTGTGCATCTCTCATCAACTTACTAACTTTCACTTACCACAGCATTTCCATTGAGCTGTGCCGATGGGAAATGCCCTCCAGTAGATGCAACCTTATGCTTTTTCATGAGGGTGGATTTCTGGTGTCAACGAGAGAGCAATTCCAGGATTGATTTGAGCGTGTTTCCACTACACACTCAATCGATCCAGCATAATTAATTCTATAGTGCTGTCTCAGCCCTGACAGTGTAGACATAGCTAAAATTAAATTTGTTAAGGAAAAAATTGCTGTTTTCTCTCTCTCGCTTGCTCAAAATTGTTTAATTCGGGTTTACTTTGTGGATTTTAAAAGGCAGTTGGTAGGTTGTCAGAACCTCTAGTTGTGGATGTTTATTGGGGATCTTCCTTGTAATACTCTAAAGGTATGACTCAACAGATGGCAGAGTTTCAGGTTATGAGGAGCATTGGAACTTGACATCTTGAAAAATTAGTAAATTGCTCCACTGCCAAAAATGAGAGATATGTCAGTTATAAATTAGAGGAATGCCTAATTTTGAAGTTTGGGAGTCAATCATGACTGCTTGCTTCACAGACTCATTGAGACAGACACCATAGAAGCGATACATTACATCTGTGGTGGTGGGAGAGAAATTGCCAAAGCTGAGAAAGGGCCACTTAGGTTTGTTTTGATATTTTGTTGTCATTGGCCCAGGAACAGTGGGACTCTTCTCTTACATTGCAGAAAAAAGCAAGAAAAGGGGGAAAGCTAGGATAGACTGAGTGGTCCAGAGGACCTAACTGGTTTAAAGAATTCATAATGGGATGCAGGGGTTTTCTCCTGTAAGTCTTCAGTTCAAATCCAGCCTGGGTTGGTAGGCACTGAAAGGAATCATTCCATTGCTGTTTGGTGGTCTATATGAAATAAGAGGAGAATCCTCTAAATCAAGGCTGAGACACGCACTGGCTCTGCTGTGTGGGGAATCTTGCCCTTTGACTATTTCTGCCATACCTATTCTGTGCTTAAATAAGGGACTCCATCTCAGGCTGTCACTGTGTTGCTTTTGTAAGAACTTGCAAAACAAACAGCAGGCCCAGGCCTGGATTACTAGAGTCCCAAAAGACCAGTCACATTGATTTGGCAGTTACCCAAAGGAGCACTTGACTCAGTGAATAGGAATCTGCTATTTTAGGTGAACCAATTCTGTTCTTTCTCAGAAATACAAGGCCATGCTACACATTGTACCTTTTATCTCTAGTGGGGATTTTCATGCTCAATATTAGTGGAGGACAAAAGCCTGTATGGACACAAAGCTATTTATCTACCTGAACTCCAGTCTAACCAATATAGCCGTTCTATCTCCTCACATCCATTAGGAAAACTACTTGATAATTAAACAAAGATAAGTAAGTTTGAGACATTCTGTTTATCTCTTCTTTCCTGCCATTAACAGGTTAGATTTCTTTTGTTTCTTGTTCATCCCAGCCTCATTCTGAGAGTAAATACTCCATGTTGAATCCATGAAGGCCAATGTACAAGCTATTGCCCTGTTTTAGTGATGGAAAACTCTTTGTCAGGCCACTAAGGCTGTGGTATGGATAGATGGACTGTCTCATCTGAAAATACTGAGCCACCTAAAGGGATCTAAAATTACCACAGTTGTTTTCAAAAGCCATGAGCACAGGCAGACAGTTAGCAGACAATACATACTGTTCAAGGACATACTTAAACAAAAGCTGTGAATTACATTCTGCTTCATTACAAAGAAAAGAGCTGGATTATCTTTGTCAAATGGAATTTTCCACGAGCATGCTCTACTTAAAACAAAATTTTCAGTCTAAAAAACATAAGGAAAAAGTTTGGTGCAGGCTGAAGGGCTGTTCATGTGCTAGAGCCCTTGTTCAAATTGGGGTGATTATTGGAAAGCTTATTAGTATGTGTGTAGGTTCTTTTATTGTTTTAACATGTCTTCTCTGTAATGTTTTAACCTTAAGAATAAATGTGTTTGCATAGAAAGAGCTGTGTGGCAACTTAACACTTATGCTGTTTACAGTCTCTGAGGAGAAAAGTAAAGCAGTCCTGTTCAAGGCAGTCTCTGACCCTGCTTGGGAATTCATGGAGTAGGCTGAGAAGTGTGCAGCTTGGAAATGCTCCATTCAGGAGGGGACAGAGAGATGTGACTCTCCACCCAAGAGAGGTAACTGCTGGGAAGGTCGAAGGCTGAGAGTGGGTATCCTTGTTGGACTGTACAGTGGGGATACAGGTGCAGTTGCCTAGAACTGTGACACAACCTAAATGGACAACTTACAAACCAAGGAAGAGGGGACAAAAGGAATAAGAAACCAAAAAGCATTGTGTGTGTGTGTGTGTGTGTGTGTGTGTGTGTGTGTGTGTGTGTGT